>OX031068.1:16359795-17581461 GCA_943736015.1 Tridacna crocea | reverse complement strand
TTTCAGTAGATGATTAACCCTTTATCTTATAATGCTGACTTGACGACCCTGAGAAAGACCCTTGAAAACATTGTGAGATAAGGAGAAAATGCTTGTAACCTGTATTTTCTCCTTCTTCCACAATATTTTCTCTCCTCTTCGATACAAATTTCAAATTTTCAGTCCCTTTCATTTTGACATCTGCAAATGCTTTCAATTTGGACCAGTCAAAAATGTCGTTTGGTAATTTTGGTAACGAGATAAGCCGCAATGAACCTTAGATAAAGGGCTTTTAAAAACACTGAATGAATGGAGACAATGTTAATGACCAGTATTTGTTCCTTTTCCATTATACACATACTTTCAACAAGAGCTTCGCATAGTGGCGCATATACGCCCTAAGGGGCTTGTCAGTGAAATGAGTTGCATTGATGGCTGGGCAATGAATGAAGAGTTGTTATTCTTCATGATTTGTGAAAAATATTAAAGGGCAATAACTAAACAAGAGGACCATGATGGCCCTGAAATTGCTCACCTGAGTTTATTGACCAAACATGCAC
The DNA here is from genome assembly GCA_943736015.1 of Tridacna crocea. Classification (NCBI taxonomy): domain Eukaryota; kingdom Metazoa; phylum Mollusca; class Bivalvia; order Cardiida; family Cardiidae; genus Tridacna; species Tridacna crocea. The sequence goes on along the minus strand of OX031068.1, from coordinate 17,580,922 downwards.
CATCTAGTTTCCCAGTAGTTTTTTATCAGACATTACCCATCATCAAACACTTTTGAGATATCAATAAGACAAACATTCTGGCCAAGTTTCATGAGTATTGGACTGAAAATGTGGCCTCTACAGTGTACAAAAGGTTTTTCTAAGATTTCATCAAGTGACCTAGTTTTGGACCCGACAATTACCCATTATCAAACTCTTTTGAGACATCACCAAAACAAACATTTTGACCAAGTCTGAAGAGTATCAGGCAGAAAATGTAGCCTCTAGAGTGTACACAAGGTTTTTCTAATATTTGACCCATTGACCTTGTTTTTGACTCCACATAACCCATTTTCAAACTCATTCAAGGTATTACCAAGACAAATATTATGAATAAGTTTTAGGAGTATCAGACTGAAAATGTGTCCTCCAGAGCATACAAAAGGTGTTTATAATATTTGACCTATTGACCCAGTTTTTGACCCAACATGACCCATTTTCAAACTCATCCAAGATATTATACAGGCAAACATTCTGACCAATTTTCAAGAGTGTTGGACTGAAAATGTGGCATCCAGAGCATATACAAGGTTTTTCTAAGATTTGACCTGGTGACCTAGTTTTTAACCCCCAATGACCCATTTTCAAACCTGTCTGAGATATCATCAAGACAAACATTCTGACCAACTTACAAGAGTTTCAGACTGAAAATGTGGCCTCTAGAGCCTACAAAAGGTTTTTCTAATATTTGACCCAGTGACCTAGTTTTTGACCCCACATGACCCATTTTCGTTCTTGTCCGAGATATCATCCAGCAGGGTTCCCACAACTTTCTGCTTGCAAAATTCCAGACTTTTTCCAGACTTTTTCCAGGATTTTTTTTCAAAATTCAAGGTTTTTTCCATCGAAAACAGGAAATGCAAAACCTTTTGAAAGCTTCTTTCTTACATATATTCCTTGTTTTAATGAAAAATTAAGATTTAAAGAACGTTCTAACTGCATTATAGTTATTTCATTTCTTTACCTGGCCAATTAAAAAAACTACAAATGACCGAATATAGGTTCAAATCAGCCTATCCATACAGGCAGTTTAATAAGGATCCATGCTGTTCACTTACAGTTCCTACAAGTAATGAAGTATTTGAAGGCAAATAGTATAGATCCTTATAAGACTACATACTGGTAACCAGACAAATTGGGAACAATAAGACCATGATGGTCCTATATCACTAACCTGAGTACAAAGCAGTAAAGGTCTACAGTGAAGATAAATACCAAATATAGAAGTTCAAGTCCAAATAATTATGACAGGGTATATAACTGTGCAAAAAGCATTTTACTCTTTTCCCAAAATGCCTTCACAACCCTTCTTCTTCAGGGTCATTGAAAGTCGGGATTGTATAGTAAGGGATTGAATTAACTTTCAGAGGCATGGCGTTTATTTCCTTGTCAAAATGGTGGTTGAATGACAGATTAAAAAACATCATTCGCTCATTGTTAAGACACAAATGAGATTTGTCTCAATAACTTTTTTATCAAGTTTCAAAGGATGTTGGCTGAGACAGTAATCAAGCCAGCGCAAACTGGGAACCCTAAACTAACAGCCCACAGCATTACTAATTTATTGGAGCTCGATAAGTCCAGTATGTGAAAGGTAACCCCTTTTCCAAGACGCATCTTACAGAAGAAAATTGTAACACAAGACTATCCTAAGGAAGACAAGTATGAAGTTTCATAAATGCCAAGGACTTTAGAAGATAACTGTCAATGTGGATGGATGGGCCAACTGACTGTAATTGGTCCGTAATGAAATTATACATTTAGGCCCCTTTTTTGATAACATGTCGTTTCATGAAATAAAATCAAATAACTATTGTCTGTGGCTCAACAAGATGAACTTTAATTACATTTTGGCCTGTAATGAAAAAGATATTGGTCCACAGTGAAAATATACAACAAGCCCCCTTTTTCCATGACATGACATTTAATGAAAAAATGTAAAATGTTGTTATTGGCAAACTATCATATGTACATAAAATCCATCTTGTTTCAGAGCAGAAGAATTTTAAAGTCTTCCTTCTTTGTTCCCATGCTCAAACTTGTGACCACCAGGGCTGGGCCAGCTTGAACCCGAGGGCATCATATGAACAAACTTGGTAAAGGTCCTCTAGAAATATGAACAAACTTGGTAAAGGTCCTCTAGAAATATCAAAGCTCTAGGACTTCCAGTTTCAGAGGGAAAAAAAAAGTTTTCTGTCTTTGTTCCTATATTTCAAATTTGTGACCCCTGGGGCAGGGCCAGTTTGAAACCCGGGGGCATCATATGAGCAATCTTGGTAGAGGTCTAATAGAAGATGCTGCACACCAAATATCAAAGCTCTACCCCTTCTTGTTTCAGAGAAAAAGATTTTTTTCAAAGTTTTCTTTTATTATTCCCATGTTCGAACTTGTGACCCCCGGGTTGGGGCCAGTTTTGACACCAGGGGCATTATATGAACAATCTTTGTAGAAGTCTACTAGGAGATCCTACATACCAATTATCAAAGCTCCATGCCTTCTTGTTTCAGACAAGAAGATTTTCAAAGATTTTGCTTTTTTTTTCTTTGGTTGCCATGGCAACCAGCATTATTGGTGGAATTTAATCTCTTGAACAACTTTAGTAGCGATTCGAATGAGGAACATCCCTGCCAAGTTTCATCAAGATTGGCCCAGTGGTTTAGGAGGATAAGATGTTAAGAAATTGTGGACGATGCACAACAGCCATAGGGCGATCACAAAGCTCACCTTGAGCACTTTGTGCTCAGGTGAGCTAAAAAGGTGTTGTTTTTTCTTATATTGGGAATCATTTTCTTTATGATTTAAGACACCGAATCAAGTCCTTGCATATCATTTACTATCATTGTGCACAACAGTTTTGTTGTAAGCCTTCAAATAGAGGTTCTTTTCCCTCTTCAGTCATTGAAACTAAAACCTAATTCAAAAGTACCATGTTTTACTTTCACTTTAACTGTTCAGTTTTCATGACCTGAAATACATGAATAAATAAATTGGTCTTTTCAAAGGCAATATCCCTGCTTTTAAAGTTTCTAAAAATACGAAAAATCGTAACTTTGTTAGATTTAATACTTGAAGTGTTTTGATCCATGATTGCAGACAGGCGCTTACTTTCAGTTTCCTCTGACTCGTCAACCTCATTCCGACTAGAATCATAACGTGGCTTCATAAAAATAAAGTCTGTTAACCTTTCAGACCCTATGGATTTAAATTTTCAGTAATATTTACTGTTGCAGCTCATTTTCACGTCAATTCACATCAGCTCGTCTCCCGGAAAATACAAAGCGCAACTACATTGTATTTTAGGGTAAGTACCGAGTTCTCCGAAATCAATACACTGGATCCCGGTTTGTTTAAATATTAGAATAACTATTCCGGGACCAGTGAACCTAAAAAAAAGACCCTCATGTAGATTTGGGAAATTCACCTACTTCGACCAATGACGGTCTATATATTATACAAAATATTGGATCTTTATCCGAAAAATGGAGGACGCAGACCGGAGAATAATATTATCGTCCTAAATTCTTGTTTCACATCCAAAACGTTTCGTACTTTTCCCGGTTTTTTCCCGATTTTTCAGAGATATAACAAAAATCAAGACTTTTTCAAGACCGGGAACGGGTATTCCGAAATTCCCGACTTTTTCCCGTTTTCCCGACTGCGTGGGAACCCTGATCCAGGCAAACATCCTGACCAACTTTCATGAGTATCCAACTGAAAATGTGGCCTTTAGAGTGTACAAAAGGTTTTTCTAAGATTTGACCCAGTGACCTAGTTTTTGACCCCACGGGACCCATTTTCAAACTCATCCGAGATATCATCCAGACAAACATCCTGACCAACTTTCATGAGTATCCGACTGAAAATGTGGCCTCTAGAGCGTACAAAAGGTTTTTCTAAGATTTGACCCGGTGACCTAGTTTTTGACCCCACGGGACCCATTTTCAAACTCGTCCGAGATATCATCCAGACAAACATCCTGACCAACTTTCATGAGTATCCGACTGAAAATGTGGCCTCTAGAGCGTACAAAAGGTTTTTCTAAGATTTGACCTGGTGACCTAGTTTTTGACCCCACGGGACCCATTTTCAAACTCGTCCGAGATATCATCCAGACAAACATCCTGACCAACTTTCATGAGTATCCGACTGAAAATGTGGCCTCTAGAGCGTACAAAAGGTTTTTCTAAGATTTGACCTGGTGACCTAGTTTTTGACCCCACGGGACCCATTTTCGAACTCGTCCGAGATATCATCCAGACAAACATCCTGACCAACTTTCATGAGTATCCGACTGAAAATGTGGCCTCTAGAGCGTACAAAAGGTTTTTCTAAGATTTGACCTGGTGACCTAGTTTTTGACCCCACGGGACCCATTTTCGAACTCGTCCGAGATATCATCCAGACAAACATCCTGACCAACTTTCATGAGTATCCGACTGAAAATGTGGCCTCTAGAGCGTACAAAAGGTTTTTCTAAGATTTGACCTGGTGACCTAGTTTTTGACCCCACGTGACCCACTTTCGAACTCGTCCGAGATATCATCCAGACAAACATCCTGACCATTTTTCATGAGTATCCGACTGAAAATGTGGCCTCTAGAGCGTACAAAAGGTTTTTCTAAGATTTGACCTGGTGACCTAGTTTTTGACCCCATGTGACCCACTTTCGAACTCGTCCGAGATATCATCCAGACAAACATCCTGACCAACTTTCATGAGTATCCGACTGAAAATGCGGCCTCTAGAGCGTACACAAGGTTTTTCTAAGATTTGACCTGGTGACCTAGTTTTTGACCCCACATGACCCATTTTTGAACTCGTCCGAGATATCATTCAGACAAACATCCTGACCAACTTTCATGAGTATCCGACTGAAAATGCGGCATCTAGAGCATACACAAAGTTTTTCTAAGATTTGACCTGGTGACCTAGTTTTTGACCCCATGTGACCCATTTTCGAACTTGTCTGAGATATCAAGACAAACATCCTGACCAACTTTCATGAGTATCCGACTGAAAATGCGGTCTCTAGAGCGTACACAAGGTTTTTCTAAGATTTGACCTGGTGACCTAGTTTTTGACCCCACGTGACCCATTTTCGAACTCGTCCGAGATATTATCGAGACAAACATCCTGACTAACTTTCATGAGTATCGGACTCAAAATGCGGCCTCTAGAGCGTACACAAGGTTTTTCTAAGATTTGACCTAGTGACCTAGTTTTTGACCCCATGTAACCCATTTTCGAACTCGTCCGAGATATCATCGAGACAAACATCCTGACCAACTTTCATGAGTATCCAACTCAAAATGTGGCCTCTAGAGCGTACACAAGGTTTTTCTAAGATTTGACCTAGTGACCTAGATTTTGACCCCACATGACCCATTTTCATCCGAGATTTCATCGAGACAAACATCCTGACCAACTTTCATGAGTATCCGACCAAAACTGTGGCCTCTAGAGCGTACACAAGGTAAAAAGTTGACGACGGACGACGGACACAGCACGATCACAATAGCTCACCATGAGCACTTCGTGCTCAGGTGAGCTAAAAAGGGTCACCCAAGGAATATCTGTGAAAATTTTCTAAAAATCTGACAAGCCGTTTCAGAGAAGAAGAATTTTTAAGAATTTCTTCATTGCCCTATAGTGCAAGTAGCCCCCATTCACCAGAGCCATGTTTCTTGATAAATCAAAATTTCACAAACAATTTTTGAAAAGGGTCACCCAAGGAACATCTCTGTGAAATTATTTCAAAATCTGACCAGCCGTTCCAGAGAAGAAGAATTTTTAAGAATTTCTTCATTTCCCTATAGCGCAAGTAGCCCCCATTCCCCAGAGCCAGGTTTCTTGACCTATCAAAATTTCACGAACAATTTTTGGAAAGGGTCATCCAAGGAACATCTCTGTGAAATTATTTTAAAATCTGACCAGCGGTTTCAGAGAAAAAGAATTTTAAAGAATTTCTTCATTTCTGTATAGTGCATGAAGCCCCCATTCACCAGAGCCATGTTTCTTGACGGATCACAATTTCGCAACAATTTTTGAAAAGGATCATCCAAGGAACATCTCTGTGAAATTATTTTAAAATCTGGCCAGCGGTTTCTGAGAAGAAGAATTTTAAAGAATTTCTTCATTTCTGTATAGTTCAAGAAGCCCCCATTCATCAGAGCCATGTTTCTTGACAGATCAAAATTTCGCGAACAGTTTTTGAAAAGGGTCATCCAAGGAACATCTCTGTAAAATTATTTTAAAATCTGACCAGCGGTTTCAGAGAAGAATAATTTTTAAGAATTTCTTCATTTCTGTAAAGTGCAAGAAGCCCCCATTCACCAGAGCCATGTTTCTTGACGGATCAAAATTCCGCGAACAATTTTTGGAAAGGGTCACCCAAGGAACATCTCTGTGAAATTATTTTAAAATCTGGCCAGCTGTTTCTGAGAAGAACAATTTTTAAGAATTTCTTCATTTCTGTATAGTGCAAGAAGCCCCCATTCACCAGAGCCATGTTTCTTGACATTTCGCGAACAATTTTCGAAAAGGGTCACCCAAGGAACATCTCTGAAATTATTTCAAAATCTGGCCAGTGGTTTTAGAGAAGATTTTTAAAGAATTTCCTAAAAAATTCCATTTCGTTGCCATGGCAACCAGAGTTTTTGACGGAATCAAATTCTTTGAACACTTTTTAAAGAGGACCTCCTAAGGAACATTCCAGCCAAGTTTGGTCCGAATTGGCCCAGTGGTTTAGGGGGAATTGATGTTTGAAGAATTGATGACGCACTGACGCATGACTGACACCGGGTGATCCTGAAAGCTCCCCTTGAGCACGTTGTGCTCAGGTGAGCTAAAAAGGGCAATAACTAAAAAAATAAGAGTGGCAGAGTTATGATTCATGTGCAATGCACATCTCCATAATGGGTTCTATCAGTGTATGAAGTTCCAAGTTAAAAGCTTTTATAGTTTAGAAGTTATGGCCTGGACAAAAATTCAAACTGAAAATTAACAAAGGGCAATAACTCAAAAAATAAATCACAGAAGAGTTATGGTTCATATGCACTGCACTTTTTCATAATGTGTTCTATCAGTGTATGTAGTTTCAAGTTGATACCTTTCATAGTATGAAAGTTATAGCCTGAACAAAAATTCAAAGTGAAAAGTTGGTTATTTCAGAAATCAGGGGCAGATAATTTTAGAACGCAAACAGGGATCCAAATTCTAAGACCCAGGTGCACAACTAGACATCATGAAGATTTGTTATGGCACGTTTCAAATAATTCCAATGGAAATTGTAGGAGTTGCGCACACAAGAAATTGCTAACGGATGGACGGAGGGACGGACAACGGTAAAAGTATATCCCTCCGCCTACGGCGGGTGATAACAAAAATTACAATGTCATATAATTCACATAATATATTGACAAGGTAACTCCCATCGCATTTGACAGGCCATAATTAATCGTTCATAACTTTTATAAAATCAAAGTACTGATAGTACTGAAGGCCAGGAAATTGAGGATACGAAACAACACAAGAGGTCAATTTTAATTAATACAAACAGGTAGACGGACAGAGATACAAGCGGATTCCACTAAGCCCCTGGAATTCTTGGTTTTAACAGGAAATTTTGAACTGATACAAGAAAGCACCAGCCAGAAACTAATTAAGCCAGAGCTAGGCATGTGCTCACAGTTATGGGGTGCTTGATAATGGCTTAGAATACTTAGTAATTTGTCAAGCTTGTAAACAATCTCAAGTCAAAATTGAACAATTTAATCGGTGCAATACCAACTTTGGTTATCTAAATTTTCTGAAACATGTGATGTCTTGTAGTCCTGAATGACGTTATTTTTTACATTTATGACGCAAGAACATATTTATTTTTGCTGATTTCAATGAAAATACATGCAAGATAGATATCAATGTAAAATGTAATGAATGATAAAGACTGGAGTGATATGGCAGTTGGTCATGTTGTCTTTACCTTCCACAAGTCGACGAAATTTTGAAATGGTCATATTTGAAGGAAGTTGTAGATGAAAATCCAAAGTAGTTCTTCGTGTATGTTGAAAAGTAAGATTTTGGAGAAATTGGAAGGAATTGCTTGTTACAATCAAATTCTCTTTGAGCCAAAATATTTTCTCAATAAAATACTGTGAAAAGGTTGGATTGTTTTGGGAAAACGATTGGGCTCGGTTTACCTATTTTACTTGCCTATTTTATGGAAAAGTCACAGTGACTTGAGCTTCGATACTTATATCTACATAATATATAAGGTTGATAAAAGGTTAGAGAGTATTTAGTGTTGATTCTATAGAGTCTTTGAATAATTTGTAGATGTACTTTTATTACGTGCATTCCCCTGTTGTATAGAAATTCAGTAGAGGGGGCGGGGGTTTACTGAGTGAAATACCTTTTCTGTTTATCTTGTACATTCGGAGTGTAGATTTCTATATATACCATTTTGGAGAATGTAGTCTATTTCGACATTGTTTGATATTTTGTGACGATAGGCCGTCAAATTGTTCCATCGAACTAAGCTTATAGACATTACCTGATTACCAAATGTACTCGCCAATCACATGTACAAACACTTCAATTAGTCACAAAAGATCATTTATCCATAAAATCCTCTGTCAAACATATTTTTATCCATGATAACATTTACTTTTTTCTTTGACATCGAACAAAAGTGTCCGGGAAATGTCTTCAAAAGTGTTGGGGAACTGTTTCCAGATCTGTCTGGGAACTGTCTCGAAAATTTGTGACGGGGAACTTTCTTGTCGGGAAACTGTCTGGTTCCCAGTAATACGACCCCTCGAAAAACCGTAATACTACGATTCCTTTACGGAAATTACCAATTGGACAAATTGATCGATCAATGGTAGCAGTAATATCATGTCTACAATACGAGAGATAGAGAATATATGGTTGGTGCCGAGATGGATAAAGTTTATCCGGCGAGACTTAGAAAACTGAGAGGGCAAGCCGGATAAACTTTATTCATCTCGGCACCAACCATATTCGATTTACTAGTATCCCGTAACGTAATTTCGAGAGAGAGAGAGAGAAACTAGGCTGTTTGAAAGATATTTGTAGCTTGCACTAGTCAGTATGCCTCCAATCCCCAGATGTTCAGAATTATCAACATTGAAAGCATCTTGCAGACAACTGAAGTGTTGCTAAAATGATGGTTTTATCAGTGGAATATAGTTCAGTTGGTAGCGAAGTACACTTTAAGAGTCCACAAGCTCGGTCAATTTCCTTCTGACAATTGATGATAGGTATTGTGATAGGGTATAATTCTCTCTCATCACAGACTAAACATACAGGTCTCTGAAATCTAAGTCCTTTGAATCTCTGTAAATAAGTTTGTTTTTTTTTTTTCAAAAATGTCCCTTAACCAAAAGACTTTTTTAAAAAGTTGAAACATTTGCAACAGACAAATCAAATGTTAATAAAAAAGTAACATTCGTCTTTCAAATGCTAGAAAATATTGTGGGAAAAGGAGGAAATGCTTTTGTGGAAAAGGGTTTCAGTATACAGTAACCAGAGATGACCAGAACTACTGAGTTCTAGTGACTTCACGATCGACAGCTTGACATGAATCTTGTACTGGGTGATGGAAAATGTACAAGTAGGAAAGGACAGGAAAATATATGAGAGAGAGATAGAGAGAGAATAAAAAAATGCATTAAATGACAAGCGAACGACTACAGAAAAAATATAAGTATTTATTTGGTTTCAAATCAAAGTCAATAAAGTTTGCTATGTTTACAATCGCATTTTAGCGGAGACGCGTTTTGTGACACACATGTTCAAATGTCAACACAACGTTCTAGACAATCTCCGAGCATAGTTGTCGTTCGTTACTCTCACCGTACATGAATGTGAATGATCCGGATTGCAGGTGTGCGTTATAGATATTAACCGTATATAGCGCGTAGGAATACACAACTGCCGGATAAAGCTAAGTTTATTAGGTTACCCCTTTATAAATGACGAAAACTGAATAAAAAACACACACTCGTCAGTTATTAAAGGGCCGTAATACCCTTGCAATTCCATGGCATTTTGCGGATGAAAGCTTTGAGGAAAGGAAAGCATTCACACCGTGTGATAAGCAATCTCTATATATACTTGGGAACTAGTTGTTTTGGCGGACTCAGCGATATAGAATGGACACACTGTTCAACATTTTATCTGAAAAAAGGCAGCTTACGATCGCTATAGGCAAGGGAATCCCTTGAGAGGGATTCCCTGGCCTAAAAATCACAAACTATTTTTTTTTTTGCCAATTTATGAAACTTTAGTGAATATTTTACCAGTATAAAGCAAAGAAAAATGCCAAAATAAGATTTAGAAAATTTAAGTGTGATGGAGGTTATTTTTTCCATTTATTTGATAAAGGCCCACCTCTCTGTTGAATCGGACAATCTATAAATTTTTCGAAAGGTTTGTAATTCAGTGTTGTTTAATTTGGTATGATGCTGAAAGGACTTTAATAGCCAAACGGAAGCAATCAGTATCTGTAATTCTGTAATTCTGTAAGTCTGTGGCAGAACGGAGATTTGTTGATTTTTTCTCCTTTCGCATTGGAGTTTGAAATTTTGTTTAATTAAACATGTAAATCTGTTACATTGTCCGTTGACCTGGTAAGTCTCCCTTATAATACATATCCGTATGTAAATTTGTTCAAGCATCTTTAAATAACTTACCGAGAATTTATCATCAACAGAAATATACGATTAAAATATCTTTTTCCAAAATTTTATTGAAGGAAACATTCATGACAGCACCTATTGCTATATTGTATATGTATTGACTGCATTTGTTTGTGAGCCCTTGGCAACAGTAACTAAGGTAGTCAGTTTATCTTTTCACCACGGATCCATGTATAGGGACAATTCTAAAGTTTTGTTGTTTGGTAAAGAGTAAAATCCCTAACTTTCAGCCCTACAACCAAAGGGCCAAATGGGCCTATCATTATAATCCTACCTTTCACATTCTTTCTCCTGACCTCCAAATGCAACCAGCATCCTGACAGCCCCTAGCACTTCCTCCGCAACTGAACACGCAGTGGCGTAAGCTTTCAACTCCTGACTTGACGCTAAACCTACAAGATGTTAAAAACCAAATATGCATTAAATCCGCAAACAAAGTGCAAAGAACTAATCTAGAGTATATCTGCATCAACCATTTAATAAACAATCCCAAGTTTTAATGACTGTTCATGAAGTGTGGCTTTTGCAAGGGCCATGATGGCCCTGTATCGCTCCACTGGCTTTTTAACCCTTTACCACACAAATTGAAGTGTTCATGACCATGAAAAAGAGGGCCTTCAAAAACAATGAATGCTGTCAGGTAGTACAAGCAGGTTAATTCATTAGCATGAAAGGTAAAATCCTTGGAAAAATAAGCTGAATGATAGAAACCTTACTCTGAATTTATTATTCACCTCATGTGAGCATAACTATTAGCATCAAAAAAATGAATAACACTTGAAAACAGAATATTTTCTAACAAAAAACTTAATGTCTAGCACCAATCATGTATCAATGCAGTTTGATAATCAAGGGAGGTAAATAGTACCCAACTTTATCTTTCATAAAAAGAGTTATTTCCCTTGATTAATGTATAAATTAAAGTGACTATATCTTGAGGCCCAAGTTAAACTTGTGATCCCTGGATGGAGGCAATTTTGACCCCAGACCTATAATATGAAAAAAAAAATGTGTGGTTATAAACACGGAGATTTTTGAATCTTGCCCAATAAAAAGCCCTGTACAACAAGTTTGCTCAATGAAAGGCCCTGTAAAATATGTGACCCATGAGACAGGTTTATAAAGCCAATGTAAAACTTGTGACCCCTAGGATAGGGTCAAACTTGACCCCCAAAGTTACAATTTTGGCCCTCTTAGTAGAAACCCATTAGATAAAGTTACATGCAAAATTTGGTAGCCCTAGGCCTTATGGCTATGTACAAGTAGATTATTAAAGTTTTCCTATATAAGCCAAAGCAAAACTTGTGATCCCCTGTGACGGGGGCTAAATTTGACCCCAGGGCTATATTTTTAGGCACCCATGGTAGAGACCCCCTAGATAAAGCTACATGCAAAATTTGATAGCCCTAGTCTTTATAGCTAGGTGCGACAAGATTTTGAAAGTTTTGCCTATATAAGCCCATGTAAAATTTGTTACCCCCCGGGGCGGGGCCAAATTTGACCCCTGGGCTATAAGTTGGAAATCCTTGGTAGAGGTCCACTAGATAAAGCTACATGCCAAATTTGGAAGCCCTAGGCCCTATGGCTAGGTGGAAGAAGAATTTTGAAGTTCTCCCTATATAAGCCCATGTAAAACTTGTTACCCCTGGGGCGGGGCCAATTTTGACCCCAAGGCTATAATTTAGACACTCTTGGTAGAGGTCCACTAAATAAAACAACATCCCAAATTTGGTAGCCCTAGGCCCTATGCCTAGGTAGAAGAGGACTTTTAAAGTTCTCCGTAAATAAGCCCATGTAAAACTTGTGACCCCTGGGGCGGGGCTAATTTTCACCCCAGGGCTATAATTTGAAGAAACTTGGTAGAGGTCCACTAGATAAAGCTACATGCCAAATTTGGTAGCTCTAGGCCTTGCGGTTTCAGACAAGAAGATTTTCAAAGATTTTCAAAATTTTTCAGTTTTGTTGCCATGGCAACCAGAGTTTTTGAAGGAATTAAATTCTTTCAAGAAATTCTGAAGAGGACCATGGCAGAATCATTTCTGTGAAGTTTCATCAAAATTGGATGGGTAGTTTCAGAGAAGATGTTTAAAGAAAAAGTTAACGCACGGACGGACAGACAGACGGACGGACGGACGGACACACGACGGACAACGGGCCATGACATAAGCCCGCTGGCCTTCGGCCAGTGGAGCTAAAAATGTGGAAAAAGTAGAAAATGCTGATACTCATTTTCTCCTTTTCCCTCATTTTCTATCCCTACAGGGACAAAGTTTTTAACTTGAGCTAAATTAAATTTGTCTTCCACACATGGTTTTAATTTGAACATGTCCAAAATTTTGCCAAGTGGTCAAGAAACTTTGTAAATATTATTGGTAAAGGAGAAAATGCTAATGACTTAACTCTCTACAACACAATCCCCATTTTTAAAGACCTTGAGAAAGAAAGGTTCTGCACTGCTGGAAACCAGCATTTTCTGGCACAAAGTTTTCTACCCTTTTCTACCCTTTCCAAATCAAATTTTAAGTTTTTGATGCATGTTTATTTTTATCATCTACAATTGTTGTAAACTTCAAAAATTTTGTTGCTTTGTAAAGAATTAGAATACAGTAGATTCCGCTTATTTGCAAGTCCTATTTGTCAGAGAAAATATCCCGAATAAGCGGTCGGCCCGATAATCCGATGGCTCTTTTCAGACTGGAAGTCTAACCAGAGATGCAGACGATCGTTTCGTTCTAATGACAGACGTTCAGATTTTGCATCCCGATCATTTGATCAATGTTCATATTTTTTTAAATATATGTATTTCAAACTAAACAAGTTAAAAAAAAAAGGATTTATTTGCTTACTTTATTTACCTATCAAGTGCACAAAGTACCAGAAACGATCCAGGCTGTTGGCCATGGTGATGCTTCGTTTGACATAAAATTCAACACAAACTTTTTGTAAACACAGGTTTCGACGCATATCTCCAGTTTCTGGTTATCTAACATTTACTCCTTGTGTACATGCACATTCTTACACAACATGATCGTGTACTGTGCACCTGTATAAACCCCGACTCGCCACCTGTTCGGCTGAATGGGTGGGTAAAAGTTCGTGTGACGTCATAGGCTGATTGCCGCACAAACGATTCTATTTTAACGCCTTAATTTAGGCCATACCATTCAAAGCAGACCAAAGTAAGAAACGGTTTTCTGTGTTTTTCACAGTTTACATTCGGTACACCTTACTCTCACGCCTGTAGTCAAATTGTTTGTCACAAATTGGATTATCAACGAGACACTTACAAACAGTTAAGTTTTATTCTACCCAGTGTGTAATTATCTGATCGGTGATAGGTTAGTTCGATCGGTCTTTCTTGTAACAGGTAAAGTGCCGAATTCGTCTTCAGTTGCTTTCGGGGTGCGTAGACCGAGATCAGACTGCACAGAGTGTGAAGTCTGATCATAGAAAGTCCATGTAAGTTTTTATTTTTTGCCGAGTTATACCAAGACAAGATTTAAGTACTAAGTAGTAATCTTTTCGCCAATTTTCCTGCACTAAAATTAACATTTTATTTATCAATGCTCTTGGTGGTGGGTGTACAGCCTGGTACCCAAAATCAACCGTCCAGTTGTTGAACTTGATAATCGGCAACCAGTGAAGTAAACTAATGCACCAATGCTGCAAAACAGCTACTGAGTTAACGAGGTCCATATTCAGAATGTCGGCCATTTGCAGATGTTTTGTAAACATTATTGCACTTTCTTAAATGAAAAGAATAACATGAAATACGCCAAGAATTTTTATCTTTAATGACTAAATTATGAAAACGGATCATGTTGGACTCGTCGTTTGTATGCAGTTGCATCAGTTTTTATCTGTGATTCTCCGTATGCACTGAAATTCGACTTTCATCGTTTTGAGTAACCTTTTTCCCCCCGGACAGATTGGAATTTTTCGCTGTCTTATCCCAAGGAATTGCTAATAAACAGTAGAATTTCGAATAACTTGCTAATTTTTCGTTGCAAAAAAACGAAATGTTCTATTTATAGGATCCCGATTAAGCGTTAAAATTTACCTTGTCTAAATAGGAAATGGATCGGTGCTGGACCAAATCTTGCAAATAACCGAAAATCCCGATAAACAGGGTTGCGATTAAGTGGAATCCACTGTATTTTCTTTACCATACAATGTCAAAGATGCATCTCTTTGTCTGAGCCACAATTAACCCATTACCACACAATCCCTACTTTTGACGCCCCTGAGAAAGAAGCCTTTAGAAAACAGAGTTTTCTATCCTTCACAAAACAAATTTCGAATTTTCACTCACTTTTATTTTGTCGTCTGCAAATGCTTTCAATTACCTAGACCAGTCTTAAATATTGTTGTTTGCAAATGGTCAATTTGTTGTCTGCAAATTAATGCTTCCAATTTGGACGAGTCTAAAATTTTGTCGTCTGGTAAAAGGTTAATACATTACCAATCAGTTCCGAGTTTTAACAACCCCAAGAAAAAGGAGAAAGAACATTGTGAGAAAAATTACCAGCATTTTCTCCTTTTTCTACAATGTTTTCTTCCCTTTCAAAATTATATTTCATTTGAACCAAATCTAATTTGTTATCTGCACATGCTTCCAATTTGGACAAGTGTAAACTTTTATTGTACGTAGAGACAATGATTTTATTAGGAGAAGCAAGTTATTTGTTTTTGATTGTTTAGAAACAATGTGGAAAAGTGGCTTTTTGAAAACCCAATGCTTTTTCTTAATGTTTTCAAAAGGGTTCTTTCTCTGGGTTGTTAACTCATTACCAAATGACAATATTTTTGGCCTGTCAAAATCGAAGGCATTTGTAGACGATAAAATAAAAGTGACTGAAAATTTGGAATTTGTTTTGTGGAGGGTAGAAAACATTGTGGACAAGAGCGGCAAACTGTCGCAAGATACGCCTGTCTTACCCAAGTTGTAAAGCTGGGGCATGCACCAGACTAAATTCTGGTATGAAAAACGACAAAGGGCAGTAACTCAAATATTAAGCAAGCAAGAGTTATGATTCCTGTGCACTGCACTCCCCCTTGATGAGATCTATCCACCTATGAAATTTCATAACCCTAGCTAGTATAGTTTTGGAGATATTCACCTGACAAAAATCAAGTATGAAAAACAACAAAGGGCAATAACTCAAAAATTAAGCAAGCAAGAGTTATGATTCCTATGCATTGCACTCCCCCTTGATGAGATCTATCCACCCATGAAATTTCATAACCCTAGCTAGTATAGTTTTGGAGATATGCTCCGGACAAAAATCAAGTATGAAAAACGACAAAGGGCAATAACTCAAAAATTAAGCATGCAACAGTTATGGTTCTTATGCACTGCACTCCCCCTTGATGCGATCTATCCACCCATGAAATTTCATAACCGTAGCTAGTACAGTTTTGGAGATATTCACCGGACAAAATTCAAGTATGAAAAATGACAAAGGGCAATAACTCAAAAATTAAGCATGCAACAGTTATGATTTCTGTGCACTGCACTCCCCCTTGATAAGATCTATCCACCCATGAAATTTCATAACCCTAGGTAGTATAGTTTTGGAGATATGCTCCGGACAAAATTCAAGTATGAAAAACGACTAAGGGCAATAACTCAAAAATTAAGCAAGCAAGAGTTATGATTTCTGTGCACTGCACTCCCCCTTGATAAGATCTATCCACCCATGAAATTTCATAACCCTAGGTAGTATAGTTTTGGAGATATTCACCGGACAAAATTCAACTATGAAAAAAGGACAAAGGGCAATAACTCAAAAATTAAGCAAGCAAGAGTTATGGTTCCTGTGCACTGCACTCCCACTTAGTGAGATCTATTCACCCAAGAAATTTCATAACCCTAGCTAGTATAGTTTTGGAGATATGCTCCGGACAAAATTCAAGTATGAAAAACGACAAAGGGCAATAACTAAAAAATTAAGCAAGCAAGAGTTATGGTTCCTCTGCACTGCACTCCCCCTTGGTGAGATCTATCCACCCAAGAAATATCATAACCCTAGCTAGTATAGTTTTGGAGATATGCTCCGGCAATAACTCAAAAATTAAGCAAGCAAGAGTTATGCTTCCTGTGCACTGCACTCCCCCTTGATGAGATCTATCCACCCATGAAATTTCATAACCCTAGGTAGAATAGTTTTGGAGATATGCTCCGGACAAAGAACTGGACGCCGCCCGCCTGCCCACCCGTCACGGGTGATCCCATAATACGTCCCGTCTTCGACGGGCGTATAAAAAAGGAGAAAATGCTGGTCACCAGCATTTTCTCCTTTTCCCACAATGTTTTCTAAAGGGGCGTCAAAAGTAGTGATGGTGTGGTAATGGGTTAAAAGTCGGGACTGTGTGGTAAAAGGTAAGGGTTTGCCTTACCTTTGTAATGAGAAAAGCAGCTCCGGCCAGTAAAGGAGAGACAGCTTAAATGACAAGGGTCAGTTCCCATCCATAAATAAATCCTATAAT
Organism: Tridacna crocea; assembly: GCA_943736015.1. NCBI lineage: Eukaryota > Metazoa > Mollusca > Bivalvia > Cardiida > Cardiidae > Tridacna > Tridacna crocea. The sequence goes on along the minus strand of OX031068.1, from coordinate 17,563,673 downwards.
AACACCAATCAGAGCTCCACACAGCCATTGTACAGAGCTTGCCAACTTGTCCCCTATACCATCATGTATACTAGACATGTCACTGGAAATATAAAATTGTTGTTTACCAGCATTTTGTCCTTTTCCCACAATGTGTTATATCCTTTCAAAATCAAATCTTGTCCTTTATGACACATAAAAATAATTGTCGTTTAGCTAACATACTTCTTCCATGCTCGACTTTCAGAACGCAGAAATGCCTTTGAGTGCACAGAGCAAAATACAACTATTCACTCTTCCAATGACATATTTCGAACTTTTAGCTACAGTTTTCATTGTCCTCTGCCAGTGGTTTCAATGAACAAGTTAAAAATTTTGTAAACGAGATGGTTTAACTCTTTACTCTTTACTAGACGAAAATAATTCACACTGGTTCAAATTTAAAGCATTTGCAGAAGACATATAAAATAACAATCAAATGGAAAGATCTGTCTTTTGTTAGAAAAGGGAAAAATGCTTGTCTCCAGTATTTTCTCCTTTTCCAACAGTGTTTTCAATAGGCTCCTTTCCCAGGGTCGTGAAAACCCAAGATATTTTGATGAAAACTTAAAAATACACCCTGAGTTTGAAAGACTCAGAGGAATGAGCGTTTTGAACACATTGTTTTCTACTTTATTAACCCATTACCACAAGGCAAAATTTTAGACCTATCCAAATTGAAAGCATTTGCATACAACAATTTCAAAGTGGCTCAACCAGTGCAAGTTTGCTTTGATAGGGTAGAAAACTTTGTGGGAAAAGGAGAAAATGTTTTCGAACGGTTTCTTCCTTAGGGTCGTTAAAAGTCGTAATTGTGTGGTAAAGGCTTAAAGACAGTTATCACTATTCAAGCTTCATCTCATCTGTTATGTGCAAATCCTTTGAAATTGGCCGAGTCTCAAATTTTGTTGTTTTGTGAAGAATTTAAAAAAAAAGGGACAAAACAAACTGTACAGCAGATTAAGTTACTTTGACAGACAAGTGTTCAATTCACCGGATTCCTGTGTGTCAAACCAACCAATGTCTCGTCTCAAAATATTGGAATAAAACGCCAGTCTCATCTGATGAGTTAGCCTCTCCGACAACATCCACAGTGCCACCTGTAGGTAACCAAGCACAATGGACCCGACCCCGATACCTGCAATATAAAATCAAACATCAAGTATTTACCAGATCCACAATTATAGAGTGACCAGTCCAAGTTGAAGGCATCTGCAGTTAATTCACTTAAAAAAAATGTTTCACAAATGATTTTAAAGGGTAGAGATTACTGTTGGAAAAGGAGAAATTTTTTTTCCATTTCCAAAGAGGTTTTCAAAACTTATTTCCCAGAGGGTCATTAACAAGAGGACCATGATGGCCCTGTATTGCTCAATTGGCTAATAAATAAAAACACTACAAGCCAAACAATACAATACTTGGCCAATTGACCTTCCTGTAACCGCAGGTTTGGCCCACCCCCGGCCCCTTAGTCTGTCAAGCTAACCAGAAATGTGTAAGACTTTTTTGTTTACATGACACCCAATACTACGTTTTCATTGGCCGATATGACTTTGGAACACCTATCAATCAAAATTGACAGAAAGGTGAATTAGTTTTAAACTTGAAGACATACAAATTTTTTTTCTGTAAAATCATACCAGAAAGATATGACCCACATGCAAAGCCATAATCAGTTGAATCCTAGTGGAGGTCCACAAGATAAAGCCCCATACCAAATAATACAGGTCTAGAATGTGTGGTTAAAAACAAGAAGATTTTTACAGTTTTCTCGATAATAGAACCCGGTAAAACATGATACCCATGAGACAGGGCTAAATTTCGTAGCCCTAGTCTTTATTATGGTTAGCAACAATGACTTATAAAGTTTTCACCATAAAAGACCATGTAAAACTTGTTTCCCTGGTGTGGGGACAAACCTGACCCAAGGCTATAATTTGGGTCTTCCTGGTAGAGGCCCACTAGATGAAACTACATGCAAATATTTGGTAGTCCTATGGCTAGGGACAAGTAGGTTTTTAAAGTTTTCCCAATAAAAGCCCATGTAAAACTTGTGATCCCCAGGACAAGACCAAGTTTAATCCCTGGACTATACTTTGGGCACCCTTGGTAGACAACCACTTGATAAAGCTATCTGCACAGCCCTAGGCCTTATGGCTTTGTAGAGAAGATTTTTTAAAGTTTTCCCTATATAAGCCCATATAAAACTTGTGACCCCCACAGGTCAGGCCAAATTTGACCCCAGGGCTATAATTTGGGTACTCTTGGCAGACAGTCACTTGATGAAGATACATGCCAAATTTGGTAGCCCAAGGCACTATTGCTTAGCAGGTACCAGAAGGGTTTTAAAGTTTTCCCTATATAAGCCCATATAAAACTTGTGAATGGGGTTTTAAGGCCCGTCGACAACTTAGGTCATGTTGGGCGCACTTACTTAGTAAACAATAATGCAAGGTGAAAATAAAATACATGTGCTACAACATAAGACAAACATGAAAAAGAGCGGCAAATTGTCGCAAGATACGCCCGTCTAACCCCAAGTTGTAAAGCTGGGGCATGCACTGGACAAAATTCAAGTATGAAAAACAAAAATAAAGCGAGCAAGAGTTATGATTCCTGTGCACTGCACTCCCCCTTGATGAGATCTATCCACCTATGAAATTTCATAACCCTAGCTAGTATAGTTTTGGAGATATGCTCCGGACAAAATTCAAGTATGAAAAACAACAAAGGGCAATAACTCAAAAATTAAGCAAGCAAGGATTATGATTCCTGTGCACTGCACTGCCCCTATGTGAGATCTATCCACCCATGAAATTTCATAACCCTAGGTAGTATAGTTTTGGAGATATGCTCCGGACAAAGAACTGGACGCCGCCCGCCCGCCCGCCATGGGTGATCCCATAATACGTCCCGTCTTCGACGGGCTATAAAAATGAAGAATGGATGAAACACAAAATGATGCCCCTTTTGTCGCCTTTTACGACATGCATGCTGTCACTTTTGTTCCGCCAGATGAAATGGCAGATGTGACGATGGCGCAACTGCAGTGGTTTATTCTTATACCCCGATTTAACCACACAGGGTCCCACAGGCCAATTGATTCCCATTCCAAACCCTATTTACATTGAGAAAAAAATGTAGGATTTGGAATAAGAAATACCCAGCCTGCTGCAATCCTACGAATTATGAGGAAAGCAGCCATTTGTCTCTAAATTTAGTCACCTTCTACGACATGCCATAGAGAAAGGTCGAGGTCCTATTCTATACAGTTAAAAAAAACAAGGGACCCCACAGGGAGGGTTGATAATATTGTGGGAAAAGGAGAAAATACAGGATACTAGTATTTTCTTCCTTTACTACAATGTTTTCAAGAGCTTTCCTTTTTCGGGGCATTAAAACTCATGATTGTGTGGTTAAGGGTTAACACTGTACTAAAACAATCCTAGGTTGGTATTCATTAATCATTCTGATGAATATTCTTAGTTTTATTATCGAAAATTTTCTAAATTTTTTTTTTCAAAATTTCGAAAATTCTAGCGAGTGAGACCTGGAACGTTCTTAAATAGGAACCATGTTTTACAACCTGATTATCGAATTTTTCCCCTTTTCTAATTTCACTTTTTGAGTCACATGTATTTTTGTCGCCTGCAAATGCTTTCATTATCAGATAAGTCTAACATTTCGCCACTGACTCTTTCCATAGCACTGATGACACCAAAGGATTTGGTGGACAATGTAGATCAATGTAGATAATTTGATCACCAGTAAAATGACTGTGTCAGTGTGTGGCCAAATAATGCTAGAAAATCGTGGTATATAAAGAGGATGAAATAATATTTCAGAGTAGCTTACTGACGATACGCTGATTCAGTTTCAGTTTATTTATTTGTTTGTACATAAAGGCCACCGGCCTATCATACAAAAAACTTATTACATCAATTATTCTTGACAGAGTTACCAATTAAAATATGTATGTAAAGATTCGTGGGAACACATGTGTACAAATGCACATACAATACCAAAAAGCAATGGATCTAATAAAATATAGGTAGTAGCTTATGAAATATTAAACGCTTTTGCGCTACACCAATTTCACATCGTCTGTTTGCTTCAAAACCCAACAACCGCAGCTTACTAAGCGTGATTACGTGGTTTTGTAAGGAAAACGAAGTTTGTGTGAAGATTCGAAAGACAGTTTGTATTAATCAAATTAAATTTTGTGACAAAATTCCAATAACAAATAAACTGGAATTTCAAAAGAGTGCCATGGTATCGATCTCACTTCTACTAAATATACCATGTCGAAACAAAATAGATTCAAAGTACTTTGGTATTTACTCAGAAATACTGATGGTTTGATGCAACAACTAAATTTCAGACGTCTCCAGTTGTAGAACTTTGTGGATAAAAATAGCAACTTTTCTTATGACAAAACTATTCATGCTAGACAGTAGATGGTAAAGATCATGTCTTGTAAGTCTTGTAGGATTTCCATTAAACCAGTTATATAAATATTTCATCTGAAGCTCAGATAATCGCGGACATTGGAAGAAAACATGGAATTCATCCTCAATACAATTAATGAGATATATGTCCAAGCAAAATGTACAGATTCTATCATCTCTATCAATACCCAGATGCCGACCTACTTCTATGTTAAAGGAATGACTACTACATCAAAAATAAGCAAGTGCTTTTCTTAGCTGATATGATAAACCCAAAGTTAAATATTTTTCGGGCGTGAGTAATGACTTAAATTTTTTATAGAAGGAACAGCAATTAGAATTGTTTATCATATCTCTCCAGTTTTCTGTTGCAAGGTCTTTGAGACGCTGAGAGAAAACAGAAAGAAACAAGTCCGCATCTCCAATTTCTTGTGTCACCCAAACAATTCAAAAACCATATAGATATAGCAATTGCTTGACTGACGATGCCCAAGTTTCACGGCTAATATCATCTAAATTTTTGATAATTTTATAACAGTAGCAGGGATATCCAAGTATTGGCATATGTATAAGTTTTGTCCAGTATTTTACAGCAGCTTTTATAGTGATATTCTACACATATCTAGGTAGTCTACCACATTCACCAAGAACCATACAGTCATTTATTGACTTATTAATGCCTAAAAATTCTTTACAATATGAAATTTGTACTTTTTCTAATTGTTCTGAAATTTCGGTTCCAAAAATCTCTGATCCGTATAAAAGAATAGGTTTAACCATAGTGTCGAACAGTTTGAAATAATCATGGTAATCAAAACTTCCACATCTATGTTTGAATGCCTTTATGGCGAAAATTGTCTTTTTTGCTTGACTAGCTAATTTGTTTTTTGCTTTGGACCATGACAGTTTAGGTGTAAATAGTAAACCCATGTATTTGTAGAACGGTGTAACTCTGATTGGATTTTCGCCAAATTTCCATTTCTCATAATATCTTAGTGGACCCCATTTCTGAATACCATTACTTCAGTCTTGTTCTGATTAATTGACATACCAATTTGATTGCAATATTCGTGTATAGAATTGAGTTGTTGTTGTAAATTCATTGCAGTTTCAGTTAGCTACGTCATTGGCAAATAAAATACACAAACACAAAATAATTGGAATATCATCCGTTACCAAAATACCGCTGTGCCCTTTATCTCGTAGCAAGGTACATAAATCATTGATCTACAGATTGAAAATTATGTTACTTGTTATGTCCCCTTGTCAGGTGCCTACATTACAGGTGAATTGATCAGATAATTTCGCATTAATGCGAATATAACTATTCATTTCTAAATACATAGATATTAAAATTTGCAGAATTTGCCATTTAAACCCTTTTGTTTTAAACTTGTGAATAGATTGAGATGATTAATAGAGTCAAATGCTTTCTGAAAATCAATAAATAATAGTAAAATCTACCCCAGGCTTACTAATATATTTTTGGATGAGACATTGTAAAATGAACATATTGTCTACTGAAGAGTAGCCTGGTCTAAATCTGGCTTGCATCTCATCTAGTTTATTGTAAGTTTTAGCCCATGTACATAATCTTTTGTGTATAATGTTTGAGAAGATTTTGTATGATACATTGATTAGAGAGATCCCTCTGTAATTCGATGGATCGTCCTTTGACCCTGATTTATGGACAGGTACTATTATACTATCCCGCCACATATCTGGAAATATACCAGTATTGAATATTTCATTAAAAAAGGGAGCAAAGGTATGGAGTAATTAATTCACAAGTATTTTTATAAAATTCAGACCTTATGCCGTCGGTACCTTGTGCTTTTCCGTTTTTTAGGGATTTGATACTTGAGGTTATTTCTTCAATATTTACAGATTTATTCAAAATTTGGTTTTGGTTGTTATCCGAAATGTTTTCAGACGGAAATGTTTCTATTGATGGTTGGTTATCTTTATGTAATAAATTTCGAAAGTAGTCTCTCCTCATTTATCTGTATTGTCATTCCTGATCGTATGCAGTTTAGATCCACTTTGTTTTAAAATAGACCAAAATAATTTTGAGTCCTTTCTGGAATCAACCAATTCACGTTTATCAATATTTTGGAATTCTAACTTTTTTGCTTACATGTCAATTTAAATGATTTTTGGTTATGAAGGTTGACAGCTAGATCAGCGGGATTATTAGTATATCTAAAACGTCTCAATGCAAGGAACTTTGCGTACTTTGATTTTTCGCACGGAGAGTCCCACCATGGCTGATTCGTGGCTTCACCCCATTTAGTTTTTATTTTCATACATTCAGCAGAACTATGGTACAACTCTAAAATTAATTCCACAGCTCTGTTGATGTCAAATGTAATAAGATTTGTTAATTTTGAAGACATACTTACAATATTGTTTCTGAACAGAATCATAAAACTACTCCTATGTAACTAATTCCATTTAAATTTTACAAGGTTGTGTAAACTATTCTGTTTGTCTGTAGAATTAACATTGTTACGCCACTGTCTATGCTTAAAACTAAATCTGGTATGAAGAGGTAAATGGTCGGACTCAGTCCGCTCGACTACACTGAAGTATGATATAAAAGGAAAAAGTGATGTTGATGCTATATGGTACTCTACCACACTACTGGTAGACAATTTCAAACAAATTAAAAGAGTTCTTAACAAATGGCGGCGAGCCACGGAATTTTTCATCTACTTTTGTTATCTGATAGACACCAAACAATTTCTGAGGTCCCATTTAATTCAGTGTGATTTTTTGCTTTATTTTTTCTCCAAATCTCATAATTCACCACACTGTTGAACAAATCCCCATCTATTTCGGTACCTAGTATTAGTAGGTGGATTATTTTTCACTGCATTACAAAACGCAATAAATGTCAAATCGGGATGACAAGCCGATTCTGAAAATTTTGGCCCCCCACCCCCATCCAAAATTGCTTCTTACAGTCCTGATAACAATAAGATCTTGGATGAGTATGATTATGGGCATAATCAGATTAGAACGACTAGAGTTATTTGCCCTTGATTTAGAAAAATTGCTTTTATTCGACTTTGTTTATACCCTAGCATCTACAACTATTAACCAATCGGCACCAAACTTGGTCAAAATATACATGACTATACAATCTCGGATATTTTGATTATGGGTGAAAGATTTAAATTTCGATAAAGGATTCTTTACCTATATAATATGAGACCATACTCAGGTCTGCATGAGGTCAAGCAGATCATCCTCCAGTGCTGTTTAAATCTCCAATGCTCACTCTATTGTCTGTGAGGTTGAAGATTTCATCACTGTATTGTCTGTCAAAACAACCAAATAAAGAAAAATTGAGGGGTACTCTGAGAAAGAGGGGTTTAACTCTTTACCAAATGACAAGATGTTGGACTCATCCAAATTGAAAGCATTTGCAGATGAAAAGTTTAATGTTGCCAAGATGACAATTTCTGTCTCTGATAGGGTAGAAAACACTGTAGGAAATGAAGAAAAGGCTGGTTGCCAGCATTTCCTCCTTTTCCCGTAAGGTTTTTCAAGCCTTCATTTTCAGGGTCGATAAAAGTCGGGATTGTGACTGTGGTAAAGGATTAACCCTTACCAAACAAAACAATCCCTGGTTTTTACGACCCTGAGATAGAAGCCTTTTGAAGACATTGAGGGAAAAGGAGAAAAACCTGGTACCAGCATTTTCTCCATTTCCCACAATGTTATCTACTCTGCTGGAAACAAATTTCAGTTTTTGAATTACGTTTATGTTGTCATACACAAATGCTCTCAGTTTTGACCAGTCTAAAATTTTGTCATTTGGTAGAGAGTTAACTCTTTCCCAAACAAGCCCTGGTTTTTACATGTCTGCAGTACAAGTCTTTAGAAAACACTGTGGGGAAAGGAGAAATTGCTTGTAATGAGCAATTTCTCCTTTTCCCACAGTGTTTTCTAGCCTATCGGAAAACTTTCTGCCATTCTCATCAAATTCAAAATTGTCATCTGCAAACGCTTTGAGTATGGGTCCTATGGGACTGTCTAAAATTAAATTTTGTCATTTGGGAAAGAGTGAATGCGTTTTCCTAATTCATCATGTTTTGCACTTTGTTGCATATCACAGACCCATTATGCCTGAGACCAGCCATACCCTGAGAAAGAATGGTCCTCCACATTGCAGGAAATTTTATAAAAGCATAGAGTTTCAACCCAGGTTAACCTACATGAACTGTTCAAGTTCCGAGTTTCAATATTTGGCACACTTCTTATTAGTAGAATAAAATACGCCTGTATCTTGTACTCAAAACTAAAAACTTTTTTGGCTGTTATTGGGCCTTTTAAAGTAAGTTTATGAAGCAATAGATAACTGTTAAACATACATAGTATATTACGATCAGCCATAACCTGTGCTAGGGCGATAATGAGTTTGTTGAACACGTCATATTCTGCCATGGTTTCCAGGGCAATTTTGAATCTAGTCGTGATTTACGAACAGATCAATCATGTCTCCGAACACCAACATCAGTGATGGATAGGTTGCTTTGTTACATGGGGCACAAATCAAGCCAATGATCATGAACAGCACATCCAGTTTGGTGGCAAATCGAAACTGAAAAGACAGAGAGAATTGGGATGAGTAGATGAACTAACAAATTTACCTCTTTACCACACAAGAAAATCTCAGGATTTCCAAGTGGAAAGTATTTGCATAATAATAAAATTATGACAATTTACATGTGGCTAAAGTAATGGAATTTGTCTATGACATGGTAGAAAATGTCATTGGAAAAGAAGAAAATGGTGGTAAGCGACATTTTCTCCTATCGCTATAATGTTTTCAAAAGGCTTCTTCATCGTGGTTGTCAAAACTTTTGATAATGTGGTATTGGGTTTTAAAAGAGAAATAGAAGAAAACCTTCTGACATCTGCCGCAAAACAGAATTTTTGTGGCAACTTAATTCTTTTCTCTTATCCGTTTCTCATTATTCTTTGTCCTTCCAATACATGTATGTATAAAAAACATCATTTTCTACATTTTCCACAATGTTTTGTCTAGCCATTTAGCTCAGTCAGCAGCATACAGTAGCATACAGGACTTGAAAATAGGGGTTCCTGGTTCAATAGCCGGATCGACCAATTTTTTTTCTGAGGAGTGATGATAGCTAGTTGTTGCCATACAATTCATTCTTCTCTCATCATATACCAATGTTTTGATATGGTTATGTGGGAAAGTGGCCAGAGATTTGGAAAGAGCTTTGTTTGGAAAGAGCTTTGTTTGGCCACCGGGATATAAATGGAATAATGTTGTTAAACATCTTACAATCTATCATTCAACCCATGTCTTCAAACCTTTCGAAGAAAAATACATCAGCTGGCGTTTTGACTCTTAATCCTTTTTTGTGATAGAAAAAATTGTTGGAAAAGGAGACAATGCTGGTTACCAGTATTTTCTCCTTTTCCAACAATGTTTTCAAAAGGCTTCTTTCCCACTGTCATTTTAAAAGTCAGCATTCAGCAATAAAGGAGCAACATAACTTACCAGATTAAAGAAGCCAACCATGGGCTTTGGTTCATCTTTCTTTTTGACGTCAGGCTTGCCCGAGTCACTTCCATCTCCATCTTTCTGATATTTCCCTGCCTTCATTGGTGTGCCACCATTATCAGTATATGCATTGTTGTTTTTACTAGCACCTATGTCTAGATGAGCATTGTCTGGTTTGATTTGACCTGATAAAATAGAGTATAAAATGAATGGACTGTTTACATATATTTTTACCGAGAAAACTTTGGACTTGCCAATTTGCAAGCAGTAACAGACAACAACTTACAAGCAGCTAAATGAGTGACTTCTGTGTTTGATAGGGAAGAAAACATTGTTGGAAGAGTAGAGAAGCGGGCCAAGATGGCCCTGGATCGCTCACCTGAATTTTTGAGATGACCATAGCCTTTTTTTTCAAGGTATTGAAACATTGGTACCAAAATTATTATTTTGCCAAGCAATTTTCAACAGGTCACCTGTAAAAGTCATTTCAAAATCTGACCATCACTTTCAGAAAAGAAGAATTTCTTAATTTCTATATAGTGCAAGTAGCCCCCATTCACCAGAGCCATGTTTCTTGACAGATCAAAATTTCGGGAACATTTTTTGAAAAGGGTCACTCAAGGAACAACTCTGTGAAATTATTTCAAAATCTGTCTAGCTGTTTCAGAGAAGAAGAATTTTCAAGAATTTCTTCATTTCCCTATAATGCAAGTTACTAACCCCCATTCACCAGAGCCATGTTTCTTGACCAATCAAAATTTCGCGAACATTTTTTGAAGGGGTCACCCAAAGAAAATCCCTGAGAAATTATTTCAAAATCTTACCAGCGGTTTCAGAGAAGGAAGAATTTTTAAGAATTTCTTCATTTCTGTAGAGTGCAAACGTGTAGCCCCCATTCACCAGAGCCATGTTTCTTGACGGATCAAAATTTCACGATAAAGTTTTGAAAAGGGTCACAGGAGGAACATCTAGAGCTGTGAAATTAATTTAAAATCTGGCCAGCAGTTTCAGGGTAGAAGAGTTTTTGTCGGAATCCAATTCTGTAAGCAATTTTTAATGAGGACCTCCCAAGGAACATTCCAGCCAAGTTTGGTCCAAATTGGCCCAGGGATTTAGGAGGAGTTGTTGTTTAAAGAATTTTTGACAAGGCATGACGGACACCGGGTGATCCTAAACGTTGTGCTCAGGTGAGCTAAAAAGCAGCCAGATGGATTCCTGAACCATTATTAAAATATTTTTTAGATCAGGTAAAGGTATGAATCCTGAGACAAAAACGACAAAATAAAAGTTACTGAGAATTTCAAATCTATTTTGTGAAGGGTAGAAAACATTGCAGGAAAAGGAGAAAATACTGGTTACCAGCATTTTCTCCTTTTCCCACATTGTTTTCAAAGGGCTTCTTTTCCATGGCCGTCAAAAGTAGGGTTTGTGTGGTAATTGGTTAAAAACATTGTCAGAAAAAGAGAAAGGCTGGTAAACAACATTTTCTCCATTTCCTACAATGTTTTGTACCTTATCAGGGACAGAAATTGTCATCTTAGCAATATCAGATTTGTCGTTTGCAAATGCTTTTAATTTAGAGCAAAAAAAATAATTGCCAATTGTTCTCAGATAGGTGCCTTGGAATAACAACAAGTAACATAGCACTTGTTTTGAAATCATGACCTGTTGATTATCTGAGACCAGCACTTTTTGCAGATGCATAGATCAACATAGGCGAAGCCAGGACTGAAATATTTATACGCAGTGAGTATTAAAGTGCCAATCAGAAGTGGGGAGGGGGTGTCAGTTATGGTAATGCATGGAGAAATTCCCTAGTCATCAGTGCACAAGTTTATCCCTTCTATTTCTTCTATTTAGTTTGAAACGGCATGCGGTTCATAACAAAAAAAATAAAACATTGAGATAAGAAATTGTGATTTTTAGCTTTGGTCGCGGAATTTGTTACGCATGTGCATATTGAGCGTAGAATATGGTATGCCCTTTCAGAATTTTTTTTTTTTTTTTTTGGGGGGGGGGGGGGGGGGGGTCTGAAATAATTACCCTCGTCACACTAACAATTGCGGTGTTAAACCACAAGCAACAGTTTTGATTGACTAATTACTGGGATAAAAATTAACTGTTCAATTAACTGTATACCACATGACAAAAATGTAGACTCGTCCAAACTGAAAGCAGGGTTTTCCATGACGTACAAATCCTGCGTCATTGATGCAATTTTAATTCAAATGACCCCCAAAATAAATGACAGTGCGTCATCAGTGACGCAACTTTCCAAAATCTAAATAATGTACGAAGTTGAATGAAGCATCATAATTCCAGGTCTGTTCTTGCTTCAATGTCAGACCAACACCGTTCTTTTTTTAACTACAGGGTTTATTTAAGATAAAAATGGTTTTCCAGTAATTTATTTATAGAATAAGACTGGTTTACGCATTATTTCCGAAATGTATATTGGACATGTGTCGTAAATATGGGCCCAGTCAAAGTCGTGGTTGGGTTCTCTGTATTTCATGGCATATTTTACACAACTTCCGGTATATAAAAGTACACATTACCGGTCTGTGCTGTTAGCGGAAAAATAATGTCATGACGAAGAAAAGTGTATCATCTGCTTCCTAGAACTGCCGATCTAGCCACGTCAAGCAGCGATTCAGACGAAAATGTTTGATCTGTCAAAAAATAACATTTGCCTTTCCGTCTGAAATGATCGACCAACTTTTCAATCTTGGAAGTTGGCGTTTAAAAGGTAAAATGCATTATAAATCGTGTTTGAAGTTGATGACGAGGAAATCCATATTTTTGACCCCCAAAATTAATTAAATGACCCACAACTAATGAGGAAGGGGGTCACAATGACCCCCAATTTTCAAAGCTGAGGGAAAACCCTGTGAAAGCATCATTTTTGCAACTGAAGTGTTACTTAAATCAGGAAAGCATGTCTTTGGTAGGGTAAAAACATTGTGGGGAAGGAAAAAATTTTCTCCTTTACCCATAATATTTTCAAAAAGCTTTTCCCCGTTTGTTGTTAAAAGTTAGCATTGTGTAGTCATTGTTTAACCCTTTACCACACAATCCCGACTTTTAAAGACCCTGAAAAAGAAGCCTTTTGAAAACATTGTGGGAAAAGGAAAAATTCCTGGTAACAAGCATTTTCTCCTTTTGCCACAATGTTTTCTTTCCTTCCTAATAAAAATTTTAATTCTTTAGTCACATTCATTTTGTTGTCTGCAAACACGTTCAATTTGGACAAGTCTAAAATTTGTCTCTTGGTAAAAAGTTAATGTATACCAGACATAATCCAATTTTTTTTCCAAAAACTTACAAAGTTATTTCAGTGAGCTTGACATACCCAATACAGCACTGCAACTTTGTCATGCATATTTATTCTCAAGCAGAGAGAATATACCAACATTTTTAAAAATAGTCTGACCCTAGACCTCCCTCGCTGGTCATGTTTAGTTTAAACATATTTATCTTACATTGATTGAGAAACAAGTTCTTACAACTTATACTAATCTCTCTTGATTCTGCTTCCAGGGAACTACACCATTACTCCCGCCGAATGTGTGGGCCAAGGAAAAATCCCAAAGTTGACACCTGCTCCCAGGAATCGAACTCGGGACCTTTAGGTTATGAGGCCGACGCTCTACCTCACGACCATGGACACCACATGACAGCTGGTCATGTTACAACCGCAACCAGCAAATCTTACCAGTGGGAGGGCACCATAATCATTAAGGTTTTCTTGCATCAAAAATTTCCAGAAATTATCATTTTGAAAAAATAGGGGATGGCCAAATGATGAACATTTTTAGGGACCAAGCCTGTCAAAAATAACACAGGTAAATTCTTCAAATTTAGATCCACATTATAGAATCTGTGTACAAGTCCAAACTTTTGTCATGGAGTAGAGATTTACCTGCATAATATGGATGGTTTAAATGAAGTACATGAGCAATGCTATGGTAAAAGGAGGCTTAACTCATTACCGAACGAAAACATATTAGGCTTGTCCAAATCCAAAGCATTTGCAGATGACAATACAATAATTTGGAATTTGTTTTATGAAGAGTAGAAAACATTTTGGGAAACCAGCATTTTCTCCTTTTTCCACAATGTTTTTTACGGGCTTCATTCTCGGTGTCTTCAAAAGTAGGGAATGTGTGGTAATGGGTCAATGTATTTCTGTGATGCAATACAAAAAGCATGTATTCACATAAATATTTAACTCTTTAACACACAACAAAATTTTGGATTGTTCCAAATTGAAAGCATTTGCAGACAACAAAAAAAATGTGACTCAAATACTGAAATTTGTTTTGAAAACACAGAAAACAATGTGGGAAGAGAAAAACCAGCATTTTCTCCTTTTCCCAAAATTTTTTCAAAAGGCTTCTTTCTGAAGGTCCGTTAAAAGTTGGGATTTTTGGTAACGAGTTAAATCTATAAAATGCATTTTGTCCAACAATAGACTGAATCAGGAGTTAGACTGGTCTTTCTGCAGGTAAAAAATTGACTAAAAGATTTCCACTCATGTCAGCCTGGATTGAGCAAACTGATATATAGGTTGATACTTTTTGCAGATGTAAAGCCCTCTTTTCACCGAGCATGGCTCGTATGTTACCGATATTTTCTTACCTTTTTAGGCCAAAAAACGAAATCTACTAGAGAACACTAGCTTGGTCAAAATTACTAATGGAGCAGCAATTGATACAGATCCAAGATCAGATTTCATAGTTTGAATGTAGTCTGATATCTCCCTGCACAATCTGTTCCAACTCTGAAAAGCTGTCATCGTGCCATAGACTTTGGGAGTGTAAATCAGCATGACCATAAGTAGACCTATTTAACTATCCATCTTTCCAGAGAGACTACATGCCTTTTGCAGTACACAAATGTTTGCAGTAGCATTTGCATAAAGCCTGTTTCACATCAGCCTTACAACAGCCGTATGGAAACAATTTTTGACAAATCGCAGGACTTCGCATGGATTCCGCACAACGGCTGTCGTACAAATTCGCAATTCCGTAGGCGTCACAAGTTGGTTTTTCAACATGCTCATTTTATTTGCAATTTCTTCTCGATTTTTGGAATTCGTACGGCAGCTGTACGGTTGTCACACAGCAGCCCTAGGGCTATCTTGAGACCATCACACATCAATCATACAGTTTTATACTTGTGTTTGTCCTGCGAAGGTTGCATGATGGTCACACAAACATCTTAGGGCTGCCTTGCATTAGGTAAAAGTCTGTCTAAAGACTGCTGCGGAACGTAGGAACAGCGTAAAGATTCGCCAGGCTGCCCTGCAAATGCCTTGCGAAAAGTTAGCGTCATTCCTCTTCTTTTGAAAAGTTTGTATGTCTTGTTCGTCATCAGTTGCTGTCGAGATTTCAGGAAGGAACCGAGCAACCACCAACCAATGATCCAGATGAAGAAGGCACGTATTTGTACAAGAGTGACAAATATGCCTGTAGCAAAAAATAGCGTCGCCCCGTTCTTCATCCACGAGTATCCTGTTCATTGCTGTAATATGCAACGTATGTGTCTAGAAGGCCAAAGTCAATTCCGTGAAGGCCTGTTGCAGAATGAGGCTGCTGTCGCATACCATTGTGTATATACATTTCATGAAATGCCTGAATGAATCAGCAATTTCACAAAATTGCTAAAATTTCTAGCCATTTCATGAAGTGGCTGATTTCACAGATTGGCTATAACATATATATATCCAAATCTGGACAAGAAGAGATAATTCATTCTCCTTATGGCGATCGCACTAGCACTGCATAGCCGCCTTGCAAATTCGTGCTTGCCGTGCGGTGGTCATAAGAAACTTTGCAAATTGTTATGGCAGTCTTGTGGATGCCTTGAGAATTTGTGAAGTAGCCTTACGATAACCGCATGACAGCCATGCGAGCGAGTCACTTTGTTTTTTTCATGCGTTCAACCGGCGAACACCTTACGGTTCTTGAGTCAACTGTGTGAACAACGTACGGATATCGCTTTGCAAATTTGCAGTATGTGCGACGGGTACGAATAGGTAGCAATTGTGTTTGCGGTGGAAATCGTACGACGAAAAAATCGCAAGGCTGACGTGAAATAGGCTTAAGGGAATCTATTACTTATCTTTTTGCCACACAACCCAGACTTTTTACAAACCTTGGAAAAAAAGCCTATAGAAAACTTTGTGGGGAAAAGGAGAAAATGCTGGTAACCAGCATTTTCTCCTTTTCCCAGAATATTTTCTACCCTGCTGGCCACAAATGGAAACAAATTTCAATTTTGAGCTATGTTTATTTTGTTGTCTGCAAGTGCTTTCAGTTTAGACCAGTCTAAAATTTAGTCATTTGGTGAGGAATAAAAGCAGAGAGGGTTGTCATGCACATGGTACACACTTACAACTGTTCTGCTCCAAGAAGTTTGTACCTGGCTACAGGCTGACCTCCATTCAACACAAAAAAGCTCCACAATAAGACAGTAACAAGACAGATTTGCACTATCTGCATTTTTGCTTTTAGTGCTGATTGTTTCTAGACCACCACAGTCCTATCACATGTATTGTGTAATCAGCAGAAAAATAGGTCCTTCAACTCTTTACTTAAAAATTCTTCAAGGCACTGCAACAGCAAATTAATGCATTTAATTAAATGGATTACAAATAAATAAAGAAAAAGAGCAACAGGCTTTAGTAAGTGTAAGTGCATTTACATTGTTTTTTTATAAAGGGAAGAGACGGCAAAGTTTTAAACCTTTGCCCTCACAGTGAAAGGGAAGACTTTCTTATGTCTGCAGAAGACACCTTTTGAAATGTTATGAACAAAAGAGGTGCATAAAATAAAAAAATCAAGAAAGATTTAACTCCCATATCATTCCATTCAAAACTTCTGTTGCTTTTGTGGCCTCTGTAGATGACAAGATCTGGCTAGACAAAATTTAGGGTCTGATCTTTTATCTTAATCTACTTTAACAGCTTTGATGATACATTTTATAACCAAAAAAACCTCCATGTTGAAATTGTTTTGGTCATATTTCCTGACTCTACTGATGTGATAGTCCTGTTGGCTTTCAAATGATCCATTTTTATAATAAATATTTGACAATAGTATGTGGAAATGTGCAGTATGCAACCAATCATTATCAGAAACATTTCCTTAAAATTTATCTGCCCGATACTTTAGAAAAATAATGTTATAGACTGTTCAAATATTTAGGAAAACTAGTTGATTGAGAGTAAAAATAAATTAATTTTGAAAATAATTTATAGGGTCAGGCCTATTTAGGTGACCGAATACAGTACATTTGAACGGACTTTCCGCAGATAAAATCATGTTTTGAAAACGATTTTTAGTTAACCGGTATGCCTTTTTAGAACCCACTTTTCTGCGCTTCTAGCAGACGATGGTAATAGCAACAAATGGTACGTCATCATCAGCCTCAGTTTCGATAAAGTAGACTTACCAGAAAAATATAATGGCCCCAACTAAAAATAGGCCTATAGCGAGACTGAGTGTCGATCAATTTCATTCTTTCATGACGTCTGAATGGCTTTTCTTTCAAAACAGAGGAATGTTCTTTTACAGTGACAAGTGATGCTTATCATTGTCACTTTCAGGGGGGGGGGGGGGGGGGGGGGGGAAATAACAATGTATGATAAACACGGAAACGGGAATGAGACTTCAAATGAAAACAGGACCGCCTATGTCTAAGACTCAAAGATAGACGTTGTGTCACTGCCTTTCGATTCATTATAACAAAAAATCTACACCAAAAACTACAAAATAAACCTGTTAAGTTATGAATAACAACAAAATTTCAAATAATTCATACCTGGAATAAACTTATTCAATTCCTAAATGATGAAAAAAAAACACTTTTTCACAGCAAAAAAGACAGTCGCCATTTCCAAAAATGGACACTGCAGCCGAGAGGAAGCTCCTTGAGCTCTGATTGGATAATATGAATCATGTGGTTATGTTGCTGCATGCGCTGAGCATGCTGGATATCCAGACTGTTTAGTAGACTACGCGATGATTGGATTTCAGGGTCATGTGACCATTATTTTTATTAGCCTTATTTGGAATTACAATTGCGCCTGTGTAAACCTATGACCTTGACACAGCGACCTTGCAAAGTTATAAATAGCCGTGCCATGTATTTTGACTTCCTCTTGTAAATATTCCACACCTGTGAAATTTTTTTGTGACATTGTCCATACTTTTAATTCCTTTACTGATCCAATTTGAAGTACATTCAACTATTATGCAGATAATTACATGTATACTGGCTAGTTCCACGATACAAGTTCCATTTCGAAGCTTCCGCGGCTGCAAAGAATGACTGAAACACGTGATCTGTGCTGCTAAATTTAGATATGCCACGTTTCTTTCAATTTTTTTTGAGGGCTCCAGTGCATTTGTATGTTGCAAAGTCAGAGTCAATACGTTGGAATATCACAAATTTATCGTTGGCTTATTTTTTCTGATTATCTTCAATATTCATGCTCCTCAAATACTCCTTTTTTTCAACTAGAAGTACTCCATAGGGAAAGTTTGCTTAGGGGAAAAACACAAATATCTTCCCCGCTCCTTATGTTTAATCTTCCGTTCCCGATTTTCATCGACAAAGAAGTACATGTAGTGTTAAAGCAGACGCAAGTAAATACTCGTTATATGGTTGAGGCAAACTGTCTTTTTCACCTCTAAATTTAGTTGTTCGTACCGTTTACCAAAGTTGCGTGTTTTCCTAGCTTCTAAGCGCGACTAATGGACCTTTTTAAAGATAGTTTAGAAAGATTAGGCTGCACAGAATGTGCTTTGAAAAATTGTGTGGTGTTTTAAGCCGTAACTTGATTGATTAATTGGTGTTTTGTACCGTTTTCAACATCATTTTAGTTATATCGCGGTGGCCGCAATGACTAATCAATACGCGAAAAGAAATTGGCCAAGCCAGGGATCGAACCAGCGACCCCCGTTCTCAACTCCTGCGCGCTACTGACTGGGCTATAAAGGACGGCTTTTGAAAATGTTGTAGGAAAAAGACAAAATGCTGGTAACGGGCACTGTGTGTGCCAGGGTAATTTCCATTTTTTAAGCCACTTGTAATTTGTCGTCTGCAACCGATATACATTAACCCATTACCACTCAATCCCTACTTTTGACGCCCCTGAGAAAGAAGCCTTTAGAAAACATCGTGGGAAAAGGAGAAAATGCTGGTAACCAGCATTTTCTCCTTTTCCCACAATGTTTTCTACCCTTCACAAAACAAATTTCAAATTTTCAGTCATTTTTATTTTGTCTTCTGCAAATGCTTTCAATTTGGACCAGTCTAAAATATTGTCGTTTGGTAATGGGTTAACTCCGACATAATGTAACTGTATATTTGGTAAAAAGTTAACCCTTTCTCGTACAAAAATTTCAAATTTAAAACATCTGTGAACTATGCTCTCCAAATGGGAACAAGAATGCTTTAGTTCTCTGACCGAGGTAGAAAACATTCTTGGATTTTGATTATCAGCAGTTTCTCCTTTTCCGACAATGATTTCAAAAGCGTTCTCTCCCAGGGTTGTGAAAATCAGGGATTGATTGATAAAGGGTTAAACTTGGACGAGATGAAAGATTTTCTTCTGGTAAAGGGGTACACAAAAAACTGGTGGAATGGAAGAGTGTCAAAAAACTTATCCTTGCTTTTGGTTTGATAATTATGTGAAATTGATTGATTGGTTGACTGATGATTAATTGATTATGTTGTAAGCCGCTTTCAACATATTTCTTTTTTTCAGTCATATCATGGTAACAGCTCACATAATTATGTATCTATGCCTAGAGATTCTCTAGTACCAGGCTCCCACAATGTTTTTGTCCTTTCAAAGAGAAATCCCTTCATTCTAGCTAAACTCAATTTATTGCCTACAATTGCTTTGAAAACGAACAAGTCTGATATATTGTAATTTAAATGTGGGTATTTAGATTTTTCACATCTCACCACCATATATATTTATCACTGAAATTTATATGAAAGAAACAATACAAATCATCAATAATTAAGAATCATAAAATGACCAAAAAACAAACAAAAAAAATTTTTTTGGATGGTATTTCCTTAAAAGGCTACGTAGCCACTTAACCTTTTTTTTAAGGTTTCGCGCCTAAAATAAAAACAAAAAAACATTGTGGGTATATCAAGTGATTGGTACGTGACTAATGACGCTTAAATTCCATATTATAACAAACATGTAATTATTTTCCATAATGTCTTTTTCGGATGCTATGTTTGAAGCTTCGTCTTTGTATTTAAGGTATGTAAATGAGTGAGTTGCTCATGTAAAAACAGACACCCTTCAGTGTCGACCTGGGCTATAGTAAATCTATAATTTCTCTTGTTGGCGGATGGTTTTCGACTACTAGGGTTTTATGAATGAAAATCGTAAGGGTTTGGGAGTATAAGGATATTTTTTTTGTATTTTTGTAAAATTTTCGTCCCATCATCTGAAGGGCCACCTTTAAAAAAAAATGACACGTAACTAAGCATTCAGCAAAACTCAATGTGAACCATTTCTGTAAATCAAATTATCTCCCTCGACATACAAAGACCAAACGTAACCAAATATCACGTTGGTCCTGTTACCTGCATTTCTTTGTTTTTATCCTTGATTCCCTTAGGGATGTTGCGATAAATGTGACACGAGTTAAGATAATATGTGTACGGTCCCCTTAAAGCATGAAACTAAGTTATCATACTATTTTCTGACTCTACTGAAGGTAGAATGAAAGATACAAAGCTGAAGGTTAAACAAATTTTAAATAGAAAAATCTTGTGAAATTTTCACCGAATTTTAGACTATATTGAGAGTATTTGTAGACATCCTCGTAGTATTAACATATCCCAAATAATACACGGTCAATGAAATGGTAGTAAACTTTGTAGGAAAAGGGAGAAATGCACAGATTTTGTCCTTTTCCCAAGTTTTAAAACTCCTTTGTCCTAAGGGCCATTATCTCATTACCACACAACCCCGACCTTCTAGAAAGAGGCCCTTTGAAAACATTATGGGAAAGAAGAACATGGCTGGTAACCACCTTTTTCCCCATTTCCCACAATGTTTCTACTCTATTAAAGCCAAAATCCATTTTTGAGCTATGTTTAAATGTTATCGGTCTTCGTTTGTCCCTTTACACCTAGAGTGGCAGAATATTAAATTGTCGTCTGCAAATGCTTTCAATATGGACAAGTCTTGACTCTTTACCAAAAGACAAATTTTTGGGCTGGTCAAAATTGAAAGCATTTGCAAACGACAAAATAAATGTGACATAAAAGTTAGAATTTGCTATGGGAAGGGTAGAAAACATTGTGGGAAAAGGAGAAAATGCTGGTTACCAGCATTTTCTCCTTTTCTCATAATGTCTTCTAAAGCCTCCTCTTCCAGGGTCGTCAAAAGTCATTATTGTGTAGTAAAGGGTTAAGACATGGGATTGTTTGGTATGGGGTTAACCCTTTACCATACAATCTTGACTTTCAACAAAGGCCTTTGAAGCTCTATTGGTGTATCACGGAACCCTAAAACTCTCCTTGGTCGATCATCGAACACTTATAGGCAGATTGATTGACTGAATTTCCGTTTATTTATCGTCGCTACCGGTTGCCCATCTGAGCGACGCCCCCAGAAGACGGTTAGTTGTTACAGGGAATAGTGCAAGGAAACAGGCCGAAACTACCGAGAGCTTCGCCTGGTTTGTTAACGTGCTCGGCGAATAGCACCGTCACATAAGAATTCGGTTTAATGTCTCATCCGAAAGACCATTAGTAATTTTAGTTGGCCAGTCGGGGATTCGAACCCACAACCTGTAGTGACCCGAAACATTGTGTTCCAGAGTCCTAGGCTCTACCTACTGAGCTATATCGGCTGGTATATAGGCAGATTGGAGCATCGCACTCCAATATTATTAACGTAAAACAAGGTGTGCAATTGACCTTTCTGCCGATTTTGATTGACAGGTCTACCAATGTCTTATTGGCCAATGAAACGCAACATTTGGCGTCTTGTAAACAAAAAAACTCTGACACAATTTCTGGTTAGGTTGTCACACCCGGGGTTACCCGATATAGGACACTCGGAGGGTACAGGAACTCGGAGGTAAACAAAGATAGTCACGTAGACTAGGCTCGATGTTTATCCTGGTTTATTTTTAAAAGACACACCCTTTCGAATATTAAATAATCGTATATGTTAAGTTTAGAAGCCAAATGATCTATATCCGTTATTGGTGTAAGCTTACAGGCCGTTTTACAATGAAAAAAAATTCATTTAAAGTGGAAATTTTACTATTTCGATAATCAATTTCAGCTCTAGATAACCGTCTCATTGTAGGTCAAGGGGTGATTTGTCGCAATACTTCTCTTAGTGTCTTAAATTATAGGGTCTTTTTTAAGGATCTAACACATTTTCAGTCTGCAGTAGGTAAAAAATCACTTATTTTAAACCAGATAAAAGTGGGAGGTATCGAATTTAGGGGTATGGTAATTCTCGGAGGTATGATATGGTTAACTCGGAGTATCATCATATATCTCGGAGGATCCATATACTGAAGAAGGTTCTCGTTTGTCTCTGAACCTTACCAAGCTTTAATTCTACAAAATAGTGTCCTGTTTATTATAAGCCTCTGAAAATATACCTTGTAATACAACCTTTAAGCAAATATCTCGTCACGTTATTGACGAAATTTCGATTTTACTTTCAAAAGAAATAGAAAAGTCTTGATTAGTCAGGTCACGTGGATTCTTATCTTAAGTACAATGAACTCCTAGTCTCTGGTAGATTGCCCTTCGATAATATTTGCTATTTACTCTACCTTTATATTGCTGAATGGTTTTCAACAGAGAACACATCAAAATACGTGTTCATGAAAGAATGTTTGCATAAGAGTTTTGAAAGTCTTTTCAAGACAGATATAAATGAAGATACTGTCAATAAAATATTTTCTCCCTTTCAACGGACAAACGTTCGCAATGAAAATTCTTTATCGGACGTTTAATTCACAGTGAAGCTTACTTCCCGAGCTACACCACCTTTATTAAGCGACCAGCACTAAATTTTGCCATTCAAAGGCATAAAACTCTTAACTAACTAGAAGGTTGTCCAGGAAAAACATGTCGAGCACGCTTGACATTGACCTTGTGCCTACGTGAAAAAAAAAAAATGTTTCAAATGGCACATCTACTCATGATGGAGAACAATTGTGCAAATTTATATTGAAATCCATCTAAAATTGTAGGAGTTATGGTCCAGACAAAAATTTGACCTTCAAGTGTGACCTTGACCTTGGGCCTACCTGAAGGAATGTTTCAAATGGCACATCGACACGTGATGGAGAACAATTGTATCAAATTCTGTTGAAATCCATCCACAATTGTAGACGTTATGGCTCGGGCGGACGGACGCACGTACGCGTATACACCAAGCTGTCATTGTGACAACTATGTCTCGCTCACCGCAAGCGGGCTCGACTAAAAATTGTTGTCGCTGAAAAATCGTTTTATAAGAAGCTTCAACCTATGCTTTGGTACTCACTATAATCGTCTCTTCAAGATGATTTTCAATCAGGATCTGGTTGAATCTCGTGTAAAATTTTATCAGTGGAAACCAGATTTGAACCTCTTACTAGGGAAAACTTGTACAAATATACATTATAAAAAGACGTCTATGCAGTATACAACGATTTTACAGCTCTAAAAGTGACAAATTTCAGTTGATTTTTATTCACAAATGAAGTTTTAGCGTGTAGACTATAACAGCCTCTACGAGCGGTTATAATAGGTACGCAAAGCCATAATTATGAACAAAAATATGAAATAGTAATGTACATTCCAGTTTGATAAAGGTGGGATGCGAGGCTGTCTACATAAAAAAGACGAATTATCATGTCGGTTACTAAGCTACTTTTATTGCATACATTAGTTTAAATATATTTAAATAACCAACCACCAACAGAACAATACAGAAATATGCACTGACACCCCATACATTCCGTGCGACAACCATCTACAGCACATCTACTGATCTGGTTGTTATAGAAGTATGTTTTGGTGCTTGCCTAGCAAAATTCTTGCGCGCGGCCATATTTTTTACTGTAGCGGGTACGTTAAATTGATAGGAGCAGTAAGGTTGACCTGGAGCAAGTACGTAATGTCTCTCCAGTGTACACTGAGATAACTTACGTACTTGCTCCAGGTTAATGTTACTGCTCTTGTCAAGTTTACGTACCCACTCCAGTAAAAGACATGGCTGCGCCCATAAGATTCCACAAGGTAAGCACAAAAAAAGTAATATTTTTTACATGTTACTGAATAGATATGCAGTTACAGCTTGTCGCATGGGATGTCTTGGATGTCAGTGCACGTTAGTCTGTAGTTCTTTTGGTGGTTAATCGTTTGTTGAAGACGTTTAATCCAACAAAGTTCCGTCGGCGACTACGATTTCTGGAAAAAAACACTACTTGAATTCTCCAAAAACCTTTGTAATGCATATACATTTGATATTCTGAGGTTTGTGCCGTATCAGATGACAAATACAATGATTATCCTCACAACCAAAAACCGAAAAAAAAATCAAATTGCAGTTATTTAATGATATTTTGCTGTTTTTGTATTACAACGTAATATGCTCCTAAATTCAATACAACGATCCAGTTCCTGACCTGAAAATACGGTAAGTGTATGGGTCAGTGTTACAGTAAACATTTTTTTTCATTTTGGTCAATATTCCATATTAATGATCGTAGTCACAGTCATAGGTTCGTCATTGCTGATAATAGCAATAATCATCATTATGCACGACCGATTAAATATTAAAATCAGTTGAACATCTATAGACATCGGTATATGTCTTTATTTAGAGACTAAATAGTAAATTCTATAGGAATATAATACACCCAAAAGAACAAGTGCAGTGTCTGTTTTAACCCTGTACCAAATATATCCTAATTTGAATAAACTGATGTAGAATGATCAACATTGGCATTCTTTCCTTTTCTCACATTGTATTCTATCAATGAGATAAGTATCTTTCGGTTAAGTCAAAATTTAAACTTTTCTGCAGCTAGATCCCTGTCCATGTAGATCGCTTTTCAGATAAGTAGTTTAATAAACACTTGAATGGTAGTCAATTCTAACTCACCTTGAACCTTTTTCTCTCTCTATCAATAGGCCTAATCTTAATTATTGAGCATGTATTCAGGCGATCTCGGATTCTCTTTTTCTCTCCACAATTTTGTTAAGCTGGCAGAATCAGACACCAATCGTGAAAAATGGAGAGAGAGAGAGAGAGAGAGAGAGAGAGAGAGAGAGAGAGAGAGAGAGAGAGAGAGAGAGAGAGAGAGAGAAAGGAAGGGAGAGAAAGTGGGAGGGAGGGACGAAGGAAGGGAGAGAGAGAGAGAGAGAGAAAAGGTGAGAGAGAAAGCGAGCGTGGTAGGATTTGATTAGTAGGCCCTGATGTCTTCTTAATTTGTTTCAGAAAGTAACGATATTAAGTTGTTTGTAACAATTTTATATACACAGTTATGTATGAAAGTGGTCAATGCTGGATACATTCATTTCATACATTATTAACGCTTACTTGAAAGTCGTATAAACTTTACTTTTAAAAACATAGAAATATGAAAGCGAAAAGGATTTCGGAAAATGATCACTTTGTTACGAAAGGCTAAATGTATACGAAAGCTTACCAGGGTAAAAATGAAGGTTAATATTTTTATCGAAAACACGTAATTCAAAACACCATAAAACGCAAAAAGAAAGTCGCTTTTAGGCGAAAAATCTCGTAATAACGTGCTTTGAAACACGTTATAAACTGAATTTAAAACATATAATTACCTAAAAAAGTTGCACTAACTCGAAAATTCTTTGTAATAACGTGTGTTTAAACACTTAATTTAACGTATTTAAAAGTCGCAGTAACAGAAAATTTCGTAATATACCGTGAATTCAAAATACGTAACAACGCAAAAAAGTCGCACTAACGTGAAAAAATCTAGTAATAACACGTTTAAAAGTCGTAGTTAACGCGCATCGAAAACTCGAAGTAATGTTCCAAAATAAAAATTCAATTTTGGATTCACATCTACGTAGTCGTCTGCAAATGCTTTCAATTTGGACTAGTTTAACATTTTCTCGTTTGGTAAAGAGTTAGATAACCAGGCGTAACTTTTGATGGGTTTCGTCTTATATCTTGCTCAATCCCACTTAACAAAATTATTGGCCTTGAGGCTGAGATATGGCCAACCGGTAGTGACGATAAATAAGCGCAAATACATTCAAACTCGGAATTATTTAGCAAAGGGTTAACCCTTTACTCCATAGATTTTTATTTCTACGTATTGCCTGTAGGACCTTTTAGAAAACACTGTGACAAAAGGTGAAATTGCTCGTGACGAGCAATTTCACCTTTTGCCACAATGTTTTGTACACTATCAGAAGGTGTCATATACACTTAAGAAATGGCTTCATTCTTGCTGTTATTTAGGGTCAGTTTGAGATAACATGGAAATGCCTTATGGGGTAAAGGGTTAATTAGTTGAGCGGTCACTGGGTTAAGACACAGTTTCTGGCCTTTTGCGAGCGGAAAAATAGCCTACCTGACAGAAAATTTCCTTATATCTATATGATGTTATAGTTTATCAGGAAGATTAATAAACTATTGATAACCACAGTTATAAAACTCTGAACTTTCAGCTTCAAGTTTTCATAATTTTCTGTCAGTTTTCGTATATCTTAGCTTTTTTTTTTTTTTCAGCGTCATAGTAAAAAAAAGGGGCTTGCTGCGGACGGCATAGATCAAGATCAGACTACACAGAACGTGCAGTCTGATCTTGGATCTATACATTCCGCATGGTTAAATCTAGTCAAGCCTACTATAGATTAAATTTTTTCCGGATTTCAATGGCTTGTATTTTTAGCCACGGGAAGAGATCTATTTGGCTTACAACTCGCGAAAAGGGGCATTCGGACATTTGCGCAAAGTGTCGTCTCAGAGCAGCCTGCGCAGTCCGCGAAGGCTAATCCGAGACGGCGCTTCACGACTACATTATATTTTGTGCTACAAAAGACTTTGCACAAAACAGAAAATTATACATTATCTCCCGCTAGATGGCATTCTATAAATACTCATCTATCCAATTTTGGCCTCTTAGGTACAGAGCCGGACCATTTTCCTACGCAACAACCGCTACTTTTAATTTCAAACTAAAATAAACGTTTACTCAATAAAACGCTACCTGGTGCAGTTCACTCTGCTATGATCAGCAGTTTAGAGAAATCTGGAGCTAAAGCAGGTCTCATTTCTCCTCAAACGTATTGAGAAAAGCTATTTTCTACATTGCTACTTTATAGAGCGTAATATTACAGTCAGCCCGCTTTCGGGGCTAGTGATGCGTCATATAAAACAATAGAATCTTCGAAGAATATAAAATGTGAAGACAACGGAAAATTATATAAATACGGAAAGTGTCGTTTCGGATTAGCCCGTTTCTTAAGGGGAGTTAAATCACGTGATTGTTTGTCTGAAGGTCAAGTTCAACCCGTTACCAAATTATCCCTCATTTTTGCGACCCTGAGATAGACAACATGGCCTTTTGAAAACATTGTGGGAAAAGGAGAAAATGCTGGTAACCAGCATTTTCTCCTTTTCCACATTGTTTTCTACCCTGCTGGAAACAAATTTCAGATTTGGAGTTACGTTTATTTTGTCGTCTGCAAGTGCTCCCAATCTGGACCAGTGTAAAATTTTGTCGTTTAGTAAAGAGTTAAAAGTCTGGTTCACAACCAGTGGTCATCCAGTCAAGGTCAGTTCATCGGATAAGGTGTACAAAATATAGATCCTAATTTGCGGAAACATCGGTAAAGGGTCGTTGTCTGCGCATGTCATATTCTTCGAAGATTCGACCTTCCTTATACGACTCATCACTCTCCTCTTCGGAAGACTGTAGTATTACGCGCTATAAAGTAGCAATAGAGAAAATGGCTTTTGTCAAATACATTTGAGGAGATTCAGGCCTGTTTTAGCTCCAGATTGCTCTAAACTGCTGATCATAGCTGAATGAATTGCACCAGGTAGCGTTTTATTGAGCAAACGTTTATTTCAGTTTGAAATTCAAAGTAATGGTTGTCGCGTTGAAAAGTAATCCGGTTCTGTACCCAAGATGCCCAAATTAGATAAATGAGTATTTGTAGAATGCCATCTAGCGGGAGATAATGAGTATAGGGTAGGAACACGGACTTCAAACCACCAGGGCCCGTATTCACCAACCATTCTCAAGAACATTCTTGGTCTTATTCTTCAAGATTTTCTGACTGTGAAAGTAACAGAACGTCTGATTGGCTAAACCGGATGGTTTAGCCAATCAGACGTTCTGTTACTTTCACATTGGCAAAATTCTGAAGAATAAGCCTAAGAATATTCTCAAGAATGGTTGGTGAATACGGGCCCTGATCTCGTGTTCGTGTCAATACCACTAGAAATTTTAAAACAGCTAAACTTTGAATCGAACATATTTCGTTTATATTACGACAAGCACAGCTATTGCAGCATTTCAGATGCTCGTTAACCCTTTTCCACACAGCAAAATTTTATACTCTAAGGAAATTCACAGAGGAAAATTGATATGTCTTAAGAAAAAAAAAGAAGTGTTCTTGAATAGATATAAAACATTGTAGGAAAAGGAGAAAATGCTGGTTACCAGCATTTTCTCCTTTTCCTACAATGTTTTCCAAAGTCTTCTTTCTCACGATCGTTTAAGGGCGGGATTGCGTGGTAAAGGGTTAATCGATACCAGGTGCAACTCTCAGTACAAGCAATCGACTGCTATCCAACATAAGCTTGATGCTAATCCGAGAGAGAGAGAGAGAGAGAGAGAGAAAGAGAGAGAGAGAGATACCGGTAGACAAACAGACCGAGGAACGGACAGGTAGACTTAAAAAGATGTATCTGGTTTCAATGGCTTAAATCTAACTATGGGTCATGTGGGATTCACTATCACAATCCCTAGATGGCAAGACCGTTACCTGCCGGCTTAATGGATCTTCGTAAGCCAAGGTTACGATCACTACGTGGATCTTACCTTTGCTGATTGAGCCCGATTCGGAGATTCCTCCGATGCGCCCTCTATTGGATGCTGGTTATTACCCCCCTTTACATCATATTTCTAAAAGCCAATGAAATATCGTTTTACAAACCGCTTACGAATACACATGAAGCGATAAGCAGACATCCACATGGGTTTCCATGTTTACCTTCTATTCGACAGGTACGACCTTGTTCTATTTTTATCAAAGATGAAATGCTACGAGCGATTTCATTCGTTGCAGTTAGAGCTGCCTGCATCCAATGAAAAAGCGTATCGGCGGAATGTAAAAATCAAGCTCGATCCGCCAAGGGTAGAGTAGCGTAGTGAATCGTCAACCTTGGCTTACGAAGATGCATAACTCGTATTATTTATGTGTCTTCATGCCTGTCCCCTTCTTTGGTTGACCGTATGGTGTTTACAGCTGTTTTCAACATTATTTCAGTTCTATCTAGCATTATGCGGCTTGCAGAAAGTAACAGACACTACAGTAGCTACGGTTATTGTTTTCTTCGGGTGCTATGTTTGAAGTTTCATTTGTGTTTTTTTCCGGTATGTAAATGAACGATTTGCTCATGTAAAAATAGATCGGGTGTCAACCTGGACCATAGATCTAGTAAATCTCTAATTTCTATTGTTGCCGGATGGTTTTCGACAACTGGAGTTTTATGAATGAAAATTAAAAGGCTTTGGGAGTAGATCTACAAGGATATTTTTTTTTTTTGTATTTTTGTAAAATTTTCGCCGAAAAATCTGAAGGGCCACCTTTAAGGGCTTTTATGTTTATCTGGTTATATTTTCATCCTTAGACTTCAATTCAAGATTTCCTGACCTTTTTTTGGACAGTGTAGATCAAGATCAGACTGCACGGAACGTGCAGTCTGATCTTTGATCTACACTGTCCGACAAGGACACAATTTTCCACCAAAAACGTCTTTTGAAATAGCAAAATTTGGGCTTTTAATATCAGCGTTAAATCTCATTTCAGTTATTTAGTAGGACAAAGGTTATTATTATACTGCAAAGAAATTTCTCGTGATCTGATTGGTTAACATACCGGGAACATATATCATGTTCCCTGGTAAAAACCACGTAAAGCTAGTTTCCCTTTTGAGTGCCCCGTAAACATCACTACACGTGCAACACAACATCCAAAATGTCGGCGTCGATTGCTTTATGCACGTTTTAGTGACGTCAGTTTCCAGTGACGTCAATTTTCATTGAATTGGGGCACACACAAGGGAATTTCTATTTCGTCAATATACCCGATTCGTGCAATTATAAAACAGGATAATTTCGCTTAACGCGCTTTGAAAGGGTAAAACTTTGCAGTATAATAAATTTGTTGTATGGTCAGGTGGAAGGGGAACTTACAAAAACTTGTTCTCGGCTGTGGTGAATCATGTCGCCACCTCGCCTTCGGCTTGGGGCGACATGATTAACCACAGCCGTGAACAAGTTTCCAAGTCCCCTGCAACCTGACCGTACAACTGATAATGAAAACCCTGTATATTCAGCCGCGTCACGTGCATGCTTTGGCCTCGAAAAAATTACAAATAAAAGACGAAGTTTTACGAGGTGCAGCATATGTATGTGTCAGAATATAGCACACTAAATTTCCATACGCAAATGTCATCGTATATCTTACATTACACAGTTTCTATTATCAAACTGCACTTATTTATAGGGCTTACGTGAAATAGATAATACCGCCATGTCAACATGAAGATAAGATGCATGCGCGTAACTTATCAAAAACGTTATACGCGGAAATGCATTAGCTGAATAGATACAAGATAGTGATTGTTTACTGCGTTTTAAAATAACAGCGCTTATCTGTGTCATGAAACACTCCTCCGGAACGTTTGTACGTGTATAAACAGTCAGACATAAGTTAAGCAGTACCCGAACAAATTAAGACATAACTTTTTTAATGGATTACCTTTTATTTGGTATATTTTCAACTATGCACGCGCCCACTAGACAAGTAACAAGCTCTTTTATGAGCCAAATGAAAGGAAGGCTACGAGAAAACTTTCCGAAGCCCAGAAATGGCAAATTGTGGGCATAAGTAATGTTGTCTACTTGGACCATTGCTGGTCAGTTTTTGTGATGCTTAACTTACGTCTGCATGGACTGTATATATGTTGTCTGTCTCTTGCCGCTCGTCTTTAGGTGCAATATTGTGGTCTCTTTTCCTTTAATTAAGAAATTACCTTTATTCTATCATGGTTTATCCTTCAATAAACCACCTGTGTGAGTTATGAGGCACAATAAATAATCCACGAGGGATAAAGCGCGAGTGGTTCATCCATTGCGCCTCATAACTCACAATGTGGTTTATTTAACGATGAACCACGATAGAAAGCAGATTATTTCGACTCTTACTGAAAAGAGAACTACATGAAGTTCATATTTGGAGTAAAAACGCAGATTATTAACAACTTACAAGGAAGGCTCGAGGCTTTTTGAAAGATTTGCTTAAGCCGGTGTAATGCAGAGAAATAACCCTCCCCTACAAAATGACCCATGGGTCATGTAGGGGAGGGTCATTTCTCTGCATCACACCGGCAAGCTGAATGCAACGTAGAATAGCCACGATCCTTTGATTATGACAGACTTCATTGATGCACAGTTGGTCAGTTGCTGACAAAATCTCATTGTTATAAATAATCAATGAAGCATTTCATTGCTTTGATATCAACACGTTGCGGATCTCTTGACCAACGTAATGATACGTTACATTGGGAACTTAACTTTTTTTTCTTTTTATATTCTCATACTGTAAAGAGTCAAAACAAAAAATGAAGCATATTCACCTGTTTGTTAAAAAGCATGAATGGGTAACATTTATTCAACTAGACTTGTCAAGGTCGAATGCTTCTATGAAATGTACGTATCAGGCTCACTTGATTTGTGTTTTATCGCCATGTTTCATGACTGAAGTCACATCAACAATGTGTGGAATTTATGAACCATTTCATCCTGTGTGAAGAGCGTAATACTGCTGTGCTTGTTTCTAGTATCACAAGCAATAAAATTAGCAAATGATATAACGTCTGCAAAAAAGTGTTTTATTATTCAATGTACGATTAAATATAGGCTACCTGCGAGCAAAAGAGTTATTATTCTTCAAAAAGCAAAGAATTGCTCTACGGGAATGGGGGGAACGGGGGTCGGGGCATTTTTCTATTATTATACAGCAAAGAAATTTCTTGTGATTTGATTGGATAACACGCCCCGAATATATATATCATTTACACTGGCAAAAAAAATACTTAAAGCCGTAAGTCTTTATGGCTTTTTGTGTCCATCAAGTTATGAAACAAGAGGTAGATATAGAGGGCAAACAGGGTGATTATGCTACTTTATTACATTGCCATATGGCATTCTATGCAATGACTAGTTTTATCTTAGATTTCTCAGCTGTTCAGATCGAGACTACTTGTGTGTACTAGACGAACTTCGGGCAAAAAATCATTTTAAACACGAATAAAAACAGTGGGTCTGAGGAAGATTATCATTACTTTTGGCAAAGTTCTTTCGATGTAGATCTAAATATTTCTTCATTGTTGTCAAACTGATTCCGTTCGTGTTTTTTCTTTATTTTCTTCTTATGCTCAAAACTGTTTTGAATGGCATTTTACTTTATTCATGGCGGTTAATTTACCTACCTATCCTTGCCGGCGACAAAATTAACGTGACTGAAAATTTGAAATTTGTTTTGTGAAGGGTATAGAAAACATTGTGGGAAAAGGAGAAAATGCTGGTTACCAGCAATTTTGGACTCTTCAGAACTCAAAGAATTGTAGACAAAAAATGTAAAAGTAACAAGAATGAACTGAAGTTGTTTGACAAGATGGGAAACATTGTGGGAAAAAGGAGAAAATGCTGGTAACCAGCTTGTTCTCCTTTTCTTACAATGTTTTCAAAAGCCTTTCACTTAATAGGTCGTTAAAACCTTTCCTGTGTGGTAAAATATTAATCAAACATGAAACATCAAATTAACCTCAGAAATTGGCCTCAAGAGAGGAAATAAAATGCAGTAATTGTACTTTCTGGTACATCAAGCGTAGGGGCAATGTATATTTAAGCCATGCTCTATTATAATGGGGTCAGCCCCATTAATGCATCTGCGAAAAGTATCGACCCAGGTCAGCCTGCGCAGGCTGACCTGGGCCTAAACGTTTCGCTATTGGTCAATTTTCTGTTTGTCAAAGGACCAGTCTACCTCATGATTAAGTCGATTGTTAAAAAAAAAGTGGCTCTTATGGATCCAGAATTATGTGATGACTTGGACTGGTATCACGTATCACGGAGATGCATTAAGCCCCATTTTGCCAGAACATGGCTCAAATATAGGCCAATAGTGATACATCATGAAATAGGAAATACCTGTGAGTTATGGTCTTTGAAAATGTGTTGTAGCACACCTGCAACAAAGTGTCCATTCAGGCCAACCGGCGCAGTCTGCAAAAGTTGACGTGGATTGCAACCTTGCATTATTGGTAAATTTTCTGCAACTTCAAGGACCAGTCAACCTCATGATTCTGTCGATTGTTAAACAAAGTTAACTTTGGATGCATATAATAATATGATCACTTGCTGTACTTCATATACCGTGCATCATGGAGAAGAAACAAACCCACTTTTCATAGAACAGCTCATGAAATACACATGTAGCCTACATTTACATAATTTAGCACATGAGTATGGTTCGTTTGAATGGGGGGATCTACATGATTTCCGTCGATTGAATAAATTCAACTCACTCGAAACTTGTATATCCAACCTCTTTATGGTTGTAGGCCTACATGTATATTCATCGAATAGAAAATCCATGGGTCATTTCACTACGTAGAGGAAGGACCCGGGTCATTATTCTACGTAGAGCAATGACCCCAGAGGATTATTTCTCTAAGTAGAATAATGACCAGGGTCTTTTCTCTACGTAGTAAAATGACCCATGGGTCGTTTTGTAGGGGAGGGTAATTTATCTGCATTACACCTGCAGCTCGCGAAAAGGGGCTTTCACACATTTGCGTAAACTGTCGTTTCGGATCAGCCTGTGCAGTCCTCACATGCTGATCCGCAACGACACTTTCCGTTTTGATATAATTTTCTGTTATGTGCAAGTCTACTGTAGCACGAAGTCTAATGTAGTCGTAAAATGTCGTCTCGGATTAGCCTGCGCGGACTGCGCAGGCTGATCCGAGACGACGCTTTACGTAAATGTCAGAATGCCCCTTTTCGCGTGATGCAAGCCATATATGGACTACGTGCTAAACTTATAGGGGGCACTCTCACGTGTAGTTAAATGTGACCTCGCTTTGATCTCTACACTTCCTGAATTGAAATTTGTAGCGATAACATCTCCATTGAACATGACGACATAAACAGATTATTATTATATCTATCCACGAACACATGTAAAAAAGAAACATTGGAGCAATAGGAGAAAATGCTCGTTACGAGCAATTTCTCCTTTTGCCCCAATGCTTTTAGAAGTATTCTGAACATTACGAACGAAAAAAAAAAAACTCCATTGCAGGACGTGATGGGTTGATCTTGGTGTCCGTCCCCTGACCCTTGATCCTTGTGAACTAGACCGTGACACGTGATATTCAGTCATAATTTTATCTTCATTCCTTCACACTTGGCAGATCGCTGTGTCGACGATGGTTATACGAGCTTGGGAACAATATTATGCAAAGTACTGGTACAAGAAACTCAAACAACCGCGGTAGAACCATCTCAGGAAAAAAGTGATTTCGGAAGCCTTTTTACTGCGATGTAGCATTTTCGGACACAGCTATTATTAAAATGGAAAAGCAAGTAAAGAGCCAGACTCTGTGGAAAGTAAAGTTAATGACAGAACTGAAAAGAAAAAAAATCAACTCATGTCATCGAGCTTAGTCTGTGCCGTATCAGAACAATTGCCCCCCCCCCGGAAAATTGCCCCTGAGGACAATTCTCCCCCCCCCCCCCGACCATTGCCCCCCCCTTTAGAGGACAATTCCCCCCGGACAATTCCCTCCCGGACTATTGCCTCCGAGGACAATTCCTTGTCCTGGGGGGGGAGGGGAATGGTCCGTGGGGAATTGTCCTCGGGGGGGGGGGGGGGCAATAGTCCGAGGGAATTGTCCTCGGGGGCAATGGTCCGGGGGGGGGGGGATTGTCGTCGGGAGGCAATAGTCCGGGGGGGGGGAAGTCCGGGGGGCAATTGTCCTAGAATCGTCAGCGCAGACTGATTCGCGTCCAAATATTTTGCAATGGGTAGAATTTTCGTCATCCCCAAGGACAATTCTTTGCACGATTCAGCCATTTTAGACAAAACGACTAATTTGTGACCCATCACACAAAAAGGGACCATCTGGGAATTCTGTACATCGTTTAAATGAAAATAGATCAACGATAGTGCAGGTCAATTTAAGTTGATAATTCAAAAATGATTGTATACATACCAAGGTACAATGACCACTTTTCATACAGAAAATGTCATAAAAGCGAAAAGTGTCAACCCTGGTCAGACTGCGCAATTCGCGCAGTCTGACCAGGGTTGACACTTTTCGAAGGTCCAAGATCGCTTGTATGCGCTTGTATGCGTAATTGGTCACATTTTATTCAACGGCTAGCTCGGCCGAGTGCCACACCGGAGATGCCTTAGAACCCCTTTTTGACAGAGCCCCGCCCATTCATTAATTCTGCCTGACTTCTGTAAACTGTTTTGTCAGTCCTAATGCATTTCTGTGAAAAATAAATCATACATGCGTCACGTGTACGTATTTTCACGTAACCTTGGGGTCCATACACTTCTGATGCGTGAGAAATAAGGTCACGTGCCACTTACGGATATAGGAAATCACAAAACAGTAAACACGTTTGTCGCTATTATCGCCGTAAATAAACGTGGACTTTCAGTAAGACTATATATCACTGTACAGACTCCCAAGTGACATACTATCTCAAACACTTTACACTTCCAGTCCCACACTGTGTATAGTCTATGAAAAATGACATCTTTTGCCAGGATGAAGACTTTATTTATTGTTTATCATTGATTCTACAAAATATAGATCTAGATCACTTTGCCTTTGGAAAAAGTCTAAAAGAGATTATGCCTTTGACTAAAGCAATGTCACGAAATCAGAATTGAGTAAGTGGCGAAATAACGAACGAACGAACGAACGATTGAAGTTCTGAATCCCCCAAATCAACGAAAACTGACGTCACTGAAACCTTCGTAAAACGTGTTGTGTGGTGCATGAACTTGTTGATGTCACTGCAAGAGACTTTTGACGTACTTTTACTTAAACAGATTTAAACAACTTCAAGGTAACCTGTAACTATATGCAAGTATTTTAATGATTTGTTGGCAAGAGTAAACGACCATTAGTTGCTTCAAACGACCATATAAGGTTATCCTGTTATCGTTAGGCCTACAATGTACGAGCTTCGACACTTCGAAATTTATTTGTCTGGCGAAGGAAAGGCTCGGTTTAGCCCCTTATGTATGTGTTAGTATGACAACAACCGATAATATGTTAAACGAAATTCATGTGTTCGAAAGTTATCCATTCTTCCCGCTTTAATGATGAGCATTAAGTGAACCTAGTATGGTGCAGGCTATTCAGTATGTTTTTCTTGAGGGTAGCTCGTATTGATCGATGCCGCCATTTTGAATGTTGTGTAGAACTTTATGTGTACGGGGCTCCCGAAAGGGAAACTGCTTTTACGTAGATTTTGCCAGTTTGCAGGAAGATAAATGTTCGGGGGATATTATCCAATCATTTCGCGAGAAATTTGTAATATCTTTTGGTTTGGTAGACACTTGTGGAAGGATTAGATGTAGCCTATTCTTGAAAATCGTAGGCTTAATCCTTCAGACAATAAATACGGGGTCGGTCTTTCATATCAAAAGTCCAGGTTCATATCTGGCATCCACAAAAAGTATCGACCGGGTAGGTTGACTTGGACTGAGCCTTTTTGCTATTAGTTATTTTTTTGTATGTCAAAGGACTTTACTTCCTCATGATTCAGCAATCTTTAAGACAAAATGGATCCATATTATGTGACGACCAACCGTTCTTAGTCCTGAGCTGCTCAGATGAAACGAGAAATTCCATTCAATAGAAAAAAAAACCAAATATTTTGATTTCCAAGTTGATTACTGGGGAAAAACCGTATCAGACTGTAGATTCAAGAAACGAAGCTTCAAACATAGCGTCCGAAGAAGACATTATGGAAAATGATTACATGTTTGTTATGTTATGGAAATTAAGCGCCATTAGTCACGTGCCAGTCACTTGAGATCCCCACAATGCTTTTTTTTTTAATTTCTGGCGCGAAATCTAAAAATACCTTAAGAGGCTACGTGGCCTTTCAAGGGAATACCATCAATTTTTTTTGTAATTTAATGATTCTTAATCATTGATGATTTACATTTTTTTAAAAATAGATTTCAGTGATATATATATTTCTTAATTTGGTGAGACGTGAAAAATCTAAATATCCACCTTTAACTTGTGACCCCATTTTCTAGAACTTGGGTTACATGTAATATACATAAACTTACTTTGAAATGTGTTAGTCATGGACGCAAGGGCCATGTGATTTCAAGAATTAGTAGATCCTATACTACTTTGTACATAAGACTTATCAAGTATTCACTTCCTGATCAGGTTAAATGTGACCCGTCACACGAAAAGGGACCATCTGGGGTCAACGATAGTGCAGGTCAATTTAAGTTGATAATTCAAAAATGATAGTATATAACAAAGTAGAAAGACTATTTTCCATACAGAAAATATCATAAAAGCGAAAAGTGTCAACTCTGGTCAGACTGCGCAATTGGCGCAGTCTGACCAGAGTTGATACTTTTTCGCAGTTCCCAGATGGTTCTTTTTTGAGTGACGGGTCACAAATGATATCCAACATATAATACAAAATTAATACAATGGTTTGGTATCAGTGATTGTTTTCAAGAACACTTGATAAGTTTCAATTTTTACAAGACAAACCCATGGTTTTGTTACGACACTGATTTAAAAACAAATAAAACTTTGACCCTTCCATTGTTGTGTCCCTACAAAGACCAACCCCTGCATGTGATCCATGTTAAATTTGTCGTCTGTATATACTATAACCTTTCTCCAAACAATCCCTGGTGTTCACGGTCCCGGGAAATAAACCTGTTAAAAACATGGTTGGAAAAGGAGAAAATGCTTGTAACCAGCATTTTCTCCTTTTCTCGCAATGCTTTCAATCCTTCCGAAAAGAAAATTCAATTTTTGAGTCAAATTTATGTCGTCGTCTGCAAGTGCAATCCAATTTGGACACGTCTAGAATTTTGTCATCTGGTAAAGAGTAAATGATGGTTTCATTGGCAGTTTGTTTTCAAATAAAACAGTTGAACTGTCTTTGCCATCCAATCTAAATTCAACTGTAAATGTTAGTTTTAAGAATCGTCATCTGATTGGGTGAAGTGTTCTATTCGAATTCTTGGGATATAAGAAAACAAGAGGGTCACTGGCCTTAAAGCGCCCACCTGAGAAAAGTCATCTAGGATTGACAAATCTGAAGACATCATGGTTATCATGACGTAAAACACATGAGTGCTAATGACGTACTTTCAGACAGACTTGAGGTTTTTTTTTTGTACTTTGTCAGAGGTATCATCAAGACAAACATCCTGACCATGTTTCATGAGTATCCGACCGAAAATGTACCCTCTAAAGTTCACAAAAGGTTTTTTCCTAAGATTTGGTCCGCTGACCTACTTTTTGATCCGAGGTGACCCAATTTCAAACATATCAGAGATGTAATCAGGACAAACATTCTGACAGAGGTATTTTGAGTATCTGGCTGAAAATAATGCATCTACAGTACACAATTTTTTTAAAGATCGTCGTGACCTACTTTTTGAACTGATATGATCTAATTTTGAACTTGTCCAATACTAGTTTATCATTAGACAAAGAATTTGATCGAGTTCCTCGAGAATCAGGCTTGAAATGTGGCTTCTAGAATGCACACAACGTTTTTTTTTTTCTCTAAAAATTGTCACTGTGACCTACTTTTGACCTGATGTGACCCACTTTCGAACCTGTACAACACTTTATCAGGACAAAAATATACTGACAAAAGTTCATGAGGACCAGACTGAAGATGTGGCCTTTAAAGTGCGCAAAGGTAATTGTTGGCGATCGGTTGACACACGACCCAAGACGGACACAGTCGACCACACACACAAAAAAAACCCTACCTTTAGCACCCCCAACGTTTTCAAAAGTTTCAGAGACAAATACTGTCACATGAACTATGTTAAAAGCAGGTGGTACTTTCAAAATGGACGATTCTAAATTTTGTCATCTAGTAACGAATTTAAAGACGCACGTTCTGTGCAGTCTGATCTTGATCTACATTGTCCGCAAAAGGCCATAGGGTCGCGCCTAGCGGATTAAGTTTTAAAGAGCTTGTTTAACACAGGTCGGCCTGTACTTTTGAATAAGGTACAAATAACGAAATTAAGGTAAGGTTTAGTTGGGTGAATAGTTCAACCCTTTACCACACAGCCCCGACTTTTAATTACCTGGAGAAAGGAGTTGTTTTGAAAACATTGTGGGAAAAGGAGAAAATGCTGGTAACCAGCATTTTCTCCTTTTTCGATAATGCTTTCTGCCCTTTCATGTACTACTCCTATCATGTAAACCAAATTTACTCTGTCATCTGCTAACGCTTTCAACCTACGCAGGGCTATTAAAATTTTGTAATCTTCGTAAAGGGTTAATCCACTTTAAATTTTAAGGATTAATCCGGGTTTTAGCAAATACGACTTTTTTTCCATTCCAGCGACTGAAAGCTTTGGAATACACTGTGAGAAAAATAGCACTATACTTTTGTGGTCTTGCCACCTTATTCCTTACCAAAAACATTACTTCAGAATTGTCTGATTTAAATGCAAAAACATACAACAAATTAAATGTAACCAAAACTGTGAAATTTGCTTTTGAAAAGTTTGAAAACATACCGGGAGAGAAAAGTGTTTTCAAAATATTTCTCTCTCTCGAGAGATTGTCAGAACTCATGATCGTGAGGTACAGGGTTAAGGGAACCATTTTCTTCCATTGATTTTAAGATCTTTGCATAGGTAGAGGCAAGGAAAATATTTTGTGGTTTCGGGAGTAATATTATCCTTACTTCTCATCTAAAACCTATGCTTTGGGTAGGCCAACTCATCTGACTGGTCTCAAAGGGAAACATCTGACAAGCACCAACAACATTGGTTCTAAGAATTTATGACTGCAATGTGAGTATTCTAATGAATATCCAAAACATTGGTCCTTATAGAGAAATAAGGACTCTAATTAGGCAACTCCAATGAGTATCCATAACATTGGTTTTCATGAAGAAATGAGGACTGTAATTAGGCAACTCTAATGAGTATTCAAAACATTTGTCCTCATGAAGAAATACGGACTGTCATTAGGCAATTCTGATGAATATTCATAACGTTTGTCCTCATGAAGAAATAAGGAGTCTAATTAGGCAACTCTACTGAGTATCCATAACGTTTGTCCTCCTGAAGAAATAAGGACTCTAATTAGGCAACTCTAATGAGTATCCATTACGTTTGTCCTCATGAATAAATACGGACGCTAATTAGGCAACTCAAATGAGTATTCATAACGTTTGTCCTCATGAAGAAACACGGACTGTAATTAGGCAACTCTAATGAGTATCCATTACATTGGTTCTCATGAAGAAATGAGGACTGTCATTAGGCAACTCTAATGAGTATCCATAACGTTTGTCCTCATGAATAAATACGGACTCATATTAGGCAACTCTAATGAGTATCCATAACGTTTGTCCTCATGAAGAAATACGGACTGTCATTAGGCAATTCTGATGAATATTCATAACGTTTGTCCTCATGAAGAAATAAGGAGTCTAATTAGGCAACTCTACTGAGTATCCATAACGTTTGTCCTCATGAAGAAATAAGGACTCTAATTAGGCAACTCTACTGAGTATCCATAACGTTTGTCCTCATGAATAAATACGGACTCTA
Organism: Tridacna crocea; assembly: GCA_943736015.1. Classification (NCBI taxonomy): domain Eukaryota; kingdom Metazoa; phylum Mollusca; class Bivalvia; order Cardiida; family Cardiidae; genus Tridacna; species Tridacna crocea. The sequence continues at coordinate 17,522,483 of OX031068.1, read as the reverse complement.
ATTAGGCAACTCTAATGAGTATCCATTACGTTTGTCCTCATGAATAAATACGGACTGTAATTAGGCAACTCAAATGAGTATCCATAACGTTTGTCCTCATGAATAAATGAGGATTGTCATTAGGCAACTCTAATGAGTATCCATAACGTTTGTCCTCATGAAGAAATGAGGACTGTCATTAGGCAACTCTAATGAGTATCCATAACGTTTGTCCTCATGAATAAATACGGACTGTAATTAGGCAACTCTAATGAGTATTCAAAACGTTTGTCCTCACGAATAAATAGGGACTCTAATTAGGCAACTCTAATGAGTATCCATAACGTTTGTCCTCATGAAGAAATAAGGACTCTATTAAGGCAACTGTAATGAGTATTCATAACGTTTGTCCTCATGAAGAAATACGGACTGTCATTAGGCAATTCTAATGAATATCCATAACGTTTATCCTCATGAAGAAATGAGGACTCTAATTAGGCAACTCTAATGAGTATCCATTACATTGGTTCTCATGAAGAAATGAGGACTGTCATTAGGCAACTCTAATGAGTATCCATAACGTTTGTCCTCATGAAGAAATACGTACTCTAATTAGCAACTGTAATGAGTATCCATAACGTTTGTCCTCATGAATAAATACGGACTGTAATTAGGCAACTCTAATGAGTATCCATAACGTTTGTCCTCGCGAATAAATACGGACTCTAATAAGGCAACTCTAATGAGTATTCAAAACGTTTGTCCTAAAGAAGAAATACGGACTCTAATTTGGCGACTCTAATGTGTATCCATAACATTGGTTTCTCATGAAGAAATGAGGACTGTAATTAGGCAATTCTAATGAGTATCCATTACGTTTGTCCTCACGAATAAATACGGACTGTCATTAGGCAACTCTAATGAGTATCCATAACGTTTGTCCTCGCGAATAAATACGGACTGTCATTAGGCAACTCTAATGAGTATCCATTACATTGGTTCTCATGAAGAAATGAGGACTGTCATTAGGCAACTCTAATGAGTATCCATAACGTTTGTCCTCACGAATAAATACGGACTGTAATTAGGCAACTCTAATGAGTATCCATAACGTTTGTCCTCGCGAATAAATACGGACTCTAACTAGGCAACACTAATGAGTATCCATAACGTTTGTCCTCGTGAATAAATACGGACTCTAATAAGGCAACTCTAATGAGTATTCAAAACGTTTGTCCTAAAGAAGAAATACGGACTCTAATTTGGCGACTCTAATGAGTATCCATAACATTGGTTTCTCATGAAGAAATGAGGACTGTAATTAGGCAACTCTAATGAGTATCCACAACAATGGTACTTATGAAGAAATAAGGACTCTAATTAGGCAACTCTAATGACTATCCATAACTTTGGTCTTTATGAAGAAATGGGGACTGTACTGAGTATCCATATCATTGGTTCGAATGAGGAAATAAAGAGCGTATTTGTTCTTGCAAAACCGTTTTCGGTTCCAGACCAGAGGGAGAGGCCATGTGAAAATATTGTGGAAAAAGGAGAAAATACTGGTAACTGTGTTTTCTAGTTTTCTAGCCCCCCCCTTTTTTTCCCCTAAAAAGATCACAGTTACTTTGTCACCTGCAAAAGCTTTTAATTCAAAGCAAGTCTGAAGCTTTGTCGTGTGCTAATGGATTAACAGGTAATACTCAATTGTAAGTTTACTCATTACCAAACGACAAAATTTTAGACTGGTTCAGTATGAAAGCATTTGCAGACGTCAAAATAAAAGTGACTGAAAATTAGAATTTTGTTTTGGCAAGGAAAGAAAACATTGTGGGAAAAAGGAGAAAATGCTAGTTACCAGCATTTTCTCCTTTTCCCAAAATGTTTTCAAAAGGCTTCTTTTTAGGGTTTTTAAAAATCGTCATTGTGTGGTAAAGGGTTTTAAGTAAGTAAGGATTTCTCAACAATTACAACCACGCACTTCCTGAACAGTGATTTTAATCATTTTTTTTAAATACATTCAATAATATGTATGTAAATGCACATGTAATACGATACACGAATGACAAAATCATTTAATTTAAACGTTGGGCAAAAACCCAAAAAACATTTTCCCAGAAGGACAATAGATAATATAGGAGCCATGCTCTGACAAAAGGGGGCTTAATACATCTCAATGATCCGTGGTGCCAAGCAATCAATCGCATACTGATTGATCTATATTGCCCACTTTTTTTAAACAATCGAGTTAATCATGAGGTAGACTGGTCCTTTTGCATGCAGAAAAATGACCAATAGCGAAAAGTTTCGGCCCAGGTCAGCCTGCGCGGACTGCGCAGGCTGGTCTTGGTCGATATTTTTCGCAAATGCATTAAGCCCCCTTTTCACAGAGCGTGGCTCATATTATAATTATGTTCTCTTTCACCCATTACCTCACAAATCCCTACTTTTGACGACCCTGAGAAAGAAGCCTTTAGAAAACATTGTGGGAAAAGGAGAGAATGCTGGTAACCAGTATTTTCTCCTTTTCCAACAATGTTTCCTATACCCTTCACAAAACAAATTTCAAATTTCCAGTCACTTTTATTTCGTCGTCTGCAAATGCTTTCGACTTGGACAAACATAAAATTATGTCGTTTGGTGATGAGTTGATACATTCAGACATTGGCTATAAAATTATAATACACGCACATAGACAAAATTACAGTTTAACTCTATATCACACGACAAGATTTTAGACGTGCACAAATCGAAAGCATTTGCAGACGACAAAAAATTGACACCCACGAATTGAAATTTAGTTTTGGGAGGGTAAAGAACTTCGTGAAAAAAGGAGCAAATGCTGGTTACACTATGTTCTCCTCTTCTCACAATGTTTTCAAAAGGCCCTTTTTTGAGATACGGTTAAAATTCGGGATTATGTTGTAAAGAGTTAACCCTTTTACCCTGTCGAAAAGGGCTCAAGGAAACCTTGTGGGAAATGGAGAAGAAGCTGGTTACCAGCATTTTCTTTTTCTCTGAAGTGTACTCAAAAAGTGTTTTTTCTTCAGGGTTTGTTGCAATGTTAACACCTGGGTCTGTATTCACCAAACATTCTTAAAAAATTCCTTGTCTTATTCTTCAAGATATTTTGACTGTGAAAGTTACAGAACGCCTGATTGGCTAAACCAAATGGTTTAGCCAATTAGAAGTTCTGTTAGTTTCACCGTGACAAAATTCTGAAGCATAAGACTACGAATGTTCTTAAGAAAGGTTGGTGAATACGGACCCAGAGCTTGTATTCAACAACCATTCTTAAGAATAGTCTCAGTCTTATTCTCTAGAATTTTCTACATTTGAAAGTATCATGACTTCTGATTGGCTAAACTACTTGGTTTAGCCAATCAGAAGTTGTGATACTTTCAAATGTAGAAAATCTTGTAGAACAAGACAAAGAATATTCTTATGAATGTGAATAAGTACAGGCCCAGATCGTTTTGGTAGAAATTTCTAAACAGTTGCAAAACTGTCGTATAAATTAAGACGTTCATGTTGAAACTGTACGCAAGTATACAATACAGAAACAATGCAGAAACAATCATGCAAGTTTGACCCCTGGGCTGTTAAGCGTGACTCAAGCTTGAACGTTTTACAGACAGTTTAGATCAAGATCAGACTGCACAGAACGTGGATCTACACTGTCCGATGATGTGATATTTTCCCCAAAATTTGAAATAAATTTAGCAATACTTGGTTGGGTTTCAGCTATTTACTTGAAAGTCTCATTTTAGTTATCTAGCAGCGTAAGAATTAATTTGACAGCATAAATTTGACAGCGTAAGGTTTAATTTGACGGCATAAATATGACAGCGTAAGGTTTAATTTGACGGCATAAATTTGACAGCGTAAGGTTTAATTTGACGGCATAAATTTGACGGCGTAAAGGTTTAATTTGACGGCATAAATTTGACGGCGTAAAGGTTAATTTGACGGCATAAATTTGACGGCGTAAGGATAATTTGACGGCATAAATTTGACGGCGTAAGGGTTAATTTGACGGCATAAATTTGACGGCGTAAGGGTTAATTTGACGGCATAAATTTGACGGCGTAAGGATTAATTTGACGGCATAAATTTGACGGCGTAAGGATTAATTTGACAACATTAATTTGACGGCGTAAGGATTAATTTGACAACATTAATTTGACAGTGTAAGCGTTAATTTGACAACATTAATTTGACAGCATGAATTTGACAGAGTAAGGGTTAATTTGACCGTATTAATTTGACAGCTTAAGGTTTAATTTGACGGCATACATTTGACAGCGTAAGGATTAATTTGACGGCATAAATTCGACAGCGTAAGGATTAATTTGACAGCAAGAATTCGACAGCGTAAGGATTAATTTGACGGCATAAATTTGACAGCGTAAAGGTTAATTTGACATATATATCACTCGCATGTACACAGTAAAACATCGAAACAAAATGAGCAAAAACAGAATACAAAGAAGCAAATTATTTCGAACAGTTTTGGAAAGGGTTACTTTTGCTAACCTTGGGTCACCGCAGATTATTTATTTTCTTCTTTCATTCTGTAGTAAGCTACTTTAAACCTTTACAGTTAACCCTTCCCCAAACAATCCCTATTTTTTACGACCCTGAGATAGAAACCTCTTGAAAACATTGTGGGAAAAGGAGAAAATGCTGGTAACCAGCATTTTCTCCTTTTCCCACAATGTTTTCTACCCTACTGGTAACAAATTTCAGCGTTTGAGTTACTTTTATTTTGTCATCTGCAATTGCTTTTAATTTGGACCAGTCTAGAATTTTGTCGTTTGGTAAAGAGTTAAAAGAAGTACGTGGAAATTTACAGTCAATAACTAAAACCAACGTATTGCATCTCTAAAGCATCTTTTGTTGGAAAAAGAAGTCTCACCGCATCTGACAGTGTAGAACTAAGATTAGACTGCAAGTTCTGTGCAGTCTGATCTTAGTTCACAGTCCCAAAAAAGACACATCAGGCTGCGCTATTCAACATAAAGGTCGTACTGGATTAACTACATGTATATTAACATTACTTTATATTTTTGGACGGAGGAAACATTTTTAGTACACGGCTTCCAAATTTACCTTTATTGACTTTTAAAGGTGGGTTTTAGGTTTTTCCCATCACAACAAATTAAGAAATACATATATCACTGAAATTTATATGAAAAAAACAATACAAATCATCAATAATTATGAATCATAATATTACCAAAAAAAAAAAAACAATAGGGGGAGGGGGTGTTCGTATTCCCTTAAAAGGTTACGTAGCCCCTTAAACTATCTTTAGATTTTGCGCCAAAAATCAAAACAAGCATTGTGGGAATGTTAAGTGACTGACACGTGACTAATGACGCTAAAATTCCATTACATAAACATGTAATTATTTTCCATATTGTCTTCTTCGGACGCTATGTTTGAAGCTTCGTCTGTGTGTTTCCAATTTGTAAAATGAGCAAGTTGCACAAGTAAATATAGACCGTGTTTCCCGTCGGCGTCGACCTGGGCTGTAGTAAATCTCTAATTTCTTTTGTTGTTGGATGGTTTTCGACCACTGGGGTTTTATGGATGAAAATTATAAGGCTTTGGGAGCATAAAGATTTTTTTTTGTATTTTTGTAAAATTGTTGTCCCAAAATCTGAATGGCCACCTTTAAGACACTAAAATCCATACGCCTAGATTTCCTTTTCCGACGAAAGAACAGACAGACCGATCGTAATCTATAACGTTCGCTGATCAAGCAAAACCTTTTAGTTGAAAAATGTAAATGAGCAATGCTATGTGAAACTGGGGCTTTAATGCATCTGCGAAAAGCATCGACCCAGGTCAGCCTGCGCAGTCCGCGCAGGCTGACCTGGGCCGATACTTTTCGCTATTGGTCAATTTTGTGCATGTCCAAGGACCAGTCTACTTCACGGTTCAGTCAGTTTTTTTTTTCATAAAAAAGTTGTAATTATGGATCAATAAATATGTGATGACTAGCCGGTGTCATGCGTCACGATGATGTATTAATCCCCCTTTTGTTAGAGGATGACTCAAATTATTTTTAGGCTAAAATATCTAAGCTGGCGCAAGAGGCCAAATAGATATAGGGTATATTTGTTTTTTTCGGTGACAGATCGAAATTTATTTCATCGAGTGAACACCATCGGCAATATTTTCACGAGTGGCGCGACCACGAGTGAAAATATTACTGATGCTGTTCACGTTACGTTATTCCCCGTGGCGTACCCCTCCCGCATAGCAACGCATTACAATATTACGTCAAGCACGAGAAATCCAAGGTATATGACGTCATATTTCCCATCCGGTTGTGAGGCACGCGAATTTACTTAGGCAACAAGAACGCGAAAATCGGTATTTTCACTGGTGGTACCAGTGTAAGATCGAAAAATATTTTCACTGCTATTTTTCGATATCCTACCGGAAAGCATGAAATAAATGAGGCGTGTTCTGGCAAAAGGGGACCTAATACATCTCCGTTGTAAACGATAACGTTACAAGGCCAATAGACTACAAGTCATTACATAGTTATTGATCCAAAGATGCCACTTTTTTCGATAACCCACTTGATCGTGAGGTAGATTGATCCTTTGACAAACAGAAAATTTCCCCATGGCGAAAAGTTTCTGCTCAGGTCAGCCAGCGCGGACTGCGCAGGCTGACCTGGGTCGATACTTTTCGCAGATGCTTTAAGCCCTCTTTTTAAGGAGCAAGGCTCATTTATACTGGCGCTATACGAAAAGCCTGTCCATCTGTTATTTCGCACTACTTGGCTTCACACTTGGGTGCTAAAGGAATAAATAAGTTCTTTGTATAATGACTATATGATTTATATTTAAATTACACAACAGAGAAAGCCATGGGATGATTTAAATGATGAAATGTTCATCTAGATGTCATATGTTCCTTATGAATTCTTCATTTTGTATATACTGCAACAGTTAAAGGAGGGTTTAACCAAATCGGTAATGTCCGCTCAATTCGACGTAGCCCACCGCTTTTTTCTCGTCAAATTCCTTGCACGATCGTAAGCACAAACGACCATGTTTAAAGTTCGTCGATAGAATCTGTCATGGCTATCTTGTACGGAATTTGCCGAGAGAAATCAACCGCCTATGTAATTGTTTACGGAATTTGCCGAGCAAGGTCGTTTTTTATATGATCATAATTGTACGGATTATGCTATGATGACGTCGGTAATGACGAATATGTACGAAATGGGCAGAGGAAAATGCGTGAAGATGACTTCGTACAAAATGAAAAGGATTCAAGCTATTGATGAGATAAACGATATTGGGCAAGTTTCGCGAAAATCCGACCGCAAATCTAGATTTCATATTGTGTAAACAAGAAAGATATTACCGGAACGATAGCGGAAACCACACCATGACATAAGCTCTGCTGGCTTTCAGCCAGTAGAACTTAAAATGCTGGTTACCAGCACTGTTCTCTTTTTCCAGAATTTTTTCAATAGGCTTCCTGCTCAGTGTCGTTGAAACCCGGGAATGTGTTGTTTATGGTAAAACATCGGTACAACTAGCTTTCTCCTTTTGGCACATTGTTTTCAAAACTCATGGGTGGTCTGCAAGAATCAAGAACGTTATCTGACAGTGTTTAGGATTTATAATGGTCCTTCTCATAAACCAATAAATTACGATGTAAAAAGGGGAACTTCGTTGTCCAATTTGGCATGGAAATATTTTAAGCGAAGTGTTTAACTCTACCAAACGACAAAATTTTGGACAAGTCCAAATTGAAAGCATTTGCAGAAGACAAAATCAATGTGATTCAAAAATTGAAATTTGATTTTGGAAGGGTAGAAAACATTGTAGGAAAAGGAGAAAATGCTGATTCCCAGCATTTTCTCCTTTTCCTACAGTGTTTTCAAAAGCTTTCTTTCTCAGGGTCGTCAAAAGTAGGGATTGTGTAGTAAAGGGTTAAAATGTGTTTCGACTGCATTAATATGTCAGGAGAATACCTGTAAATCAACTCATTTAAGAAATGAAAGCCTACATTTGTTTTTGCCTGCGCTAGAAAGTGTCGCCTTAAATTGTTCTATACCTGAATAAATTTCCTATATATTATAACCAGTGATAATTTATTATTATAACCTACAACTGAATTTAGTGGTGCCCGTGGTCGTGAGGTAGAGCATCGGCCTCGTACTCAAAAGGGTCTGAGTTCGATTCCCGGGAGCGGGTGTCAACTTCGGGATTCCTCATCGGCCCACACATTCGGCGCGAGTACTGGTGTAGTTCCCAGGAAGCAGAATCTCGAGAGATTAGTGTTAGTTGTCAGAACTTGTTTCTCAATCGATGTGAAATAAATATATTTAAACTAAACTATATCTGAATAAATATAATTCCTTATATAACCTTTAATAATTTATTATTTTAACCTTTACCTGAATAAATTTCTTATATAACCTTTAATAATTTATTATTATAACCTTTATTAACAAATAATCCTCAGTTTAACGGTCCTGAAGAAGAAGACTATTGGAAACATTGTGGGAAACGGAGAAAATGCTGGTAACCAGCATTTTCTCCTTTGCCCACAATGTTTTCTAGTCTTCTAAAGTCAAGTTTCAATTTTTGAGTCATTTATTTTGTCGTCTGCAAATGCTTTCAATTTGGTCAAGTCGAAAATTGTGTTGTTTGGTAAAGAGTTAAAGTTTTTTTGGGGGGTGGTGGTGGTGGGGGGGGGAGGGGGGTGAAAGGCTATGGAGTGGGGGTGGTATCCTATCGGAGAGTGTATATACAAGATCAGACCGCACTTTCTGTGGTTAATATCATGACTAGATAGATCACATTAATCCACTTTATGCAGTGGGAAAAAAAGGGGAGTTGGTGTGTGGAATCGGAATACATTTAATTAACAGTCTTATTGCCGTTTTACAGGAAACATGTATATTTATATATATATACTACTATAAAAAAGTAGGGACGAACCTTCTCCGGTATAGGCCGTCTTTTTAGGGGCGAGCACTCTTTCTCTTAGAGAAAAATATTAAGTTTCAGTTTCAGTTTATTCAACATAAAATTACACATGTCTTCAGCTGATAATATGTAGATACAAACAACATTCATTCTTAATGAAAGAATGAACTGCCAATTACATTAAGTGTGGAAAGCAGTGTTAAACAAAGTGAAATCACAAACATTATCCAGTTATTAAGTCCGATCCGATTTGATCCGGTGAATTTGTTATTCTCAAAATCTATGATGCGGGAACTAGTTGACACGACTCCATTGAGTGCAAACAACAGAGGTATGCGTAATCTCGAGTTTTACCAATATCGAATAATAAAACTTTTGAAAACATTTTGGGAAGATGAGAATAGCTTATTAACCAACATTTTCTCCTTTTCTTACAATGCTTTCTTCTCTTTCACGCACAAATTCCTTTATTTGAGATACACTTAACTCATTACCAAACGACAAAATTTTAGGTTTGTCCAAATCAAAAGCATATGCAGCCGACAAAATGAAAGTGACTGACAATTTAAAATTTGTTTTGTGAAGGGTAGAAAACATTGTGGGAAAAGGAGAAAATGCTGGTTACCAGAATGCTGCTTACCAGCAGTTTCTCCTTTTCCTAAAGGCTTCTTTCTCAGGGGTGTCAAAAGTAGGGATTGTGTGGTAATGGGTTAACCTGTTGTCCACAGATGCTTTCACTGTGGACCAGTCCAAAAGTCTGTCATTGGTAAAGAGATATGAGACGATGATTCAGAAAATACCACGGCCCGTCCCTGATCACAAACAAACACTCAGAAACACAGCTATGTGACTGTACGCGTGTTCTAGAATTTGGCACAATGACTGGTATCATTTCAACAAACAAGATGATGGGTTTGTATCAAATCCTAAGAAAAACCTCTTCATATTTGTACGTATTCAATAGAATTTTCTCATAAAGTGAAGGACCTCTCTACGTATGTAACCTGTCACGCAAAAAAGGATCAACTGGAAACTGCAACAAGTGTCAACTCTGGTCAGGCTGCGCGTAGGAGAATGGTTCGGTTTTGAACCCAGGATGCCCAAATTAGATAGATGCGTTGTCTGCGCATGTCATATTCTTCGAAGATTCGACTGTCTTATATGACGCATCACTAGCCCCGAAAGCGGGCTGACTGTAATATTACGCTCTATAAAGCAGCAATGTTGAAAATAGCTTTTATCAATACGTTTGTGGAGAAATGAGACCTGCTTTAGCTCCAGATTTCTCTAAACTGCTGATCATAGCTGAGTGAATTACACGAGGTAGCGTTTTATTGAGTAAAACTTTATTTTAGTTTTTAAATTCAAAGTAACGGTTGTCGCGTAGGAAAGTGGTTCGGTTCTGTACCCAGGATGCCCAAATTAGATAGACGAGTATCTGTAGAATGCCATCTAGCGGGAGATAATGTCACAGAGCGTGGTTCATATATAATTTAAAATATCAAACTTTGATATTAAAACATTTTATTTGTTATACGTCATGAACATGCAATAAATACATAATCTTGCAGAAAAAAAAAGCAAAGGTCATTGCGATATTATGTTCAATCTTAAAAAGTTGAGCAAAAAATAGAAACACACACTGTGACACTGACATAGCCCTCCTTTACGAACTATCCGGACAGTTTTAACGACCATGAGAAAAGAATAGCCTTTAGAAAACATTGTGAGAAAAGGAGAAAATGCTGGTAACCAGAATTTTCTCCTTTTCCCACAACGTTTTCTACCCTTCAACAATCAGATGCCAACTATTTCAGTCACATCTATTTTAAGATCCGCAAAACTAATAGTCTACTCCTTTCAATAGAGACAGTTCTTCTTCAAGTTCTTTTAGTAAAAGAGTTCGCATGTAAAAAATACGACAAATAACTTTCTCTTGGGCGTATTGACAATCTATAATTGTTTACAAATCGTTAAAACAAGACGAGGAATTCATACACATTGACTAATACATTTGTAGCACTTTATCTGAAAGTACGAACAACACAGTGATTCATAAAAACGAACACATCCGTTTACCCTTTGCCCGTCACTTAATAATCTCTAAGTTACTAAGCGCGGATCACTGACCTTTTGCGGACAATGTAGATCAAGATCAGACTGCAGAGAACCTGCAGTCTGATCTTGAATCTACACTGTCCGATAAGGAGATATTTTTCTTTACAAGAAAAACATTGACATTGCATTTTTTCAGGCTCTAACTATTGACCAGAAGTTTTATGTAACTTCTTTAACTCATTACAAAACAACAAAATTTTAGATTTATCCAAAACGAAAGCATTTGCAGAAGACAAAATAAAAGTGACTGAAAATTTGAAATTTGTTTTGTGAAGGGTAGAAAACATTGAGGGAAAAGGAGAAAATGCTGGTTACCAGCATTTTCTCCTTTTCCCAAAATGTTTTCTACAGGCTTCTTTCTCGGGGGAGGGGCGTCAAAAGTAGGGATTGTGTGGTAATGGGTTAACAGGATAGCAACTTAAGAGAGTGCATTTTCATAATAAAGAAAGAAATACTTAAAGGTGGGTATTTAGAATTTTTACATCTCGCCAAATTAAAAAATATATGTATCACTGAAATTCATATGAAAAAATAATACAAACCATCAATAATTAAGATTCATAAAATTACCAAAAAAATTTTTTTTGATGGTATTCCCTTAAAAGGCTACGTAGCCTCTTAAGCTATTTTTAGATTTTGCGCCAAAAATCAATAAAGCATTTTGGGAATGTCAAGTGACTGGCACGTAACTCATAACGCTTAAATTCCCTATCACAACAATCATGTAATAATTATTTTCCATAATGTCTTCTTCGGACGCTATGTTTGAAGCTTCTTCTGTGTATTCCTGTAAGTAAATGAGCAAATTGATCATCTAAAAATAGAAAGTGTCTCCCGTTGGTGTCAGCCTGGGCCGTAGTAAATCTCTAATTTCTCGTGTTGTCGGACGGTTTTTGACTACGGTGGTTTTATGAATGAAAATTAAAAGGCTTTGGGAGTATAAAGATGATTTTTTTGCACTTTTGTAAAATTTTCGTCCCAAAATCTGAAGGGCCACCTTTAAACTTCAAAGGACAGCTACTACACCAGACTTCCTCTCAAAGTTATCACAGCACAGTGTTGATTCAAGATCAGATTTCACAGTCTGTAAACTCTGATCTTGAACTTACACCGGTCCCAACTTACACTGTTCTCAAAAACGTAATGTTTTCCTTGACTAGCTATGCGTACCTTCCTATACTTAAAATGTAAATTAACTATTTGAAAATTATCATGTACATTTTAGTTGGATTTGCGAATAAAAATAATGTTTAACCCTTTCCCAAATGACAAGTTTTGGACTCTTCCAAACCCAAAGAGTTTGCAGACGACAATTTTAGATTTGGAGAAAATGGTAGAAAGTTCTCGGAAAGGGTAGAAAACACAGTGGGAAAAGGAGAAATTGCTCGTCACGAGCAATTTCTCCTTTTCCCACAGTGTTTTCAAAAGACTTTTACTGCAGACACGTAAAAACCAGGGCTTGTTTAGGAAAGAGTTAAACTCAAATGTAAATCATTCTACGTGCTACAGTGAAGAAGACAATCAGATCGTTCTTCTGTTGCAATCTAATCTTGCACTTACACGATCTAAAACCTCTCTAGATGTTTTTTTTTTCTTTTTTAAATAAAGCTTAAAGAGTTGCCTCATACCAGAGCTACAGACAAGAGGGAGAGATGGTATTCTAAATCATTTATTTCTCTTCCAAACCCTATGTTGTGGGTGCTCGTTAGAATCGTCTCGTTGAGACGTTTCTAATGAGTACCCATAACATAGGGTTTAGTGGAGAATAATAGATGTATCTTCAATTTTGAAATCAAAATCACTCCCCTGTCAGGACATCTGCTAGTACCTTAATTGCTGTGCACCTGATTAGGGTATTCTTGTGGAAACTATCGACCAAGATCGGACGGCATGTCCACACTCTCCACGAAAAAGGTTTGGTTATCAATATTGATCTAGTAACTTCACTCGTTAAGTTTATGCTCAGTAACACAAAGGTCTTGAATTAGTGAACAGTGTTACCCAAGATCAGATCATACTGCAAGAAAATGCGTCCTCTGCAGTCAGTGTCTGATCTTCGATTTACCACTGTTCCCAAAATCGCAACCTTGAGAGCTTCGGGAAACTTCACAAATCAACAGCCGAAGGAGCCGTTTGGTCTATTAAGAAAGTGAAGTAAAAGATTGGACCGTAAAAATGCACCCTATTTCCAATCTTATATCAGCAAAGCTCTCTGAACAGAGTGCTTAATGCATCTACAAAAAGTGGCAACCAGGATCAGCTGGGGCAGTCTGCGCAGACTGATCCCGAACGAAATTTATTGCTATTAGCCAATTATCGGTTTGTCTAAGGACTGCTCTACTTCATAAATCAGTCGACTTTGAACAAAACAGATTTTATGGATCAATAATTATGTTTGTTATAACGCGTCACGAAAATGCATTAAACCCCAGTTTTCCAGGGCACAGTTTCTATCTTTCTTGTCATATATTTTGCAATGTCTTCTGACCAGAATATAGTCGTTCTGCGTATTCACCATCCATTCTTAAGCACGTTTTTTTTTTGTTTTATTCTTTAGAATTTTCTGACTGTGAAAGTAACAGAACTTCTGATTGGCTAAACCATTCAGTTTAGCCAATCAGAAGTTCTGTTACTTTCACACTGACAAAATTCTGGAAAGCAAGACTAGGAATATTCGTTCGAATGGTTGGTGAACATGGACTATGTTTTAAATTTTGAAGCTGACCAGAAATGTACGAAAAATGTTCGTTTTAATTTAACTTGTAAAATATTATGGGAATATACCTTTTGACCCCAACCTTCCCCATAATTTTGAGTCACACATGTATCATATCATGTGTAAGAGTGTGGTCTACAGTCGTCATACGATCGTGTTTCATCAGACAAAAATGACCCTCGAGGCTTGAAACTTTCATTAAAAAGATGTAACGGTAGAGCTCCAGATAAGAGGGAGTGATGGTATTCTAAATCCGTTATTTCTCTGCCAAGCCCTACGTTGTGGGTACTCATTAGAATCGTCTCGATGAGACGATTCTAATGAGTACCCATAACATAGGATTTAGTGGACAATTATTAATATTCTCAATTTTGAAATCAAAATCACTCCCTCTATCTGGAGCTCCGGAAGTAATATATATCGATAGCATATACAGGCAATGAATAAAATATGGATAAGGTAATCTGGATGGGATCTGCCCATGAGAGCGTAAGAAAAACTGTGGAAGAAGGACATTATAATGGTGGTCAGAATTTTCTTACTTGTCCCCATGTTTTCCTTCCTGTCGATGAAAAATCCTAGCGATTATATAAATTTTTGATCATAATTGGTTATAATTTCTAAGTTATTGACCACAACTTGCTTTTAACATGGCCGAGTCAGAAAATGTCGCATGATTTAAAGGTTAAGGGTTAATTAACCCTTACGCAGTCGAAAAAACTTTGAGAATTTATGCATACTGAAAGTATTAGCAGACGTAGTATAGATAACTGTTCCCAAAGGCGATGTTACTTTTCGACTGGTCGCCTCTGGTGTACAGTAAATATCCAAATATGAAAAAGATCACCGGGGCGTCTCATTATTGAGACTATTAGCAGACGATGACAAATACAGCTGAATATGTCCCTAAAAGATCAGAAAACGTTGGTTTCAGCGATGTTTTCAACAGTCGTTTGCCTAAAGTTCGAAAACATATGGATTGGCTGGTAAAAGGTAATGACTTAAGTAAGCAGAGGCTAGGATTGTGTGGTTTTACCACGTATATACAGCATACAATCACAGGTAAAAAATTTGTGTACCTTACATGCACAAACATAACATCATATCAAAGCAACACACTGATTTACTTGAAGCATAAGTTAATTATCCTATAGATACAATATCTAGATCTAGTATCACAACTTTTCAAGATATAAAAACACACTTTCAGTTTCAGATCACAAATTTTCTTAGTTTCTTCGTACCGCCTACTTGATCTTCGTACGTGTTTCCAAGCACTTTAGCGGTGTTCGTAAGTTGGCTTAAAAGTCCAAAAAGTCCCTGTAAATGATGTCTGAAGGCCTCGGCAGTCTTTCTGGCAGCATCATTGGCGCCATCGTCGGAATCATTATCACTCGAGGTTTCCATTTCGGAATCGGATTTTTCCGTGGATTGCTCGTGTCCGTGTCCGGAGAGTATTTCGTTTTTGACAGCGTTGATCATAGCATAATAACTGTACAAATTTTCTCCCTTGCAGTCTGAAGCTGGTAACACAGACAAGTTGTTATTTTCCTGGGAACATTCGGTGGTATTGTCTGCGAAATGCATGTCCCTAAGTCGACATGGCACCATAACTTTATCGTTCATAGCGTTTACTTCCTCCACAAAAGCATTTAATGTGGTTAATAATGACTGTCTGTTATAGTCAGCGCTATTTACTTTCCTTCCAGCCATCATGAATTACTTTTTTTTCCAAATTAAACGCCGTAAATACAACTGATATATTTCTCGAATTCAAGTTTTGCTGTTATCGTTTACACCCCAACGTTTGCGAAACACATGTATCCTGGAAAACCGGTATGAATCATTCACTTCAAACCGAGGTAAAGGCAGGTTGAATCTAAAATTATTTCACTATTTGCGACGGTAAATATGCAGTTCAAGTCTCCAAATTCGTATTCATAAAATTAAAAACAGGCAGAAATCAAGTTTAAGTATGACCGGATTAATTTTCAAACAATATTGAATCAAGTAACAATATTGATTCTTTTCCGGTTTCCCCACACACATAATACAAACGGCCAAATTAGTATGCGTGCAAGGTCATGCCATGAAATGCTGGTCTCTGATTGGCTAATGTTCAACGAGTGATCTTATAAACCCAAACAAACTTCGCGTGATCACATCACGTCTCTCATACCAACCGTATCAACTATGGTAAACATTTGTGAACCATAGGTATAGAAATGGTTTGTATTCACAAAGATTTTTTTTTCCTGTTATTAGTTATTGATAAAATTTCTTTCCTACAGTTGAATTTACCAATATTTTTGTATGATTTACTGTATCTTGAGTCACCTTCGATCGGGAATAAATTTTCATAATTTAAGCGAATCGGGTCAAACAGTAAGGCTGAACTCGAGTCACTTGCAGGTTTTTAGGTCAAACGTGTTGTATGTAAATTGAGTGGGATGATGCAAGCTTCAAATAAATACAAAATTTACTCTAGGCTGCAATGACGAGTGCTTTATGTTTTGATCTTTCTTGATAAATCTGCGAACCCTTTATAACACATTTCTTTGCTTCAAAGATACTTGAACAGGGAAAGTTTAAAAAAATATCGTGTGCGAAGGAGCAAATGCCGGTAAACCAACATTGCTTTCCGTTAAAATGTTGCCGATCCTTAAATTTTTACTCGACAGCTGAAAAAAGAATTTTTTTTCGACTGCAATTTCAGTACATGGTCCATGTAGAAAAAAGCTACAGCATCTCGGACCGAAACATTACACACTTAAGTGTATATTATTTTGTTTGATCTAACCAACGGAATTAATCGATTCTATGAGGCAAAGTGATCCATGGCCATACAGAAAATTGACCGAAAGCAAAACTTGTTTGACACTGCCATGATTGGTCAGGCTGGGCAGACTTAAGGTAAGACCTGCGTAATGGAAAACAGCTATTTCCACTAAAATATCATCCTGCAAAATTAGCTATAATTAGAAATGAGTATTATTGAACTAGATCTACTTTCAGCTTTTCATTTTTTCCATTTTTTCCTTGTTTGAATTATCATTTATAAATCTAAAACCACTATATTCTCAATTCAAAAAGACAGTAACTACCTCCCTTTTCAGAAAACGAACAAAAGTATCAAAAAATAATTTCAAGATAGACATAAACGGAATTTCTGATCCGCTAGAAATGTGTAAAAATATTATTTCTGCCTAAATCCTTATTTATCCTTATTTATCAACCAATTAGAATTTTCACCGGAAGTGCATTACACAGGTCTTACCTTAATTCGTTACGGTGCTGACCTGGGGTGATACTTTTTTGCAGTTGCACCGTTTCGTAGAGCATGACGCAGATGCATTAAAGAAAGAAAGAAAGAAAAAAAAAACAGCTATTAATATAAGAATCCCAAATAATGTAATTTCAACTTTCTGTACCTAGGAAAATTGAAATGAAAGATCACACTCGGAATCCTGTCCCGCACTAGATCTATCCAATCTTTCTTGATAGAATTTCAGACTGATGTCTGAATTCCGAAAAAAAAATAATTAGACCATTTGCTTTAGCTAATCAGAAATCTTGTTCCTTTCTAAATCAAGAATATTGCTAAGAATGCAATTTCGAACTGACAGGATTAATACGGCCAAAGGGCATTAAGTTCTTTCCATATCTCTGATCAGACCGGCGGCTTTGTACAGTATGCATGACCTTTTTCAACGACAGAAAAATTTAATAATTTCAGAAGGCTCGTTTTCCAAATCCGCGATTGGCTTTGCAGGCCTACATTGGCGATAAACCGATGTGGACAAGCTCAGGGACGATAACGCCCGTTTATCCCTCCTATAAGCAAGTAAGAGTGATTTACCTTTCTGGTATGATCTGATCAAACAGGCGCTTATGAAAAAAAAGAAGAATGAGTCGCTGTGCAAGGAACGCTCATTGGAAATCGCAAGACCTAAGATACATGTAAACAGCGTTCGGTAAGAACATGTAAATCGAATTACTTTGTCATTATAATGATGTTGAAATCAAATTTTAGTACAGGAATCAATGATTATTCTGATGCATAAACAGGTGAAATAAATCAAGGGAGAAAAGTGTGCCTGACGTGGGACTCGATCACACGACCATGAGCACTCGGTTTCCTACCTTGAGTCGTAGGCACTCGGTTTCCCCGTCTTTTACTGTTGTACCCGGTATCTGCGCATGTCATATTCCTCGAAGATTCGATCTCATTATCTCCCGCTAGATGGCATTCTATAAATACTCATCTTAGAAGAATATGACATGCGCAGACAATGGATTTAATCTTTCTTATATATATATGACGAACCGTGCAATTAACCCCCCCCCCCCCCCCCCCAATATTGTTGGATTGTAGTAATACGCGCTATAAAGTAGCAATGGAGAAATGGCTTTTATCAATTCGTTTGAGGAGAAATAGGTTTCGCTCCAGATTTCTCTAAACTGCTGATCACAGCTGAATGAACTGCACCAAGTAGTATTGAGTAAACCTTTATTCTAGTTTTAAATTCAAAGTAACGGTTGTCACTTTAGAAAGTAGTCGATTCTGTACCCAGCCTAGGATGCCCAAGATATAGTTGAGTATTAGAAGAATGCCATGATCTAGTGGGAGATACTGCTTTTGTACCTTACCTTTTCTATTTCTGCATATCATAATTACTCAATAAAACGCAACCTGGTCCGATTCATTTAGCATCGGCCATTTATTAAAACAGCCTCAAATTGCTTGGGCAACAAGCTAATAGCTTTGATATAATCCCTACTTTTCCCAGGTATTTGGGGATGAGTCAAAGCAGACAGGGCAAATCTTCGAAGAACATGACATGCGCAGACAGAGCATCATATTTCAAGCATAGCAAAATCCTGATACTCGCATTGGTCAGCACCTCAGAAATGATTCAGGAGCCAGTGCAAATGAAAACCTGATCAAGGACTTCCATTGCTTTAAACACAGGAATTTGACTTTCTATAACCCAAATAAATGATAAAATATGAAAAAGAAAATCTCCCCTAAATAATATAAACACTTTATATTATATATAGGGAAGAATTTTTTCATATTTTATCATTTATTTTGGTTATTGAATGTCAAATTCCTGTACTTTAAAACATGACCTCTGCAAAACCTAGTATGAAAAATACAGATGTACAGAAATAAATGTTACATTGTGAAATTCAAGGAAACCGAGTGCCTAGGCCTTCAGTTTGAAGGCTTGCTCTGATCACAGGAATTTGACATTCTATAACCAAAATAAATGATAAAATATGAAAAAAAATCTCCCCTATATAATGTAGGGGAGATTTTTTTTCATATTTTATCATTTATTTTGGTTATAGAATGTCAAATTCCTGTGCTCTGATTCTATTTTTGTGATTTGGGCTCTGCAAGCAGAGAAACAATCACAAAAATAACATTGGAGCTAGACCCCAAATCAGGGGTAGGCCTAACGGTTTCCATGACTTGCCTAACTTAACATTTATTTCTATACATCTATATCTTACATACTAACTAGTATACCACAAAATGACGACTTTTAATGACCCTGAGGCCTAAGGAAGAGGCTTTTTAAAAACTTTATGGGAAAAGGAGAAGATGCTGGTAACCAGCATTTTCTTCTTTCCCCACAAAGTTTTCTACTCTATCGAAGAAAAACTGCATCATTTCGGCCATTATACGTCTGCAAATGCTTTTGATTTGGATAGGTCTAAATTTCTGCCCTGTGGTAAAGGGTTAAAAGAGCTCAAGACGCATTTTAAGGTTATAAGAAAAGGGGTGTCTTATCAATACTATTGAGTGTATGGTCTTTTACCCTTTACCAAACAATCCCTGGTTTTTACGACCCTGAGGTAGAAGCCTTTTGAAAACACTGTGGGAAAAGGAGAAAATGCTGGTAACCAGCATTTTCTCCTTTTCCCACAGTGTTTTCTACACTTCCCAGAACAAATTTCAATTTTTCAATCACCCTTATTTTGTTGTCTGCAAATGCTTTCAATTTGAACCAGTCTAAAACTTTGTCGTGTGGTAAAAAGTTAAATGAAAGATTGCCTTGTAGGAGGTATATAAATTATTCCAGAAACAATATTATCCTCACATTCTACCACACATTATGCCCCTTTGCGCTTGTTTGTTCATCTTGCCCAATATGATTTTCCTGATGACTATTGCAGTGTTCTTGTATGTATTTATAAAGAGAATTTTCATATTGAATCTGTGGACAAAATTACTTTTTATTTCAGATTTATATAACTGGGAAAGCTTACTATGAGGACACAGTGATATGGTGTTTCAAAAGTGCCATCAATACTTGAGAAAGTTTTACAGGAAACTAGGACTACCATACAACTCAAAAAGACCCTGGTCTACTTCTGTTGAAAGATACTCTGAAAAAGACATAAAATATCAGATTTTGCAGTATACTCATTTGACACGGGATCACATGACACCAGAATTAGCTCTTTTTCTGATCACCACAAAGTCTCCTTTGTGGTACACAACAGCAGAGAACTGTCCCTTTATTGATCCTTTTTGGGCCTTCTATTGGCCAGGGGGCCAGGCTATGACAAGGTATATGTTAACTCATTACCAAATGACAAAATTCTAGGTTTGTCCAAATTGAAAGCATTTGCAGACGACAAAATAAAAGTGACTGAAAATTTGAATTTCTTTTTTTGTTTTTGTGAAAGGTAGAAAACAATGTGGGAAAAGGAGAAAATGCTGGTTACCAGCATTTTCTCCTTTTCCCACAAATTTTTCAAAAGGCCTCTTTCACAGGGTCGTCAAAAGTAGGGATTGTGTGGTAAAGGGTTTATCTTTTATGGAGCTATCTCTACTCAAGAATTGCGCTAGAAGGTTTGTTTCTGCCTTCAGTTGAAGAGTCAAAAAATATGAAATCGATACTTTTCTCTGGTTTTAATCATGAAATATCAAACTATAATCCACTATTTTTTCTTGATGAACTACAGAAAAAGTATGAAATGAAATTGACAGCTTCAGTCTAGCAAGAAGATAAAGATTAATACATTTTCTATATTTTTTTTTTGGCAGAATGTTTCATCAAATTGGGCAATATATCCAAGATTATGCTGCATGTTTTATGCAGTCAGATTTTGATCTACACTGATCAGAAAAGTGAAATAGTGAAAGGCACTTAAGGCCTTAAGGGCTGGCTACTTGTATTTTCTCCTTTGTCCACAATGTGTATCAAAAGCTTTCTCTAGTGTTGAAAGGAGGGAACTTTATGTTTGTGGTTAAAATAATTTGCACACCTTTTCTTACAGGTATATTTTAGATAACCCAGAAGTTTTTAGAGGTCACAAAGTCCTTGACCTTGGGAGTGGGTGTGGGGCTTCAGCAATAGCGTGTTCGAAGGTTGGAGCCAGTGAAGTGCTTGCCAATGATATTGATAAAGGTAAAAAAATCCTAAATTTTATAAATAACAGCCCAAACAAATGAGCCATGCCCTGGCAAAACGGGGTTTAACTTGTTACCAAACGACAATATTTAAGGCTTGTCCAAATCGAAAGCATTTGCAGACTACAAAATAAAAGTGACAGAAATTAAAAAAACTGTTTTGTGAAGAGTAGAAAACATTCTGGGAAAAGGAGAAAATGCTGGTTACCAGCATTTTCTCCTTTTTCCACAATGTTTTCTTAAGGATCGTCAAAAGGAGGGATTGAGTGGTAATGGGTTAATGCAACTCCATGCAAGCTGGTCATCACACAATTATGCGACCCATAAAATTAATTTTGTCCAACATTTGTCTCAATCCTTTGGTTGAGTGGCCCTTTGACATGCAGAAAATTTGCCATGAACAAAAAGATTTGACCATGGGCAGCTTGCACGGTCTGTGTAGGCTGGCCTTAGTGAATACTTTGTGTAGATGCATTTTTAAACCTGTTTTTCTTACAGCATGGCTCAAATATTGACTCATTACCAAACAACAATATTTTAGACTGGTCCAAATCGAAAGCATTTGCAGACGACAAAATAAAAGTGACTGAAAATTTTAGATTTGTGTTGTGAAGGGTAGAAAACATTGTGAGAAAAGGAGAAAATGCTGGTTACCAGCATTTTCTCCTGTTTCCACCATGTTTTCTTAAGGCTTCTTTCTCAGGGTCGTCAAAAGTAGGGATTGTGTTGTAATGGGTTAAGCTGTTGGTTACCAGCATTTTTCTCCTTTTCCCACAAGGTTTTCAAAAGGCATCAGGGTCGTAAAAACCAGGGATTGTTTGGTAAAGGGTTTAAGAGTCATAGGAAATACAGAAAATAGCCTTTGGTATGCTGGCAACTGGTATTTTATCCCTCAGTGTTGTCTACCATATTAAAGACGAATTTCATGAATTTGAACATTTTATTTTTTTTTCAGTTTTGGAAAGTCTAAGATTTTGTCATGTGGTTAAGAGCTGACCTTGATTCTTAGTATTTATCCTTTTGTTTTCAGATGCAATAGCAGCTATAAAACTAAACAGTAAAGAAAACAGAACA
This sequence comes from Tridacna crocea, assembly GCA_943736015.1. Lineage (NCBI taxonomy): Eukaryota > Metazoa > Mollusca > Bivalvia > Cardiida > Cardiidae > Tridacna > Tridacna crocea. The sequence continues at coordinate 17,500,198 of OX031068.1, read as the reverse complement.
ACAGTAAGGACAAACTATTCAAATTTAATTGGTGTGCAGAATCCAGACTGGACCACAATCATTCTTGGTGATATGTTCTACGATGAAGCTTTTAGGGGTATACTTATAGACTGGTTAAGCAAACATTACAGAAACTATAAAACAAATATTTTTATTGGTGATCCTGGAAGGCTTCCTTTAGTGGATCATCCATTTAGACATGATCTTAAAAAAGTTGCAGCGTATGAACTTTCAAGTACTTGTAGACAGGAAAATCCTGGATTTACAGAAGGAGTGGTTTGGAAATTTGAGCCTTCATAGTAATGCTGAACTTTTTTCATCCTACATTAACTCCTAATGCAAATACTTGTTATTGCCAGTCCCATAGAGTTATCTGTCTTGCATTTCTCTGGGCATATATGGCTTGCAAAATGCGAAAAACGGCATTCGGACACTTGAGTAAGAGTGTCTTGTTGGATCAGCATACGCAGTCCTCTCAGGCTAATCTGAGATGACACTTTCCGTTTTAAGTGATTCTTCTGTTTTGTGCAAGTCTAATGTAGGACAAAATTGAATGTTCTCGTAAAGTGTTGTCCAATGTTGTTGTAAAGTGCTGTCTTGGATTAGCCTGTGCAGACTGCACAGGCTGATCCGAGACGACACTTTATGCAAATGGCTGAGTGTCTCTTTTCGCGTGTTGCTGACCATATGGTAAGGAAATGATCAAGTCTTGAGAGACAACACAATATTGTCAAACCTGCAGGCTTACTGTAATTTAGCCAAATCATTTAGTATCTCATAGGGGAGAAGAAATGAAAACACTTTATCAAAAGACGAAATATCAGATTGAAGACATTTACAGGTAAAGGCATTTTCTCCTTTCCCCACAATTTTTCCTCCCCTTCCAAAGGAAAATTTCAGTTTTAGAGTCATATTTATTGTTCTCTGCACAAGCTTTCAATTTGGTTGAGCCTAAAATTTTATTGTGCAGTAAAGAGTTAAGGGTAAAGCAGCTGGCATATTATGCTTTACTTCTTTACCAAACAACACAATTTTAGACACATCTACTCAATAATTGATATTTCTACAATGGAAAGGTAAAACAAATTGTTGAAAATTGAGAAAATGTTGTTCATCAGCATTTTTACCTATTGCAACAGTGCTTTTACTCGGAGCCATTAAAAAAGGCCAGCATTGTTTGGTAAACTGTAAATGTGCCGATGAAACAGCCCCTTGGGTAATGAACTTGTAACAAGTCAAACTGTTGAACGTAAATGTACCGATGAAACGGCGCCTTGGGTAATGAACTTGTAACAGGTCAAACCGTTGAACGTAAATGTGCCGATGAAACGGCGCCTTGGGTAATGAACTTGTAACAGGTCAAACGGTTGAACGTAAATGTGCCGATGAAACAGCGCCTTGGGTAATGAACTTGTAACAGGTCAAACCGTTGAACTTTGATTCTGCTGATTGAAAACTCAGAAATGAAACTGTGGTTCAAGTGGTGAAATTTCATTTTGGATCATGTAACTGCATATTCATGGATGATACATTGAAAATTTCAATTTTGTTTCTTTTTATTGACCAGTGCTCTCAATAAGGGACCATTTCAGGAATTTTTGTAATTCCATGTTCAAATTTCAGGAATTTTTTTTAAAAAATCAGGAATTTTTTTCCACATCGGTCAATGTGGTCTTGAGCTTAGATTTATTTTGATTGTGTTGCTGAATGGCCAACCTTATATTGTGGTTACTGTAAAGTTTTATCCAGGAAGACATGTCCTTATTCTAAACCATATAATGGGGGTAAAAAGGAAATAAGAATTACCTCCCTTTTCTGAAAAAAAGAACAAATATCGACAAATATCTTCAAGATGGACATCAAATAAATTTCTGGTCCATCAGAAATGTGCAAAAATATTATACCAGTATAAATCCTTATTTATCAATTAATAAGAAATTTCATTCCATTTTGCGCTAGAAGTGTTGGGATGGTAATAACTGAAGAATTATAACCATATCCATGTTTTATAATTGTTAAAATGACGTAAACATTGCAAAAAAGCCTGTTTCTTTCGTCATATGTTTCAAACCAAGTGAACATGCGAAACCATCCATCTTGTATATTTTGATGTGCATGAATTTCTTTCAGTTTCCTATTGGATAATGGAAGACACGTATTTCAGACAGACGTGAATTCCTTCGTAACGACGGTCACGTCGCACAATGATTCTTTCAAAAAAAAAAAATGCCCGAAAGAAATGCGTAACGACACTATAAGGTGCTGATTTTTTAAAGAGTCGGACAAAAAATTAGTAGATCTATTAGATCTACTTGATTATTTGAATTTCTTTCATGTTGCATTTTTGCAAACAAACAACATTCCCCGATCTTCGATTGCATGCCTCTATTAATTGCACTTGTCCATTAATTTCTATCGCTGCCGTCAAATTAATGACGATTGATTACTAAGCGATCTTAAATTGATGGACCAATCAAACACGTACCATAATCCGGTCATAAATTGGATAAACAATCGCGTATGTGTAATTGTCATCTGTACACAGTAATCTGGATCACCAAAACGCCTTTACATGGCTATAGAGGCTCCTTGTAAAGCGCCTTCCTTACATTGAATGGACGTTATCGAAGTTTTCCACACGCGTCAAACCCTTTGTACATTAAAAAAAAAAAGACGTCCGGGTTGAAATTCTCGGACGTTTTTGTCATAATATGGACGTTAAAAAAACGTCCGACTTGGAAAATGCCGACGTTTTTTCTAAATATTTGGACGTAATACACGTCGACGTCCGCTTATTGAGAGCACTGATTGACGGTGACACTGTCATCCTATACCAAGCAATCTTTAGTTAAAAAGAGTTTATTTAAAAAACGCCACTCTGGTTCACCTTACTCTGTCTGTTTGAAAAAAGAGATCCCATTTTACTTTCGACATCTGAAAACATTACTGGGATCGCTCATTTTTTGGACTAGTTATAAATTTTGTTTTGTAGAACAAGGTCAACTATCTATCTACCTAAAAAACTTAGGAATTGCTCAAACTATCATATAGGGAGAGAAAACTTCGTGGGAAATGGAGAAAATGCTGGTTTTCAGCTTTATTTTTTATTCCCCATAATTCTTTACATGGCTTTTTTTCTTTGGGTCATTGAAACCCAGCATTTTGTGGTTAATGCTGGCATTTAAATTTTTTTTAACACTTACACGTCTTAAGTTTTGTTTACTAATATATGGTGTTTAACACCATTTTCATCATTATTTCATCTTTATGACAGTGGCCAGTGCACCTATTCATGCTTTCCTGCTGTTTCTTTGCACAATATTTTTTCTAAATCACTGGCTGGTTTCCCACATAAATTATACTGAAATGTTGATCAGTAGTGATAGAGGAATGAATCCCGTCGCAAGGATAGTTCATCATAAAACAACAGCTTAAAAATGTCTCTTACATAGTTTAATTAATTACATTGTTTGGTTTCTACGTTAAAGAACAAAATTGATTAGCCAAATAAAACCCTCCTCTCTCTCACACATCTCTCTCTCTCTCTGCTGTCTCTGTCCCATATCTCTCTCACTCTTGTCACATCTCTCCTCACATATCTCACTTTCTCACTCTCTCAGTCTTTGCTATATCTCTTTCTCTCAAATACACACACACACACATACTAATGTAGAATTCTCATGAAGTATCAACATATACATGTACTAAAATGAGGCTGTACCAATGAAATATCCGAGAATTTTACAGACTCTGATGACCCTCGTTCCCTGTATCTTTCCTTTCCCTCTGTCGCTTACTTTCCCCTCTTATCTCTCTAAAACACACACCCTATTTAAAATTTTCCTTACTTACAAACATATACCTAACCCTTTTCCAATGAAAAATTTTAGAGTTAAAACTTGGGATTGTGTGCTAAGGAGTTTAGCAATAATCAAAGTACTACAAGTAGCCAAGAACATTAATTTTGTTTCCATCATTACACTGTGTACATGTACATGAATAAAACTTGTATACTCATGCCAAACAATACTGTGTTTAATGGACCCAATGAAAAAAGACTTTAGAAAAAATTGTTTGGTAAATGATTAACTCCCTTTGACCGATAGAGGGCTCTTTTTTGTCAAGCAGATCACACCTGGAAACATTATGGCAAAAGCAGAAAATGCCAGTAATAATTCATGTATAAACCTTAGGTCAGTCTAATTATTCCTACTTGACAAGGACCTTTTCAAAATTGGTTTTACATATAACAAGCAAGATGCACGAATTTCTTACGCATGTCCAATTTACTTTTATAACATAGATCTACATATAGACAGCTTGTGTCTTGTAAATGTATATGTTTAGTGCAACTGTTCAGTCAAACACATGTAGTTTGCTAAATAAAGGATTATAGATACATACATAGAGCTCCAGATATGAGGGAGTGATGGGGTTCTGAATCCATTATTTCTTTTCCAAACCCTATGTTGTGGGTACTCATTAGAATCGTCTCGAAGAGACGATTCTAATGAGCACCCACAACATAGGGTTTAGTGGAGAATTATTAATATTTTCAATTTTGAAAATTTTTGCACTCTTCTGTCAGGAGCTCTGCATAAATATATATCTTGGAGAAAGATCCAAGAGAAGTAAAGCAATTGCTTTTGAAAATGATGCATATTTTCAGAGGAAATTTTAAGTCAAAAAAGTGACAAAACTGTGTGGGAAAAAAAATTTTGGTTACCTGCCGCAATGCTATGGGTTCCCCTCTTTTGGTTAATAACAACTTGTCTGAGTTTAAAGTAAATATCTTTAGTAATGAAAAGACTGTGATTCCATAAAATGTGCTAACTAGCACTTTTTTCCCTTTTCACACAATGTTTTTAACTTAACAATTCATCCATATTTCATATGTTGTTTTCAAATACTTCAGATTTGGAACTTCCTAAAAGCTTGTGGTTTGGTAAATGATGAAGCTAAATAGGTTGCAAACTGTAAGATAAGAGAATACAAAGTGTATTTAAAAATGAGCGGACAGACAGACAACCTAGTTGCAATGCTATCCTCCCAGCTTCCTTGTGTGTGGAAAAAATTGCATAATAACTGTATCTCAATTGTTTCTTTGACTGATTTTACAGTTGCAAGTCATTGGCAAATGAGCGTGCCAATTGCAAAACAATCAGAGATAAAAATAAATACATGTACATCTTACATTACAGACACACTAGATGCCAAAAGAAAAAAACATTTAAAAGTCAGAAAGCCGATAAATCTAATTCATACCATTTAAAAGTATTTTGTTATCATGCATCTAGTACTGTGTTTCAGTTGAGTCTGAAAGTTTCAGTTGCTGAGCGAATAATTCAAAGTAAAAGTCACAAAAGTTGGCAACTTTCGTGCCAGTGACTGCAACTTTGACATATTCCACCGTAACAAACTATCAAACTTTGAATAGTATCCCTAGTTTTAACTCTTTACCATACAAAAACCCGACTTTTAACGACCCTGAGAATGAAGCCTTTTGAAAACATTGTGGGAAAAGGAGAAAATGCTGGTAACCAGCATTTTCTCCTTTTCCCAAAGATGTTTTCTACCCTTCCCATACCAAATTTCAAATTCTGAGTCACATTTAAGATGTCGTCTGCAAATGCTTTTAATTTTGACCAGTTGTTATTTCTGTCATTTGGTAAAGAGATAAATGGTATGAATGAATTTATCTGCAGCTATAATACCCCTGAATTGTAGACTTTTGGCATCCAGTGGACCTTTCAACAAACACTGGTAAGTACTATCTACAACTTCAAGGACGAGAAAAAACAAAACCTACAAAAAAAAATTATTACCTTAAAATCCATTAATTCACAGAAATAAATAAAACCTACAATACATCAATCCAGTATCCCTTGAAAGCAACTTTGTTTGACAGACAGCAAATCACCTTTAGAGAGGATCAGATCAAATGGAGATGGATCCAAATGAGACTGATTTCCTCGTCTGCTTCAATACTTTAGCATGTACCCATGTATTAAGTCATTACCAAACGACAAAATTTTAGACTTGTCCAAATTGAAAGCATTAATTTTGCAGACGACAAAGTAAAAGAGCGTGAAAATTCGAAATTTGTTTTGGGAAAGGGAGAAACCATTGTGGGAAAATCAGAAAATGCTGGTTACCAGCATTTTCTCCTTTTCCTGCAATGTTTTCAAAAGGCTTCTCCCCAAGGGTCATTAAAACTCAGGATTGTGTAGTAGAGTTAAGCAATTGGCCCTTGGACTTCAAAGTGCTACATATTCTGCTTTTGCAGGCAGTGAAGATCGCAATCAGATTGCGCAAAATGTGTGTCACCATATCGTACATGGTAGACCTAAGATCTGACAGTCTGACTGCATAGTTCATGCAGTGGACCTTGGATGAACACAGTATGATACAATGAGATATTTCTCAGTGCAAGGAAATTTGTACTTTGAAATTGCTATATATTTTGTTTTTTTTTTCTATTTAAGCCAGAAATTTCGAGCCAACCTGCATAACATTTTCATAGTCAACTTTTACCAAACTTCACACAGTGATTCGTTGTGGCAAGTTTGAACTTGTTCCAATGAAAACTGTTGGAGGAGTCGCTCAAAAAAGAAATTGTGGAAAGGACGGGCGCAGAGGTCTAGATAAGAGATAGTGATGGTATTCTAAATTCATAATTTCTCTTCATACACTTATGTTGTGGGTACTCATTAGGATTGCCTCAATGTTTAGTAGAGAATATTAACCCATTACCACACAATCCATTCTTTTGACGACCCCAAGAAAGAAGCCTTTAGAAAACATGGTGGGAAAAGGAGAAAATGCTGGTACCCTTCACAAAACAATTTTCAAATTTTCAGTCATTTTGATTTTGTCGTCTGCAAATGCTTTTAATTTTGACTGTCTAAAATTTTGCCGTTTAGTAATGACTTAATATTTTCACTTTAAAATAAAAACTATTTGTTCTGGACCTCTGCAGGTAGACGTACGGATGGACAGATGATCAAGGCCATAACATAATACCACCCTTCAGGCGTATAAAAACTTGAGATAAGATATCAAAACTACACACCGTGATGGCAATGCATACAACATTGGCACCAAGCATTCTTAAGAACGTTCTTTGCCTTATTCTCCATAACTTTCTACCTTTGAAAGTAACACACCTTCTGATTGGCTAAACCATTCGGGAATGGTTAAGCCAATCCCAAGTTGTGTTACTTACAAATTTAGAAACATCCTTTACCAAGGGTGCATGATTTCTTCCTTTATAATTGAGCTAAAAATCTGGTAGAAGTTGCCTTCAAGAGATACAGAGTTAATTTAGCACTAATGATTGTACTATTGAGTATAACTATTATAATCAAATAATACCTTTATAAGTATTTGTACACATATCTAAAATTACTGATATTCCAGAACAAACTTTAGGAACAAAGGGTTTCTGGTATCTTAACCAAAATATTGGCCTTTATATTGCCTTAAAAGCATTCTCATTTTATTGAAATACATTCAAAATTTATGAAATATCGTTCTGTGTTTAAAGAAGAATGCTTTTTCAAAAGATTTTTGAGAAAAGGAGAAACTGCAGGAAAGCCTCATTTTCGCTTCTTCAAAATAAACCTTTTCACTTTTTCAACAAAATTATTACATGTATTTGAACTACCTTTAGTTTGTCTCGGCAAACCCTTTCCAACATGGAAAGGGCTAGCATTTTATTACCTAGAAGAGATTAATACTCAATGCTGCATCTGCAATATATTATCGGTTTACTTAAAAAACCTCCTAACTACAGCTTGTTACAAGCTGTAGTTACAAGGTTTTTGAAGTAAACCAACTATGTTTTTAGGAAGCAAAAACTATTGAAAATCAAATCTTTACCTCTCGATCCCAAGTTTTAGTACCCCCTAGGAGACAGCCTTTCATGAACATTGTGGAAAAAGGAGACAACGCTGATAACCAACATTTCCGCATTTTCCCGAAAGTTTTTCTCAACTTTCATAGGCAATCACCATCTTTTCAGCTTAAATCATTACAACCCCACACAATCCCTACTTTTGACGCCGCTGAGAAAGTTGCCTTTATAAAACATTTTGGGAAAAGAAGAAAATGCTGGTAACCACCATTTTCTCCTTTTCCCACAGAGTTTTCTACTCTTCACAAAACGAATTTCAAATTTTCAGTCACTTTTATTTCGTCGTCTGCAAATGCTTTCGATTTGGACAAGCCTAAAAAAATGTTGTTTGGTAACGAGTTAAACAAGGCACAAAGATTTGAAAAACAGAAAAACACCTTTTTACAATTAATCAAAAGTGTAGACTCACAATTTGATAAAAAAAAAAAAACCTCCTTGTTAAAAGCCAGTTGTGCAGTATAGGTTTATAAGTAGTAAGTTTTCAAGTTAAATATCACTCACAGAAGGCAATTTTTTTCTGCAAAAAAAAAAAATTCTTCACATTCTCTCTACGATCCTAAATATATGACATTTGTACAGATGCACCGTTCAACATGTATCTCATCTCTGGCTGTACATGTGATAATTATCCTGATTAATAAACAAACTAAACATGCTAGTGTAGTGTTCTACATTAAATTTCAATTTCAAGTAACATGGAATACAGAATAATCTACACAACACAATAGAACCTTTATCCGAATAAGCAGCTGTTTAACCCTTTACCAAACAATCCAGACCTTTAACTCTTTACCACACGACAAAATTTTAGACTGTTTCAAATTGAAAGCATTTGCAGACGACAAAATAAAGGTGACTGAAAAATTGAAATTTGTTCAGAGAAGGGTAGAAAACACTGTGGGAAAAGGAGAAAATGCTGGTTACCAGCATTTTCTCCTTTTCCTACAGTGTTTTCAAAACGCTTCTTTCTCAGGGGAAAGAACTTTGGCGAGTCATGAAATGAACTTGGAATACTTGGATTAATAGTCCCGTATGATCAAATTGTGCTGATGACGCTACACATTTCAGGTAAGTAGAGTATACAGTCTTTAACATATGATGAAAGTTAGTCTTAACCCTTAAAGGGCTGGAACCAACTTAACTTGTTTTTGTGGACAATGCAGATCAAGACCAGACTGCACAGAACGTGCAGTCTGATCTTGGATCTACACTGTCCACTATTTTGTTACATATTCTGGCCAAAAAAAAATATTGGTACAGCAATGCTTCAGGTATTTTTCCCATTTAAAAATGGCTTTTGCATTAATTAAGCACTTTAACCTATTACCACACAATCCCTACTTTTGACCGTGCTGAAAGAGAAGCCTTTAGAAAACATTGTGAGAAAAGGAGCCAATGATGGTAACCAGCATTTTCTCCTTTTCCAATAATGTTTTCTTCCCTTCCCAAAACAAAATTTCAAATTTTTAATCACTTTTATTTTGTCATCTACAAATGCTTTCAATTTGGATTAGTCTAAAATTTTGTTGTTTGGTAATGAGTTTTACCATAAAAACTAAGCCAACTCTCACAGTGTTCGCAGACAGCAATTTCAACATGGTTTGAATAATGGAGACTGTCTTTGAAAGGTAAAAATGTCTGTAAAATACACTTGTTTTTAGAATAGTAGAAAATATTGTTGCAGAAGGAGAAATCTGGTTATCAAGATTTTTCCTTTAGCCTCAATGTTTTCAAAAGCCTTATGACTCGGGGTCATTAAAACTTGTGATTCCGTGGTGAATGGTTAAGAATTGTAGATGAAAAACATCTCCATGTTAAGGTCTACAAAGCTATACATTAGCACATTTTCGAGACAATCGTTAGTATTTTTGTATGGATATTTCAACTACATGTATATATGAAAATCTTCAATCTACTTAATTTATGTTGATTGTAGAATAACTCTTTACCAAACGTCAAAAGTTTGGCCAAGTCCAAATTTAACACATTCGGTGACAACAAGTTACATAGTAATGCTACTCAAATATCAAATTTTGTTTTTTTGAAGGAGCAGAAAACATGGAAAACAAAGAAAATGCTAGTAAATAGCATTTTCTCTTTTTCCCCCCCACAATGTTTTAAAATAACTTCTTCCTTTGTTAAAATTCGGGATTGTGCAGTAAAGAGTTAACCCATCTTAACTTTTTACCAAACAACAAAATTTTGGACTTGTCCAAATTGAAAGCATTTGCTGACGACAAAATAAATGTGAATCAAAAAATTGAAAATTGATTTGGAAAGGGTAGAAAACATCGTGGGAAAAGGAGAAAATGCTGCTTACCAGCATTTTCTCATTTTCCCACAATGTTTTTAAAGGCTTTCTTTCTCAGGGTCATTAAAAGTCGAGATTGTGTGGTAAACAGTCAAAAGAAGGGATTTGAGAATGTCGAGGTATAAACAGAAAATGATCCGAAACACCGTGTGGCAGAAAAGCAAATAATGTGTTGAATACTCCTCTATATATATAGCAATGCCATCTGAAAAAATCCAAATGAAATACAAAGGAGCTATGCTCTGTGAAAAAAGGGTTTTAACCCATTACCAAACAACAATATTTTAGACTGGTCCAAATTGAAAGCATTTGCAGATGACAAAGTAAGAGTGACTGAAAATTTGAAATTTGTTTTGTGAAGGGTAGAAAACATTGTGGGAAAAGGAGAAAATGCTGGTTACCAGCATTTTCTCCTTTTCTCACAAGGTTTTCTAAAGGTTTCTTTCTCAGGGGCGTCAAAAGTAGGGATTGTGTGGTAATGGGTTAAAGCATCTGCAAAAAGTATCGACCCATGCCAGTCTGGGCAGTCCACGAAGGCGGACATGGATTGAAACCTTTCGCCATTTGTGGATTTTCTGCATGTTCAAGGACAATTCTAGTCAGTTATTTGACAAAATTGATTTTATGGATCTGAAATATTGTCCGTTTACTTCCAAAACCTCGTAACTACACCTTGTAACAAGCTGTAGTTACAAGGTTTTTGAAGTAAACCAACTATATGGTGATTTCTAGTTGGGCATAATATGTCACAGAGATGCAGTAAATACTTTTTTCCCACAGCACAGCTCATACGTTTTAATGCTTAGAGTTTGGATAATATACCACAAGGAAGCTGTTTGCCTTGAAGCTCCTTTTTCATTTTCCTTCTGTCATAATTCAAAATGCCTTCCTGAACTCCAAAAAGTACAATTAGGGACTCTTTTTCGTGCTGCTTTAAGAGATGAACATTTATGTCAAGAGACATCCATACAAACCAAAGTGAAGAATGAATGTCATTTAAATCTGAACCACATGACAAATTTCATGTCTTATTCAAATTGAAAGCAAGTGAAGAGGACAAAATAATTGTTGTTCAAATGATGCGATTAGTCTTTGAAACTTTTGAGCGGGAAAGTAGAAAATACAGGTAAACAGAATTTTCTCTTTTCTCACAATTATTTCCATTATTTAATGCTCACACTTCTAAGCACAAAATGTGCAGCCTGATCTTTGTCTACACTGTCTACTATGGTGAAACACTGAAGACAAAAGCAACCATGAATCGCAATTATTTGGATAATATTTCGAGGAAGGAAATGTCTAATTGGTGTATATTCAGTGCCCTAAGGGTTATGAAAAGAGCCAAGTTATTTAAATCATTACCAACAACAAAATTTTAGACCAGTCCAAATTGAAACTATTTGCAGACAGCAAAATAAAAGTGAATGAAAACTTGAATTTGTTTTGTGAAGATTAGAAAACATTGTGCGAAAAGGAGAAAATGTAGCTTACCAGTATTTGCTCCTTTCCTCACAATGTTTTCTAAAGGCTTATTTCTCAGGGTCGTCAAAAGTAGGGATTGTCTGTTAATGTGTTAACCAAGTTAAAGAGGCACTTGAAGCGGTCATCTGTCTTGTGAATGCTTTCTATTTGGACAAGTCCCAAATTTGGTAATCTGGTAAAAAGTCATCAACATTGAATTTAACTATGCAACAGTCACACAGGTTCATTGATTCTGAGGACTGATCACATTGTTTCTTTATTCCTCCCTTTCAAAATATGGCTAAAGCACACACATTCTATTAGGTTTTTTCGGCAGGTTTCAGTTCTTTTATCTGTTTGATCAAATATGCCTTTTCATCGTTAAATTGTTCGTCGTCCGACCTGTCTGTGTGAAACTTGGTCAGAAATTCTACTAGTTTTTCTTTGTTTCTCAGTAATATATCCAAAATGGGCTTCTGTTTGTTTGGGTTTGCAACAAAAACCTGAAAAACAAAAGGAAATGGTCATTAGACAGAACAAGAACTGTCATTACACAGCAGAGCAGGAAAAGCGAAGTGGTAATGGGGGGGGGGGGGGGGGGGAATTCCTTGAAGTAGTAACAGTGTTTCAGTCTTGGACAGAAGACCAATTAACTCCAATTTGCAACAATAGCTATTCCTGGACTTTATTCCAAAAATAGACTGTGACCTTGACATATGAGCCACAGGCATGAGTAGGGATAAAGCTGAATAAAACTGTGGACCTATATCTATCATCATACTAAATATGAACCAAATCCAACATTCCATGTAGAAAATAGGAGCTCTATAAAAACTTTTATTTGAAATTTTTAAATCTGTAGTCTTGAAATTACAAGCACAAGCATGAGCATGGCTGGAGAATTGCTCTACAAAACTTTGGATCCATCATTAAACATATTATGTAACAAATCCATCATTCAGGCCGATAAAATATGAGCACTTAGACTTTGACTTCAAGCAGCAAAGTCTATCACCTTGACCTTAAGATCATGGGTACAGACAGGGACTGATGCCAGAAATTTTGGACCCATATCTACTATCATATCAGATGTGAACCAAATCCATCATAGGGTTTTGAAAATTTGAGCTCTTAAAAACTTAAACATAAATGCTGATGCCTGGGGTAGTGCGATAGCTCTCCCTTGACTCTGTCCAAGAGGGCTAAAGAGGGAATAGGAACATCTCAATAGCAAGAGGGAAAATGAATATTTCAACACACCCTCAAAATGAATTCACAGCAAAGAGATTATACAAATATCTTTGTAAAACAGTGACACAAAGCTTACCCACAGATGTAAAATACATAAAAAATGATCTGGCAAATACAGAAGTTGCATTATCTGAGCAGTTCCTCTTTCTGCCACAATGTTTTTAATGTATTAGACAAAAAAAGCTGTGTGCTCCAGGAGGGAAACGGTTATCAAGAAAATTGATGATTTGTTTTGAATCTTAGGATGAAAAAGTTTGCAGCTTTGTTACGATAATCTGTTTGGCAGTCAGTTTCACAAAAAGAAATCTAGGTCACCAATGAGAGAGTGGCGCATATACGCCCAAGGGGGCTTGTCAGTGCAAATGAGTTAAATGAAGGATGGGCCGTAAATAAAGAGTAGTTTGGGTATACAGTGCACTTCACATATTACAAGATCGGTTTCAACGAGATACCGCTTATAACGTAAATCTTGCTGAGTCCCGGCAGAATCCCTTCTTTTTTTCTTTTATTTTATACCGCACAGAACGAGATCGGTTACGGCGAGATATAGGCTACAACGTAAAAATATTCAAGGCCCCCAACGTAAATTTCCCACCTTACAACGAGGTCTATTGATAAAATACGTCATCTGTATTAGTTTGTCACCATGCAAGGCAATTATCGAATAATTATCGGATTAACTGTCTAACATTAACCTATTGTCGTGTTTTGGATATGTTTGCGACACGGGCTAAATTGATCCGTAGGTGATTAAATGCTATCACACATTTTTTTTAGCAGTTTATACATGTAGCTTATTACTGACCAGTTCTGATGGATGAAATGAAAACTTTATGCCGGTTCTTTGAGTGCGAGTTGGACATTGATCAGAGCACATTTTCAAACTTAGCGAGTATTGAACAATTACTGGAGGATACAATCAAAAAAAAAAAAAAAAAAAAAATAAAAAAAAAAAAAAAAAGGCTATCTAACATAACAGCATTCTTCAAATAAATGCATATTTAATTTTTAAAATGCTAACACTTGTGTAAATATCTCGTAAATACATACAATACATTGTACATACAGTAAATCGACAGAGTTATCTGTCTTTGTATACTCTTCAAAAAGAAAGTAACTACTTTCGGTGTAAATGAAAGTAAACAGTATGAAAGTCTGTATCCTTACATATCTTTACGATAATTGATTTCTGATTTGGTTATAACAGGACCTGGCTACAACAAGATAATACTTCTTGTCCCCGCGATCTCGCTGTATCCGGAGTGCACTGTATAGAGTTATGGTTCATGTGCACTGCACTTCTCCATAATGTGTTCTATCAGTGTATGAAATTGAAATTCCAAGTTAATAGATTTTAAAGTTTTGAAGTTATGGCCTGGACAAAAATTCAAACTGAAAATTAAGAATGGGTAATAATTCAAAAAACAGGAGAAGCAGAGTTACAGTTCTTATGCACTGCTTTTCTCCATAATGTGTTCTATCAGGACTTGGGCACATAAGAAATTGCTAACAGACGGACGGATGACCAGGGGGTATAACACAATATGACCCTTTGGGCATTAAAAAAGGCTTTTTCCTCAAGGCTGTTGATACCCGTGATTGTTTCGTACAGATTTTCGTCAAAAAATGTTACCTTAAATACATGAAAGGCTTCAAACTGTATATTCCTACTCTTCTCCCTTAGCATGTTCATCATGAGCTTCAGGTTGTCTGGGTTACTGATGTATATAGTCATGATAGTAAAATTATGTCGATCTAACAGCAGTTCACCAAGTAACTGAAAAGACACAATGTAACACATACTTTAAACCTTTGCCACACGACAATATTTTAGACTAGTCCAAATCAAAAGCATTTGCAGACAAAAAAATAAAAGTGACTCAAAATTTGAAATCTGTTTTGTTACAATTAGAAAACATTGTGGAAAAAAGGAGAAAATGCTGGTTACCAGCATTTTCTCCTTTTCCCACAATTTTTTATATGGGCTTCTTTCTCAGGGTCGTTTAAAGTCAGGATTGTGTAAAGAGTTAAACCTTTGCCACACAATCCCAAGTCTTAACTCTTTACCAAACAGTACATGTTTGGACTGGTCTAAATTGAAAGCACATGCAGACAACAAAATAAATTTGACTTCAAAAATGAAATTTGTTTTGGGAAAGGTAGAAAACATCATGGGAAAAGGAGAAAATGCTGGTTACCAGCATTTTCTCCTTTTCCCACAATGTTTTCAAAAGGGTTTTTCTTAAGGGTCGTTAAAACTCCGGATTATGAGGTAAAGAGTTAATGACCCTGAGGAAGAATTGTTGGTTGGTTGTATTGGGGTTTAATGCCACTTTAACAGCTAAGGTTATATCATGGCGGTCGGTGACGCACATGTGTTTCCTGGCTGTCTCACACCGATACCTACACTACTTTCTTTCCAAAGCCACCGACTTTTTTTCTCACCTGCTTCAGCAGAGGTGAGAGGCGAGAATATGACGGAACTAAAGTTCACCTCAACCAGGTATCGAACTCTTAACCACATGGTCATGAGTCCGACTCGCTCATCACTGAGCCCTGAAGAAGAAGCCTTCTGGAAACATTGTTAGAAAAGTAGACTGTTTTTTAACTTTTCAAAAAGACTAATTCTAAGCTTTGAAAAATGTTTTAAATGTGGTCTGAAAATTCCTTTAATAAAGACGAGTTTAAAACAAGAGATGTTTGTAAAACATGTTTGCCCCCCTAATGGCATCCAATTCTAAATATAACATGTGATTATAAACTGTTAAGTTCAAAGTGTGAAAATCAACAAAGGGCAATAACTCCAAAAATATGATGAGCAGAGTTATGGTTCTTGTGCACTGCACTTCTCCTTAATAAGATTAATCCACCTATGAGGTTTCAAGATGATACCTGAAATACTTTTAGAGTTATGCTCCGGACAAAAATTAAGTATGAAAATCAACAAAGGGCAATAACTCCAAAAATATGATGGGCAGAGTTATGGTTCTTGTGCACTGCACTTCTCCTTAATGAGATCTATCCACCTATGTAGTTTCAAGATGATACCTGAAATACTTTTTGAGTTATGCTCCGGACAAAAATGTGGTCTACGGACAGACCAATGAACCGACCAACGGACCGACAAGTGCAAAACAATATACCCCCACTTCTTCGCAGGGGGGCATAATTATGCTATGAGGTAAAGGGTTAAGATGATGGATATATGCCTTTGATATTCAGAGTATGCACATACCATCATTTTTTGGTACATGTTTATAGCACCTGTTGTTTAGATATTGACTAATTGTATGGTATTTAATGCCATTTTCAGTAGACAGTGCGCCTATCCATGATTCACTGGAGTTTCTTCCACAAGTAATATGTACAAAATTCTCTCCAACCAACTGGCTGCTTCCACACATATCCATTGTAGAAACAATGATCAGTGGTGAGAGAAGAATGAATTCTGTTGCAGTGGTTAACATCAATCCTCAGAAAGAAATTGGTGGAGCCAGAAATGGAACCAACAACCTCCCATTCTCGAGTCCTGGGCCCATATTCACCAACCATTCTTGAGAATATTCTAAGTCTTATTCTCCAAGGTTTTCTAAATTTGTAAGTAACACAACTTCTGATTGGCTAAACCATTTGGTTTAGCCAATCAGAAGTTGTGATTCTTACAAAGGTAGAAAGTTCTGGAGAATAAGCAAAGAACGTTCTTAAGAATGGATGGTGAATATGGGCCCTGAGTGCTACACATTACAGACTCGGCTCGGGGTTGTTTAGATAGGGAAAAGATAAATTTCAGCCTCTCTGCTGGCAATGTATCTATTCTTTGCTTTGTAAAATTCTTGTTTATTCAGGGTATCTAGGCAGAACCATCATTTCCTGTAAACTATAATCTGATTTTGTGTGTCAAATAAACTTACTTTCAAAGCCTGACGTCTAGTAACATAATTTTCAGAGTTCAACAAATTTTGATACTGATCAAACACTCTATCATAATTCGCCTCTAGAAATTCTGCGGCTAAGATCTTATGTCTAGTAAGGAGTTCCTGAAATAAGACAAAAAGTCATACAAGTTTCAAGTTAACTCTACAAAATGATAAAATTTTAAACAGGTTCAATTTGAAAGCAGTTGCAGAAGATAAATCTCAAGAGGATAAAATGACAAATGTTTATTCTGATACAGTATAAAACATTGTGGGAAAAGGAGAAAATGCTGGACATGAAAATGTTGAACTATACAGTGGGCAGGGTTCTTTGTAGGTCATTTTGTCTCAGTGATAGCACTGAAAGAAGGGTCAGAGAAGGTACAGTAAAGTCAGACAGAGAAAAAAGACCATACTAAAAGGACCCTTTAACTCATTACCAAACGACAAAATTTTAGGTTTGTCCAAATCAGCAGCATTTGCAGACGACAAAATAAAAGTGACTGAAAATTTGAAATTTGTTTTGTGAAGGATAGAAAACACTGTGGGAAAAGGAGAAAATGCTGGTTACCAGCATTTTCTCCTTTTCCCACAATGTTCTCTAAAGGCTTCTTTCTCAGAGGTGTCAAAAGTAGGAATTGTATGGTAATGGGTTAAGAAAAGATATCAACCATTTTCCACTCAATCCAAAATTTCTTCTTCACTTTCCTTCAAACTAGAAGGAATTCTAACAGGTTTCCAGTTTTACAATTAACATGCTGTGTTAATAAGCAAATACATCTTCTATGTCTGCAGCTCACTACCTTAACCATTGTGGAAAAAGAAACATAAGTAAGCATATACAGTATAAGTCAAATGAGCCATGGATTTAGTAGCTATGAAATGGGCCAGTGAATCGAAATGTCGAATGAGAAATGTGGCTATCTCAGTTGGCTCCTACTGGCCGTAAGTTTTATGAGGTGGTGAATTTAATGGGGGGGGGGGGGGAGCCTGTAGGGAAACCCTGTCGTACCTTGAATGTTGCGAAGGCATCGGAAGCTACATCAAACGTAGACAACTCAACATAGGTGAAGAAATCATAGAATTGATCCGAATAAAGTATAATTTTGGCAAGTGGCTCAAAACGTATACACTCCCGTAGCATTCCACCACAACATGGTGCTATCGTTTGGTCCTCATAGCTGTAATTTACGAAGGAAAACTAGAAATTAACCATTTACCACACAATGACAACTTTTAACACCCTCTAGGAAAGAAGCCTTTTGAAAACATGGTGAGAAAAGGAGAAAATGCTGGTCACCAGCATTTTCTCCTTTTCTCACCATGTTTTCCACCCAATCAAGATCAAATTCCATTTTTTTGAGTCACATTAAAATTGACGTCTGCAAATGCTTTCAATTTGAACAAGGCTAGAATAATTTCATCTGGTAAACAGTTAATGCTTGTAAAACTCTTCCACAGAATGCATTTGCAGATGGAAAAGTAAGCACGACTCAAATGATGAGATTGGTCTTTCAAAAGGCCGAAAGCATTTTCGGGAAGAGAGAATAAAAACCTACTCTCTGTTTCTTTCTCCACAATGTTTTCAAAAACAACCTTTCACTTGGCAAAAGAAAGAAACCCTACTCTCTCACTACTCAAAATGACAACTTAAATGGCATTGTGAACAATTCATTTCAAAGATCTTATTTGTTCCCTAGAAGTAACGGTAAACCCTGTACTTAACAAATAACAAATCTATGTTCAAATGACCCTGGATAGATATAGTTCTTAAAAGCACTGTGGGAAAAGGAGAAAATGATGGTAACAATGTTTTCTACTTTCTTACAAAGGTATCACAAGACACATTATTTCAGCAAACGCAATCAAGAACAGTTGGTCAGTGTCTAAAACCATTATTGTCATAAATATTCAAACTGACCACGAAAATCTTTCATAAGAGCTCCAGATAAAAGGAGTGATTTTGACTTCAAAATTAAAAATTTTTTACTTATTCTCCAGAGTAATCCCTATGTTATGGGTACTCATTAGAATCATCTCATTGAGACAATTCTAATGAGTACCCACAACATAGGTTTTAGAAGAGAAATAATGGATTTAGATTACCGGATTTCCCTCTTATCTGGAGCCCTGTACATACTCTTGTATGTGTGATTTCTTTCATAATAGAAAACCAAGTAAGCAGCAAATAACCTGTGACAAAAGCCTGTGTCTTAAATCAATGAAAATATTTTTTATAGGTAAATTTCAGCTAGAAACTGAATTTATCGTCAATCTAGAAATCTATTATGCCTGCCATTTTACTTACCCTTTCATAAGTTCAAGTATTATTTCCTTTTTGTTATAAATAAACTCCACTGTGGGTGCCCTGGGTCCAATCTGTCTACGTAGTAAGCAATTAAATATATGGGCAACATCTTTCTTCCCCTGATAATTCAAATGAAGAATACAGAAATGATGCACGATAACAAAATTTTCGACTGGTACAAACTGAAAGCACTTGCAGAGGACAAAATAAACAAAGTCGAAAGTTGAAATTTGTTTCCAGCAGGGTAGAAAACATTGTGGGAAAAGGAGAAAATGCTGGTTACCAGCATTTTCTCCTTTTCCCACAATGTTTTCCCAAGGTTTCTATCTCAGGGTCGTGAAAACCGGGAATTGTTTGGTAAAGGGCTAAATACTGTGAGCCTTTTTTTTTAGTGGTACAAAAAAAAAAAATCTGAGGCCATCCTCTTTGAAAACAGGGCTTAACCCCTTCCCAAACGGCAAATTTTGGACTAGACCAAATTGAAAGCATTTTGCAGATTACAAATTAACAGTTGCTCAAAAGATGATTTTACTATATGATAGGGTTGAAAACATTGTGGGAAAAGGAGAAAATGCTGGTTGCTTTATCATGAGGTAGAATGGTCCTTTGACCAGCAAAAGAGTAGCAAAAGGTTTCCACCCATGTCAGCCTCCTCGCTACATGTAACTGATCTAATCTACAATTTCCTCTTTTAAAACGTTGTCACCCAATGAACAGTTATGTCAAACTGTTTCCAAATTTGTCCAATGATTTAGGAGACGTTTACAGGTTTTATTTTTTGTTCTTAGTTCTGGCAGTCATCTTGTTCAACACAGCTGACTGTTCTGTTCAAAACTGATTAATGGGCATTATACAATCATCAGAAGTAGCAGGTTGTGAACAGTTTACAGCAAGAAGAATGTCAGAAACAAAGTGACAGACCGACAATGCCAAAATATTACCTCTTTACTCTGTAACAAACAACCCTGTCTTTTTTACAGCCTGAAAGAAGAGAACTTCTTAATGCATTTTTAGTAAAGGAGAAAATGCTGGTAACCCACATTTTCTCCTTTTCCCACCATGTTTTATACTCTATCAAAGATCTTCACTTCATTTGTGCCACTTTCAGATTTGTTCCTTTCAGGTGCTCTCATTTTGCAGAGTCTAGGACATGTAGTTTGGGAAAGGGTTAACCCTTTACTCCCTAGATACTCATTTCTACGCATCGCTTGCAGGAGCCTTTGGAAAACATTGTGGCAAAAGGTGAAATTGCTCGTGACGAGCAATTTCACCTTTTGCCACAATGCTTTCTATGCTATCAAAAGGCGTCATACACACATATTAAGAAATGGCTTCATCCTTGCTGTTATTTAGGGTCAACTAGAGATACCATAGAAATACCTTATGGGGTAAAGGGTTAACTTTGGCAGGGCTAACAAACGATCCAAGTATCTCCTTTCTCCCTACCATTTTTTTATCAATAGAATTGACTGTTATCTGAAGTATATTATAGGGCAAGCAAAAATTTGACATTATTACCTCAAATTCTACTTTGGACAAATTCTGGACAAGGAGAAGCAAGGTGTTACTGTTATACATTTCTTGGGCCAGCTGTGCCATTAGCTCTGTGTTTGGATCCTGGCTGTCATTCCCACTCATTATGGTTTTCATGTTCGCCAAACTTTTGGAGACTTCATCACTTGCCTGTAACAGTTTCAATACATTGCATTTAACCTTTACAAAATAATCCTGAGTTTGAACAATGTTAAGAAAATAGCTACAGAAAACAGTACTGGGATTTGTGTCTTAACTCATTACCAAACGACAAAATTTTAGGTTTGCCCAAACTGAAAGCATTTGCAGACGACAAAATAAAAGTGACTGAAAATTTGAAATTTGATTGTGATGGGTAGAAAACATTGTGGGAAACGGAGAAAATGCTGGTAACCAGCATTTTCTCCTTTTCCCACAATGTTTTCTAAAGGCGTCTTTCTCAAGAGCGTCAAAAGTAGGGATTGTGTGGTAATGGGTTAAAGACTAGAAAACATTATTGGAAAAGAAGAAAATGCCAGCTTCAAACAATAATTTCAAAAGTTGTCTACCTCAGAGTCATTAAAACTCTGGATTGTGTGGTAAACAGTTAAGCTTTTCTTTCTTATTCTGCAAGAATGTTTTCAAAATCTATATATATTATAGAAGATAGGCTACTTAAATCATGCTGTCATGAGTGTTTCTTTTCAAGAATTCTGGAAAAATAATGCTATCATAATTATATTTCTGCCGATGATGAATTCGTGATAATCAAACTAATTTACATGGGGATATGTACAATTTTTAGTGTGAATTTTGGAGGCTACGGACAATGATATACCGGTAGATCTATTGCTTTAGCAAAGTTTTTAATTCAAATGAGAAAGAATGAAACACCTAAACAAACCTTGAATGTTCAAGACTCGAAAAATCTTTCATCTACTTTCATGGACATTTTGGAGCACCATGAAAATTCAAACAATTTGCTTGCATGCTCGAGACTTTGAATTTTTTAGGTTTTGCTGTATCATAAAGCAAACTTATTTACAGCATGTATCTTATGTCAGAGGTACTTGTTTGCAAATGCTTTCAAATTGGATCAAAGGTTTAGAGGTAAGAACAACTAGAAGTAACTGTACCTTCTCCTTTACTCGCTTTTCTACTGGATCTTTACTTAGAACCAACAAGCCTTCCCTCAGACTTTTAGCCAGGTCCTGTGGACTCTTCTGTTGCTTACCAAATAAGGGCATAATAAATCAACAGTAAATGGCAGCCAATGCTCTGTACTCGTATTAATGCTCTGGAATTGGCTTTGGCCTATCAATAAGAAAATGATATGCAAAACCATACAAAGATCTTTTATAAAAAAAACCCTAAAAACCAAAATTTCTTGAGTCTGAATCACAGTCACTTCTGGTCATTTATTTAACCCTTTTCCACACAGTGACAACTTTTAACACCCATGAAAGTGAAAGCTTTTGAAAACATTGCGGGAAAAGGAGAAAATGCTGGTAATCAGCATTTTCTCCCTTTCCCTCAATGTTTTCTATTCTGCTGGAAACTGTACATATTTCAATTTTTTAATTATGCTTATTTTGTAGTCTGCAAGTGCTTTCAATTTAGACCAGTCTAACCTTTTTCCAAACAATCCCTGGTTTTTACAGGTCCGGAATAGAAGCCTTTTGAAAACATGGTGGGAAAAGGAGAAAATGCTGATAACCAGCATTTTCTCCTTTTCCCATGATGTTTTTTACCCTGTCATATAGAAAAATAATCTTCAATTTGGTCTGGTCCAAAATTTGCTGTTTGGGAATGGGTTAAATGCATGACGTGAATTGTCCAACTTCCTGCAACAAAATTGCTACATTAAATTTTGTATTTTTTACTGATGAAAAGGATATTCAGCTGATGAATGAACATACTGATGTCTCAACAAGGACTAGTTAAAAATTCATCAGCATTCCATTTTATATATAATAAGGTAAAAACAAAAGGCTTATAAAAAAATTGCTTCTATATCTAATTATGGAAAATGCATCTTTGTGAATGAGAAACCTGATTGACTTACCATGGATCGTTTCTGAAAAAATTATGACTTGGCATCCAGTTTGCGTGCATTTTGAGATGAAATTGGTGTTCAGTTGTATGTGACAATTTCAAAATTTACAAGATTTACTCACACTTTTACATGATGAGACAAACTGCATGTAATTATGTTGCCGATAAGAGCGGTACTGCAGTGCCTATATTAGTATATAAAAACGGTTATCCATTTCCAGGTGACAGACAGTGAGTCTGGTAAAATACCAAGAAAAAAGTCATTCTACTGGAGCTGATTATCTAAGATGAGTGACTTGCGATCCCCTTAACCCTTTCCCAAATGACAAATTTTAGACTGTCCCAAACTAAAAGTGTTTGCGGATGACAATTTTGAATTTGATTAGGATGGCAGAAAGTTTTCCAACAGGCTAGAAATTACTGTGGGAAAAGGAGAAATTGCTCATTATGAGCAATTTCTCCTTTTCTCTCAGTGTTTTCAAAAGACTTGTACTGCAGACACGTAAAAACCAGGGCTTGTTTGGGAAAGAGTTAAATTCCAAAATGACTCGGATACTAGGAGACACTCCCTAGAAATCAATGTGTACTCTTACTTAGGCAGAGGCTACATTATGGCACCGTTTGATAGATACGTAAAACGACTATTGCTATTATTAAAGTTTGTAAACATACATATTTGTCTTGCAGAAGGATTGCATGCTAGGTCAACATAACCTATTTTTCCACGAAAAACGTTTAGAGCAGGAAGTCAATGAATGCAACATGCTACTGCACACTGATTTTCAGAGGTTCCTATTAAATGGAAGCCAATAAATTACCATTCATAGAGACCTTTTCCCCCCTGAATAAGTATCATTAGAGCTTAAATTCTCCATGTCATTGAGACTGCCACGCCTTTTGAAAAAGTATCACGAATATCTCTTGTAGTTCGACATGGTTCAACAACCTCAGTCATTCAGTGTAGTTTTCTAGGCTCCGTGCCCAGAAAATCAAATATCTACTTACCGATAAGTGTTAAAGTTTGAATATAGCCTTCAAAGAAGTTTGTTTAAATGACGCTCAAACCTCCATTATGCGAGTAGAATTACATTAACATTGAAAAGGACCTAGATCGAAGTATTCGAAGCTGTAGCTGACCGACTTTTTCTTCAGGAAGTGACGTTCGGTACTTCGGTTATGGTGTAAACTTGTGATTTCAAACTTTGTTGTCGTCTAACAGTTAAAAAAAAAACTATAAAAAAAAGACGGAGGAGAGAAATTCCGGAATCTGTCCGTGCTATTAAGCCTTACATTGCTAGGTTGTTAAATTAGAAATAATTAAGCCCGACTTTGAAACTGCATGGGAATCTTATGGGAGATCTCTCCGAGTTGTTTTACTCTGAGAGACTCATAAAGGACTCTACACGCTACGTAAAGCAACCCTTCATAACTAAATGTTATTTGACCAACTGTAAGAATATGTGTAGCGAAAAAATGGACTTCAGCACAGGAATATCACTTTTCAGCATTACCTCCCGCTAGGTGGCATTCTACAAATATGCCTAGATCTACTTATCTACCAAATTCGTGCTCTTTAAAATTTGGGAATTCAACCTCTGACCATCAGGACCCCCAAAAAAGTCTCTCATCTATCTAATTTGGGCATCCTAGGTACAGAACCGGGCCACATTTCTACGCGACAACCGTTACTTTGAATTTCAAACTAAAACGTTTACTCAATAAAATGGTACCTTGAGTGATTCACTCAGCTTTGATCAGCAGTTTAGAGAAATCTGAAGCTAAAACGGGCCTGAATTTTCCTCAAGCGTATTGATAAAATTGATAAAAGCCATTTTCTCCATTACTACTTTATGGGGCGTATTACTACAATCTCCCCAATATCAGGGCCAGTGATGCGTCATATAGGACAGGTCAAATCTTCGAAGAATATAACATGTGAAGACAACGGGTAAATCTGATATTTCGTTGATTCAGTCGGGAGATACAAATACATGTATACCTGAAATGTTTTATATCTTTTGATATTTTCTTCTTTTCCAACATTTTTACAAAGATCTCGCTTCTTCATGATCGTTAAAACAAGGGCTTTCTGGGTAACAGAACTGGTGTACTGTGTTTTTTTTTTCATCAAGGGAAATAACTGTGTATGTTATAGTGTTATGATTCCCAAAGATAATCGCTCTTCCATTAACCCATTACCACACAATCCCTACTTTTGATGTCCCTGAGAAAGAAGCCTTTTGAAAACACTGTTGGAAAAGGAGAAAATGCTGGTAACCAGCATTTTCTCCTTTTCCACAGTGTTTTCTACCCTTCCCAGAACAAATTTCAATTTTTCAATCACCTTTATTTTGTCGTCTGCAAATGCTTTCAATTTGAACCAGTCTAAAATTTTGTCGTCTGGTAAATAGTTAAGTAGGATACGCGTTGCATGCTGGTGCATTCATATAGCCATTATTCTCGGTGTTTGATCTTATTTTGTAAAACATACGAGTTACATCCCGGCGGAAAGTGCACATCGTCCGTGTACTTCCAAAACCTCGTAACTACAGCTTGTAACAAGCTGTAGTTACGAGGTTTTGGAAGTACATTGACGACATATACATAATTTCAATGATTATTTTGTACCATTACTTTGAACAATGTTCTTTCCAAAAAAAAAAAAATTCAATTGACATATCCGGAGCCCCAGAAAAGAGGGAGTGATTCTATTCTAAATTCATAATTTCTCTTCCAAACCTTATGTTGTGTGTACTCATTAGAATCGTTTCGATCGGGGAGAGTGGTATATCATATAAGACAGGTCGAATCTTCGAAGAATATGACATGCGCAGACAACGCCATATAAATTACAAAATGAATGAACGAAAAAGACGATCAACACAACCTGGCTAGCCCGAGCAGACACTGAGCTCGTGAACGTATTTTATCACGTGATTGACGTCACATGATGAACTCTGTACCAAGCCATAAAATGTTAGATAAATCCGTACAGAAAGCATTTGCAGACGACAAATTAAAGATAGATTTTATCCCGCTAAAAGTTGAGGAAAACATCGCAGAAAAAGGAGTAAATTATAGCTACAAGCATTTTCTCCTTTTCCCAGGATGTTTTTCAAAAACCGTCTTCCAAATTTCTATAAAACATAATGGTAAAGGGGCAAATATTTAGACAGGGTGTCTCTCCAGCCAGGAAGATCGTCTTTCCGATACCTATGGTTTATTGCAGTGTTTGTTTTCCAAAATCTCGCGTGAACTCATTAACCAAACGAGAAAAAAAATGGACTCGTCCATTTTTATAGATTTTGCAGACGACAATTTAAAATGTAGTATAAATGGTGAAACTGCTGTTTGATTGAGCTGAAAATATTGTGGTAAAAGGAGAAAATGTTAAGGCTTTCTTCTTCAGCGTCGTTAACCCATTACCATACAATCCCTACTTTTGATAACCCTTAGAAGGAAGCCTTTAAAAAACATTGTAGGAAGAGGAGAAAATGCTGGTAACCAGCATTTTCTCCTTTTCCACAATGCTTTCTACCCTTCACAAAACAAATTTCAAATTTTCAGTGACTTTTATTTTGTCGTCTGCAAATGCTTTTGATTTGGACAAGTCTAAAATATTGTCGTTTTGGTAATGAGTTAAGCCAAAGGAATAGTTGTAGTTTGGTATAGGGGTTCTATCGAAAAACTAAATTCCAAATATCGAGCTACATTTAGATTGTCGTCTGCAAATGCTTTTGATTTGGACAAGTAAAGAACAATGACGTCATGTAAAAAGTTACTTCTTTACCACGCAGTCCCGACTTTTAAAAACCCGAGAAAGAAGCCTTTTGAAAACATTGTGGGAAATGGAGAAAATACTGGTAACCAGCATTTTCTCTAGCACTTTCTCCTTTTCCCACAATGTTTTCTACCCTTTCCAAACCAAATTTCAATTTGTTAGTCTCAATTATCTTGTCGTCTGCAAATACTTACAATTTGGACCAGTCTATAATTTTGTCGTTTGGTAATGAGTAAATACATTTATGTACAATAAACGAAAACAAAAAGTGAGCAATAAAAGATATTTCTCGTAACGAGCAGTGTCTTCTCTTACCACCATTATACATATTTAAAAAAAAAAAGAAAGACGGAGTAAATTGCAGGGCACAAAACGTCGTCTGCAAGTGCAAATGAGTGAAAAAAAAAGGCCGATTTTCCACATAATTATTTAACCTGGAGAAAAGTTGCTTAGTTGAGATCGCAATAAATGTATGAAAAATATCTATTGACTGATCATAGACCATTATTATAACTCTATATAAGACTCAACCAATTAATTGAAAGGATTTACAGACAATAAATAAAAGTTTGCTCAAAGGATAGAGTTTGTCTTTGATAGCATACAAAACAGTGTGGAAAAAGGAGAACATGTTGGTTACCAGCATTTCCTTCTTTTTCCCAATGTTTTTTAACCCTTTACTCCATAGATACTCAACAACAGACAGCCCTTGAAAACATTGTGGGAAAAGGAGAAATTGCTCATAATGAGCAATTTCTCCTTTTCCCACAATGTTTTCCACTCAATCAGATATTTGTATCCTCATCTGTCCATATTTTTGACATCATGTCTTTATTTGCTGCTGAAATGGAAGAGCCTCAAATTGGCATATCAGGTAAAAGGTTAAAAGCATTTCATTCATATTCTTTGAAACTCGGGGTTGTGTAGAAAAAGATTTTAAGGTAAGACCTGTGTAATGCACTTCCGGTGAACATTAGGCAAAAATTCTAATTGGTTGTTAAATAAGGATAAATAAGGATTTACGCAGAAATAATATTTTTGCACATTTCTAGTGGATCAGAAATTCCGTTTATGTCTATCTTGAAACTTTATTTTGATACTTTTGTTTGTTTTCTAAAGGGGAGGTAATTATTATTTCTTTTTCAATTGAGAATATAGCGGTTTTAGATTTATAAATGATAATTCAAAGAAGGAAAAAAATGGAAAAAATGAAAAGGTGAAAATAGTTCAATAATACTCATTTTTAATTATAGCTAATTTTGCAGGATGATATTTTAGTGGAAATAGCTATTTTCCATTACACAGGTCTTACCTTAAAAACAAGCGCCAAAAAAAAGTTATATGCTAATTAGTCACCTTTTGCGATATTTAATGTAGAATGCTCCCCCCGTAAAGATAAAGGTTATTCGATAGACTGTCTCCTGAGTAAAAAGTTCGCCAGTTAACCTATGTACAGATTTTGTCAGACTTTATAATTATGACTTACAACACGTGAAAAGGGGCATTCGGACATTTGCGTAAAGTGTCGTCTCGGATTAGCCTGCGCAGTCCGCGCAGGCTAATCCGAGACGGCACTTTACGACTGCATTTGATTTTGTGCTACAGTAGACTTGCGCAATACAGAAGATTACATAAACACGGAAGTTGTCGTCTCGGATTAGCCTGCGCGGACTGTGCAGGCTAATCCGAGACGACACTTTACGCAAATGTCCGAATGCTGCTTTTCGCGTGTTGCAAACCATGTTATAAAAAGCCCTTCAACATAATGAAGATAACAGATTAAGTTCAATGAATTTGGGGTTGGTTAGCCAAGAAAACATCGTAACAAAAGGACAAAAGAAATGCTAGATTTTAGAAATTTCTCATTTTGTTGCAGTGTTCGAGAAACTGTTCTTTTATTACGATGTTTTCAAAGATGTACAACATAAAGGCGTCAAAAACTACAAACGTACCAAAGGAACAGAAAGGAGTTTTTTCTGTCTATGATAAGTTAACCCTATACCCAACAATCCCCAATTTTCAGACCCTGAGAAGGAAGCCTTTAGAAAACATTATGGGAAAAGGAGAAAATGCTAGTAACTAGCATTTTCTCCTTTTTTCCACAATGTTTTCTACCTTGGTAGAAATAAATTTCAATATTTGAATTACGTTTATTTTGTCGTCTGCAAATGCTTTCAATTTGAACCAGTCTAAAATTTTGTCGTTTAGCAAAGGGTTAAAAAGATTCAGACTTGTCCGTATATAAAGTATTTGCAGACGACAAATTCGATAAAGGTTTGGTCTATGGTAGTGTAAAACATTGTGTGTGTGTTAAGGAGGGGAAAGGGGGGTAAGGAGAGAATGCTGTTTATTATTTAACAACATTTTTTTTTTTATTTTTCCTCCACAATGTTTTACAAACGCCTTCTTTCACTGAACCGTTTTAATATAACGGTTTTGTTTAATAATATTTGGTTTTGTATAACGTTAATGAATGATCGTGTGAGAATATACAGTGTTGGCTTATGTAAAGGGTGTACCAAAATGTAAGGGACATCCAGAAGTGGTATTTAAAACCGCGGAGTCACTACTCACATTCCGGAGTGGTCGGTTGGGATTTCTAGCGAAAACAATCAATTCATTTAAAAGAAAAAAAAGGGAGAGAGACTTTCAAGAATCTTACTACAGAAAAAAAGATGTGAATATTTAATTTATTTTACTCTTATTTAATTTTTGGTTCATCGTCGATAAAAAGTTTCGATATTATTTTCTCATATTACGGACTGTTTCACGTTTACATATTTTAAAACAAGTATTATGTAACCGCAGTTTAGTTGAAGTGCTTTTATTATAAACGCTGAAAAAAAGATATCGCGTTTTATTACGGAGCTCGTAGAAATAAATTATGGACTCCTTCCGTCTGTATTAAGATAGTTTCAACTGCAATAGTGAGGTATCAGAGATACTCATGCCAAATTCCACGGAAATAAAATTTCGATTGTTAGATCTGTAAACATGCGGGTATTTTAAACAGTATTTCTAAAACTTTGTAACCAGTGTTACCTATCGTTTCGTAAAGTATTTTGATACTTTACCAAGGAACAAAATTTTGACTGGTCCAAATTGAAAGCGTTTGCAGACAACGAATTAAATGTGGATTAAAATGAGGGAAATATTCTTTGAAAGGGTAAAAAAAACATTGTGGAAAAAGAAGAAAATGCTGATTATCAGCATTTTCTTTTTTTCTCCACAGTGTTTTAAAAATTCCTCTCTTACGAGGTTAATTGAACACAGGGTTTTTTTTTTTCGGTGTGTTGTTTAGATATTTATCAATTTTTTTTCAGAAATAATAAAAGACGAGTGAAGATTCTGTGGTAGTTAAAACGTTAAGAGTATCTGTGCTTTATTTTGTATTATATGACAGTGATAGTGTTTAGTATTTTGAATTCGAGAAGAAGATAGTTTCTGCGAATCGAAACGAGGCTATATCATAACTGGCTATCGAATGATTAAAGATGTATTATGTTGCATATAGAATACGATAACTGAAGTGAATTTTACAGGAAAGTGAACAAGATGCGTCTTTCAATAACAACCTGTACGGGAGGTAGATTTCGCGGGACAAACTTTTTGTTTTTTATATGACATGCTGAGGTGAAATTCAAGAAAAAAAGGGATATATATCATTTTTTTTAATAACATGAAGAGTTTTAAGATGGGAAAACTGGTTATTAAGATTGTGTTAGTGTTACTGGCTGTATGCAGGCTTATTGGTAAGTGTTTTCTTTTTTTTTTTTGTCGTCGTTTGCTCTTCAGTTACTTTGTTTGTCTTTCTCATCTCTCTGTCTCTCTCTATCTCTCTCTGTCTCTGTCTGTGTCTCTCTGTCTCTCTGTCTCTCTGTGTGTGTCTCTCTCTCTGTCTCTCTCTGTCTCTGTCTCTGTCTCTCTGTCTGTCTGTCTCTCTGTCTGTCTGTCTGTCTCTCTGTCTCTCTCTCTATCAGTAATTGTCTATCGGTATCTCCCTGCAATTTATCCGTTGCTTTTTCTTACTTTCTATTTGCATTCTCTAAATTAGGATTAATAATAGTCACTGTGACAGGATTCATTCCTTTCTTACCGCTGATCGTTATTTGGGTGATGTTTTTGTGGGAAAGCAGCCGATTTATCTCCCATTTCTATCGTCATTGAGACAGAATTAATTCCTCTCTCACCGCTGATTGCAAAACAGTACGGGAAAAGGAGAAATGCTATAAACCAGCATTTTCTACCTTTTTCTTTTTTGCAAATGTCTCTTATCTGGTAAATAACTAAAATGAAATTTTCGATTCGATGTAAAAAACCAAATTGCTATTTCAAAGTTATGTCTTTAGTGATAATGTCTCCGTATCGGACAGTGTGGGTCCAAGATCAGACTGCACGTTCTGTTCAATCCGTAGTAATCTGATCTTGATCTACACTGTCCGCAAAAGGTCAGTGAGTCGCACTTACAAGCTTAACTCATTACCAAACGACAATATTTTAGACTTGTCCAAATTGAAAGCATTTGCAGACGACAAAACAAAAGTGATGGAAAATTTGAAATTTGTTTTGTGAAGTGTAGAAAACATGGGGGGGGGGGGTATGTCCTTATCGGACAGTGTAGATAAAGATCAGACTGCACATTCTGTGCTGCCTGATCTTTGATCTACACTATCCGATAAGGACATAACCCCCCCCCCCCCCCCCCATGTTTTCAGTGAGTCGCACTTAGCTGCCTAGGGGTTTAATCAACCCTTTACCAAACAATCCTTGGTTTAACGACCCTGAGAACACGCCTTTTTGAAAACATTGTAGGAAAAGGAGAAAATGCTGGTAAACCAGCATTTTCTCCTTTTCCTACAATGTTTTCCACTCTTCCAAAATCAAATTTCAATTGTTGAGTCACGTTTATTTTGTCGTCTGCAAATGCTTTGAATTTGGACAGGACTAAAATTTTGTCGTTTGGCAAAGAGTCAACCCATTACCTTCTGTTGACGTCCCTGAGGAAGAAGCCTTTAGAAAACATTGTAGGAAAAGGAGAAAATGCTGGCAAACCAGCATTTTTTCCTTTTCCCACAATGTTTTCTCCCCTACACAAAACGAATATCAAATTTTCAGTCACTTTTAGTTTTCGTCTGCAAATGTTTTCGATTTGGACAAGCCTAAAATTTTGACGTTTGGTAATGAGTTAACTGTGCTGGGCATACAAAGGACAACTACGTCAACAGTGCGTACTCTAAGAGTCCTAGAGTTATCTTTAATCGTAACAATGGACGATAATTTTGATAAAATACGGTACTGAAATTTGTTTTATCGTACAAAACTTGACACAAAACATTTACACCTTGACACAAATTCAACGGTTACTCAACTCGATCATTACCACCCCGCACCGAGTCGGGGAACGGGCAAAACCCCACTGGGACAAAATCCCACTAGGACAAAAGCCCACTGGACAAAAGCCCACTAGGACAAAAGCCCACTGGGACAAAAGCCTACTAGGACAAAATCCCACTAAGACAAAAGCCCACTGGACAAAAGCCCACTAGGACAAAAGCCCACTGGGACAAAATCCCACTAAGACAAAAGCCCACTGGACAAAAGCCTACTAGGACAAAAGCCCATTGGACAAAAGCCCACAGCTAATTTTGGCAGGGAGGACAAAAGCCCATACACTGCTAATAAAGAAGCGTTACAAAATCATTTTCTGATTATTTTTGTTAGAAAGCATTTTCTGCTTTTCAAATAATGTTTTCTACTCTTCTAAAGACAAGCCGCTTCATATACGCGTTTTTAATCTTTTACTCCGTAGATACTCATTTCTACGCATTGCTTGTAGGAGTCTTTGGAAAACATGGTGGCAAAAGGTGAAATTGCTCGTGACGAGCAATTTCACCTTTTGCCACAATGTTTTCTACACTATCAAAAGGTGTCATATACACATAAGAAACGGCTTCATCCTAGCTTTTATTTAGGGTCAGTTAGAGATACCACAGAAATGCCTTATGGGGTAAAGAGTAAAATTAAATACATTATTGTAACTAAAAGTGGGCTTTTGTCCTGGTTAGCTTTTGTCCCAATAGGCTTTTATCCTAGTAGGCTTTTGTCCCAATAGGCTTTTATCCTAGTGGACTTTTGTCCTAGTGGGCTTTTGTCCTACACCCTGTCGAGTCCAGGTGGCTCAGTCGACAGCGTGCAGGACTTGAGAACAAGGGGTCGTCGGTTCGATCCCTCGCTTGGCCAACTTCTCTAGTCCGAGGATTGATGATAGTCATTGCGACAGGATTCATTCCTCTCTCACCGCTGATCGTTGTTTCGACGACGGTTATGTGGGAAAGCAGCCAGTGGCTTGGAAAGTTGAAAGAATATTGTGCGGAGTAGGCAGGCTTAGCCGAGACGACACTTTACGCAAACGTCCGAATGCCATAGGGCATGCAACAGGCGAAAAGCGGCATTCCGACATTTGCGTAAAGTGCCTTCTTGAATCAGCCTGCTTTAAACCCACTTTTTTTTGACACAGCACGGTTCAAATGCTAAAATTTCGTGATGAAAATGGGAAAGAATGCTGTCCAGAGAAGATCAAAAGATCAGACTACATGTCATGTGCAGTTTAATATCTTTTCTGTTCTATCCGCAGAGGCCATCTGCTCTTGATCTTCATTTTGTTCTAAACAATATTGAATAGTTATGCTTCGCTCAAACAATCCCTAGTTTTAACGACCCTGAGAAAGAAGCCTTCTGGAAACATTGTGGGAAAAGGAGAAAATGCTGGTAAACAAGTATTTTCTCCTTTTCCTACAATGTTTTCTATACTCTTCCAAATTCAAATTTCAATAGTTGAATCACGTTTATTTTGTCGTCTGCAAATGCCTTGAATTTGGACTAGACTAAAATTTTGTCGTTTGGCCAAGAGTTAACCCATTACCACCCAATCCCTACTTTTGACTTTCCTGAGAAAGAAGCCTTTAGAAAACATTGTGGGAAAAGGAGAAAATGCTGGTAAACCAAAGCTCAAGGTAATAATCTACAGCTTAAATTGAAAAAAAAAAAAAATACCTGTAAACCAACGTTATGTGGGAAAAGAAGCCAGTGGATTGAGAATAATATTGTATTGAATATTGGTAAAAAAAACACACCAGAAAAGCATGGATAGGTGCGCTGGCCGTCGCGATTCGACTGATATTATGATTTAAAACAGCGATAGAAAATGATATAAACAAAAGAAACTTTCCGCGTAACATTTTATTTTCGCTCTCTTTCGGCACAATATTTTAATTACATCTGATTATTAACCCTTTCCCAAACAACAAATTTTGGACTCTTCCAAACCAAAAAAAGTTTGCAGACGACAATTTTAGATTTGGAGAAAATGCTAGAAAGTTCTTAAAAAGGGTAGAAAACACTGTGGGAAAAGGAGAAATTGCTCGTTACGAGCAATTTCTCCTTTTCCCACAGCGTTTTCAATAGACTTTTACTGCAGACACGTAAAAACCAGGGCTTGTTAGGGAAAGGGTTAAACCAACATTAAAATAAACAATTCCTATTCAAAGGTGACAAAAAAAAATCCCCAACGTCTGCAGCAAATTTATTTCATGGTGTAACGGGTGAATGATACCAGCGTTCCTTTCTCTCCGCCAAATGTTTTGTTTCCGCGCTCTTTTGGCAAACATTGCCAATTAGCGTTTTAAACGTGGCGCCATGTCGGACCAACATATCATGCAACGATGGCAAAGATCTGTTAAAGGTGGCCCTTCAGATTTTGGGACAAAAATTTTACAAAATTACCAAAATATCATCCTTATACGCCGAAAGCCTTTTAATTTTCATTCATAAAACCCTAGTAGTCGAAAACCATCCGACAACAAGAGAAATTAGAGATTTACTACGGCACAGGTCGACACCAACGGGAAACACTGTCTATTTTTACGTGGGCAACTCCCTCATTTACATACCGGAAATACACAGACGAAGCTTAAAACATAGCATCCGAAGAAGACATTATGGAAAATTACATGTTTGTTATGATATTGAATTTAAGCGTCATTATAGTCATGTGCCAGTCACTTGGCATTCCCACAATGCTTTTTTCTATTTTTGGCGCGAAATCTAAAAATAGGTTAAGAGGCTAAGTAGCGTTTTAAGGGAATACCATCAATTTTTTTTTTTTGTAATTTTATGATTCCTAATTACTAATGATTTATATATATATATTTTTTTTTAATATAAATCTATATATTTTCTTAATTTGTTGAGGTGTAAAAAAACTAAATACCCACCTTTAAAACCTTTTGGTTGCCAATCTTGTCTCAAAGCCGTTTTACGGACAGTAACAGCTCAAGATCAAGCTGATCAAACGGCCCAATATGTGCAGGCTGATCTTAGAGTTATACCAATCGATTTGGTGTGATACTTTCAGAGAAAAAAAAATACGGTTGAAATCGCAATTTCTTGGCTATAGGCTAAACCCTTTACCACACAATCCCGACCCTTTTAACTCATTACCAACGACAAAATTTTAGACTAGTCCAAATTGGAAGCATTTGCCGACGACATGTTAAAGTTGACTCAAAAATTGAAATTTGTTTTAGGAAGGGTAGAAAACTTTGTGGGAAAAGGAGAAAATGCTGGTTACCTGCATTTTCTCCTTTTCCCACAATGTTTTCAAAAGGCTTCTTTTTCAGGGTCGTTAAAAGTCGGGATTGTGTGGTAAAGAGTTAAAAGGGTTAAACTGTCGTTCGATCTCGGGTTTGTTTTATGAAGCTGAGCATGGAAATTCTACGAGTAGTGCCCGATAACTACCCCTATCCTGCTAAATAACTAACAACTAACATGAAACCTTCAAGTATATAGCAAAGAATCCAATTTTGCTATATCCAATATATTTTTAGGAGGAAGATATCTCTATATCGGACACAATGTAGATCCAAGATCAGACTGTACAATCTGTGCAGTCTGATCTTGATCTACACTGTCCGCAAAAGGTCAGCGCAGTCGCGCTTAGCGGCCTAAGGTTTAACTCTTTACCACACTAGAAAATTTTAGACTGGTCCAAATTGAGAGCATTTGCAGACGACAAAATAAAAGGACTGAAAAATTGAAATTCGTTCTGGGAAGGGTAGAAAACACTGTGGGAAAAGGAGAAAATGCTGGTTACCAGCATTTTCTCCTTTTTCCACGGTGTTTTCAAAAGGCTTCTTTCTCGGGGGCGTCAAAAGAAGGGATTGTGTGGTAATGGGTTAGTTAATTCGAACTAAGGTCACTAGCTGCCATTTGTTCATTTTACCAGATTTGTTACAAGAAAAGATCTGCTGTCAAACAGTACAATCGTCTGGCTAGGTTAACACTTAATGCAGACGACAAAACCATTCCACAAATCTCAAGAGATCCGTTGATGAATTTCCTCGTCTATACTACGATTAGTAAAATGCACCTAAACGGTGAATTTATTCGCTGGGAATACACCGTTGTGTTCTGAAGAGTCTTGCCCAGGGACACTTTCCCGTGGCTTCTTTGTGGTACTTTCCTTGGGCAAGATATTTTAGAGCCCTAGTCTAGTACTGGCGAAATTTAGGAAACACATAAATGCGTGAGATGTCGCCGTGATATAACCAAAATAATGTTGAAAGCGGCGTAATTACCATTTGATCGAACGACCAACCAACCAACCAACCAATCAATCAATCAATCAATCAATCAATCAACCAATAAATCTGTATTCGTAAAATTGTATGGTTCCACTTAAAAGACATCTTCACAAGCCAAGGCTGACGATTCACTACGCTACCAGCTCTAAAATTTTCAAATGTAACCAATGAAATCGCTCGTAGCATTTCATCTTTGATAAAAATAGAACAAGGTCGCTACCTTTCGGATAGAAGGTAAACATGGAAACCAACGTGGATGTCTGCTTATCGCTTCATGTGTATCCGTAAGCGGTTTGTAAAACGATATTTCATTGGCTTTTAGAAATATGATGTAAATGGGGGTAATAACCAGCATCCAATAGAGGGCGCATCACTAGAATCTCGAAATGCGAGCGATTTAATTCGTTGCAGCTAGAGCTGGCTGCATTCAATGAAAAAGCGTATCGGGTGAACGTAAAAATCAAGCTCGATCCGCCAAGGGTAGAGTAACGTAGTGAATCGTCGGCCTTGGCTTGCGAAGATGCAAATGTACACGAACCTGTGAAAAGGGGGCTTAATTCATCTGCAAAAACTCTCTGCCCAAGTCAGCCTGCGCACTCTGCGCAGGCTGACCTGGGCCGAAAGTTTTTGCTATTAGTCCAAGGACCATGATTATTTCCTCTTGATTAAGACAGTTGTTAAACAAAATAGATCTATGTAGCAATAACTATGTGATGACTTGCTTGGTATCGTGCATCAGGAAAATGTATCAAGCCCCCTTTTGCTAAACAATGGCTCATACACCAGCATATTGTGCAAAGCACTGAGAAAAAAAGCCTCCTGTAAAGTATTATAGTAGCAATGACCGCTGCAACAGATCTGAAATTTTCCATAATTTCTTCTTCGGACCCTCGTTGTCTGCGCATGTCATATTCTTCGAAGATTCGACCCGTCTTATATGTCACATCACTCTCCACGATATTCGGAGACTGTAGCATTACGCGCTATAAAGTAGCAATTGAGATGAAAAGCTTTTAACAATACCTTTGAGGAGAAATCAGG
Organism: Tridacna crocea; assembly: GCA_943736015.1. NCBI lineage: Eukaryota > Metazoa > Mollusca > Bivalvia > Cardiida > Cardiidae > Tridacna > Tridacna crocea. The sequence goes on along the minus strand of OX031068.1, from coordinate 17,463,008 downwards.
CCTGTTTTAAGTCCAGATTCATAGCTGAATGAATCGCACCAGGTAGAGTTTTATTGAGCAAACGTTTTAGTTTGAAATTCAAAGTAACGATTGTCGCATAGAAAAGTAGTGCGGTTCTGTACCCAGGGTGCCCAAATTAAATAGATGTGTATTTGTAGAATGCCATCCAGCAGGAGATAGTGTCGAACCCCATGTTTGAAGCTTCGTCTGTGTATTTCCGGTATGTAAATGAGCCGAGTTGCTCATGTAAAAATAGACCGTGTTTTTCGTCGGTGTTGACCTTGGCCGCAGTAAATCTGTAATTTCTCTTGTTGTCGGATTGTTTTATGAATGAAAACGAAAAGGATTTGGGTAAATAAGGATGATTTCTTTTTGTATTTTTGTAAAAATTTTCGTCCCAAAATCTGAAGGGCCACCTTTAAATATATACAAATCTATCAAAAAAGAAAATACTGATAAACTGGCTGTTTTCTAGTGACGCGGACATTGATGCACACGATTCATTGTTACGTGACAGGAAGAGAATTTAACATTCCCACGACGTGATGTCTGTCAGATGAAGCCATGAATTTTATCCCATGGATTGTAATGTACCTTTAATATAGCTTGCAACGCAAGAAAAGGGGCATTCGGACATTTGCGTAAACTGTCGTCTCGGATCAGCCTGCGCAGTCTATGTAGTCTAATCCGAAACGTTATTCTCCGTTTTGATGTAATTTTCTGTTCTGTGCAAGTCTAGTGAAGATCAAAATTTAATTTAGTCGTAAAGTGTCGTCTCGGATTAGTCTGCGCGGACGGCGCAGGCTGATCCGAGACGACACTTTACGCAAATATCCGAATGTCCCTTTTCGCGTGTTGCAAAACATGCACACAAATATTTAATCTAATGATATATAGATAACCATTTCTTTTTTAAATATGACAGTTTCATAGCTGTATATTCAGCTGGTATCTGTCCTACTTCTTTGTTTTAGTCCCGAATGAATACGACGTAAATTGCGATTGGATGAAAATCTAGACATGCTTATTCTGCGGGCCTTTTCGAGCCGTTTGTGCCAGCCTGTTTACTGAGCCTTTTCGAGCACCAAAATGGAAGGGTTACAAAACACTGAGTAAAAAGAGGCAATTGCTAGTGTGGTTACATTTCTGCACAGTGAACCACAAACGAATCTCAATAATCTATATTCCAATACCTCTTACGCTATTATGTTTTTGATATAGTTGGCATACCACACGCGAAAAAGGGCATCCGGACTTTTGCGTAAAGTGTCGTCTCGGATCAGCCTGCGCAATCTGCGCAGTATAATCCGAGACGGCACTTTACGATTACATTAGGTTTTGTGCTACAGGAGACTTGTGCAAAACAGAAAATTACATAAAAACGGAAAGTGCCGTCTCGGGTTAGCCTGCGCGGACTGCGCAGGCTAATCCGAGACTACACTTTACGCAAAAGTCCGAATGTCCCTTTTCGCGTATTGTAGGCCGTATTTGAGGCATACTCAGACAAAAAGGCGTTTAATTCATCTCATCACTTAATTATGGATTCACGAAATTAATTTCTTCCGACAAGTGACTGAGTTATTAGGTAGACTGGTCCTTTGAAATACACAAAATTGGCAAATAGTAAAGACTTTCCCACATCTTAGCATGCGCAATTTGTGCAGGCTGACTAGGGTCGATACAGTTTTATTTAACCCCCTTTTCATAGCTCTTTTCATGTTTTTATCAATGGCGGGTTGAATACCGGGATGTAAGGGAAAGTGATACGATACTCTACGAGGGATTCGTAAAATAAAATCGAAATAAGTGTAATAAGTGTCATAGACTATCTAGGTTACTGAAAAGATACAATAAAGATCAGACTGCTAGGATATACAGGCTGATCTTTGTTCAGATCGCCTTCCTTTCTATTAGACAGCAGAATTCGCGAAACGCTGTTATACTAGGATGAAAGGGGTCGCGATACGATACTCTACGGGGAAAACTGTAAAAAAAGAAATGAAGTGAAAATTGTCGGAGGTTATTAAGAATACTAAAGGGATAGATTGATGATCAGACTGCATCAATATACAGGCTGATCTTGATTCAAATCGCCCCACCCCTTTCTAATAGCAGGATTCACGATACGCTATTATACACAGAGGGAAGGGGTCGCGATACGACACTCTACGAGGAAATCTGAAATCTTTAAAAAAAAAAGTACAAATTGTCGTAGGCTATAAAGAATACTAAAGAGATATATTAGAAATCAGACTGCACTTATATGCAGGTTAATCTTGATCTAAAACTCCCTTTCGAGAAGACAACAGGGTTCACGATACAATTCTATACGAGAGCGTAAGGGGTTGCGATACGATAGGCCTATCTACGAGGAATCTGTCAAAAAAAAAAGAAGTAAAAATTGTCGTAGGCTATTTTGAGTACTGAAGGGATAGATTAAAGATCAGATTGCATTTATATGCAGGTTAATCTTGATTCAAAACTCCCTTCCTAGAAGACAGCAGGGTTCACGATATACAGTTCTATACTGGACCGTAAGGGGTCGCGATACGACAGGCCTATCTACGAGGAATCTGTCAAAAAAAAAAAGAAGTAAAAATTGTCGTAGGCTATTTTGAGTACTGAAGAGATCCACCGATATTATGATAATTAGGAACACTAGTATTATAAACGTGTCAGGGCTTAATAATTAATTTTCTATTAGATATGCGGCAGCCCGAATCCTCCCGGCTCCAGCTCGCCTCTCGTACGTTGGCAGGCAAAACTAATCCTGTCAAATTGGCTCAAAAACTTCAGGCAACCGCGCCACGCGAAAATTAAAGGAGACGCAGTGTGTTGACAAGTTTATCATTTCGTACAAAATGATATCGTAGATATCTTTTACTGATTAACTCTTTCCGGCGGAGAATATATCGTCGGTTTTACTTCAAAAACCTCGTAACTACAGCTTGAAACAACCTGTAGTTACGAGGTTTTAAAGTAAACCGACGATATTAAACTCGATCTTTTTCGATGGCCAAATTACAATACATGGAAACAGAAAATCTTTAATATCGCTACAGGATTGACTTAGGAAGCGAAAGGTATAGATCCAAGATCAGACTGCACATTCTGTGCAGTCTGATCTTGATCTGTGCCTTTCGCAAAAGCCCCTGCTTTCAGATATGGCGAAAAGATTTCCTATTTTATCCTTCTCAAACGAAGTTTTCAGAAAGACATCCTTGGAGTCAAAATTTAAAATATGGTATCATTTATAAATTAAGTCTTTACCACACAATCACGATTTTTAACACCCCTGTATAAGAAAACCATTTGAAAACATTGTGGGAAAAGGAGAAATTGCTCGTTTTTCTCATTTTTCCCCATCTAAATCAAAAATTATTATTTCCGTTTCATTTAATTTGTCATCTGCAATTCCTTTCAATTTGGACCAGTCTAATTTTTTGTCGTTTGTTAAAGAATTAAAAACCTTTCTGTGCTGTATGCAAAACCTAGATCTTTTAAGGACGGTATTGATCAGGATTAGACTGCACAGAACGTGTAGTCTGATCTTAGATCTATAGCGTTCTTTGCTTAGTTAAGCCTGTAAAATACATTATGTAGTATCGTAAATTTTAGTGGGTTGTATTTTCGTTAGCGGTTAAATATTAAATTATCCAGCCCTGAAAGATTTTAGGCTTAAATACTAACAATGGGTAAACATTCTGATGAGGGGATTCAATGTCTATTCTTAATAATTTACCCCCTTTTTCCACAGTATTTTCAAAAGTGGTCTGATACGAGAGACTAAAGCCATTCGTCGGCCAATGACAGTAATTATATTAATAGTATCATGGCGGAGTATTTTTATCTGATAGAGCTCGCTGGTAATTAAGTCATACGGCGCCTGTCAAGGGTAACTTGACATGGTTTCTTAAGGGGCATTGTAGGTCAAAATTAGAGTGTACAAAACGTGCAGTCTGATCTTGAACCGACTTTGATCGATATTTCCAGACAAGTTTGACCGAAAACGGCACCAAAACTTGAATCTTAATTAGCTGGTAACAGAGCTCCCGATAAGAGGGAGTGATGGTATTCTAAATCCGTTATTTCTCTTCCAAACCCTACGTTGTGGGTACTCATTAGAATCGTCTCGACGAGACGATTCTAATGAGTGCCCATAACATAGGGTTTAATGGAGAATGATTAATATTTTCAATTTTGAAATCAAAATCATTCCCTCTATCTAGAGCTCTGGATAAATACCTGACCATTATAACTCTCTGTGTCGTGCACAAGGACACTCTCACGAGCGAACTTGGGGTCTTCAGGTAACGAATCCTCTACCCCATCACTGATCCGACCAGGACCCCTATCACTTTTTTAGGTATACTTTTTCCTTACCTGACGTCACCTTGATACCTTTTTTTTCTTTGCAAATTTATATAGAAGAAAGATTAAGTATTTTTACAAGAAAGAAATGGTAGGGCTTTTTTTTTGTAGCCATCTTGAAGATTGAGTGAAATTCAATCGTGACAAAGTCTACCAGTCTACTCTAAACTCTGTAAGACGACCATGACAGACTGACCTTGATAATAGCAAAGTCAAGGGTGACAACCTACGTCATATCAGAGGTATCGGAATAGCCCCCATTTTTTTGCGCAATGTGCAGATTAATTACTTTAAAACGATATATGTAGTCTAAAATTTACTTATAATACCTACTTCATCTGGTGACGGTAAACATATTTGTCCTATTCGTGAAATCGAAATGCCATGAAACAATGTTGTAGCTCTAAATACTTTAACACAATTATTCGTAACGGCATTGTATACGAAATCTTTTTTTTAAATCGAACATGTGTCACCGGCTTCGAAAATTGTGCGGAGGTAATTGCAAAATCAACGAAACTAATGCACAAAATACATGTATCAATGTATCAACGAAGAAAGTTGCCAGTTACCATATGCACTGCTTTGTTTAGACAGATCTTTATAACAAAAATGTACAAGCTGAAAAACTTACCTTTTAAAACAAAAATGGTGGGTTTAAAATGTCTCCGATGACGTATGCTAAGACGTCGGTTGTTACCCCTGAAAGTCTGCATTTCTGCTTTACGTAGACACGCGATCATATCAAAGTCTACCGCTGAGATTTACGTATACACACCAACAAAGAAAAGTGTGCATATCTGCTTTACGTTGAAAAGCGATCATGGTAATGTCTACCTACCTGCTTTATGTTAAAACGCAATTATGACAGTATCTGCATGTCTGCTTTACATTGAAAAACAATTATTGCAGTGTCATATCTGCTTTACCCTGAAAAGCAATCATGACAGTATCTGCATGTCTGCTTTACTTTGAAACGCAATTATGCCAGTGTCTGCATGTCTTCTAGTTACGTTGAAACGCAATCATGACAGTATCTGCATATCTGTTTTACATTGAAATGCAATCATAGCAGTGTCAGCATATCCGCTTTACGTTGAAACGCAATCATGGCAGTGTCTGCATACTTTCTTTACGTTGAAACACAATCATGGCAGTGTCTGCATACTTTCATTACGTTGAAACACAATCATGGCAGTGTCTGCATACTTTCTTTACGTTGAAACACAATCATGGCAGTGTCTGCATATCTTCTTCATGTTAAAACGCAATCATGGCAGTGTGTACACATCTTCTTTACGTTGAAAGGCAATCATGGCGTATGAAAATATTGTAGGCATAGAAGAAGATGCTAACTAGTAACCAGCATCCCCCACCCACTTTCTCATAATGATTTCTAGAACGTTGAAAGCATATTCTGTTATTTAACGCAAATGCTTTCAAGACACATCTATTCTCGTTTTCAGTCAGTTTTAATCCATTTTAACCTTATTCTATGTCAAATTATCCTTATTCATGCCAAATACTGCCCCTAGCGGCTGAGATTGCCGAGATCACGATGGACAGAAAATATATTTCATGCATTGGAGGCCTTCCAAGCTATCGCTGTTGTTGTTTCCGGTTTTTGAACAAAGACAAATCCCTCGAGTTACTTTATCGTGCACACCATATTGATCGTTCATTTAAGCCCCAGTCACACCAAACTAGATCTCAGAACTCCGTCCTGGCATAATCCGAAAACGGGCTGCGCTCGGGGTAGAACGTGTATTTTTGGCCTGATAATGCCTGAAGCCCTTGTCTGACCAAACCTGTTCTTAAAAAAGTCTTATCCTAGTCATAAAATCGTAAAACGGGTTGAGATCGACACAGGACGTGTAATTTTGGTCGGTAAAATGCAAACGCACTGCCAATTAATGCATGACTGAACCGCATCTCTATTAAGATCGAAGTACGGTTGTTCACGGTTTGTAGTACGTCCATCTCGTTAGCTCCAATGGCCAAAGGTCAGCGGGCTTATGTCATTGCCCGGTGTCCGTCGTGCGTGCGTCCGTCTGTGCGTGCGTGCATGCATGCGTGTGTTAACTTTCATTTCAAACAACTTCTTCTCTGAAACTACTCTTCCAATTTCGATGAAACTTCACAGAAATGATCCTGCTATGGTCCTCTTCAGAATTCCTTAAAAGAATTTCAGTCCTTCAAAAACTCTGGTTGCCATGGCAACAAAACTGGAAAATATTGAAAATTTTCAAAAGTCTTCTTCTCTTAAACCGTAAGGCCTAGGGCTACTTTGGCATGTAGCTTTATCTAGTGGACCTCTACCAAGTTTCTTCAAATGATAGCCCTGGGGTCAAAATTGGCCCCGCCCCGGGGGTCACAAGTTTTATATGGGCTTATACAGGGAAAACTTTAAAATCGTCCTGGTACATAGCCATAGGGCCTAGGACTACCAAATTTTGCATGTATCTTTAAAAAGTAATTGTCTACCAAGAGTGCCCAAATGATAGCTCAGGGGTCAAATTTGGCCCCAGTCCGGGGGTCACAAGTTTTATATAGGCTTGTATAGGGAAAACTTTAAACTTCTTCGGGTACCTGGCCATACGGCCTAGGGCTACTCAATTTTGCATCTAGCCTTATCAAGTGGTTGTCTACTAAAAGTACCCAAATTAAACCCTGGGGTTAAATTTGGCCCCGTCCTGGGGATCACAAGTTTTGCATGGGTTCGTATTGGATTTTTTTTAAAATCTACTTGTACCTAGTCATAAGGCCTAGGGCTACCAAATTTTGCATGTACCTTTATCTAGTGGGCTTCTACCAGGAGGACCCAAATTATAGCCTTGGGGTCAAGTTTGTCCCCACACCAGGGGTCACAAGTTTACATGGGTTTTTGTGGTAAAAACTTTCTAAGTCATCTTGTTACTAACCATATAAAGACTAAGGCTACTAAATTTAGCCCTGTCTCATGGGTTTTATGTTTTACAGGGCTTTTTATTGAAAATTAAATTATCAAAAACTTTGAAAATCTTCTTGTGTATAACCACACATTCTAGACCTGTATTATTTGTTATGGGGCTTTATCTTGTGGACCTCCACCAGGATTCAAATAATTTTAGCTTTGTGGTCAAAATTGGCTTTGCCCAGGGGTCACAACTTTCTCGTAGAATTAGATAGAAAAACTTTTGTATGTCCTCAAGTTTGAAACCAACTGGTCAAATCTTGTAATGTTGGCTTGTAGTGTTTTTACTTATTAGACAGTGGAGCGCTACAGGGCCATCATGGCCCTCTTGTTTTAAGTATGTTGTCATTTCTAATTGCAGGACGGGATCGAGGGCAAAGATTTTTGAGCAGGCTCAAAGTTCTGGAGCACTCTTCCCGTTCTAACCCGTCCATTAAGTTCGTAAACAGATCGTAAAAGATTGCTAACATGTCCACTACGTCCGAACACAGTTCAAATCCGTTTGGTAAAAATTTTCGGAATGGGGTGAGAACGAGTTTGGTGTGACAGGGGCATAACCAATATCTGAATTGTTATATACTCTCTTAAGTTTGAACTGCGTTTTTTCTCTGTGGTTGTAGAGATTTATGTTCAAATTTTGTTGTTCGTTAAAGCGTTTATTTAGATCATGATAAAGTCTGTCATCCTGCTTTATGTCATCTTCGAGAGCCAAGTTTACGATCACTACGTGGATCTTACCTTGGCTGATTGAGCCCGATTTCGAGATTCCTGCGATGCGCCCTCTATTGGTTGCTGGTTATTACCCCCTTTCCATCATATTTCTAAAAGCAAATGAAATATCGTTTTACAAACCGCTTACGAATACACTTGAAGCGATAAGCAGACATCTACGTGGGTTTCCATGTTTACCTTCTATTCGAAAGGTAGCGACCTTGTTCTATTTTTATCAAAGATAAAATGCTACGAGCGATTTCATTCGTTGCAGTTAGAGCTGGCTGCATCCAATGAAAAAGCGTATCGGGGGAATGTAAAAATTAAACTCGATCAGCCAAGGATAGAGTAGCGTAGTGAATCGTCAGCCTTGGCTTGCGAAGATGGCTTTATGTTAATTATCAATATCTAGTTTGCTTAGGACCTTCCCAACGGCACATCGTGGAAATTCGGTCATTTCCGCGAAAGTATTACAAGAACGAGGAGGAAAGAAATATATCATCGTGCAAATTTAACTCTTTACCATACGGCACCATTATAGACTGGTCCAAATTGAAACCACTGGCAGACAACAGAATAGACATAACTCAAATACTGATTTTTTTTTCAGCAGTGTAGAAAACATTGTGGGAAAAGGAGAAAATGCTGGTAACCAGCATTTTCTCCTTTTCCCACAATGTTTTCAAAAAGGCTTTATACCTCAGGGTCGTAAAAAACCAGGGATTGTTTGGTAAAGAGTTAATCGACAATAGCTGGTTAAATTTAATCGCCATTAGCTAGTTCAGAAATTATTTATGGACTGACATTGAACCTGAAGTAAGTAAATTACAATGCACGTGGGACGTTTACTCTTTTCCTCATTGCATCGCCTCCGTAGGCTGCCTTTATCGAAGCCGTTTGAATCCAATGCGACATCTGAATAACTGCTCGCGAATTTCATTTGTCAGTGACAACCAGCATTTTTTCCTTTCTTTTCCCCCACAATAGTGTCTTTTCTCTCATAGAAAAAGGTCATTTGGGCTACATATAATTTGTCGTCTGCAACTTGGTTACAATTTGGACAGTTAAAAAATATTGTCTTTTTGGAAAAGAGGAAACCCCTAGGCCGCTTAACGTGACTTAATGACCTTTTGTGGACAATATAGATCAAGATCGGATTGCACAGAAAGTGCAGTCTGATCTTGAATCTACACTGTCCGATAAGGAGATGTTTTTCTCCCAAAATAGCTTTGAAATAGTAAAGATTCTGGTTTTAGCATCTGCTTAAAAGTTTCATTTCAATCACTGAGGAGGACAAAGAGTTAATATAATCGGTTTACTTCGAAAACCGCGTAACTACAGCTTGTTACAAGCTGTAGCTTCGAGGTTTTTGAAGTAAATCGATGATATGATATGTCAGTATAATGATAATTACATTAATGTGGAGGATAAATTATCTCAGCAGATTTCTGTCTCTATCTTGATGTAGAATTGTGTCGGGGAAAAACCCGTAACAGATTGAAATTAGATAAAATATAAAGATCCTCTTGGAGAGCCAATGAGTGCATTCGTCACAACTCGGTCGATTCCGTAACTACGCCTAACCTCGTCCGTACCAAGGAAGTCGCAACGAAATCTACTTTTAATCACATGACCTAAAACATGGTGGCCCCAAGGGAATTCTAGTCATTTTCACACCAACAGCCAAAGAAATCAAAGTGTTGAGAACGCTGAAGTGGTATTTGTCAAGTAAACCCATTGTGTGGAATTAATATTTTGAAAGAAAAAGAGACATATTGTTCAAATATTGGCTTAAAAGTCAACCCACTAAGCAAATGAATACCTTTTCGGTTGAAGAGAGAGTGCTCATGTTCCTTAAAACTATAATTTTGAAATATCTTTAAATAGCTTTTACATTTAATTTCAAACATTACATTCAATTACTTCGATCTATGAATATTCATGAGCAATCACATGGAGAAGCGCCCAATCATAGGACGAACAAGCCATGGAACGAATAGGTTTGGAACGAAAAAGCAGGCAAATTTGTATCATTGCACCAATACTTTCGATAAAAAATAAGTATCTCAACGATCGATGGCCTCGCCCAATGCATTTTAATATGCTATTTCAAATTACATATCTGAGTGCTACCGAAAAACGCATTTGCCTGAGGAAAAAGTTAGTTTAACTGGGTTTATTTCCTTCGGCTTTTCACAAAATAAGATACATGGTTATCAAAATTCAATCTTGAACTCATAATGGTATTGTCTTCGACAATAACCACAAAAAATATTTACGATTATCTTAACTGTTACAGACACTGATAAATAACGATGGGCAAAAATATAAAAACATTTTTTGTCAACCAATTGTATTTTATGATTTCGACTAAGAACTGTGACGAGTGTTACAAGTATAAAGTGGAATCTTGTGATTCTTAGAGTATTAAAGTGGTCCGTTGTAAGGTTTAGATGCATTTAGACTAAGGATTTGGACAACGGATCAACCGACCTTTGCCAAATGCCCATTGGCCGTTATTACCACGCAGTACATGTATACCATTTTGTTAGTTTAGTTTAACTCTTTATCACACGACAGAATTTTAGACTGGTTCAAATTGAAAGCATTTGCAGGCGACAAAATAAAGGTGACTGAAAAATTGAAATTTTTTATGGGAAGGGTAGAAAACACTGTGGGAAAAGGAGAAAGTGCTGGTTACCAGCATTTTCTCCTTTTCCTACAGTGTTTTCAAAAAGGCTTCTTTCTCAGGGACGTCAAAAGTAGGGATTGTGTGGTAAAGGGTTAAACATATTTATTTTACATCGATTGAAAAACAAGTTCTTACAACTTATACTAATCTCTCTCAATTCTGCTTCCTGGGAATTACACCAGTACTCGCGCCGAATGTGTGAGTCTATGAAAAATCCCAAAGTTGCCAACCGGTCCCGGGTATAGAACCCAGGACCTTTAGGTTATGAGGCCGACGCTCTACCTCACGACCACGGACACCACTTTGTTACTATCTCTAAAACATAAGAGAGGTCCAGATAAATAGGGAGTGATAGTATTCTACATCCATAATTTGTCCGCCAAACCCTATGTCGTCTGTACTTATTAGAACCGTCTCATCCCGACGATTCTAATGAGTACCCCCCCCCCCCCCCCCCACACACACACACATACGGTTTCGTGGAGAATAATTATTATTTTCAAATTTGAAATCAAAATCACTTTATCTGGAGCTCTGAATATAGTCAGTCCCCATGACAAAAATACCGTCCTCTAGATGAAAGCTGTATACTGACTGATATCCGTTTAACTGTCATCTTCGCAAGCCAAGGCTGACGATTCACTACGCTACTCTACCCTTGGCGGATCGAGCTTGATTTTTACATTCACCCGATGGGCTTTTTCATTGGATGCAGCCAGCTCTAGCTGCAACCAATGAAATCGCTTGTAGCATGTCATCTTTGATAAAAATAGAATAGAAGGTAAAACATAGAAACCCACGTGGATGTCTGCTTATCGCTTCATGTGCATCCGTAAGCAGTTTGTAAAAAGATATTTCATTTGCTTTTAGAAATATGATGTAAAGTGGGGTAACAACCAGAATCCAATAGAGGGCGCATCGCAGGAATCTCGAAATCGGGCTCAATCAGCCAAGGTAAGATCCACGTAGTGATCGTAAACTTGGCTGGCGAAGATGTTTATCGGTCGACATCCCCGCTTGCTCATATGGTTACTTTGTCCCAAGCGACAAGAGTTTAGACTTGAAAGCATCTGCAGACGAAAAATTCAATGTGGCTAAAATGGTGGCTTTGTCTCTGGATGGATAGATGGTTACCTGCATTTTCTCCACAATGTTTTCAAAAGCCATATTCATCAGTGTCGTCGAAAGTTGGAATTGTATGCGAAAAATGGTTAAAGAAGGGAAAATTTGAATGCAAGTAAATCCGGATACCACCCTTTAAAGTCAGATTCGATTTGAAGAAAAATAAAACAAACAAAAAACTGCCAAACTAATTACATCGTACCTTTTTAACAAATAAAAAATCTCGCGGTTTTTTTTTTGTAGGCTGTACGAGACAGATTGTCTTTATTCTGTTTAATTCGCTTTAATCACGTCTTACCACAAAACAAACAATTCTTGACGCCTTGCAAGCAGACGATATAAGAAACAAAAGCGCCCCCTAACCCAGACATGCGTTTTTTTACGCTTGTGCTGTAGAAGATAATTTGAAAATACTGTGGAAAATGGATGAGTTGCACAACCGTAGCAATCCATTCTACTTCTCCATATTTTTACTCCATACCATTTGTAAATATCTCAGTTTTCCTTCTCTCTCTCTCTACATTTTTCATTCGTTTTCTTTCCCGTCTTTTGATTCTTATGTGTTGCAATGGATTTATGTTTTTACGTGACAGTACAGTTTTCGACTCGTTCAAATCGAGTACATTTGCATACATCGAAATGGATATTGCTCTAATGATGACACGTGTCATTTGAAGACTGAAAAAAAAAACGTTGTTGGAGAATGACAAAAATGCCGATTATCGGTACTTTCTCCTTCTCTAACAATGTTTTCAAGATCTTTTTGGCCCACAGGGTGGTCAAATTACGGGAACGTTTTGTGAAGGGTTTATAATCTTGGCGCATCTCTGTTCAGACAAGCGGGGTAACAAAGTTATGTGCCGTAAAATAAACTGCACACAGTGTTTTAATTAGTATTTGTCTACTTGGATTTTATGAATGAACATAAACTGCACCGAATGTAGAAGGCGATTTCACAATTTCTTATTCTGTTTGTGAACACGAACCCTTCTTCTGCTATATATTAACTAAGATTAGATTTTTATTTCGATATTAATAACTCAAATATTGCTGTTTCAAAGTTATGTTTTAATGAATGATATCATGAATAATATCTCTTGTCGGACAGTGTAGATCAAAGATCAGACTGCACGTTTTGTGCAGTCAGATCTTGATCTACACTGTCCGCAAAAGGTCAGCTAGTCGCCCTTAGCAGCGAAAGGGTTAATAAGAATTAATCCTGATTTATTTCTTAATTTGAATAAATAAGACAAATTTTCTTGTCGGATTTAAATACTATCAGACATTTTCAGAGGTCAAGTTCACGTGTCTAGGTTAGCCAATCAAATTTTGTATCGGATTTGTCCCACGTGATGGTAGCACGTTGTCTGCGCATGTCATATTCTTCGAAGATTCGACCTGTCTGCTATGACGCATCGCCGACCCCATATGCTACGGGAAAGTAAAGCATACACCGAAGCTATCACTCAAGGCATTATCTCCCCTTAGATGGCCTTCTACAAAAATTAATACTCATCTATCTAATTTGGGCATCCTGGGTACACAGAACCGGACCACATTACTACGCGACAATCGTTACTTTGAATTTCAAGCTAAAATAAATGTATACTCAATAAAACGCTACCTAGTGCGATTCACTCAGCTATGATCAGCAGTTTAGAGAAATCTGGAGCTAAAACAGGCCTAATTTTTCCTCAAACGTATTGATATAAGGCATTTTGTCAATTGCTACTTTATCGCGCGTAATATTACAGGCTCCCCGATAGCGGGGAGAGTGATGCTTCATATAAGACAGGTCGAATCTTCGAAGAATATGACATGCGCAGACAACGGTACCCAAGGAGCTGTTTTAATAAATGGCCGGTGCATAGGTTAAATGCTAGCTAATCATAGCTGAATGAATTGCACCAGATCAAGCTTTATTGAGTAAACGTCTATATTAGTTTGAAATTCAGAGTAACGGTTGTCACGTTGGAAAGTAGTCCAGTTCTGTACCCAGAACGCCCAAATTAGATAGATATGTAATTGTAGAATGCCATCTAGCGGGAGATGATGTATCGTTGCAGCGTTACATGTAAATCGGTCATCACTGTTTTCTATCCAATAGCTAACCTATACTGTTACTCTTGAAAGCGTCTAAAAATAAAGTTATTGCTATTTATAGACACTTGGTGTCTATGAAAAAATAGAGCAGAATATGAGCATCCCGTAGGAAATGGAGCTATGATTTTTTTTTCAGCCAATCAGAACTCGCCAATGTCCATGAAAACAACTAATATTGAATTATATCAGAATTAATCCTTATCTAGTAGGTAATGTGTAATCGATGTTTTATTATAGAAATCATTATGGGAAAACGTGAAAATACTGGCGACCATTAATTTTACCTTTTCCTACAGTGTCTTCCAAAGTCTTCTACCGACGGGGAAAAAAATATAGAATTTACACATTCTAGGCACGGTTTTCTTTTTGTTTTTTCGTACGGATATTTTGAAATGATTTATATGACAATTCCTCCTTTTCCGGCAATGTTTTCAGAAAGCATCTACTGCAGACAAGTTGAAATAAAAAAAGACACTTGGGCAAAACGTCCTTCCTTTTTGGGTCAAAAAGTGCATGGCCAAAACGTCTGTGACCAAATTGTCCTGACCAAACCGTTCTTAGCTAAAGCGTCCTACAGTCTTTCACACGTCATTATAAAGTGTGCGTCCTGCAAGAATCAGTCGTGAAATGTAAGGTTGTAACCTTGAATCCCCAGGTTCGAGTATAACCAGGGGGCACTGGGCTTTTTGAGGAATGTCCTTGGGCAAGACACCGCAGAGCCCTAGTCCAGTCAAAAGGGAACCAAGGTAAACCTTTCATCGTGATATGGCTGAAATGATTTCGAAATCGGGATAAAACAGCATTCAATCGATCAATCAAGCGATCAATCAATCAATCAATTGATTACTAAATCAATCAATCAATCAATCAATCAATCAATCACATAAAATTGATCAACTTCATAAAAATCAATGTCTGAAAAATTTGTATAACTTATTACCTTAAATGTTGTTATCAAATTTTTCACCACGGTTTAAACAGATAGTATCAAAGAAAAAAAATACTTGTAAATTGAAAAACCGGATATTTATTTTTTTGTCATATAATCTTAATTCCCCCTTTAAAGTGTCGATTTAAAAAAAGAAAAGAAAAGGGTTTTTCGATCTATACTTATTAGACTGATGGCCGTTGACGCGCCATTTAGGAGTAGTTATCGGTAAAATGTAGCGGTATGAAGGCGGTCGGATGATTACCGTGAACCAGCAAAAACAGCGAGATGGCGACAGAAAAGAGGTGGTCCCGCGACGAGGGCCCGCCACAACCTTACCGATTTTCAATGGGGATCATAAATCACTTATTGACGTCTTATTTAGCGCTGTGTGTACCGCGCCATGCGAGCATGTACGCTTGTAGACTGTGCGGCTAGACCGTGCCCGTTTGCTCATTATAAATGAATAAATATGTGACCCGTCACGCATAAAAGGGACCTTCTAGGAACTGCGAAAAAAATGTCAACCCTGGTCAGACTGCGCGAATCGCAGTTGACATTTTTCGCGCAAATGACAACAGACATTTTCTGTCTGAAAAAAGATCCTTATTCCTTGTCATACAATATTTTTTGAATTATCAACTTAAACAGATCTGCACTATCGTTGATCTGTTTTCATCTAGTTGACGTTCAAAATTCCCAGATGGTTCCTTTTTGCGCGAGGGGTCACAGATATATTAATTCGGGCTCTGGCGAAAGGGGGCTTAATGCATCCCTGTCCCGCATTGTATCAAGCATCACATAACAATGGATCCATATAATCAATTATGTATAACAACCAACTGAATCATGAGGTAAACTGGTCCTTTGACACGCAGATAATTGACCAGTGGTAAAAAGTTTCGGACCAGGTCAGTCTGTGCGGACCTGGGTCGATACTTTTTGGCCGATGCATCAGGCCCCATTTTCACAGAGTATGGCTCAGATCTTTTTGTAGTATGTTTCACCCTTTACACTCATTCTGCTATATACGAGGGGAGGTCAATAAGTTCGTAGGACGCGGTATTTTTCTTTACAATTCAGTTTATTTTTTAGTTCTTTGTGCAGTTTAAACCTTTGCCAGTTGAATGACATCTTCGCGAGCCAAGATTACGTTTACTACGTGGATCTTACCTTGGCTGATTGAGCCCGATTTCTAGATTCCTTCGATGCGCCCTCTATTGGATGCTGGTTATTACCCCCCTTTACATCATATTTCTAAAAGTCAATGAAATATTGTTTTACAAACCGCTTACGAATACACATGAAGCGATAAGCAGACATCCAGGTGGGTTTCCATGTTTTACCTTCTATTCGAAAGGTAGCGACCTTGTTCTATTTTTATCAAAGATGAAATGCTACGAGTGATTTCATTCGTTACCAGCATTTTCTCCTTTTCCATCAATGTTTTTCTAACGCTATTTCCTCGGTCGTTAAAAAAAAGGGATTAATATAGTATGGACTGGAATTCTCAGTTAGTTTTCCGTTTTGGCACGGAAGCTGGGCTTAAAATATCCAAATAGAGATGACTGATTGAGAGAAGCCATATCACACGTAATCAGAACAAAAGTGAATAAGTTCTTATATTGCGTGTATTCCATATAATACTACGGTTTTACGCTGTAATTTTTTATGCTTCGAATTTTTACGAATCTTTTCCATGCGTAAAAATTAGTAAAAAATGGCAGCACGTATAAAAAAAAACCGTTATACGGTATAAAGGGTTATAGCTTAACCCTTTACCAAACAATCCCTGGTTTTTTTTTTCGACCCTGAGATAGAAGCCGTTTGAAAAAATTGTGGGAAAAGGAGAAAATGCTGGTTACCAGCATTTTTTCCTTTTCCCACAATGTTTTCTACCCTGCTTTCAACAGATTTCAATTTGTATGGTGCTAATTTTGTCGCCTACAACTGCTTTCAATTTGGACCAGTCTAAAATTTTGTCGTTTGGTAAAAATTTAACGATCAAAGGGCCCTGTGATTGTGGGACCACTCGCTCTTGAAGGCTTTTGTAATATCATGGGAAAATGATAATTCTTGTTTTTCAAAGACAGATACCATCGTTGTAATGGTTTTAGTCAGTGACACAAAAAACAAAAAGAAAAATTGAGCCATGCCTTTTTTGAAGGGGTGTGGTGTCCGTGGTTGTGAGGTCGAGCGTCGGCCTCGTAACCATAAGGTTCCGAGTTCGATACTCGGGAGCAGGTGTCAATTTTGGGATTTTTCATTGGCACACACATTCGGCTCGAGTACAGGTGTAGTTTCCAGGATGCAGAAGCGAGAGCATTATCTCCCGCTAGATGGCATTCTACAAATACGCCGTTGTCTGCGCATGTCATGTTCTTCGAAGATTCGACTGTCTTATATGACGCATCACTACTAGCCCCGAAAGCGGGCTGACTGGAATATTACGCTCTACAAAGTAGCAATGTTGAAAATAGCTTTTACGTATCAATACGTTTGAGGAGATATGAGACCTTCTTTAGCAACAGATTTCTCTAAACTGGTGATCATAGTTGAGTAAATTGCACGAGGTAGCGTTTTATTGGGTAAAACTTTTTTTTGTTTTAAATTCAAAGTAACGGTTGTCGCGTAGGAAAGTGGTTCGGTTCTGTACCCAGGATGCCCACATCAGATAGATGAGTATTTATAGAATGCCATCTAGCGGAAGATAATGACAAATACGCAATTATTTAATGTGGGCATTCTGGGTACAGAACCGGACTACTTTTCTACGCGACAACCGTTACTTTGAATTTAAAACTAAAATAAACGTTTACTCAATAAAACTTTAGCTGATGCCATTCATTCAGCTATTAACGGCAGTTTAGAGAAATATGGAGTTAAAACAGGCCTTATTTCTCCTCAAACGTATTGATAAAAGCCGTTTTCTCCATTTCTACTTTATAGCGCGTACTACTATATTCCCCCCAATAATGGGGGAAGGGGGGTTATGCATCAAAACAGATAGGTCGAATCTTCGAATAAAATGACATGCGCAGACAACGGAATCGAGAGAGGTTAGTAAAAGTTGTATGAACTTGTTTCTCAATCGACGTAATATATAAAGGTTTAAATTAAGGGGGATTTGACGAATTTCATTATTGCACTATATCAAGAAAGTCGTCACATAATTACGAATCTAGAAAAAAACTCATTTTGTTTAATAACTCACTGACTCATAAAGTAAACTGGTATTTTGACATGCAGTAAATTGACCAACGGTAAAAATATCCTATCTAGGTCAGCCTGCCCCGACTGCCAAGGCTGATCTAGGTCGACCCAATGGTTACCAGAATTGTAATTATGCTGGTAACCAGCATTTTATCCTTTTTTCGCAATGTTTTCAATCCCATCGAAGACATAAATCATCATTTGAGCTACATTTAAATTGTTGACTTCGGATACTTTCAGTTTGGTCCAGTCCAAAATTTTGCCATGTGGTTAAGGGTTAACCTTTGCTGAAATTAACTTATTGCCAAACAACATTTTTTTAACTTGTGTAAAATCAAAGTATTTTCCCGTGTAATGCAGAGAAATGACCCTCCCCTACAAAATGACCCGTCGGTCATTTTGTAGGGAGGGTCATTTCTCTGCTTCACGCCGGTGTAATGCAGAGAAATGACCCCCATTACAAAATGACCCACGGCCATTTCTCGACGTAGAGGAATGACCCATGGGTCATTTCTCTACGTCGAGAAATGACCCATGGGTCATTTCTTGACGTAGAATAATGACCCGGGTCACTTTTCTGCGTCGAAAAATGACCCATGGGTCATTCCTCTACGTCGAGAAATGACCCGGGGGTCATTTTGTAATAGGGGTCATTTCCCTGCATTACGCCGGGATTAGGGAAAAAGGACTGAAATGAAGAAACGTTGTTTTAGCAAGAGTGAAAAACATTGTGGGAAAAGAATATACCATCTCTGTCTGGTTCGCTTAGACACGTATTTGTTTGACGACAGGCTTAAAAAAAATGGAAATAACAAGTCTGTATCAATAGTCGTTAATAATCAATTTCTATTTACAGATACGTGTTTTAAAACATTAAGGTCTAGACTAATTACATTTTTGTATTTAACCAATTGCCCCTTCCCTATAATATTTTACCTCACAAAAAAAATCCATCATCTTTTTTTTCCTTCAAGTAATTTTATACTTGGAGTGCAACACGCGAAAAGGGTCATTCGGACATTTTGCGTAGAGTGTCGTCTCTGATCAGCGTGTGCAGTCCGCACAGGCTAATCCGAAACGACACTTTCCGATTTTATGTGATTTTCTGTTTTACGCAAGTCTACTGTAACACAAAATCTAATGTAGTCGTAAAGTGCCGTCTCGGATTAGCCTGCGCGGACTGCGCAGGCTAATCCGGGACGACACTTTACGCAAATGTCCGAATGCACCTTTTCGCGTGTTGCTCTCCACTCTATTTCATTTTTCTCTTAACACAAGTATGAAAAGATATTTTTAACTCGTGTGCTAAAGTAAATGTTTAACAGTTGCACTAAAGTAAACTTCTATTTCTTGATCCGCTATTTTTTGGGGGAAAAAGAACGTCGAAATATAATCATGACCCTATCGTCGTTGAGTAAAAAAATTGACATTTCAGCATAATATTTCTGTCATTACTGAAAATATTACCTCAAACTCCATTGTCAGCGCATGCCATATTCTTCAAAGATTCGAACTGCCTTATATGACGCATCACTCTCCCCGATATCGATAGCAGTTTAGAGAAATCTGGAGCTAAAACAGGCCTAATTTCTCCTCAAACCTATTGATAAAACCCATTTTCTCCATTTTGCTACTTTGTAGCGCGTATGACTACAATCCCCCAATATTGGGGGAGTGGTGCGTCATAGCAGACAGGTCGAATCTTCGAAGAATATAGCATGCGTAGACAACGACTGCAGCCGATCGTTGGCACTGGCATGAGACGCTCATGGGATTTTTTTTTTTTAATTACTTGTTTATACATATTTATTTTACGTCGATTGAGAAATAAGTTCTTACAACTTATACTAAACTGTCTCGATTCTGCTTCCTGGGAACTACACCAGTACTCGCGCCGAATGTGTGGGCCAATAAAAAATCCCAAAGTTGACACCCGCTCCGGGGTATCGAACTCAGGACCAGTAGGTTATGAGGCCTACGCTCTACCTCACGACCACAGACACCGTTGTCACTTCTGTCATCATTATCTCCCGCTAGATGGCATTCTACAAATACACATCTATCTAATATGGGCATTTTGGGTACATAAGCGGACTAATTTTTCAAAGCGACAACCGTTACTTTGAATTTCAAAATGAGTTAAACGTTTACTCAGGAAATTAGCCACCTGGTGCGACTCATTCAGTTTTGATCAGCTAGCAGGTAACCTAGGCACCGGCCATTTATTAAAACAATCCCTACAGGCTTGGGTTTAGCTTCTGTATAAGCCTTACTTTTCCCTAGTATCGGGGAACGGGTGATGCGTCATATAAGACAGGTCGAATCTTCGAAGAATATGACATGCGTAGACAACGCTTCTGTATTCCAAACAAAATATGATGGCGTGATGAGAAATAAACCCGAATTATTACTCTGAGGTTTCACAAATCGGCATCAATACGTCTGATGTACTTTATCCAAAACGGAAGTTTAGGGCAAATTACTGTCAACAGTATTTAATGATGTGATGAAAAATAGATCCGAATTGCTGCTCTGAGAGTTCATAATGAAGTTTCAAACTAACAATAAGTCTGGTGTACTTAATCCCTTTGCAAAACGACACAATTTTAGACTGGTCCAAGTTTAAACCATATGCAGACGTCAAATTATAATTTGATCACTTGGTAACGTTTTTTTTTGACAAAAAAAAAAAGAAATAGTGGAAAAAAGGAAGAATGTTCTAAAAAAACCTTTTTCTTTAAAGGCTCTTAACCCAGAAAGTTCTGAATTAGCAAGAGACATTTTAACTCCTTACCACACTAGAAACTTTTAGACTGGTCCAAATTCAAAGCATTTGCAGACGACAAAGTAAAGGTGACTGAAAAATTGAAATTCGTTCTGGGAAGGGTAGAAAACACTGTGGGAAAAGGAGAAAATGCTGGTTACCAGCATTTTCTCCTTTTCCCATAGTGTTTTCAAAAGGCTTCTTTCTCAGGTGCGTCAAAAGTAGGGATTGTGGGGTATTGGGTTAAACAGGGAAAACATCTGAAATAACGCAGTACCAAAGCTTTTTTAGCCAGAATATGTAACAGAATAGTGAACAATGTAGATCCAAGATCAGACTGCACGTTCTGTGCAGTCTGATCATGATCAACACTGTTCACAAAAAACAAGGTAAGGTGGTTTCAACGCTTTAAGGGTTAATGTACATGTAGTGGGTAAAGTCGAATTCCAAAGCTGCATTCATTTTTCCGGAGTGTCCTAGGCTAGCAGACAGTTTATATCAGATCAGACTGTACGTTTTTTGATGTCTTATCTTGATCTGCACTGACCGATAAGCCAACGATAGCTTTAGGTGGCAGAAGAAAGGGAACTAACCTTTCACCTGACCACAAAATTATAGCTTTGCCCAAATTCAAACAATTTGCCTACGACAACTTCAATATAGCTTAAATGGTGCATTTTTTTTTCTTTAACCCATTACCACACAATCCCTTCTTTTGACAACCCTGAGAGAGAAGCCTTTAGAAAACTTTGTGGAAAACTATTTTCTCCTTTTCCCACAATCTTTCCTACCCATTACAAAACAATTTTCAAATTTTCAGTCACTTTCATTTTGTCGTCTGCAAATGCTTTCAATTTGGGCCGGTCTAAAATTTTGTCGTTTGGTAGACAGTTAAAAGGATTGAAACGCCTTGTGGGAAAAGGAAAAAATGCTGGTTACCAGCATTTTCTCTTTTTCCCACAATGCGTTCAAAGGCTTCTTTCCCAGGGTTGTCAAAATTGGCATTGTGCGGTAGAGGGCTAAGGGTTCTCTAAGTTATACAGGGTTTTATTGCACAAAGAAAAAAAATAACACTACAGAGTGATTCGGCAGTACATGTTATTTTTGTTTGCACTGATTTCAAGTCAACAAACATCCCAACGCAGCATGGCGGGGGATCGGTTAGCCCCCTGGCTCCAGACTTTCTGCACTTTATATTGATTTTTAATCGATACATTAATTTAACTCTTAACTCTTTCCCCAAATGACAAAAAAATTCAGACTGGTTCATTTTGCAAGTATTTTTAGACGACAATTTAAATGTGGCTCACTAGTTAACCGTTAGGCTGCGAAGCTCGACTCACTGACCCTAGCGGATTTGCGGACAGTGCAGATCAAGATCAGACTGCACAGAACGTGCAGTCTGATCTTTGATCTACACTTTCCAGTAAGGCCAAATTCTTCCTGAAAAATATATATTTGAAGTAGCAAATGTTTTTGCCATTAGCTAAACCCTTATCCCGCTGAATAACTAAAATGGATTTTTTGTTACCATAGTAAAACCCAAAATACTGCCATTTCAAAGTTATGATATTAGGAATAATATCTCCTTATCGGACAGTGTAGATCCAAGACCAGACTGCATGTTCTGTGCAGTCTGATCTTGATCTACACTGTCCGCAAAAGGTCAGTGATTCGCACTTAACAGCCTAAGGGTTAAAATTTGATTTCACTTATATAGCAGAATAAAGGGTTAAGATTTGTACTGAAAAGGGTAGTAAACAATGATGGAAAAGGAGAAAATGCTGATAAACCAGCATTTTCTCTTTTTTCACAATGCTTTCAAAAAAAAAAAAGAATTTTTCGTGGGAATCATTAAAACTCGGGATTGTGTTTTAAAGGTTATCTTCTAAGGTTATTCACCGAGTTACTCTCAGTGAAATCGTTTAATCCATTACCACAGAATCCCTACTTTTGACGACCCTGAAAAAGAAGCCTGTAGAAAACATTGTAGGAAAAGGAGAAAATGCTGGTAACCAGCATTTCTTCCTCTTCCCACAATGTTTTCTACCCTTCATATTTTCCGTCACTTTTATTTTGTCGTCTGCAAATGCTTTCAATTTGGACAAGCCTAAAATATTGTCGTTTGGTAAAGAGTTAATAACTAATGAATAATGATGGTTTATATTTTATATATTCAATTCCGCTTACAGATGACGTTCTCTCTCTCTCTCTCTTTCTCTCTCTCTCTCTCTCTCTGTCTTCTTCTTCTTCTTCTTCTTCGTTTTACCGATAAGTACTTAAGAAAACATTACGATAAAAGAACACAAAGTCTATTTCTCATTTTTTTGTAGCAGTGTTTTATCCCTCAAGTTTTTGTATTCTGACTTAAAGGGGTTTATTTAAATTGTTTGACGCAAATCGAACTTTTGCGTACATTACTGATAAATACTGAATCTACTAAATGCGGCATGCTCCAGCAAAATGCATATTTGTGATGCATTATTTCAAGCAAGTTAGCACACACTTATAGATACACTGTATATAAACTCCATCTGATTCTCTAACAATCGGTCATTATCTCCCGCTAGATGGATTTCTACAAATACTCATCTATGTAATTTGGGCATCCTGGGTACAGAACCGAATCACTTTTCTACGCGACAAGCTTTATTTTGAACTAAAATAAACGTTAATTCAATAAAACGCTACCTGATGCGATTCATTCAGCTGTGATCAGCA
The DNA here is from genome assembly GCA_943736015.1 of Tridacna crocea. Taxonomy (NCBI): domain Eukaryota; kingdom Metazoa; phylum Mollusca; class Bivalvia; order Cardiida; family Cardiidae; genus Tridacna; species Tridacna crocea. Next base: position 17,439,430 of record OX031068.1, on the reverse strand, counting down.
GTGTAGAGAAATCTTGGGCTAAAACAGGCCTGATTCTTCCTCAAATGTATTAATAAAAGTCATTTTCTCCATTGCTACTTTATAGTGCGTAATATTTCAATCTTCCCGATAGCGGGGAGAGTGATGCGTCATATAAGACAGGTCGAATCTTCGAAGAATATGACATGCGCAGACAACGGTGATTGAGAAGGTTGAAAATTATGTCCATCATTACAATCAAGGTCAAAAGTAAACAAAACTTAAAGGATCTTGGCAAAATTTGACCTAGTTTTAACCCATTACCACACAATCCCTACTTTTGACGCCCCTGAGAAAGAAGCCTTTAGAAAACATTGTGGGAAAAGGAGAAAATGCTGGTAACCAGCATTTTCTCCTTTTCCCACAATGTTTTCTACCCTTCGCAAAACAAATTTCAGATTTTCTGTCACCTTCATTTTGTCGTCTGCAAATGCTTTCAATTTGGACAAGTCTAACATATTGTCGTTTGGTAAAGAGTTAAAATTTATATTTCTTCAAACAACTATAACTCGGACAGGCTGCACCGTAACAGACTATCACCTTTACAATAGTTAACATGCTTTTGAACGGTATATGACTTAAATCTAAATGCATTTTAACACCCGTATTGTTTACTTTTGGCCGCCACTGGACCTTTAAAGATATCATACACCGTAACGTACATATATGAAAGGGTACTTTTGAAAGTTTGGGTGATTTTCAGTCGAAGGCGCCACAGACTAAATAGAGGGCACGGTCTTTAGTCGTTTTACCCTTAGACTTCCAAATAAACAAAATGGACGCTGTTAGTTGGTCAAAGTGTACCGCCAAATACTAATCTTGTTAAGGGCTTGCTTAGTAAGATAATTAAAAAGTGGTGTAAAAAGTGGGCCCAAGATCAGACTCCAGACCCTATGCAGTCTGATCATAATGTACATTAAAAAAAAAGCATATTAGACGTTTTATCATAACAAAAGTTAAGATTGTTTAAAAAAAAATGGACATCACTTCAGTACAATTTTCGCCGAGTTTTCATGAAAATATTCCGGTAAAATACCCATCTTTTTATCGAGCAGTCGCTGCTGTTTCACTGACACACACATTCAAATGTCTGCCAACCTGTGACAATGTTTCCTTAATATAATATCAGTTTGATTGAAATGGAAGTAAAATGCAAAATTCATGTCCGATCCAAAAAAGTGTTGGGGCTATTTACATTGTAATTTCGCTCTTGATTAACACTATTTATCACCGTGAATACGTTTTCAAATTATAACTATTTTCTTACAAAAGATTTGGAAAATTAACTGGCTGATTAGTCTGCCGCTGCCGAGACGTTAATCTAAGCTTCTTTTTCGCTTTGATTGATACCTTTCAGGTTTTTTTTTCATCCCTTTCTTTTCATTGGGTGATCCATTCGTGGTCGATTTTCTTTAATTATATCCCCGCAAAACGAATGTTTTCGGGGGTATACTGGAATCAGCCTGTCTGTCCGTGCGTCTGTCTGTCCGTCCGTGTGTCTGTCTGTGTATAGATAATTGCCTGCTTCCGCCAAAGCGCTGGCGGGGGGGCATGAAGTCACATTCAGTGACAGCTCTCGTTTTTCGTATAATTGTCTTTCTGTTATGCTACAAGACTAAAATGATGCTCACAGATTTATAAAATCCTTTATCTATCAACTTCATTTCATAAAGACGTTTATGGGTAAAGCTTTTGAAAACATCGTGGGAAAAGGAGAAAATGCTGGTAACCAGCATTTTCTCCTTTTCTCACGATGTTTTTTTACGCTTTCAAGGACAACCACCTTCATTTGAATCTCGTATAACTTGTCGTCTGCAAATGATTTCGATTTCGACTCGCTGAAAAATTTGGCGACTGGGGAAAAAATAAAATTTCACCGAGAAACTAATTACGCAGACAGCGTTCTTAAACTCTGTATAAAACAAACAGACGACAAAATTTTACAGTCTTTCAAAAATCAAAGCTTGTTGCAGACGACAAGTTAAATGTGGTTAAATCGATATAAACTGACCCTGACAATTTTTTAAGGGGTTAGATTGGGGATAGGGGACAGAGAGTTTGTTACTTTGAAAGGAAAAAAAAAACAACATAAGGACATGGTTGTTTAACCAATTACCACACAATATCTACTTTTGACCACCCTGAAAAAGAAGATTTAAGAAAACATTGTTGGAAAAGGAGAAAATACTGGTAACCAGCATTTTTTGTTTTTTTTTTTTCTTCATCTATTGCTAACCGACTTTGACATTTTACAGATTTTTTTTTAAAAGCCGGTAATTCCTGTTGTTTTTATTCATGAATTTCTATCAGCGTTTTGATTTTGATGCAATCTTTGCAGCAAACCAGTTGGTCACTAGCATTTTCTCCTTTTTCCACAAAGGTTTCAATTTTCTACTCTTCACAAAACAAATTTCAAACTTTCAGTCTCTTTTATTTTGTAGTCTGCAAATGCTTTCGATTTGGACAAGCCTAAAATGTTTTCATTTGGTAATGAGTTAGATGGAGATGAATGTGATAAAATAGTCTGCGCTTTGACTTGTACCAGTAACCTTTAAAACAATAGACTGTGACTCTGCCAAATGAACTACCTAGACAACCGAAAAAAATGAGCTGTGCTCTGGCAAAAGGAGGCTTAAGGCATCTCCGTGATGCAGTATACCAAGCAAGACAAGATATGATTACGGATCAATAAAATCCATTAAGTCACTGAATCATGAGGTAGATTGGCCCTTTGCAACCCAGAAAGTTTACCAATAGCAACAAGTTTCGACTCGTGTCAGCCTGCGCGGACTGCGCAGGCTGACACGAGTCGAAACTTTTTGCAGATGCACTCAGCTCCGTTTCCTTCACAGGGTTCCTCTGTCACCGCTAATCGTTGTTTCGACTTTTGGTTATGTCAGAAAGCACCCAGTGGCTTGGAAAGAAATATTGTGTGGAGTACTGATGACAGGAACTCCAGGAAAGCATGGAGAGGTGCACCGGCCGCCGCGATATAACTGAAATAATGTTGAAAATAGCGTTAAACACCATGGATTTAATTAATCAATAAACTCTCACAGGGCATGGCTTTTCAATGCATTTATCGTTTATTCTTTTATCAACGGCCGGTATACCGTTACAAACGGAATTTGACATTTTACAGATCTTTTTTCTTTTTAAAAAAGGTAATTTCTGTTGTTTTTCTACCTGAATTTCTATCTGCGTTTTGATTTTGACGCAATCTTTACATCAAATGAAAATTATTAGCCTTTGTTCAGATTTTTTGACGCCCCCCTTTCCTCTCCCCCTCCCCCCCCCCCCCCCCAAAAAAAAAAAAAAAAAATGGAGAGAAATCGGGTTGTAGGTCCCTTTAACATTCAATTCTTAACCAGACAAATACCCGATTTGCAAGTGTTTGCAGATGATTTTATAAATGCGATTAAAATGATATGATATGTATTAAAAATGGTTGAAAACATTTTGGGAAAAGGAGAAAATGCTGGTTACCAGCATTTTCTTCTATTCCCATAATGTTTTCAAAATACCTCTTACCTCAGGACTATTAAAAGTATGGACTGTGTGGTAATAGGGTTAAAGAACAAAAACATTCCGTGTGGAGAAAGCATAGGAGAGAGGATAGAAAACATTGTGAGCAAAGGAAAAAATGCTGCTTTCCAGCATTTTACCTTTTTCCCACAATGTTTTCAAAGACCTTTTACCTCAGGCCAATTGGAAGTTTGGAAATGTGTGGTAAAGGGTCAAGGGACAAAAACATCCCGCATGGAGAGAAAGGGATATAAAACATTGTTAGAAAAGGAGAAAATGCTGATTACCAGCATTTTCTACTTTTCCCATAATGTTTTCAAATGCTTTTTACCTCAGGGCTATCAAAAGTCTGGACTGTGTAGTAATAGGGTTAAAGAACAAAAACATTCCGTGTTGAGAAAACATGGGAGAAAGGATAGAAAACATTGTGGGCAAAGGAGAAAATGTTGGTTAGCAGAATTTTCTACTTTTTCCACAATTTTTCAAAAGACTTCTTTCTCAGGGTCTTTAAAAATCGGGATTATGTTGTTAAAGATTAACCCTTCCCCCAAACAATCTCAGGTTTTTACGATGCTGGGAAAGAGGGCTTTTTAAAACACTGTATGAAAAGAAAAAAATATGGAGGTAACCAGCATATTCTCCTTTTCCCTGACTGTTTTCTTCTCTTTCATAGACAAAAAAAAAAAACACAATAATTTACATTACATTTGATTTGTCGTCTGCAAATGCCTTTAATTTGGTCTAGTCCAAAATTTTATCGTTTGGGAAAGGGAGAAAAAAAATCCAGAGTAGAGAAAGCATGTAAAAGTTTGTTATAGTCATTCAGTCTGTTTTATTCAATCCTACAAGTTTGCTAGCGAGCCTTGAAGACTGGTTGTGAACCCACGTAAACAGACACTAAGACTTTTTCTTAATGTTAAACCTTTGCCAAACAATTTCTCGTTTTTCGCCGACCTGCAGAGGAAGAAGCCTTCTGAAAACATGGTGGGAAAAGGAGAAAATGCTGGTAACCAGCATTTTCTCCTTTTCCCGCAATGTTTTCAGAATTCGTGAAAATCATGGATGTTTTTGTAAAGGATTAATTGAAATAATTAGGCAATTTAACTCTTTATAACACAATCCCTACTTTTAATGACTCTGAAAAAGAAGCCATTTGAAAACATTGTGGGAAAAGGAGAAAATGCTGGTAACAAATATTTTCTCCTTTTCCAACAATGTTTTCTACCCGTCCCAAACAAAATTTCAATTTTTTAGTCACATTTATTTTGTCGTCTGCAAGTGCTTTCAATTTGAACCAGTCTAAAATTTTGTCGTTTGGTAATGAGTTAAGGCATGTAATCATTGTGGAAAAACGACAATATGTTATATCGCAAAGTCCTCTCCTTTTGAATTGGTCGATTTATAAGAATGAAGTGATTCTTGAAATCAGCTAAAAATTAATCTCCAACAGCCGACGAACTTTTATATTTGTCTATATTGGAAGCATTTGCAGACGATAAGTCATTGCCATCTTATAATTACACTGGAGTTGTCTGTAAGAGGGTATAAAACATTGTGGTAAAAGAAGAAAATGCTGATCACAATAGGAGAAAATGCTGCTGGTTACTATAGCATTTTCTCCTTTTGGCAGAATGTTTTCAAAAGCCTTTCTTCCCAGGGTCAAGTGAACTAGGCACTGTTTTAGTATAGAATAAAAAAAAAGTCATAAAATAGTACTTCCCATAACTGAGCCTTGCTCTGTGAAAAGGTGACTTAACCCTTTCCCAAACGACAAACGTATGGACTAGACCAAATTGAAAGCATTTGCAGACGACAATTCAACTCTTGCTGAAAAGAGGATTTCTGTCTATGATAGGGTAGAAAACATTGTGGGAAAAGGAGAAAATGCTGGTTACCAGCATTTTCTCCTTTTCCCACAATGTTTTCAAAAGGCTACTATTCCCGAACCCGTAAAAACCAGGGATTGTTTGGGAAAGAGAAATACTGCCTATGATAGGGTAGAAAACATTGTGGGAAAAGGAGAAAATGCTGGTTACCAGCATTTTCTCCTTTTCCCACAATGTTTTCAAATGGCTACTATTCCAAACCCGTAAAAACCAGGGATTGTTTGGGAAAGGGTTGATGCGTTTGCAAAGAGTATCGATCCAAGTCCAGCCCAGTCCGTGCAGGCTGACCTTGGGTGCAACTTTCGCTATCACGTCGACAACTCGCACACAAAATGTATGTACTTTATTTTTACATGCACCAAGCCAGGACACCGAAGTGTCTTGCCGAAGGATATCCCCATGTGAGACATTGCTGCATGGTAAAGGTGCAGAATTGCACCATCGAAGTCGTAAGGTTCGATCCCCACACCTAGGCGCCAGGATTTTCGTTAGAGTGGCCTTTGGCAAGACACTGCAGAGCTCTGGCTTTGCACTGGACGCACATTAAGAAAGAAGTTAACGTCATATAATAAGAGGCGAAATTGAATCTACACTGTCCGATAAAAGAATTTTCTCCCATTAAATAAAAAAAAACGTGAAATTACCATATTTGGATTTTCTGATGGAACAATTCATTCGGCTAAATTAGCAGGTTAACTCATTACCACACGACAAAATTTTTAGACTGGCTCAAATTGAAAACATTTGCAGACGACAAAATAAAGGTGACTGAAAAATTGAAATTTGTTCTGGGAAGGGTAGAAAAGACTGTGGAAAAAGGAGAAAATGCTGGTTACCAGCATTTTCTCCTTTTCCCATAGTGTTTTCAAAAGGCTTCTCTCTCAGGGGGGTCAAAAGTAGGGATTGTGTGGTAATGGGTTAAATGAGGGTTAAGAAAGTCTGCACCGTAATGGGTTAAAATGGAAAACGTAATTTGTATCAATAAACTTTCGTTTGAGAGTACATCCCGCTATCAGAGAGGCGCTGTGGCGATATATCCCTTTTCTCTCTGTACACTTAACTACGCTCGTAGAAAACCCCAGGTTATCAGCATTTTCTATATTTCAGAGTTAGAGGGAGTGATTTTGATTTCAAAATTTGCAAGAAAAAGATTCTTCTACAATAAACCCTTCGTTGTGGGTACTCATTAGAATCGTCTCGATGAGACGATTCTAATGAGTACCCACAACATAGGGTTTCGAAGAGAAATAATGACTTTAGAATACCATCACTTCTTCTTATCTTGAGCTCAGATATTTTCTCCTTTTCAACAATGTTTACTTCTGTCAGGTGCAAATCTCGCCATTTAGCTTGATTTAGTTTGCCGTCTGCAAATGTAACTTTTACCTTGTTTCATATAGCCACTTAAGATACGCTGTGAATTGTACTGATTCAGATCACACTGCATATGCTGTTCAAATCTGATCTGGCATCTACACCTTTCTATTAGTTTTTTGGGGGGAATACATGGGAGTTTTTGACAATACATTGGGAAAATGGCCTTTTTAGACGTTGATTGCTAGTTGTAAGCTGAAATTGCTTCTGCCGGTGTAATGCAGAGAAATGACCCTCCCCTACAAAGACCCGGGTCATTTTATTTTTCTACGTAGAGAAATGACCCCAGAAGTCATTTCACTTCGTAGAAAAATGACCCGGGTCATTATTCTACGTAGAGAAATGACCCTCTGTGTCATTTCTCTACATAGAGGAATGACCCGGGTCATTATTCTACGTAGAAAAATGATCCATGGGTCATTTTGTAATGAGGTCATTTCTCTACATTATACCGGCGGTGAAGAACCAAGATCAGACTGCACAGAACGTGCAGACTGATCTTGAAATTTCACCGTCCGCTTCGTGATCATATACCACAATGAAAATTGTATTCGACTGCAGTAGAACGTAACTTTTAAACATCGGATTTAAAACTAATACTTAGCATAATTATTTTTAAGCGAAGGGATAAAAAGAGGGGCTTTTGGGTACGTTATAGATCAAGATCAGACTGCGCAGAACGTGCAGTCTGATCTTGGATCTACACTGTCTACTGACTGATACTGAACCAGGATAAAAATCATCTTTATCTGCAGTGAAAATCTAATTTCAAACCTTGAAAGAAAAATAATAATATGCATTCGGAGGCGAAAAATTAAGTGAATGCATTTAGAAGCGCAAAGGGTCCCTGTATTTGACAGGCGTATAGCAATGACAGACATGCGACACCTTGTTAGTTTCAATGGCTATATCTACGTTCTGCCGTCAATCAAATTCGCGCCTTATAAAGCGATGTTATCCTGCGGTCTCCATCGGCCCCGTAACGAGTCTAGTTCATCGGCGACGTTAATCGCCTTGATACGTTCGTCGGCGGACTGGGCTAGGTGTTGATAGGTGAAAACCGGAGTCATTCGGATCACAAACAAAATGTAATTAATGACTTTGGCTTGCGACGCAGGTATTTAGAGAGATTTCGTCGAATGATAGTTTGGAGTCCGCGGTCCCCTTTGATCATTTTATACGTTGTTTTAATGTTTTAAGTACTTTATGACAGCAAGTATGTCTTTTCTTTTTTCTTTCTCGGCTCCGTGTGCATGTGTGTGTGGTTTTTTTTTTGCGCTTTGGTTTTTTTTAACCTTTTCCCAAACGATAAATTTTGGACCCTTCCAAACCGAAAGAGTCTGCAGATGACAATTTTAGATTTGGAGAAAATGGCAGAAAGTTCTCCAGACGGGTAAAAAACACTGTGGGAAAAGGAGAAATTGCTCGTTACGAGCAATTTCTCCTTTTCCCACAGTGTTTTCAAAAGACACGTAAAAACTAGAGCTTGTTTGGGAACAGGTTAAGGTATTTGTCTGACTTCGGTGTTCTGACAAACTGCCTATCAGGACAATTGCTTACTTTGATATTTCCAGGACTTTTTCCGACCTAGACCAATTGGCGTTTAACTTCATTTATTTCATGCTTTCCGGTAGGATATCGAGAATTGGCAGTGAAAATATTTTTCGATCTTACACTGGTACCACCAGTGAAAATACCGATTTTCACGTTCTTGTTGCCTAGGTAAATTGCGCGTGCCTAACAACTAGATGGGAAATATGACGTCATATACCTTACATTTCTCGCGCTTGACGTAACGTTGCTATGCGGGAGGGGTACGCCACGGGGAACAAGGGAAAAGAACTGTACTGAATATTGATAAAGCTCCTCCCAGAAAGGGTTAAAAGCATAAAATAAATAGAATATTTGTTTTTTTCGGTGTAAGATCGAAATTTATTTCATCTCGTGAACACCATCGGTAATATTTTCATTCGTGGCTGCGCCACTCGTGAAAATATTACCGATGGTGTCCACTCGATGAAATAAATTTCGATCTTACACCGAAATAAACAAATATCCTCTATATCTTTTATGTATTTTAACCCTTTACCAAACAATTCCTGGTTTTCACGACCCCGAAGAAGAAACCTTTTGAAAACGTTGAGGGAAAAAAAAAAGAGAAAATGCTGGCAACCAGCATTTTCTCCTTTTCCAACAATGTTTTCCGCCCTTCCACAAAAGAAATTTCAATATTTTAGCCACATTACTATTGTTATCAGCAAATTCTAATTATCCTTTACCGAACAATCCCTACTTTTAACAAGCCTTTTGAAAATAATATTGGAAAAGGAGACATGCTATATATAGTAACCAGCATTTTTCTCTTTTTTTCCAACATGTTTTCTACCCTTTTAAAGACAAATTTCAATTTTTTTCGTCTGCAAATTGTTCTCAAATTGGACAAGTTCAAAATGCTGTCCTTTGGTAAAGAGTTAACCGTTTACCCCATAAGGCATTTTTATGGTATCTCTAATTGACCCTAAATAACAGCTAAGATGAAGCTGTTTCTTATGGGTATATGACACCTTTTGATAGCATTGAAAACATTGTGACAAAAGATGAAATTGCTCGTAACGAGCAATTTCACCTTTTGCCACAATGTTTTTTCAAAGGCTCCTACAAGCAATGTGTAGAAATGAGTATCTATGGAGAAAAGTTTTAAATAAGGCAAAAGTACAAAATTCGGTCGTTTGGTAAAGAGAAAAAAATAAAGTATCGTATTTTGAAAAAAAAAACGGAACGGAACTCTTTTTTTCTTTCCTCGAATTTGTCTGCTTTGAATTTGTTGTAGAACGTACAATGAGTCAAATCAAACAGTTTCATAGCAGTTTACGACGTAAAAGCGTCGTAAACAATGCTTGTTATTTGAATAACGCCAACCGTCGCTGTTCTGTATGCTGTAGTTTGAATGACTACATGTTGTAAAACATGATGACCTCCGTGTTCTCAGTTCACCAGAGTGTCATTTATTGTTTATACACCATTTTGGCTAGCTAATGTGAGACAACGGAAGTATTAGGCGCATTACAGTCATCAAGATGTACCTCCGAAATGAAAAAGTAAATCCGTCTAGACTAATTCGTATTTTCAAGTCATGCCTATTAGGTTGTCGTTAATTTTCAGACAGATTAATGTTAATATGAGACGCTGTTCAATCGGAAAGTATGAACCGCATAACATTCAACAAAAAAAAGTCCGTAACGGAAAAAAATGGTATAATGTCTGGACGAAATCAGTGTTTCTAAGTATATGCCCACTTGGGTCTCATTAACTTTTAGACAGATTTTCCCCCGGTTTTGTGAGGCGGTGTTCAATCTTAAACTATTAGGTATGTTAACAAGTGTACCAAAGCAATGAAAAAGTAAATCCGGCTAGACGATAGTCCGAATTACTTGCACCTAAAACTACTTTAACGGGCCAGGCAAAGTGCAGTAATGGCGGCCACAATGGCAGCCTCAAACGTAGCCCTTCATACTTTCGTGTTTTTTCTCAATTTCATGTAATCCAGTTTGATTAGTAAATAAAATGGGATCAATTTTGTACAGTATGGTAGTTTAAATTCGATCATGAATAATTTTTTTATTGTCCTATTTTCGGACATTTGTAGGAAGATTCTAATATGTCTAATATGACGCATCGCTCTCCCCCATATCGGGGAGACTGTAGAAATATGCGCTATACAGAAGCAATGGAGAAAATGGCTTTTATCAATACTTTTGAGGAAAAATCAGGCCTGTTTTGGCTCCAGATTTCTCCAAACTGCTGATCATAGCTGAGTGAACCGCACTAGGTAGCGTTGTATTGAGTTTATTTTAGTTTGAAATTCAAAGTAAAGGTGATTGCGTAGAAATGTGGTCCGGTTCTGTACCCAGGATGCCCAAATTAGATAGATGAGTATTTGTAGAACGCCATCTGGCGGTAGATAATGCTGACTTACTCTTGAAGAACCAGACTAGGTTGACCGCCATATTTCCTAAGCATGCCCACTAGGTTGTTGTTTATTGTTAAAAGACTTTCGCATGCCAATTTAACTGCCATTTATTGTGATTGATCTGTGTTTCAACAGGGCAGTACTCTGTCCAGGACGTGAGCTGACAAGACAACGCGAGGTTTGGAAACTTTTAAAGAGGCAAGTTATCAACAACTCTTGTTTCTTTGCACCAATCTATAGGCTGTAGCTTGCAGATAAGTTGAGGGCATTGCAAGTGGTTTACAGCGTACGGCTGCAACTTTGCATTTTCGGGTAAAACTCAAGAGTTGTTGAGTTCTAGATTTAGAAAATAACACAATTTCTGATTGGCTAAACCATCTGGTTTAGCCAATCGGAAATAGTGTTACTTTCTAGATCTAGAATTAGACTTTGAATGAAATCAAGAATGGCTGCATTATCTACCGCTAGATGGCATTCTATAACTTATGATACTCATCTGATTTAGGCATGCTGGGTACAGAACCGGACTACTTTTCTACGCGACAACCATTACTTTGAATTTCAAACTAAAGTGAACTTTACTAAATAAAATGCTACCTGGTGCGATTCATTTAGCTATGATCAGCAGTTCAGAGAAATCTGGAGCTAAAACAGACCTGGTTTTTCCCCCAAACGTATTGATAAAAGTCAATTACTCCATAGCTACTTTGTATCTCGTATTACGACGAACTTTCCGATATCAGGGAGAGTGATGCGTCATATAAGAAAGGTCGAATCTTAGAAAAATATGGTATGCGCAGACACAGAGAACGGCCGATGAATTTGGACACAGTTAGTTATTTATATAGTCAGCATTATTACTAAATTTGGTTATGACACGCAAAACTTTAAAAAGTCATAGCAGACATAAATTTGCCAATGACCGTTTCAATTTCTTTTCATCACTGTTTTTCCTGATTCGGCAAACTTGGATTATTTACGTCGGCCTTGTCAGTAAGTAAATCATTTCTCGCCATTACAACTTGTCATGAAGATAAGAAAAATAGACATTAAGAGTAATCAATGGCCTGTGAACAAGACTTAAAGTTAAAACTGTCTGCTTGTCTGTCACTCTACCTTTCTGTGCGTCTCTTCTCTCTCTCTCTCTATTTCTCTCTCTCTCTCTCTCTCTCTCTCTCTCTCTGACTTCTTTGCATCTGTATGCCTCCCATTAACAATCTATTATTCCGTCCGTCGATCTGTCTGTCTGTCGACTGTCTGTGTGACAGTCTGCCTTAATTTAGACTGGTCTTCCACCTGCTCTCCCCGTCTTTTCGTCTATCCGTCGTCAACCAGCCCGCTGGCACGCCCGTCTGTCCTTACGTCCGCCCACCCGCCAGTCTTTTCGCCCATTTGCCCCCACATCCGTCCGCCCACCCGCCAACCCGGCCTCCCATACGTCCACCTGTCTGTCTTTCTGTTTGTCCGCCCACCTGCCCAAGATCTTTCCGTACGTCTTTCAGCCTGTCTGTCGGTCTCTCTCACTGTCTCTTTCTCACACTTTACATAGCGCCATGATGAATGCCAATAAAATCTGTCACATAAATTAGCGGCTTGTCTCAACTCTCGTAGTCTTATTGATTATGCGAACTGTCATTGTAAATGGAATGTGATATATGGACTTCAACACGAAAAAAAAAAACAACAGAAAAAACTTTTATATAATCGAGTCGTTTCCTGAAGCTTAACTACCATTAAGCGCGACTCGCTGACGTTACGCGGACGGTGTAGATTAAGATCAGACTGCACAGAACGTGCAGTCTGATTTTGGATCTACACTATCCGATTAAGAGATTTCACCCACCCCTCCTCCCCCCACTCCTCCCCCCCCCCCCAAAAAAAAAACGATTTTGTTTTTTTTTACTATCGACTTGAAATATTTATTTCATTTATTTCGCAGTATAAGGAATAATATGTTGAACTGACCCGTTAACCCAGTGCGTTGAGATTGTTAAAGGGACAGTTATGGCCAAAAATAAACAACGCAAGTGTTAAAGTGCATTAAGTCCTTATCACGGGTACTTAGAATTTTCACATCACACCAAATTGAAAAATATATATGTCACTGAAATTTATATGAAAAAACAATACAAATCATCAGTAATTAAGAATCATAAAATTACAAAAACAGAGATTTTTTGGTGGTATTCCCTTAAAAGGCTACATAGCCTCTTAAAGGTGGGTATTTAGAATTTTTACATCTCACCAAATTAAAAATATATATATATCACTGAAATTCATATGAAAAAATGATACAAACCATCAATAATTAAGGTTCATAAAATTACAAAAAAAATGTTTTTTGGTGGTATTCCCTTAAAAGGCTACGTAGCCTCTCAAGCTATTTTTAGATTTCGCGCCAAAAATCAATAAAGCATTGTGGGAATGTCAAGTGACTGGCACGTGACTCATAACGCTTAAATTCCCTATCATAACAAACATGTAATAATTATTTTCCATAATGTCTTCTTCGGACGCTATGTTTGAAGCTTCTTCTGTGTATTCCTATAGTAAATGAGCGAATTGATCATCTAAAAATAGAATGTGTCTCTCGTTGGTGTCAACCTGGGCCGTAGTAAATCTCTAATTTCTCGTGTTGTCGGACGGTTTTCGACTACTGGGGTTTTATGAATGAAAATTAAAAGGCCTAGGGAGTATAAGGATGATTTTTTTGCACTTTTGTAAAATGTTCGTCCCAAAACCTGAAGGGCCACCTTTAAGCTATTTTTAGATTTCCCGCCAAAATCAAAAAAGCATTGTGGGAATGTTAAGTGACTTGCACGTGACTTATGACTATTAAATTCCATAACATAAAAAAGCATTTAATTATTTTCCATAATGTCTAGAACTTCAGATGCTATGTTTTAAGCTTCGTATGTATATTTCCGGTATGTAAATGAGCGAGTTGCTCATGTAAAAATAGGCCGTGTTTCCTTTCAGTGTCGACCTGGGCTGTAGTAAATTTCTAATTTATCTAGCTGTCGGATGGTTTTCGACTACTGGGGTTTAACAAATGAAAATTATAAGACTTTGGGAGTACAAGGATGATTTTTTTGTATTTTTTGTAAAATTTTGTCCCAAAATCTGAAGGGCCATCTTTAAACGGGTGAGATAAAACTTTTAAGTCGATAGTACGAACTCGTAGAAAAACAAATTTTGCTATTTCAAAGGAATTTTTTTTTTGTGAGGGAGGGGGGGGGAGGTATATCCTGATCGGACAGTATAGATCCAAGATCAGACTGCACGTTTTGTGCAGTCTTATCTTGATCTTCACTGCCCGCTTCAGGTCAGTGAGGCCCACTTAGGAGACTTAAGGTTAAATTTAAATCATACCATGTAAAAGAATGGAAATTATTGAGTGGATGACAATTATATTATCATAGGGTGGATCCTAGTGTTTTGTCGCTGGCAGAAAAATTCACCTTAAAATAAGGTGAACAGTAAAAAAAAAACGACTCGGACCATTATGCATAAATGTACTTTAATTCTTTAACCTTTTACCAAACGACAACATTTTAGACTGGTCCAATTTGAAAGCGTTTGCAGACGACAAAATGAATGTGAAAAAAAAAAAATTAAAATTTGTTTTAGGAAGTGAAAAAAACATTGTGGGAAAAGGAGAAAATGCTGGTTTCCAGCATTTTCTCCTTTTCCCATTATGTTTTCAAAAGGATTCATTTACAAGGTTGTTTAAAGTTGGGATTGTGTGGTAAAGGGTTAACCATTTCCCAAACTATCCATGGTAATTACGACCCTGAGATAGAGGGCTTTTTAAAACATTGTGGGAAAAGGAGAAAATGCTGGTTACCTTTTCCCACAATGTTTTATACCCTGCAGGAAACAAATTTCAATTTTTTGAGTTACGTTTATTTTGTTGTCTGCAAGTGCTTTTAATTTAGACCAGTCAAAATTTTTGTTGTTTGGTAAAGAGTTAACCCATTACCACACAATCCCTACTTTTCACGACCCTGAGAAAGAAGCCTTTAGAAAGCATTGTGGGAAAAGATGAAAAATGCAGGTAACCAGCATTTTCTCTTTTTCCAAAAATGTTTTCTACCTTCTTAATAAACAATTGCACCATTTGAGCCATACTGAAATTGTCATCTTCTAATGCTTTCAATTCGGACAGGGCTAAAATTTTGTCGTCTGGTAAAGGGTTAAGCAAATAAAGCTGACTTTTTTTTAAACGTAAAGATGAAAACTGTTGAATTAATTAAAAAGAAAACATTGTGTAGAAAGAAGGCTCGCATTTTCTCGTTTTCCAGGCATATTCATTTTGTCCCTCCGCAAATATATTCAGTTTGGACAAATCCAGAATTCTTCCATTCGGTAAAAGAATTAGTACAAACCTATATAGAAGAGAAAGCGAGAATTACACATAACTATTCAAAAGTTCGATTGAGTTCCGAACTTAATGTCAAAGACCGCGAGAAAATAACTGTCTGACAGAAGAATAAGTTTGTTTTTCTGCACTAAACTAACCTTTTTTACCTCCGACCCGTTCGGCGCCGCATAATAACACCTATAGCGCTTATCGAAAGAAATCGAACATTTTTCGGTCAAGAAATAAGATATAAAATTATTGCCTATAGGTAGATTCTTTGGTCTGAAATTATGACAAATAACCGGACAGAGTAGATTAAAGATCAGACTGCACAGAATGTGCAGTCTGATCTTGATCTACACTACCCGCGAAAGGGTTTTATGTTGTACTAAACGTCCCGAGGGTTCAACTTTATTGATTATCTACAATTAACTCATTACCAAACGACACTATTTTAGGCTTGTCCAAATCGAAAGCATTTACAGACGACAAAATACATGTAAAAGTGACTGAAAATTTAATTCTTTTGTTTTGTGAAGGGTTGAAAACATTGTGGAAAAAGGAGAAAATGCTGGTTACCAGCATTTTCTCCTTTTCCCACTTTGTTTTCTAAAGGCTTCTTTCTCAGGATCGTCAAAAGTAGTGGTTGTGTGGTAATGGGTTAAGTATCTGACGTTGATTAATTGAAACGGAATTAATCATAAAAGTGCGAAAATTAGTTTAGAGGGATATAAGTTTGAATTATTGGAATTTTCATGTCTATCTCGTATCGATTTTTCTTCGAAAATACCATAGTTGTTCAAGATCAGACAGCATGTTCCGGTCAATCTGATCTTATTCTACACTCCTGGTTTAACTCTTTACCAAACGACAAAAATTAAACTGGTCCATATTGAAAGGATTTGCAGACGACAAATTAAATGTAATTGAAATATTGATTTCTTTTTTCGGGATGGGGAAGTGAATGTTGTGGGAAAAGGAGAAAATGCTGGTTTCTACTTTTCCCACAATGTTTTCTAAAGGCTTCTTTTACAGGGTTATTTAAAGTCGTGATTTTTTGGTTATGAGTTAAAGTGTTTTATTGTCTTTCAAATGCCCCAGAGATAGGTAATGTGGTGTCCGTGACTGTGAGGTAGAGCGTGGGCCCCTCAACCATAAGGTCCTGAGTATGATACCCGGGAGCGGGTGTCAACTTTGGGATTTTTCAAAGAATCAGTCTAGCTCACGATTAACCCTTTGGCTGCTAAGCGCGACCCACTGACCTTATGCGGAGATTTTAGATTGAGATCAGACTACACAGAACGTGCAGTCTGATCTTGGATCTAATCTGTCTGATAAGGAGATGTTATTCCCTAAAACATGACTCTCTGAAATGACAATATTTAGTTGTGTTTTTTTTTTTATCCGATCGATTGAAAATTTTACGTAAGTTTTTTAGCGGAATAAGAGTTAGCTCTTTACCACACAATCCAGACCTTTAACAACCCTTAGAAAGCAGCCTTTTGAAAACATTATGGGAAGAGGAGAAAATGCTGGAAACCAGCATTTTCTCCTTTTCCCACAATGTTTTCTATCCTTCCCTAACTTCTCCGCCCGGATGGCGCAGTGGTGAGCGTGTCGGACTCGTGACCTGGTGGTTGTGGGTTCGATACCCGGTTGAGGCGAACTTTCTTTCCGGCGTATTTCCGCCTCTCACCTCTGCTGAAGCGTGTGAGAAAAGTAGTCGGTGCGGCTTTGGCAAGAAAAGCTGTGTTAGTACCGGTGTGAGAAAGCCAGGAAACACATGTGCGTTACCGACCGCCATGATATGACCTTAGCTGTTAAAGTGGCGTTAAACCCCAATACAACAACAACAACAACCCTTCCCTAGCCAATTTTCATTTTTTCATTCACGGTTATTTTGTGGTCTGCAGATGCTTTTAATTCGGAACAGTCTGTAATTTTGTCGTTCGGTAAAGAGTTAAGTCCGTTGCAAACAAAAATGTTTCTGTCAGGGATTCATATATAGTTATGTGATGCTTAACTTGATATAATATATTACGAAGAAGCATTAAGCCCCCCTTTGACAGAGCCTGTCTCAACGTTTTTCTTCGATTTTCATCAGTACTGGGACAGGGTCATGTCGTGCCTTGCCCAATGGCACTCCTATCCTACCCAGGGCATTATTTTTCCCACGAACTTTCCCATTACGTCCGTCACGAACTATAATTGTCTATCCCACGACGTTCTCTTTATAATTGAACGAGAAGGACACTTTTCCCTCCCACAAACTATTCTCCTATGTATGATAATTGTGACCTTTTGTCGCTCTGTCTGAATGAAATTAAATATGTCCGCAAACTGCCAATGAGGTAACAGGTTAAGGAAGCGTGTCCACGATATAGAATACGCACGACTTGGTTGGTGCCAGCTCGTATAGCTTTGAAATTCTTAAAGAACGCTATCTGTCACGGTGTCTAATGGATGGCGTCGATTAAATGAATATCAATATCATAAACTACATAAACAACATTGGGTCGCGCCATGAAAAAAAGGGTGGCTTCAACGTGTTAAATGTCACGGCCGAGGATTTGTGTCGAAACTGTTGTAACTTAATAGCTTACTAATCGGGACTTAATGCAATTTTGCGGACAGAGTAGATCCAAGATCAGACTGCACATTCGTGCAGTCTGATCTGGAATCTACTTTGTCCGATATTGTAAAATAGTTCCGGCAAAAGGAAGGTTGAAAAAAAAAAATCTGCAACTGTTACTATTCATGCGAAATGACTTTTTACTTTTTATACGGTCCATGAGAGAAGCGTTGAAAAAAAAGTAGGGGTGGGTCAAAGGGCTGATTCCTCTAGTAATGATAACAAATCAAAATTTTGTGAAAGAAATATGACCTATCCGTAAATCGTACACAACGGTTGTATACGGCTGCGTCTGCACAAAGTTTAGATTTCTGATAGAAAGCGTCATACACTAACGTTTGCTGACAAACTTGATACTTTTCTAGCGTTTGCTTCCACAAAATTTAGATTTCTGACACAACCTCTCTTGTACGCCGGTTTTCTGACATAAAGACCGGTTTACCGGTACAAAATGTCGTAAAAGACCGTTTGTCGTCACAAATTTTGTCTTGGGTCTCACACAACTCCGCCATTCGGCATACCTCGGGTGATGGGAGCCATCAAATCCCTCGGCTGTGTCTGGTGGATTGATATGCGGTACATTCATCGCCCGGAAATACGCCGGTTTACCGTTCTGAAAGTTGTCAGGCTCCTCTTACAAAGGAAAACTTGAGTTTCAATTGTCTATCGAAATCTTTCTAGCTATATTTCAATTGACAAACAGTTCGTACATTTACTTTTAACGTGGTTTATCGATTCCGATTGGAGTTTTCAACGACAGATTGACAGATGTGAACAACTTCATCGAGGTCCTTTATGTCGTTGCTAAACGACTGACATTGGCGCGCCATGTATAAGATCACGTGATGCGTAGTTCAAATGGAAACGACCGTTGATACGTTGGACGAGGTTAGATGTAGGTACGGAAATAGTCACAACAGTTTAAAGTTAAACTAGGTTTAGCCATGATAAACTCATGGGTTAACCTAGGTTTAACTTTAAACTGTCGTTATGCAACACAGCAGTTTAAAGTTAACCTAGGTTTAGCCATGATAAACTCATGGCTTAACCTAGGTTTAACTTTAAACTGTCGTTATGCAACTGGTTTTTGGCTGTTTGCTGTTACATTTTCCTCCCTGACAACAGCCCTCGTATACAGTTTTAGTTTTCTAACACAACCCCTTATATATACGGCCTTTATCTGCCATATCGTCGGTTTACTTAAAAAATCTCGTAACTACAGCTTGTTTCAAGTTGTCGTTATGAGGTTTTTGAAGTAAATCGACGATATGTTCTATTTTCTGACACAAGCTCTAATGCAGACATACGACCGTTAGCCTCATCAGATTCTGTTATATGTTACAACCCGTCGTATACGGCCGTTTGCTGACTCTTCTTTCTTGACACAGCCCTTCCGTATACGGCCGTATACAGACACAAACTTTGGGACGTGGACAAATCCCGCGTAGGGCTGATAAACGTTTTGCATTTCGTCACAACCCCTTGTCTATACGGCTGTATGCTGGCACAAATCGTGGTTGTCTGAAACAAATTCTCAAATTCTGTCAAACATGTACAGCAATGCTTATACCGTAAAAGAATGAAATTTTATTGGTATAGGATTGAAAACGTTGTGGGGAAAAAGGAGAAAATGCTGGTTACCAGCATTTTCTCCTTTTTCCCAAAACGTTTTCAAAGGCATTATTTCTGTTATTCGTTTCCTTACTCAAGACTGTTTTCAGACACAAACTCTTAATGTCGTTTTTACAACAAATTCGCTTTTTACGTCATATATGGATGTCTCATATCACAAACTGTCATTTTCTTACAAAATATATCGTTTTCCAAAACTAGCCTTCAGATACCCGCAGATAAGCGGGTAAAAATTTCGCAGGCTTATTTTCTGCTGTTCTGTCAGGGTAGGTATGTAATATGACAAGTAGGGCGTCGGGGGCGTCTCGCCCAACCCATGCAGTATAATACTCTCATAGACAAGTGATCAGACAATGAAATACGAGAACTTTCACTCCCTAATAATTTCAACATTTATTATTTACCTCATATACATATTTTTAACTCTTTACCACACAACAAAATATTAGACCTGTTCAAATTGAAAGCATTGGCAGACGACAATATAAACGTCACTCAAAAATTGAAAATTGACTTTAGAAGAATAGAAGACAACAAAATATTAGACTTGTCCAAATTAAACTTGACTGTAGAAGGATAGAAAACATTGTGGGAAAAGGAGAAAATGCTGGTTGCCAGCATATTCTCCTTTTCCCACAATATTTTCAGAAGGTTTCTTCTTCTGGGTCGTAAAATTCAGGGATTGTTTGGCAAAGGGTTAAATACATGTTCATATTTTGCCTTATGATTACTTCCATACCAAACGACAAAAGTTTGGATTGGACCAAATTGAAAGCATTTGCAGACGACTAAATAGGTGTAGCTCAAATCACGATTTTTGTCTTTTTTTTTAGGATAGAAAAAAGGATAGTTAACATTATTGGGAATGTAGAAAATTCGGTTAACAGCAATTTCTCTTTATCGAAAAATGATTTCAAAAGCCTTTTTTTTTCATCGGGGTTGTTAAAATTTGGGACTGTGTGGTAGAGGGTTTATGAATTAAATTGAAGAGAAATAATAAAAATTACAACGACAAAAAGAATAGCACCACAACCACCTTTTGCACACAATGTAGATCAAAATCAGACTGCACAGGACGTGCAGTCCGATCTATGATCTACAGAGTTCGCATTGTTCGTGTTCGATTAACTTTTTACCAAAACGACATTATTTTAGGCTTGCCTAAACTGAAAACATTTGCAAAAAAAACACACAACCCCCCCCCCCAAAAAAAAAATGTGATTCAAAAATCGAAATTCGACTTTAACTCTTTACCAAACAATCCCTGGTTTTTACCACCCTGAGATAGAAGCCTTTTGAAAACATTGTGGAAAAAGGAGAAAATGCTGGTAACCAGCATTTTCTCCTTTTACCACAATGTTTTCTACCCTGCTGGAAACAAAGTTCAATTTTTGAGTTATGTTTATTTTGTCGTCTCCAGGTGCTTTGAATTTGGCTCAGTCTAAAATTTTGTCGCTTGGGAAAGGGTTAAACAGGTAGTAACTTCTTTTGGTTGGTTGACTGTATGGCGCGTAACGCCGTTTTTAACATTATTTTGGTTATATCGGGGCGGCCAGTGCACCTATCTCTGCTTTCCTGGATTTTTTTTTTACCAGTACTTCGCATAATCTCCTGTCCAAGCCACTAGCTGCTTTCCCACATGATTGTCGAAGAAACTTCTGTGGGAAAAAGAGGAAATGCTGGTTGCAACCATTTTCTCCTTTTACCACTTTGTTTTCCAAAGTCTTCTTCATTAGGATCGTTAAAAGAGTTAAGAATTTGTTTGGTACAGGCGTCTTAATGCTTTTAACGTTTCGTTCAGTTCCAGTGAATTTGTACTTTTAAAGGTCTCGAGAGCGGACTAATTTGGCAGCGTAGCAAATTTACCAAAAGTATTTGTCATTCCATGTTAACTTCGAATGATCTCACACTTAGGCTGTTTAACTCTTTACTAAACGTCAAAATTTTAGACTTGTCCAAATTGAAAGCATTTGTAGACGACAAAATAAACACAACTCAAAATTTGGAATTTGATTCCAGTAGGGTAGAAAACATTGTGGGAAAATGAGAAAATGCTGGTGACCAGGATTTTCCCCTTTTCCCACAATGTTTTCAAAAGGCTTTTATCTCAGAGTCGTAAAATTCAGGGATTGTTTGGGAAAGGGTTAACCTCTATTAAACAATTCCAACACTTGATGACCCTGAGAAAAAAACAACGCCTTTTTGAAAACATTGTGGGAAATGAAGAAAATGCTGGTTACCAGCATTTTTTTCTTTTCCCACAATGTTTTCTACATATTCTAATACAATGACCTCGAGAAAGACGCATTTAAAAAACATTGTGGAAAAAAAGAAAATGCTGGTAACACCAGCATTTTTTCTTCTTTTCTCACAATGTTTTCTACCAATTCTGATACAAATCTCATCAGTTTGCCACATTTAAAGTAACAGTAACTGTCAATAGTAGACAAAGGGGTTGTTCAAATGCATTTCAATTTGAATTATACCATTTAAAAGTATGGAAATCATTGTGGAGATGACAGTCTGTTATTGTATGGTCAGTCCATGTCTTAAACACTCGCAGAGATATTAATTTCAAAACTAGGTTAAAACCTGCCAGGTCACTTTATCTTTTGTTTACTTTTTGGCTGATTTTAAAATTCATGCCTCTCATTGTTTGAAAGGTGGGTATTTAGAATTTCCACATCTCACCAAATTAAAAAATATATATATCACTGAAATTTATATGAAACAACAATACAAATCATCAATAATTAAGAATCATAAGATTTCCAAAAAAGTTTTTTTGGATGGTATTCCCTTAAAAGGCCACGTAGCCTCTTAAGGTATTTCTAGATTTCGGGCCAAAAATTTAAAAAAAGCATTGTGGGGATGTAAAGTGACTGGCACGTGACTATAGTGACGCTTAAATTCCATACCGTAGCAAACATGTAATTATTTTCCATAATTTCTTCTTCGGACGCTATGTTTGAAGTGTCATTTGTGTATGTCCGGTATGGTTCCTGTCAGTGTCGACCCGGACCGTAGTAAATCTCTAATTTCTGTTGTTGGCGAATGGTTTTCGACTACTGGGGTTTTATGAATGAAAATTAAAAGGCCTTGGGAGTATAAGGATGAATTTTTTGTATGTTTGTAAAAATTTCGTCCCAAAGTCTGAGGGGCCACCTTTAACACTTGAACTGCTACAGAACTTAAATGACACTTTTGAAGTCTATTGTAAACACCTAAATTTTGCTATTTTAAAGTTATCTTTTATTTGGATTTAGATTCTTTTTTAGATTTAGAGCAAATATCTTGTCGACTGGCAGGATATCAGATATCAGCCCATTTGCCCCGCCATATCGGCCCTCGCTTGACACTGATATCATTACATGTAGTTGTACGGTTAGGTGGCAGGGAACTTGGAAACTTGTCCACGGCTGTGATGAATCAGGTCGACCCGAGCCGAAGGCGAGGTGGCGACATGTTCGACATAGCCGTGAGCATGTTTGCAAGTCCCCTGCCACACGAACTTATTCTGCAAAGTTTTACCCTTTCAAAGCGCGTTAAGCTAAATTTGCCTGATTTTTAATCTCACGAATCGAGTATGCTGACGAAATTTGAAATAAAATTTCCCTTTTGGGTGCCCCAATTCAATGAAAACTGACGTCACTGGAAACTGACGTCACTAAACGTGCAGTTTGGTGCATAAGCGCACAGTCTAGTGATCGATCGACGACGCCATTTTGGACATTGTGTTGCAAGTGTAGTGATGTTTACTGGGCACTCTAAAGGGAATCTGGTTACACGTCCTAATACTGTTTATACAGCTTCGATAGTGATGATGAGTGACGTCATAAACGTGACGTTTAACCATGGAAAAAAAGTTGTGTCGAATAAAGACAAAAATTTATCCGTTTTAATTGTTTAAACATGTAAGAAAACGAAGTAATCAAGCTAATGACCAATGAATATATTAACCCATTACCACACAGTCCCTACTTTTGACGCTCCTGAGAAAGAAGCCTTTAGAAAACATTGTGAGAAAAGGGGAAAATGCTGGTTACCGGCATTTTCTCCTTTTCCCACAATGTTTTCTACCCTTCACAAAACAAATTTCAAATTTTCAGTCACTTTTATGTTGTCGTCTGCAAATGCTTTCGATTTGGACAAGCCTAAAATAGTGTCGTTTGGTAATGAGTTAAATAGATTATTACACGGCTGACGAAGGCCGGAGAAGGATATCGGTCCTCATCAGTCGTGTAATAACCTCTACTTATGATCAATATTTCTATTTCCAAGTCAGCGCGAATCTATGATATCTTGTCGGCCTCACAAAGAGTCAGAAAGGCGACGCCGGAATTCCGCAAAGACGCACTGGAATGTCACATGACCAGTTACACGCGTCGATCACGTTGCGATGGTATTCAATTAAAAACGCTGACGTCAAATCTGATATTGTACTGCAGAACGACCGTTCCGTTGACATAGCGCTAAGCTGCGCGCTTTTTACGTGGTGTTTTTTTGTTTTTTCGCGCTTTCCCTAAAAATGATTAATGCTTTCTAACAACGATGCTTAATGCAACTTCGAAAATTATCGACCCTTGTCAGCCTTTGCAGTCGACGCGGCTTGATCTAGGTCAGATTTTTTTTCCTGGGTCAAGTTTTCTGCATGTCTTAGGACCATTCTCTCTGATGATTCAGCTGATTGTTGGACAAAATGTATTGAATGGAGCTATAATTATATGTTTTGCTTTATGTGAAAAATCACCAGGATGCATAAAGCCCCCTTTTGGCGGAGCATAACTCATTGATTTAATTATCTAGTAACATAAATCAGAGTTTCAAAAACAAAGAATTCTGGCCCGCCCGGGTGGTTCAATGGTGAGCGTGTCGGACTCATGACCTGGTGGTTGTGAGTTCGATACTCGGTTGAGGCGAACTTTCTCTCCGGCGTATTTTCGCCTCTCACCTCTGCTGAAGCATGTGAGAAAAGTAGTCGGTGGCTTTGGAAAAAAAGTAGTGTAAGTACCGGTATGAGAAAGCCAGGAAACACATGTGCGTCACCGACTGCCACGATATGACCTTAGCTATTAAAGATGGCGTTAAACCCCCAATACAACCAACCAACAAAGAATTCTGACGCACGCCAAAAAATCTCAACACGCTCCTTTAATGTGTAGTATACGAGAGTACAGTCAACTTGCGTACAAAGGTAGGAAGGGAAAATTATGGCGAATAAAAACCGAGCCATATCATTGACTCTTGTTTTTCTTTTTACGATAAATATCTTTTAGCTTTTGTATTTGAAGTCGAAAATATACGGTGTCATATATCTTTTAACCAGACGACAAAGTTCCAGACTTGTCTCCGTTGAAATTGAAAGCATTTGCAGACGACAATTTGTTATATTCTAAAAGAACGGATTTTTATTGGTAGAGGATTAAAAACGTTTTGGGAAAAAAGGAGAAAATGCTGGTAACCAGCATTTTCTCCTTTTTCCCATAGCGTTTTCAAAGGGACTATTTGGTAAGTTCGTAAGGATACGTGGACGTGTCGGTAAAGGGGTATATCGGAGTCCGCATTGTCACTTTCATAGCTTTGTAGGCAAATACATAAGATAAAATATATTTTATGATCTCATTATTTCTCAATGGAGCCATTTTCTCTGCATGGATCGCCGAACAATTCACCCTTTCACTTTACCCCCCATGCTCACGCCATTTTGGCGCTAACGCCATAAAAGGACTCTTTGAAAACACTATGAATATGAAAATAGTTCCATCCACAGGTTAAATCTCCCTTTTCAAACACTGTTTATTAAAATTTTCGTGTTTGTATCCACGAAAATAAGCTTTAATTTTGGCGTTGTCCGAGTTTTATTCGCTGAGTTACGTGTTAAGAGTGTTTTTGGTTCATTCTTAACGTCTGTCTCCGTTTGTTAATGAAATGTTCCGCTGCGTTATTCACTCTTTACCAGACGACAGATACTTTCGACTTGGTCCAAATTGAAAGCATTTGCAGACGACACTTTGAATCTGGCTCAAACGATATATTTACACTTTTAACGGGTTAGGAAACATTATGGGAAAAGGAGAAAATGCTAGTTACCGATGTTTTTAAAAGAATTTTTCCAAGAGTTTTTGAAACGAAAAATATTGTTACGTAAAAGGTCTTAACCCTTTACTACACAATCCCTGGTTTTTACGACCCTTGAATAGAATTCTTTTAAAAACGTTGTGGGAAAAGGAGAAAATGCTGGTGACCAGCATTTTGTCCTTTTCCCACAATGTTTTCTACCCTGCTCGAAACAAATTTCAGTTTTTGAGTTATGTTTATTTTGTCGTCTGCAAGTGCTTGGAATTTGGACCAGTCCAAAATTTTGTCGTTTGGTAAAGGGTTAATGTACTTTTATACCCTTTTCGCAGAGTCGAATGGCTCGGTCAGAAGTGCACTGGTCTTGTCATTCAGGGTGGGGGGTCACATGTTCGATAACCAGCCGATATAGTTCAGTATAGGTAGAGCGTAGGACTTGTGAACACAATGTTTCGGATCACCACAGGTTGTGGGTTCGAATCCCCGGCTGGCCAACTAAAATTACTAATAGTCTTTCGGATGAAACATTAAACCGAGGTCCCGTGTGACGGTGCTATACGCCGAGCACGTTAAAGAACCAGGCGAAGCTCTCAGTAGTTTCGACCTGTATCCTTGCACTATCCCCCGTAACAACTAACCGTTTTCTGGGGGCGTCGCTCAGATGGGCAACCGGTAGCGACGATAAATAAACGCAAATAACCAACCAACATGTTCGAGATCCTGCAGGCGGAACACATTTAGAAGATTGACGATTATTATGGCGACGGGGTTCGTTCCTTTCTCTCTGCTGAATGTAATGATCGATTCGGCTATCTTAATGAAGAAAAGAAATAGCCCGTGAATTGGTTACAGTGTCTTGGGTAGTAAATGATAGAAAGAAGTTACTGGGAAAGCATGGATATATAGGTGCGCTGGCCGCTTTGACTTGGCTGAAATGTCAGCGGAAATGTGTAAACTTTAAAGTCAACTGAACTAAAGAAGCAAAATGATTATACGCTTTTCGTTGATATTCTCTCTGGTATTCTTAGTGCTTTCCTTACGTTAGACGACACCAGAAGTTTTTGTGCACAGTTTAGATTAGGATCAGTCTGCATAGAATGAGCAGTCTGATCCCTAATCTACACTGTCCAGTACATGTACTTTAGTTTAGACTAAGATCAAACTATCTCCTCATCTTGAAATTAAATTATATTTATAGCCAATGAAAAAAAAAAAGTGTAATTTATTTTGGCCAATCTCTGTGAAAAAGACAGGGGGGGGGGGGGGGCTTAATGCATCTGCGAAAAGTATCGACCCAGGTCAGCCTGCGCAGTCCGCGCAGGCTGACCTGGGCCGAAACTTTTCGCTATTGTTCATTTTTTTGTATGTCAAAGGACCAGTCTACCTCATAATTAAGTCAGTTATTTAAAAAAGTGGCTGTGATGGATCCATAATTAAGTGATGATTATGTGATGATCAGGCCGGTATCATGTATCACAGTGATGCATTTAGCCCCATTTTTTGCCAAAGCATGGCTCATTTTTATTTTCCTAATATCAAAACAAGTTGATTTCCTTGAGCAAGGCACTGTTGAGTCCGAACCCAGCATTGGTTAAACTCAGGTACACAGGAATAAGTGAGCTTTGACATATTTGAGCCTTGAATGAGCCTTGAGTCGCTTTCTGGTAAAAGGTCGCTTAATTCATCTCAGTTTTACACGATAGTAACCCAAGTCATCACTTATTATGGGTCTAAAAAGAGCCAATTTTTTCAAAAACCGGCTTAATCATGAGGTATCCTGGTTTATTTCATGCTTTCCGGTAGGATATCGAGAAATAGCGGTGAAAATATTTTTCGATCTTACACTGGCACCACCAGTGAAAATACCGATTTTCACGTTCTTGTTGCCTAGGTTAATTGCGCGTGCCTAACAACCAGATGGGAAATATGACGTCATGTACCTTACATTTCTCGCGCTTGACGTAACGTTGCTATGCGGGAGGGGTACGCCACGGGGAACAAAGGAAAAGAACTGTACTGAATTTTGATAAAGCTCCTCCCAGAAAGGGTAAAAAGCATGAAATAAATAGAATATTTGTTTTTTTTTTTCGGTGAAAGATCGAAATTTATTTCATCTCGTGAACACCATCGGTAATATTTTCACTCGTGGATGCGCCACTCGTAAAAATATTACCGATGGTGTCCACTCGATGAAATAAATTTCGATCTTTCACCGAAAAAAACAAATATCCTCTATCTCTTGAACAACAGAAAAATTGGCCAATAGCGAAAAGTTTCGGCCAAGGTCAGCCTGCGCGGACTGCGCAGGCTGACCTGGGTCGATACTTTTCGCAGATGCATTAAGCCCCCTTTTCACAGAGCACTGATCTTATGCATGTGAACCCGACGTAAAAATATCATTGAAATGGTGAAAGAAAGGAAACTTTTCCAAGATTTGTTGGCAAGTTTTCGATACGTCAAAGAAGTCGTTCACTCGGGGTAAGGGTTTTGTACCCGCATTGAGTCTTTATTGTATAATGGATAATAACTTTTCACTTTCTTTATTGTTATCTTCTCGACACAAAAAGACTCCGTTTTTTTTTTTTAACCGTGTCTGTAACATCATAGACGATGTAATGATGGGAAGAAATGTGAATACTTTCTCAGCTTTCCCGGTCGGCTGCCTCCTGTGTGTGTACGTGTGTGTCCGTGTGCGTGTGTGTCTTTGCTATGCACTTGAAAGTGTGTCTTTTTGTAGTTTGTTCGTCTGTCTTCCAAACCGTTCTTTCCTTCGTGTTTTTGTTTTCGTCTCTGTCTGTCTGTCTGTTTATTTATCTGTCCGTCCGTCCGTCCCTTCTCTCTCTCTCTCTCTGTCTCCCTGTCTCTCTGTCTCCCTGTCTCTCTCTCTGTCTCCCTGTCTCTCTCAGAGCACAAACTGATACTAAAAAAGTATTTCTGATCTTTTATGAAAATCTTCCCCAGGACTCTTTAGATGACTGACACCTCCAGGACTTTTGTTATTGCTATTTAATATTTCAATCTTTCGGCGCCATAGACGAAAACAGTGACTTTTGCGAACGGTATAGATCAAGATCAGACTGCACAGAACGTGATGTCTGATCTTTGATCTATACCATCTGCTAGTGTAGTCAAGCCTGTACAATCAAAATCATTTTAAGTTTCAACGGTTTGTATTTAGAGCCGTTTAAAGAGGTCGGGTTTATTTATTTGGCGCAAAAATGAAATTCCATAGTACAAAATTTAATATTCTTTGGCTGATCCGTCTCAAAATTCCACACATTTAGTCATATTTTGTGAAAAAGGGGATTAATTCATCTACAAAAAGTAAGGTCCTAACACCTGGGTCAGCCCACGGATCAGTGTTTCCTCGGGGTCGTGGAGACCAGCGATTGTTTGGTACAGGGTCCAACTGTTCTAAATCTGGCTTAAAAGTTAAACTACTTTGACTTTTTGGCTGCTAAGCGCAACTTACTGACCTCTTACGGACAGTGTAGATCAAGATCAGACTGCACAGTCCGATCTTGGATCTACCCTGTCCGATAAGGAGATATTATTCAGTCAAACATACCTTTGAAATGATAATATCTGTTTTTTTTATATCGGCTTGAAAGTTTGATTTATTTCATTTATTAGGATAAGAGATAATAGGAGTAACGATGTGTCTTTCTCCCTTTATCACACAATCCCGACTTTTAACACCCCTGTGAAAGAAGCCTTTTAAAAACATTATGGGAAAAGGAGAAAATGCTGGTAACCAGCATTTTCTCCTTTTTCCATAATGTTTTCTTCCCTTTCCTAAAACATATAACAATTCTTTAGTCACATTTATTTTTGTTGTCTACAAATGATTTCAATTTGGACCAGTCTAAAATTTTGTCATTTGGTAAAGAGTTAACAGTGGAAGATAGCTTGTTCGCGGGTTGAGAAGTCCAAAGACTAAAACTAGTTTACTATATAATACGAGTAAATGTGGTTTTTATCTGTTTTCATTATCAATTCGAAGGCCAGGGTACCCTCGATCTCAACTCTGAGATTACCTAAAAGGCCTTTAAGGGTACTTATAAGCCCCAACAGGTATTGACACAGTTTTGGGAGATTTCATGTTACTATGTGCCGAATGAAATATACTAGACAATGTAGAACAGTGGATGGATAGATGGATGGATGGTAGAACGGAAGGACAGACACACGAACGGACGGGCGGGTGGATGTATGGATGGATGGAGGAGTGAAATGATGGATGAATGGATGGATGGATGAATTAATGGATGGATGGAAAGATTGACGGATGGATGATTGGATGGATGGATGGATGGATGGATGGATGGATGGATGGATAGATGGATGGATGGATGGACGGCTGACGGACGGATGGAGGGACATAACAACAAAGAGTAGAATCAATGCACTAACCAGTACTTAACGTTTCTTCTTCAAACCCAGCACCATACATGTAGTCGCTTGCGTGCTAGCTTGAAACCCAGTGATTGCTTGTTCGATCTCCCGTGCGATCAAATCTTTGAGCGGATTTATAATAATCGTAGCCACAGGATTCATTCCACTCTTTCCGTTAATCCTTGTCTCGACGATGCTCAAGCCGGAAAGCAGCCAGTACCTTGAGAAGAATATTCTTCGTAGTACTTGTAAAAGAAAGATTGGGAAGACATGAATAGTTGCAATGTCCTGCGCGATAAAACGGGAAAATATATGTCGAAAGTAGCTTTAACACCGAACGGACGAACAAAGATATAACAAATAAACAAACAAACATGCTGATTGTTTAATCGTGTTCAAATAGTTATAATTCATCCTTTCATCTTGACTTCAATCATATTAAAGGATTAAATCCTTTACCAGACGAAAAAAATTTATAGTTATCCAAAACTGACAAATTTGCAGACGACAAATAAACTAGTCCTCTATCGGCGTGGTTTGTATTTGAGAAAGTAGAAAACATTGTGGAAAAAAGAAGAAAATGCTGGTTACCAGCATTTTCTTCTTTTCCCACAATGTTTTCTATAGCTTTCTGATGTAGGGTAGTTTAAACTCGGGGTTGTTTTATTTAAGATTAAGCCAATAAAGGATCGGTGTTTGAAAGAGAAAATTGACGTCGAAATTCAGATAATATCTAATTTTTTGTCAAAGTGTCCGACAAACCAGACGAAAGTCCGATACCTGTTTTTTTTTTACCTGACGTATTAAAACGATATGCCAGACGACTGATGTTTTAAAGTCCCAGTATCGGTCAAAATGAAAAGAATGGAATTAGAGGTTGATATTCAGATTTTTAGAAAATGCAAGAAGACAAAAAAATGTTTTTACTGAATTAAGTTAATTGATAGCGGGTAAAGAAGACCAGTTCCTCCCATGGCTTGTTCATCCAATGATAGCGTGCTACTCCATTTGATTGAGAATGAATATCAATAGATCGAACTGATTGATTGTAATGTTGGGAACTGAATGTTAACGGCAAAAGATATTTCAAAATCAAAATGGTAAAGTACAAACCTAATTCTATTCGATATATTTTCATGGTTTCTCTCTCTATCCATGATGCATCCTACTGTCAAGGGATTTAACTCCTAACTCCTCCTTATGATCGAAGGGAGATCTACAATACAAATAATCATGCCCTTTTTTCGTGAGTATTCTCCCTCCGACCAAAAATGTATTCATTTGCCACATAACGGCTTCATTGACAAATACATGTACCACATCGGTGTTCTCAACGCTTTGATGAGATTTCGCACCAGTATTTGACAAAGACTTGAGAGAATCAATAGCAGACGGCGATTATATGG
The DNA here is from genome assembly GCA_943736015.1 of Tridacna crocea. Classification (NCBI taxonomy): domain Eukaryota; kingdom Metazoa; phylum Mollusca; class Bivalvia; order Cardiida; family Cardiidae; genus Tridacna; species Tridacna crocea. The sequence continues at coordinate 17,408,154 of OX031068.1, read as the reverse complement.
GGACTGCATTCAAATAAGCACAATGACGTCATATCTGAGTTTATAATGATCTATGAGCCATGCTCTGATGAAAGGTGGCTTAATAATCTCCGTGAGGCATTCTACCAAAAATGTCATCATTATGACCATTAATCCGTTAAGTCTATCTTGTCCAAAAGCCAAATAAATTATGAGGCAAAAAAGGAGAAAATGCTGGTAACCAGCATTTTCTCCATTAATAGTAATGTCTTATACATTGTTAGAGACAAATTTTACTACATAATTGAAATTATTTCAATATGTCGCGTGCAAATGCTTTTTAATTTTGCCGTATTTAGAACATCCCAGTGTGGTTAAGTTATAACTGTATCACGCCGAGCCCCGGTGGCTTAGTCGGTAGCGTGCAGGACTTAACCCTTTACTCCATAGATACTCATTTCTACGCATTGCTTGTAGGAGCATTTGGAAAACATTGTGGCAAAAGGTGAAATTGCTCGTAACGAGCAATTTCACCTTTTGCCACAATGTTTTCTACACTATAAAAAGGTGTCATATACACATAAGAAACGGCTTCATCCTTGCTGTTATTTAGGGCCAGTTAGGGATAGCATAGAAATGCTCTATGGGGTAAAGGGTTAAGAAAAGCGGGCGTTGGTTCAATCCCTGATTAGGTAGATTTCTTTCCGAGGATTCAGGATGATATTCATTGCGACAGGATTCATTTCTCTCTCAGCTAAGAAGTGTTTTTTGACGATGATTATGCTGGAAAGCAGTAAATGGGTTTGAAAGAAAATTATGCAGATTACTGGTAAAAGAGACTTCGGGAAAGCATGGGTAGGAATACTGGTCGCTGCGATATAAATGAAATAATGTTGAAAGCCGCGATAAACACCATACAATCAATCAATCAGTCGCATGAAGATACAGGGATGAACGCAGCTTTATAAAATAAGAATGAACTGGGTTTAACTCTTTACCAAACGACAAAATTGTAGACTGGTCCAAATTGAAAGAATTTGCAGACAACAAAATAGATGTGACGCAAAAATTGAAGGTTGGTTTGGAAAGGATAGAAAACATTGTGGGAAAAGGAGAAAATGCTGGTTACCAGCATTTTCTCCTTTTCCCAAAATGTTTTCTAAATGCTTCTTTCTCAGGGGCGTAAAAAGTAAGAATTGTCTGGTAATGGGTTAACTCTTTACCAAACGACAAAATTGTAGACTGGTCCAAATTGAAAGAATTTGCAGACAACAAAATAAATGTGACGCAAAAATTGAAGTTTCTTTAGGAAAGGATAGAAAACATTGTGGGAAAAGGAGAAAATGCTGGTTACCAGCATTTTCTTCTTTTCCTACAATGTTTTCAACAAGCTTCTTCCATGGGGGTCGTGAAAACCAGGGATTGTTTGGTAAAGGGTAAGAGCTGGCTGAAAACTGCCGCCTGAAAACTAGTATGAATGTATCGTTTAAATATCTGATTTAATAAAGTTTAATACAAGGCTAAAATTTCGACACCACATGCTGTTCACGTTATAAAAGTCTAGGAATAGTAACAGCCATTCAAACATGTTTTTTTATATACTATTTAGCTGTAAAACAAGACAAATAAAACCGTAAAATCGCCAGGAATATTACAAAATAACAGAAAATAATCTAATCGGTAATAAAAACATCACCGCTTTCGTTTTATCTTTACTTCTCAGTCTCCGTTTGCATTTGAAACCTAGATATGAGACGACGTTAAACGTCGAAAATGAAACAAAATCTAATGGTTTTAGTCTGTATCGAAATAACTACCCTTCGCAAATCTTTTTTGTTCTTTTTTGATTCATTTAGCAAGTTCACGTACATTGTATATAAAACGGGTAAAACGGGTGACGACAAAAAATGAAGACTGACACCAGATGCTACTTTCTGTGGCACCTAATCATGTTCCAAAAGATTTGCTCTTCGAACGGAGAAACTTGTCCGCTGTATAAAACATGGGCCGCATTACCGTCAAAGAAAATAAGGGCCTGCCACCATAAAAAGTAATCCACTGGCGCTATTCGTGGAATTCAAAACATCTTCATACTTCCTTTACCCTGCTCAATTGTGAATGGATTGAATGAATAATGTAACAAAGATCAGACTGTACTAACTTTGAGTCTGATCTGCATCTACATTCTCCAACTCTATCTTAATATCTTGAGGCATGGGAGTACAATTGAAATTGATATTTACCACACTACCCTAGGTTTTAAAGACCCTGAGAAAGAAAACTTTTGAAAATGTTAAAAAAGTGAGAAAATACCGGTACAATCTTTTTTTTTTTTCTCCTTTTCCACAATGTTTTCTACCGGTCTAGAACCATTCCTTCAATATTTGAGTCACATTCATTTATTTAACTACAAATGTATTTTATTTGGGCAAGTCTAAAATTTTGTTGTTGTAAAGAGTTAATAAACTTAATGAACTTAATATTTTTGCGATGTTTTCTGATAAAGTTCCGCACCATATATGTAAACATTTTTTTACTAGAAAACAAAATCCTGTTTCGTCTCGTTAATTGATCTACGACTTAACTGAATAGATGACAATGGCAGATGACAAATTTTATGTGGTTGTTATTATTAGACTTGTCTTTATTGATTATACACATTTTAAAAGACGTTTAAAGGTAGCCCTTCAGAATTTGGGACAAAAATTTTACAAAAATACAGAAAAATCATCCTAATACTCTCAAAGCCATGGAATTTCCATTCATAAAATCCCAGAAGTCGAAAACCATCCGCCAACATGAGAAATTAGAGATTAACTACAGCCCAGGTCGACACTGAAGGGAAACACCCTCTATTTTTACATCAGCAACTTGCTCATTTACATACCGGAAATATACAGACGAAGCTTCAAACATAGCGTCCGAAGTTCTAGACATAATGGAAAATAATTACATGTTTGTTATGTTATGGAATATAAGAGTCATTAGTCACGTGTCCGTCACTTAACAATCCCACAATGCTTTTTTGATTTTTGGAGGGAGATCTAAAAATAGCTTAAGAGTCTACGTAGCTTTTTAAGGGAATACAACCCATTTTTTTTTGTGTGTATTTTTATGATTCTTAATTATTGATGATTTGTATTATTTTTTCGTATTTATTTCAGTGATATATACATTTTTTAATTTGGTGTGATTTATAAAATCTAAATATCCACCTTTAAAGAGGGCCTTTGCATCAAATCTTGGTTGTTGTTTAAGGGGGTGGTGGTAGAAAGTTGGTGTTTAAAGACGAAAACTCAAAAGGGTATGAACGTTTACATCTGGATGAAAACAGATGCGGCTTGAACTCAGCAACTCAAAATCTAAAACAATATGTGTTGCAATAAACGCTATACCGTTACCAGCGGTCTAGAATTTTTTCATTAAAAATACTAAAGTCTTGATAACTCCATGTGTTTTCCTTGTGTATTATGTCAATATACTATCTTTCTTTGTTTTCCCTTTAATTTTTACCGGTGAAGAAACTTAGTCGTCTCTGTACAATTTAAAAAAAACAGTTTATAGTCCCTTTAAGCAATTTTGCAAATATGTTACAGTATGAATGAATTTTCCAGAAAACTCCGAAAAAACCTGAATATGACAGCATGTAAAAATACGAAAGGAATAAAAACGCTAAAGAATAGCCACTAGAATTTCCTTCTTTTCTCACAATGTTTTCTCTAGTTTCAGATACGACTATCAACGGTTTAGGGTACATAAATTTGTTCGTTTACATTTTTTTGTCAGTTTGGACGAGTCAAAACTGATACCTTTCATGCGGTAGAGATTTAACACTTCTCCAAATATCAGAATTGAAGACTCGTCCAAATTGAAAGCAGTGTCTGGCAACATTTTAGATCTTTCTCAAAATATTAAATTCTCTTTGAAAGGGTGTAAAACATGGCTGGAAAAGAAGAAAATGCTGATAACCAGCATTTTCTTCTTTTCCAACCATGTTTTCAAATGCTATCTTTCTCTATCTCTCGTGGTGGTTAAAAGTCGGGACTGTATGGTAATGAGTTAAGAGGTAATTTTCGAAGATTTCCCATCGAATCAGTCCTAATCAATCAAACTGAGTATTCTTTTGTCACAGTGTTCTGTCTATCTAACAATACATCGAATGGCATAGACGCATGACTCAAGAGTACAACCGAGCCCGGATAGTCCTAACTGCTTCCTAAACCCTTCTGCGCTATACGCGAAAATAGAAGCATATAAAAAGAAGGCATCGATCAAGATCAGACCGCACAAAACGTGCCGTCTGATCTTAATCTCTATCCATCGCTTGTTTAGTAAAGACTTAAAGATGATCTTTATTTACTTTAGTTTTAGTAAAACTGCATTTTTGGCCGTCGAAAGAGGTCTGGTTTATATAATGATGCCAAAAGAGTCTGATAAAATTTGAACCTTGCTCTGTAAAAAAGGTAGCTTAATCCATCAAAAAAAGTATCGACCCATTTCAGTCTGCGAATTCCGAGCGGGCTAACATGGGTCGAAACTTTGTGCTATTGGTCAATTTTCTGCATGTCAACGGACCAGTCTATTCATGATTAAGTCATCTGTTAGAGAAAACGGATTTGATAAATCCATATTATATAATGACACTGCTAGGTAAAACGGATCATGGAAAAGCCTTAACTCTTTATCACATAATCCCGATTTTAAACGACCCTGAGAAAGAAGCTCGTACGGTAGAAAACATTGTGGGGAAAGGAGAAAATGCTATTAACCAGTATTTTCTTATTTTCTCCTTTTCCCACAATATTTTCTACACTATAAAAAAGCCAGACACCATCACATTAACCCTTTACTCCATAGATACTCATTTTGACGTATCAACAACAGACAGCTTTTGAAAACATTGTGGGAAAAGGAGAAATTGCTCGTAAGGAGCGATTTCTCCTTTTCCTACAATGTTTTCCACTCAATCAGATATTTGTATCCTTATTTGTCCATATTTGTGACATCATATCTTTATTTGCTGCTGAAAGGAAGAGCCTCAAATTTTGACGTATCAACAACAGACAGCTTTTGAAAACGTTGTGGGAAAAGGAGAAATTGCTCGTAAGGAGCAATTTCTCCTTTTCCCACAATGTTTTCCTCTCAATCAGATATTTGTATCCTCATTTGTCCATATTTTTGACATTATATCTTTATTTGCTGCTGAAATAGAAGAGCCTCAAATTGGCATATCAGGTAAAGATCTAATTTGTCGTCTGTTAATGCTTTGAATATGGTAAACTCCAAAAATTTATCGTTTGGTAAAGAGTTAAACCACCTTTTGTCAGAGAGGTGCCCAATTGTAGAACACTTCCAACATTTTATGTTGTGATCGACGTCAATCATCGTGACAGAGAGACGAAAAGGAGCGTCAGATTGATGCCTGTGAAAAGATTAATGAATTTATTGTCGGACAAAAGTTGTGGGCGATAAGACGTAAAAAAAAAAAGGACTAGACGGTTAGACCTAAGGCTGTTAGACGGAATTTAGGGATTTTTTTTTGCAGGCAGTGTGGATGAAGATCAGACTGCACAGAACGTGCAGTCTGATCTTGTGTCTACACTGTGCGATCAGGAGATTTTTTTTCGAAAAAAAAAAATGTTTTCTCGAAACGGTAAACTTTGAGGGTTTTTATTAAACTATCGGCTTTAACTCTTTACCAAACGACAAAAATTTTAGACTAATCCAAATTGAAAGCACTTGCAGGCAACAAAATAAACGTAACTCAAAAATTGTTATTTGTTTCCAGCAGGGTAGAAAACATCGTGGGAAAAGGAGAAAATGCTGGTTCCCAGCATTTTCTACTTTTCCCACAATGTTTTCAAAAGGTTTCCATCTCAGGGTTGTAAAAACAAGGGATTGTTTGGTAAAGGGTTGAAGTTCCATTCCATTAAGCAGGAAAAGGGTTATAGGACTGGAATAGAATCGTTATATATGATGTGTGCGAACTATGAAAATTTGCCTTTATTTTTTAGCATGCTTTTCCAGGTTGACTTTTGACATGTTCACGCGCCCGCCCGGGTGGCTCAGTGGTGAGCGTGTCGGACTCATGACCTGGTGGTTCTGAGTTCGATACCCGGTTGAGGCGAACTTTCTTTCCGGCGTATTTTCGCCTCTCACTTCTGCTGAAGCATGTGAGAAAAGTAGTCGGTGGCTTTGGAAAGAAAGTTGTGTTAGTACTGGTGTGAGAAAGCCAGGAAATACATGTGCGTCACCGACGGCCATGATATGATCTTAGCTGTTAAAGTGGCGTTGAACCCCAATACAACCAACCAACCAACCTTTTCACGCGTATTGCTGCTTTATGCTAAAGATGATTTTTATGCTATTTGCAGCAGATGATGTTTGAAGACATAGTGGCAAAAGGGAACAATGCCACATTGCTAGCCTGTCGAAAGCGAATCCAACAATTCGAGGGACTTTTGAAATTGTCGTCGGCAAAACTAACTTCTTAAATTTCACGAGTCCACAATATTGTTGTTTGGTGAAGAGTAACCGAGAAAGAAATAAGTAAAAGAAATAAGTCGACTTGACGCTATTCTATCGTTTGCCCTACTTATCATTTTGAGCAGATATTATCTCCCGCCAGATGGCACTCTACAAATACTCATCTGTCTAATTCGGGCATCCTGGGAACAGAACCGGACTACTTTCCATGCGACAACCGTTACTTTGAATCTCAAACTAAAATAAACGTTTTCTCAATAAAAAGCTACCTGGTGCGATTCATTCAGCTATGATCAGCAGTTTAGGGAAATCTGGAGCGAAAACAGGCCTGATTATTCCTCTAACGTGTTGATAAAAGTCATTTTCTCCATTGCTACTCTATAGCCCGAACTACTACAATACCCCCAGTATGGGGGGGGGGGGGAAGGTTGATGCGCCATATAAGACATGTCGAATCGTCGAAGAATATGACATACGTAGACAACGTTTTTACAAAAGAACAAAGCGTCATGCCATGATTTTAGATAAAGGACTGGCAATTCATCAAGTACACCTAGTCAAATAACATTGTGGTGAATGAAGGTATTGTCGTGAACTGAAATTCTTCCTTTTCAACGATGTTTCGAAGCTCCACTTCGTGGTCAACATATTCAGTTGTCTTTGAATTCAATACACGACACGCAGTCGTCCAGAGAGATTTGTGGGGTGAACTTAATTGACGTATGTTATGAAGGATATCTGGCCTGCAACATGCGGAAAGGGACTGTCGGACATTTGCGTAAGGTGCTGTCTCGGATCAGCCTGCGCTGGAGGATCTATCAGTTTTGGATTTTTTTCTACATTGTTTTCTCTAGTTTCTATCTGATAAAGGCTTCATCAAAATATAAAATCTGCATGTACTGGGCCATTACCAATTATTCTCACGGAGCCCGGTAGGTGTCATGCATTCCGTTAAACGAAGTACCAGTTCGAGAAAACGAAAACGAAAACGAAATCCCAAATCGTTAAAACGAAATGCTATTTCGAGAAAACGAAATCCTAAATCGTTAAATGCTATATCGAGAAAACGAAATACTAAATCGTTAAGACAAAATGCTATTTCGAGAAAACGAAATCCTAAATCGTTAAATGCTATTTCGAGAAAACGCAATACTAAATCGTTATGACGAAATGCTATTTCGAGAAAACAAAGTGAGTATGTTGGGAACACTTGCTTATCATCGCATCAGTCTTCCGAACATACCCATTTCGTTTTTTCGAAGAAACATTTCGTTTTTATCGAAATGTTACTTCGTTTTAACGATTTAGTATTTCGTTTTCTCAAATTAGCATTTCACTTAACCCTTTCCCAAACAATCCCTGGTTTTTACGGGTCAGGAATAGAAGCCTTTTGAAAACATCGTGGGAAAAGGAGAAAACGCTTGTAACCAGCATTTTCTCCTTTTCCAACAATGTTTTCTTCCCTGCTGGGAACAAATTTTGCATTTTGAATAACATAAACATTGTCGTCTGCAAGTGCTTTCAATTTGGACCAGTCTAGAATTTTGCCGCTTGGGAAAGGATTAAACGATTTTGTGCTTCGTTTTCTCGAAATAGCATTTCGTTTTAACGATTTAGTATTGTATCCTCTCCAACGATTTAAATTTCGTTATTTCGAAAAAGGACAAAGCAAGACACCTACAGGACTCCGTACATTCCCAAGTTTTAACTACCCTGAGGAAAAAACGCTTTTTAAAACATTGTGGAAAAAAAAAAACGGGTTCCTTTTCGCACCATGTTTTCCATCGTTTTGGTGAGGACCTCCTCAATTTGAGTCACCTTCATTTAATCGTCTGTAAATTGTTGGTTTACTCCGAAAACCTCGAAACAACAGCTGAATGCATTAAGCGTCCTTTTCAGAAAGTACGACTTGTATAATGACTTGCAACACACATAAAGGGGTATTCGAACATTTGCGTAAAGTGTCGTCTCGGATCAGCCTGCGCAGTCCGCGCAGGCCAATCCGAGACGGCACTTTACGACTACTTTAGATTTTGTGCCACAGCAGACTTGCGCAAAACAGAAAATCGCTTAAAAATGGGAAGTGCCGTCTCGGATTGGCCTGCGCGGACTGCGCAGGTTGATCTGAAACGATACTTTACGCAACTGTCCGAATGCCCCTTTTCGGGTGCTGCACGCCATATAGGATGTATTGATTGATATGCAAATAACGCGCCAAGGATGTTTGGCGTTCTTTATGATTGTGTGATTTTCGTCTGCACTTTTCTATCAGACACATCTTTATGGGTACAAACCTATAAAATGTGGAAGGTCTGAAAAATTAATCATTTCCCCTTTTCGTGATGATGTCACTCTTTTTTATTATTTATTTTATTATTCACATTTAATTTGATACCCTAGTTTTAATCGTTAGGATGGAAATATAACACACTTTCTCCCTTTTTCCCCCTCCCTTTTTAATACGATTTCAATTTCCCATGACAACAAACTTGAAGAATTTATCCAGATATATATTCTGATACTGTTTGCCAGAATTTTCTCCCTTTCCCACCATGTTTTTGACTTTTTCAAAAACAAACCCGATTATATGGGGCATATTTAATTTATCGTTTGCACATGTTTTTAATTTGGACAAGTCTTGACTCTAAGATTTTCAAGTGCAATCCAGGGCTCGTATTCACCAACCATTCTTTAGAATATTCTTAGTCTTATTCTCCAAGGTTTTCTAAATTTGTAAGTAACACAACTTCTGATTGGCTAAACCGAATGGTTTAGCCAATCAGAAGTTGTGTTTCTTACAAATGTAGAAAATTCTGGAGGATAAGACAAAGAACGTTCTTAAGAATGGTTGGTGAATACGGGCCCAGGGCGCATTTTCGGCGAGTATAGATCAAGATCAGTCTGCACAGAACGTGTCGACTGATCTTTGATCTGCACTGTCAGATAAAGAGATATTTTTTTCTCTAATCAATAATTTCAAAATTGCAATATGTGTTTTCTTTTACTGTTAGCTGACAGTTCCATTTCACTTATTTAGTTTTAAAATCTTAAATATTCAAACCACGATCAGTCAGAGCTCCAGATAAGAGGGAGTGCTGATATTCTAAATCCGTTATTTCTTTTCCAAACCCTATGTTGTGGGTACTCATTAGAATCGTCTCGTCGAGACGATTCTAATGAGTACCCACAACATAGGGTTTTAGTGAGAATAATTAATATTTTCAATTTTGAAATCGAAATCACCCCCTCTATCTGGAGCTATGGATCTGTGAAAAGGGGGCTTAATGTATATCGATGATACCCAGCAAGTCAAAATAATTATGAACATGGATCCATAAAATTCATTTTGTCTGACAAGGGACTGAGTCATGAGGTAGATTGACCCTTCGACATGCAGAAAATTGACCAATAGCAAAAGGTATCGGTCTAGGTCAGCCTGCGCGGACTACGCACGCTGACCTGGGTCGATACTTTTCGCAGATACATTAAGTCCCTACTTTTCACAGAGTTTGGTTCATTTGAAAATGTTAAACACAATAAAAAAGACTTATCCGCTTCCCAAATTAACTGATTAAATAAAAAAAAAAAATTAGCATTACGATGGTTGTTTATATTCTATTTTCAGATTGTACCTGTACGTTCAACGAGCAGACCTACAACATAGGGGAGACGTGGCATCCACCCGCGTTTGAGAGCTGTGTAAACTGTTCATGTGTCCTGACAGAAACAGTATGTAATAAAGTCTAAACCCTCCTCCAAATGGTCTTGTGTTGGAACTATACTCGGGACATAGACTTCTGAAAAGGTTGTGGGAAATGAAGAAAATGCTGGTTACCAGCATTTTCTCCTTTTCCCACAACGTTTTCTACTGAAGCCAATGATAAATCCTTAATATCTTATTTCCTTGTAAATGCTTTCGATATATATGTCAAGTATATCTATATTTTTCTCACATTGTTTTTCCTCTCAAAATTTGTTTTTCCTTTTCAAAATGACAAAATCTTAGACTGGTCCGAGTTGAAAGCATTGGCAGAAGACAAAATAAACGTAAAACATTGTTGGAAAAGAAGAAAATGCTGATTTTTAGCATTTTCTTCTTTTCTCGCAATGCTTTCAAGGACTCGCTAAGGGCTCGCTTTATTAACATTTTTGTAGACTCGTTTAATAAAATTTCATCTCAAAAACAAATTTATGTCAGATACTACATATCAAATGCAATTCATTACCCTCTGTAAATTAAATTGAACAGGGTGTACCGGAAGTGAAATGTGTAAATAAAGCTGACAAATGTCCAAAACTCACATGTGCTATCCAGAGAAAAGATCCCAACACGTGCTGTCCATACTGTGAAGGTAAGTTTCGAGGAAGAATATCATTATTTGTTAACTTGTTCTGCTGCTTGCCTGCCAGTTTGAATTGCTACATATTGATGCAAGTTAGGAAGCTAGATATAATGACCTATTCATCCGCTTGCTGTAATTATAGCACATTGTTTAACTCTTTACCAAACGACAATATTTAAGACTGGTCCAAATTGAAAGCATTTGCAGACGACAAAATAAAAGTGGCTGAAAATTTGAAATTTGTTTTGTGAAGGGTAGAAAAGATTGTGGAAAAAGGAGAAAATGCTGGTTACCAGCATTTTCTCCCTTTTCCCACAATGTTTTCTAAAGGCTTCTTTCTCAGGGACGTCAAAAGTAGGGATTGTGTGGTAATGGGTTAATCATCGAAAAGAACGTATAATCTTGAAGTAGATTCGCATAATTCGGAATGTTGTATAATTGTCATTTTCTAACAAGATCAACCTTCAGGGTAAAAAATGTTTGATGAAAAGTTGGAAAAATAAAATAATCTTATTATATACTCATCCTTACAACTGAAGAGAAAAAAAAATGCTGTTAAAACTTCAAAAAGTGTAGAAATGTTCAGCTGTGGAAACAGAGATAAATTACCAATAAATATTTCATGCTTTTCGGTAGGTTATCGAGAAATATCGGTGAAATATAAAAAAAATACCGATTGTTATATTCTAGTTACCTAGATAAAATGCCCGTGACTCACAGCCAGATGGGAAATATGACGTCATTTACCAATACATTTCTAGAGCTTAACGTAATACTGTACATAATGCGTTGCTGTGCGGAGGGGGTGCGCCACCAGGAATAACTGAAAAGAACTGTACTGGATTTTGATAAAGTTTCTTTTGATAAAGTTCCTTCTAAAGTTTAAGGAAAAAAAGAATACTATTATGCTCTATAAATTGTGCAAAGAATAGAAAAATACAAAGATTTGTCCATATCTAAAACCGGAATCGAAATACATTGTGCCAGTAATAGAAGAATACAAGGGATTGGTCCATATCTAAAACCGGAAACGAAATATATTGTGCAAGGAATAGAAAAAATACAAGGGATTGGTCCATATCTAAAACTGGAAACGAAATATATTGTGCATGGTATAGAAAAATACAAGGGATTGGTTCATATCTAAAACCGGAAACGACAACTGCGACTGCTCTCCAAAACATGAGATGTCTTTTCTATCCATCCCTATCTTGTGCAATCTTGCACTCATTGAGACCAATATTTGGCATGGGGATACAATAATAGTTACAGTGTCATAAAAAAGAATGAAACGGGTTAACTCATTACCACACAATCCCTACTTTAGACGACCCTAAGAAAGAAGCCATTAGAACATTGTGGGAAAAGTAGAAAATGCTGGTAAACAGTATTTTCTCCTTTTCCCATAATGTTTTCTATTCTTCACAAAACAAATTTCAAATTTTCATTCACTTTTATTTTGTCGTCTGCAATGGCTTTCGATTTAGACAAGCCTAAAATATTGTCGTTTGATAATGGGTTGAAAACCCGGCTGAAAGCTGCATGAAACAAGTAAAGATATATATTTGAGTCTCATGTTTAGAACATCGCGTGTTAAAATTTAAGTCGATCTCGATATTCACCGTGTGCTTAAACAAAGAACATATGTCTTAGTCTGATGAGAATTAACTTGCTGAAAAAGGCATTGAATAGTTTGAATTCCACAAGACTTTGGTGACCTGAATGAATGATTTGAGGCAATTACTGCATTATTGACATCTTAGAAAGTCGTTTGTATTTTTCTTTTGGTTATACTTTTAATTTTGCTTTCCTTTGAATTGTCTTTGTTTTCCCTTAAAACTTATTTCTTTGTAATTATAACATTTGTACTAACTTTAAAGAATGATTTTTGCCATCTTCGATTATTAATGCGAATCAAAGATACTAGTAAATGATGAAAGTTTAACCCTTTACCAAACGACACAATTCTAGACTGGTCCAAATTGAGAGCACTTGCAGATGTCAAAATAAACATAACTCAAAATTTGGAATTTTCAGCAGGGTAGAAAACATTGTGGGAAAAAGAGAAAATGCTGGTTACCAGCATTTTCTCCTTTTCCCACAATGTTTTCAAAAGGCTTCTATCTCAGGGTTATAAAAACCAAGGATTGTTGGGTGAATGGTTCAGTATTTAATGCCTTTCTTGGTAAAATGCATCATGGGAATGCATGAAACCTCCATTAACCAGCGCATGTCACAATTCTTGGTGCTCTGTGGGTTCTTTATTGAATTCTATTTACCGCATTACATTTTTTTTAGTCTTTTTCGACAGAATCGGACCCTTTAACGACCTTGAGGAAAATGGCATCTGAAAACATTGTTTGACAAGGAGAAAATGCTTGTTAACAGCAATTTCTCCTTTTCCAACAATGTTTTCTGTCTCTTCAAAGATAACATACAGCATTTGAGTAAAATTTTTTTTTGTTGTATGTAAAGTACATGTATTATCAGTTTGGCCAAGTCCATTACTTTTCGTTTGGTTAAGAGTTCTATAACCCATGAAACCTATGGTTTTGTTTTCAATATCCTAAATAAATTTGGCAAACAACTTTGCTAATGGCCGATCATAGTTTTGAAGTGAAAATGTTTCTCTTTATTATCATCATTTCCAGCCAATATTTAAAACCACAAACATTGCTGAAATAATACTTAAAAATTATTTCTACCGGAAAAAAATCTGACAGAATAGGAAAGTGTGGCTTTAATTTCAGGCTGCAGGTTCTGTATAGTGTGTTATTAAACCACACCCTGTTTGTAAAAGCCGACTGGAATCACGCCTAAAAGCCAAAAAGTTAAAGAAGCAAATGGTACCATAGTGGCTTTATAAATCTTCCGATCGGCCAAGTTTCTAGCAGCCATTTAAAACAATTCATTTACAATCGGGCTACAACTTTGTGAATTAACCAATGGTGTGCAGTATTAACTATTGTTGTTGTATTTCTACGCACGTTTCTGACTAAACCCGCACTACTTTTTGTTTTTACTTCTTATTTTGCATACCTTTCCCCTGGTAGTTTTAGCTCTAACTGTTGCTTTTTACGTAATTTTCACTCTTCCGTGAAAAATACACACCTTTTTATCTAGATATTCCCAACATTCCTCCTACAGTGAGAGGTGACATCGACGAAAGTAGTTCCTCTAACAGGGAATCGTGCACAACATCTGACGGAAGAGTTTACAAAGATGGCGAGGAATACCCGTCCAATTCAACCGGCATCAAACCGACTTCAAATCAACAGTGTGTTATGTGTGTTTGCCAGGTAAGCCATTAACCCATTACCACACAATCCCTACTTTTGACGCCCCTGACAAAGAAGCCTTTTGAAAACACTGTGAGAAAAGGAGAAAATGCTGGTAACCAGCATTTTCTCCTTTTCCCACGGTCTTTTCTACCCTTCCCAGAACAAATTTCAATTTTTCTTTCACCTTTATTTTGTTGTTTGCAAATCCTTTCAATTTGGACCAGTCTAAAATTTTCTCGTGTGGTAAAGAGTTAACCCTCTACCAAACGAGAAAATTTTAGACTGGTCCAAATTGTAAGCACTAGAAGACGACAAAATAAACGTAACTCAAAAGTTGAAATATGTTTCTAGTAGGGAAGAAAACATTGTGGGAAAATGAGAAAATGCTGGTTACCAGCATTTTCTCCTTTTCCCACAATGTTTTCAGAAGTCTTCTATCTCAGGGTCGTAAAAACCAGGGATTGTATGGTAAAGGCTTAAAGCATATTATAATCCCATTGTAGGCCTAATAAGTCTTTTTTTTCTGTTTAAAAAGCTTTTTTGGCTCTCAAGTTGAGATAATAAAAAACATTGCCAAATTATCTCTACGCAGCCTCTGAAACAAGATTGTGGTTTGGGAACTGTGTAGAATATAGATCGGACTGCACCTGTTCGTCGTTTATCAGTTAAAGATGGCCCTTCAGAATTTGGGACGAAAATTTTACAAAAATACAAAAGTATCATCTTTATACTCCCAAAGCCTTCTAATCGTCATTCATATCGAAAACCATCCGACTACACGAGAAATAAGAGATTTACTCCGGCCAAAGTCGACATCGACGGGAAGCACGTTCTATTTTTACATGAACAACTCGCTCATTTACATACTGGAAATATGCAGACGAAGCTTCAAACATAGCGTCCGAAGAAGATATTATGAAAAATAATTACATGTTTGTTATGTAATAGAATTTAAGCGGTATTAGTCACGTGCCAGTCACTTAACATTCCCACAATACACTTTTTTATTTTTTGGCGCGAAATCTAAAAATAGCTGAAGAGGCTACGTAGCCTTTTAAGGGAACACCATCAAATTTTTTTTTTTTTTGGTAATTCTATGATTCTTAATTATTGATGATTTGTATTTTTTTTTTCATACAAATTTCAGTGATATATATATTTTTTGATTTGGTGTGATGTAAAATTTCTAAGTACTACCTTTAACATGTAACATGCTTTTGTCAAAGAAAGCTTAGATGGTGTTCACAACTTATTTGGTGGAATGGTTTTGCGCAACTTTCAGAAAAGTCTCAACCACGTATTACGACCCTGAGATAGAAGTCCTTTGAAAACATTGTGGAAAAAGGAGAAAATGCTGGTTACCAGCATTTTCTCCTTTTCCCACAACGTTTTCTACCTTGCTGGAAACAAATTTAAATTTTTGAGTCATGTTCATTTTGTCGTCTGTAAGTGCTTTCAATTTGGAACAGTCTAAAAATTTGTCGTTTGGTAAAGAGTTAAGGAACTACGGACTAAATCGTGAGCTAGGGTGTTCCTTTGACATACAGAAAATTGACGCAGACTTGCACAGGCTGATATGGGTGTAC
Source organism: Tridacna crocea (assembly GCA_943736015.1). Taxonomy (NCBI): domain Eukaryota; kingdom Metazoa; phylum Mollusca; class Bivalvia; order Cardiida; family Cardiidae; genus Tridacna; species Tridacna crocea. The sequence goes on along the minus strand of OX031068.1, from coordinate 17,392,500 downwards.
ACTTATTCTTATGCCATGGCATTAAACTCCTTTAATTTTACGCATGACGCATCTATTTGTCTGAAGAAGACTGGAAGTTATTCTAAGTTCATTTAACCTGTTATCTTGTAGAACGGACGATCACTGTGTCACTTAAAGACGTGCTCGATTTTACCCGGCTGTACTTCGTTTATCAACAGATCGGACCACTGCTGTCCCATATGTGCAGGTAAATTTCACTTTAACCCTTTACCAGAGGACGAAATTTTAGCCCTGTCCAAATTGAAAGCATTTGCTGACGACAATTTCAGTGTGGCTCAAATAGTGCAATTGTTTATTGATAGGGTAGAAAACACTGTTGGAAAAGGAGAAAATGCTGGTTACCAGCATTTTCTCCCTTTCCCACAATGTTTTCGAAATTCTTCTTTGCAAGAGTCGTCAAAAGTCGTCATTATGTGAGAAAGGGTTAAATTCTTATCCTGCTGTATGACTAATTAATATCCTAAATATAACTGCTTCAAAAGTTGACAAATACCACTTCAGCGTTCTCAACACTTTGATTATTACATAGGCTTGACTACATGAGCACGATGCATCCGATACTGTCCAGGATACATCCGATATTGTACACGATGCATCCGATATTGTACACGATGCATCCGATATTGTTCAGGATACATACGATATTGTTCTGGATACATACAATAGTGTAAACGATGCATCCGATATTGTTGCCGATAAATCCGATATTGTTCAGGATACATACGATCCGATATTGTTCAGGATACATACGATATTGTTCAGGATACATCCGATATTCTTCAGGAAACATACGATATTGTACACGATGCATACGATATTGTTCACGATGCATCCGGTATTGTTCACGATGTATACGATATTGTTCAGGATGCATCCGATACATCAGTTATTGTAAGCGGTACATGCAACATTGTACATAATACATCCGATATTGTACACGATGCATCAGATACTATTCGCGATTCATGCGATATTGCTCGCGATAAATCCGATATTGCTCGCCATACATCTGATATTCCTCTCGATACATCCGATATTGTACACGATATATCCGATATTGAAAACGATACATCCGATATTGAACACGATATATCCGATATTGAAAACGATGCATCCGATATTGAACACGATGCACCCGATATTGTACACGATATATCTGATATTGTAAGAGATACATTCGATTTCGTAGGCGATACATCTGATATCATTAGCCTGGCCCTTGGCCGGTTCTTTCCGACTCGTCACGATGAACACCGGTCAGGTTACAGAACATCAGCGTGTACTTCCGGCTTTACACAGCTCATACCGTTATTTCTGGTTCACTAAAATCGGAACTCACAGGGGTTACAAACCGGGACAGCGAGAACAAGGCTTAAGGTGTAAGACAGTAAGACAAAATGAAAGATTACCACCTACTGCTCATGATCATAGTGCAGACTAAAGTGCTTTGGCAAACGTTTGAAGTTTTTACTCTACAACCAAAAACATTATAAAGGAAGACAGACGGTAAACAGTTAACCCAATTTCTTTACTTTACCGTAATAAAACAGTAATTACTTAATATCTTTTCGCAGCAGTGAATATTTACCGGAGTAAAAAAATGTAAACTTTTCCAAATTAATAGTGTTTGGAGACGAACTTTCAAATGATGGCTCAAATTTTTGTCTGTAAATTGGGAAAAAAAAAATATTATGAAAAAAGAAAAGAAAAGAAAATGCTGTAGATCAGAACTCTTCTCTTTTCCGGTATTGTTTTTAAAAGGATTCTCACACAAGGCTTGTTCAAATCTCGTCATTTTTATGTTAAGGTTAACCCGTATTTTGTTGCAAACAAGTGTAACAGGAAATTACGTCAATATATATAGTAAAGAGCCGCTAATAGTTTTTTTTTGTAAGAATGCTTTGCAAACTACTGGACAAAAGATCAGACTGCACAGTCAGTGCAGTCTGATCTTTTGTTCAGTAGTTTGCAAGAGCATTTTAGTTTATGCTCAATATTGAAAGAGTTGGAATAATTTTCCTGTGTATTACTCCGCAGGAACTTCAAGATGATCGTTGTTTTTTGTGCACTTGTATTTCGTTTTAACCCTTTCCCAAACAATCCCTGGTTTTTACGGGTCTAGAATAGTAGCCTTTTGAAAACATTGTGGGAAAAGGAGAAAATGCTGGTAACCAGCATTTTCTCCTTTTCCCACAATGTTTTCTACGCTATCATAGACAGAAATGATCTTTTCAGCAAGAGTTGAATTGTCGTCTGCAAATGCTTTCAATTTGGTCTAGTCCAAAAGTTTGTTGTTTGGGAAAGGGTTAATTCGCTCGTTTACACCCTGTCTGTCGGCAAGTCTTAACCCTTTACCTGATATGCCAATTTGAGGCTTTTCCATTTCTGCAGCAAATAAAGATATGATGTCAAAAATATGGACAAATAAGGATACAAATATCTGATTGAGTGGAAAACATTGTGGGAAAAGGAGAAATTGCTCATTACGAGCAATTTCTCCTTTTCCCACAATGTTTTCAAAAGCTGTCTGTTGTTGATACGTCAAAATGAGTATCTGTGGAGTAAAGGGTTAATAAGACTTTATAAGACTATGTGAAAAGGGGGTATCTTCTTTTTAATACATGTGAAAAAGAACAGTTGGTAACTTGCTTGCTAACGGTTAGCTTTCCTTTTCTCCTCTGTTGTCAAAAAAATAAAACCTTTGTAGGTTATCATTAAAAGTGGATTTCTACCCCGGGGCCTTATTCACCAACCATTCTTGAGAATACATTTATTCTTAGGTCTTATTCTTCGAGGTTTTCTACATTTGTAAGTAACACAACTTCTGATTGGCTAAACCCAATGATTTAGCCAATCAGAAGTTGTGTTACTTACAAATATACAACAAATCTGGAGAACAAGATAAAGAACGTTCTTAAGAATGGTTGGTGAATACGGCCCCGGAATATTCCAGTATTACAAGTATTTTCTCCTTTTTTTTTTCGAAAAGGTTTGCTCACATATTAAGGTAAGACCTGTGTAATGCACTTCCGCTGAACATTGGGCAAAAATTCTAATTGGTTGATAAATAAGGATAAATAAGGATTTATGCAGAAATAATATTTTTTCACATTTCTAACGGATCAGAAATTCCTTTTATTTCTGTCTTGAAATTATTTTTTTTTTATTCTTTTGTCAGGTTTCTGAAAAGGGAGGTAATTATTATCTCTTTTTGAATTGAGAATATAGTGGTTTTAGATTCATAAATGATAATTCAAAGAAGGAAAAAATGGAAAAGAAAAAATGAATCGGTGAAAGTAGTTCAATAATACTCATTTTTAATTATAGCTAATTTTGCAGGATGATATTTTAGTGGAAATGATAGCTGTTTTCCACTACACAGGTCTCACCTTAAAGCAAAATACTATAATCTGAGCAGTGAAGTATTGGTCGTCAGTAAATGCTTTGAATTTGGAGAAGTTTAACATGTTGTCATTTAGTAAAGAGTTAGATTTTGCATTTTCTTCTTTTCAGATTGTGCCGATTCCAGTGGTCTAAAGAAAAATGGGACCTCGTGGCATCCAACATTAGAAACGTTTGGAGAAATAGAGTGTATAACGTGTACCTGCATGGTAAGCCAATGTACTTAGCCTTTTAGCTGAGTTCTGATAGCTCAGTCTTCAGCGTGCCAGACTTGATAACACGGGGCCCAGGGTTCGATCCCTGGCTACGACCCTTGGCTCGGCCAGTTTCTTCCAGAGAATTGATGATAGCCAGTGCGACAGAATTCATTCCTTTCTCACCGCTGATCATTGTTTCGACGATGATAATGTGGGAAAGCAGCCAGCGGCTTGGAAAGAAAATTGAGCTAAGTACTGGTATAAGAAACTCCAGGAACGCATGGATAGATGCACTGGCCTCCGCGATATAACTGTAGTAATGTTGAAGACGGCGTTAAACACCATACAATCAATAAATCAACTTAACCCTTTACCACACAATGCCGAATGCTAACGCTCCTGGAAAAGAAGCCTTTTGAAAACATTGTGGGAAAAGAAGAAAATGCTGGTAAACCAGCATTTTCTCCTTTTCCCGCAATGTTTTCTACTCTACTCTATCAAAGAAAAATTACACCATTTGAGCTACAATGAAACTGTCGTCTGCAAATGCTTTCAATTTAGTAAAGGCTAAAATTTTGTCGTCTGGTAAAGGTTTAATTCTTTACGAAATGACAAAATTTAGACTAGTCCAGATTGAAAGCACTTGCAGACGGCAATATAAACGTAAATCAAAAACTGAAAGTCTGATCTTGTTCTACACTGTCCGCAAAAGGTCCTTACCGGTCGGGCTTATCCGTCTTTAAGTTAGGCCTTACGTCACTGACTAGCATGTGAGAAAAGTAGTTGGTGGCTTTGGAAAGAAAGTTATGTTAGTACTGGTGTGAAAGCTAGGAAACATATGTGTGTCACCTACTGCAATGATATGATCTTAGCTGTTAAAGTGGCGTTAAACCTGGGCAATGCAACCAACCAACCCGTACCAGAGAAGTAGAAACGGACAGATAGCGGACAAAGAGAGCTGAATAGCGAGAGACTGTCTTTGAAACATTTCTTCGGTTCAATTTATCTCATCACCAAACGACAATATTTTGGCCTTGTCCGAATCGGAAGCATTTGCAGACAACAACATAAAAGTGACCGAAAATTTTAGATCAGTTTTGTTAAAGGTAGAAAACATTGGGTACCAGCATTTTCTCCTTTTCCCACAATGTTTTTATGCTTCTTTCTCAGGTCGTAAAAAGTAGGGATTGTGCGGTAATGGCTTAAAAGAGAATAAAAAAAAAACATGGCGGATAACCATCCAGATTTAATGAACTTGAAACTTCGACGCTATTTCACATCCTCACTCACGGTTACGATGACGTCATCAGACAGCGAGGGGAACAAATGCGTAATAAATTGCGCAATAAAAAATAAAATCCACTTGATTGGTTTATTGTGTTACAAAAAGTTTCGATCAAATGAGTCTAATTAAACCGTAGAAATTACTTCGCCAAGCAGACGTCTAGAGTCTGCCAAGAAAATAACAGATTCGTTCCGAATGGCCCCTCTTTAAATTAACCGGAAGTAGTAGTGATAAATATTCGATTTTCTTTGCTTGTTTGAATCTTTATTTGTTTACCACATAGATCCGTGTTTTTACGTCCCTATTGAAGCAGGTTTTTTTGAAAACATTGTGGAAAAGAGAGAGAGAACCTGGTAACCAACTTTTCTTCCTTTTTCCATCGATGTTATTTACCAATTTAAATACAAGTTCAAACTTTGAGTCACTGTTGAACTTGTCATCTGCAAATGCTTTCAATAATGACGAATCTTTTTGTCGTTAGGTAATGACTTAACCCTTTATTACACAATGACCACCTTTAACGCCCTTGAAAGAGAAGGCTTTTAAAAACATTGTGGGAAAAGGAGAAAATGCTGGTTACCAGCATTTTCTCCTTTTCCCACAATGTTTTCAACCCTATCAAAGGACAAAAATCATTCCATATGAGCCACATTGAAACTGTCATCAGCAAATGCTTTCAATTCGGACAGGTCTAAAATCTTGCACTGTGGTAAAAGATTAAGAAAAAAAAAAACATACCAGTTATTTAACAGCGACAGTTCACATATTTCCTTTTTTTCGACGACTCATCAGCAAATGTGTCATATTGTCACACGGACGATAGCTTGATGTCATGCAGCAGAACATTGGCATGAAAACATTGTAGCAAAAGGAAATTTTTCTCATTTTTACAGAGGATAAATTTAATACGTGTGAACCATACTGTGTGAAAATGGGCTTTAATGCGTTTGTAAAAAGTGTCGACACGGGTCAGCCAGCGCAGTCCGCGCAGGAAACTTTTTTACCATTAGTCATGCTTCTGCATGTCAGAGGGCTAGTCTACCTCATGACTCTGGTGGATGTTAGACAAAATGGACTATAAATATCTATAATTTTATGATGGTTGGCTTTGTTTAACTCTTTACCAAAAAAACAACAACAAAATTTTAGGCTTGTTTAAACTGTAAGCATTTGCAGAAGACAAAATGTGACTCAAAAATTGAAACTAGATTTTTGGAAGAGTAGAAAACATTGTGGGAAAAGGAGAAAATGCTGGTTGCAGAAGACAAAATAAATGTGACTCAAAAATTAAAACTTGATTTTTGGAACAGTAGAAAACATTGTAGGAAAAGGAGAAAATGCTGGTTACCAGCATTTTCTCCTTTTCCCGCAATGTTTTCAAAAGGCCTACCCATCAAGTTCGTTAAAAGTCTGGATTGTGAGGTAAAGGGTTGATGCATCGTCAGTGTGCAATAAGCCCCCTTTTGTCAAAACGCCACTAACGGGTTTGGCGCCCTCAAACGGTAAACTTGTTTGTAATATAATTACAGGTTTTCAGCTTAGGAAAAGAACGAAAAAAAATGTATTTGCATACAGATTTCACAGGAATATCTAAAAGTAGTAAAAAAAGATATCAGATCAGTCAATCAAACGGCACGTTTCAGTCCATCTAATCTTTATCTAAACGTTCGAATTCAGTAACAGACGATTTAAACAACCGGCTAGGAGGTTAAAGGGTTTAAAAATCAATTGAACATCAAAGTTATTTTGTTGTAGACTGTTGCATTTTCCTTTGAAGTGTTTAATTTTACCGGCGCTGAACAATATAAGACATCCTCTGGGAAAAAGAAAGGTGAGGGAAGGGGGGGGGGGGGGGTGGTAAAACGCATCAGCAAAAAGTATCGACTCAGGTGTACCTGTGCAGTCCGCACAGTGTGTGATGTCCGTGGTCGTGAGGTAGAGAGTCGGCCTTGTACCCATAAGGTCCTGAGTTCGATGCCCGGGAGCGGGTGTCAACTTTGAGATTTTTCACAGGCCCATGCATTCGGCGCGAGTACTGCTGTAATTCCCAGGAAACAGAATCGAGAGAGATTAGTATAGGTTGTTAGAACTTGTTTCTCAATCGATGTAGAATGAATATGTTTAAACTAAAACTTTTTTTTGCTTTTGTATGTCGAAGGACCATTTTACCTAATTATTCAGTGGGTTATTAGACAAACTGGACTTTGTGGATCCGTAATTATGTTATAACTTGCCTAAAACGATGTGTCACGAAGATGTCTTAACTCTGTCATTACTGATATAAATAAATAACAATTTCTCAGTGGCTGCAAACGTGCAGTCTGGGCCTGTATTCACCGTCCATTCTTAATAACATCATCTGCCTTATTCTCCAAAATTTTCTATATTTGAAAGTAACACAGCTTCTGATTGGCTAAACCAAATGGTTTAGCCAATCAGAAGCTGTGTTTCTTTCAAATTAGTATTTCCACGATCGATGGCTTCACCCAATATATTTTAACATGTCATTTCAAATTGCATAACTGAGTGCTGCCGAGAAAATAAATTGCCCGAGAAAAACTGAGTTTTATTTAGTTTATTTCCTTCGGCTTTGCACAAAATACGATACATGGTCTTCAAAATTCAATGTCGAACTCACGGTGGTATTGTCTTCGACAAATACCACAAAAAAATCACCTTATGCCGGAACTACTTTTTCTGAAGATTACTTTTGCAGGTCCTACATACTGCTTTGCTCCTTTACTTTCATTCTATTGGTTAATTTTCAGTATTTGGGTTCTGAAAACTGCTGCCCTATTATATTCTTGGGCCATACAAATATGAGTGGAAGGGACTTTAGAAATTCCAACTTAAGATTTAAAACTAAAGAAAGTTATTGCAGTTTGACTTATTTTTGAGGTTGTCTGTAATATGAAATTATAAGGAATGAATATAATTTTATTTTTTCATGGAGATATATATGAAAAAAATAAACAACAACCTAATCACACTTTTGTATGAAACTGTTCGCGATTTCATACAGTGTGATTAGGTTGGGGTTTTTTTACATATCTCCATGAAAAAAAATTTCTTCATTCCTGAAATGAAAGAAGAAGAAGACTGGAGCATTTTGTGTGTGTGTGTTTTCAGGACGGCGAAATCACGTGTAAAAAGAACTGCGTGCCTGACCACGAACTACCCTGCCCTCATCCGAAAAAACCGAATGGAGAGTGCTGTAAAACATGCCCGTCCATTGCAAATGGTCAGGTCCAAGAGAAGGAAAATGGAGACCAGGATGGAAAAGACGTTAAGAGTGAGAGAAGGAAAAATAGAAGAAAGGACAGACGAAAAAACGGAAAGAAAAGAAGGAAGTATTGTAAAAAGGAGAAAAATAAAAGTAAGATACTATAGCTTTATTCTTTTACCAATACAATACAATATAATACACTACAATAGTTTATTTGCGTAATCGTACCAAACGACAAAATTTTAGACTGTTCCAAATTGAAAGCACTTGCACTCGACAAAATAAAGGTAACTCAAAAGTTGAAATTTGTTTCCAGCAGTGTAGAAAAGATTGTGGGAAAAGGAGAAAATGCTGGTAATCAGCATTTTCTCCTTTTCCCACAATGTTTTCAAAAGGCTTCTTCCTCATGGCCGAAGGACTAGCGAAAACAAAATGCAAGGATGCGTGGATAGGTTCATCTTCGCGGGCCAAGGTTACGATCAATACGTGGATCTTACCTTGGCTGATTGAGCCCGATTTAGATATTCCTGCGATGCGCCCTCTATTGGATGCTGGTTATTACCCCCCTTTACAATCATATTTCTAAAAGCCAATGAAATGTCGTTTTACAAACCGCTTACGAATACATATGAAGCGATAAGCAGACATCCACGTGGGTTTCCATGTTTACCTTCTATTCGAAAGGTAGCGACCTTGTTCTTTTTTATCAAAGATGAAATGCTACGAGCGATTTCATTCGTTGCAGTTAGAACTGGCTGCATCCAATGAAAAAGCGTATCGGGTGAATGTGAAAATCAAGCTCGATCTGCCAAGGGTAGAGTAGCGTAGTGAATCGTCAGCCTTGGCTTGCGAACATGGGATAGGTTTGTTTAGTTTTCGTTCATTTATCGTTGCCACCGGTTGCCCACATGCTTGATGCATAGCACTGTCACAGGAGGCATTGGTTTAACCCTTTCCCAAACAATCCCTGGTTTTTACGGGTCAGGAATAGAAGCCTTTTGAAAACATTGAGGGAAAAGGAGAAAATGCTGGTAACCAGCATTTTCTCCTTTTCCCACAATGTTCTCTAAGCTACCATAGAAAAATCATCTTTTTAGCAACTGTTAACTTGTCACTTGCAAAATGCTTTCAATTTGGTCTGGTCCAAAATTTGCTGTTTGGGAAAGGGTTAAACGACTCATCCGACCGACTATCAGTAATTGTAGGAGGGGGCCCAGCTGTGGGAATCGAACGCAGTCGGCAAAACCATGGAGCCGGGCTTTTGATGACAGCATAGATCTGAGATCAGACTGTACAGAACGTGCAGTCTGATCTTAGTTTTGCAGAGGGTTTAACTCTTTCCCAGACAATCGCTGGTTTTCACAGCCCTGAAAAAGAGGCCTTTAGAAAACATCGTGGGAAAAGGAGAAAATGCTGGTAACCAGCATTTTCTCCTTTTCCCACAATGTTTTCTACCCCTCCCATATCAAATTTCAATTTCTAAGTCACGAAAATTTTGTCATCTGCAAATGCTTTGAATTGAAGCCAATCCATGATTTTGTCGTTTGGTAAAGAGTTAATGCTTATTTAATGTTTATCATTCACTGACGGAGACAGGGGCGTTAGAAGTTATTAGCAACACAAGCAGGGTAATGACTCCGTCTACACCTAACTAATTACAGACTTAAAAACCTGAAAGCACAGCTCATCTATTTCCTCCTTAAAAGTAGTAGACCCGTAAAATTTCATGATAGTTGATAAATACGGATTTTTAAAGATGTTATACTTTTGCACATTTTTTTACCGACCAGAAATTCCTTTGATGTCTATCTCGAAATTATTTGTTAATACTTTTGTTGGTTTCCAGAAGTCGGAGGTATTTATTAATTAATTATACTAATTTTTAATCACAGCAAATTTTGTAGGATAGGATTATAGTGGAAATAGCTGTTTTTGTGGTGTCGAAGACACAACCACTATGATTTCAATATTGAATTTTGAAGACCATGAATCGTCTTTTGTTCAAAGCCGAAGGAAATAAAACCAATTAAACTCAATTCTTCTCAGGCAAATGAGTTTTTCGGCAGCACTCAGATATGCAACTGGAAATGGCATGTTGAAATACACCGGGTGAGGTCATCGATCGTGGAAATACTGATTTTTTATTGAAAGTAGCTTCACTTGCTAATAGCCTTCTACTAGTGCAAGGATACAAATTTTGTCCACCGATCGCTTGGTCCTGGGATTTTTCGTTCTAAAACCAGTTCGTCCCATGGCTTGTTCATCCTATGATTGCACGTTACTCAATTTGATTAAAATACGTATTTAGTGATAGACATAAATGATTGTTATGACTGGAATTGATATTAATGACTGAAGATCTTTCAAAATTATAGGTTTTAGGTACGAACTTGATTTTATTCGATATATTCACATGGTTTTCTTCTCTATCTATAAAGAATCCTACTACTAAGGGACGTTATCCCTGACTCCTCCTCTAATGATAAAAGGGAGACCATCAATACACAAATAACCGAAACTTAATCATGAGTGCTCTTCCTTCAACCAAAAGGTATTCATTTGCTTAGCAGATTGACTGTCAAGCCAATAATTAAATGTTATTCCTCTTTTTCTTTCAAATTATTAATTCCACACAATGGGTTTCTTGACAAATACCACTACAGCGTTCTCAACCCTTTGATTCATTACGGGTCAACTACCTTCAATGCCGAACCTGGTACCTTTGTAGGTAACGTACATGCCTGAAAGCAGGTAGTCTTTGGTTCGAATCCATGGCGGGGCCAATTTCTTTCCAAAGGCTGATGGTAGCCATTACGACAGGTGCAGACCTCTCTCCGCACTCCAATCATTCTGTCAATGATGGTTATGTGGGAAAGTAGCCTTTGACAAAGAAAGAAATTTGTTAAGAAATAATGGTAAAAGAACTTTCAGGAAGGCAAATATTGGTGCACTGGTCCCCAGCGATATAGCTGAAGTAATGCGCGTTATTCTTTAATCGAACGGAACAATTCTAGACTGGTCTAAATTGAACGCATTTGCAGATGACATAATTAACATGACTCTAAAATTGAAATTTGCTCTCGAAGGGTAGAAAACATTGCGGGAAAAGGAGAAAATGCTGGTTACCAGCATTTTCTCCTTTTCCCACGATGTTGTCAAAAGGCTTCTTTTCCAGGGTCGTGAAAACAAGGGATTGTCTGGGTAAGGGTTAAACAAACAAAAAGAACAAGCAAGATTTTGGACTCTACCAAACTGAAAGCATTTGCAGACGGCAAATTTGATTGTAGCTTACTCGTACATGGTAGAAAACATTGTGGGAAAAAGAAAAAATGTGGTTACCAGCATTTTCTCCTTTTCCAACAAGTTTTTCAAAGGCCTCTTTCCTTGGGGGGGGGGGTCATCAAAACTCGGGACTGTGACAAAGGCTAACATAAGCATATTTATAATGTTCTTTGGGTTCTTAATACAGGCTGGTATATCGCCCAAGAGCTCCAGATAAGAGCGAGTGATGGTATTCTTAAGTCATTATTTCTCTTCGAAACCCTATGTTGTGGGTACTCATTAGAATCGTCTCGATGAGACGATTCTAACGAGTACCCGCAAAAAAGGGTTTAGTAAAGAATAATTGATTTTTTCAATTTTTAAATCCAAATTCACTTCCTCTATCTGGAGCTCTGTCGTCCATATTAAAAAAGAATTTTTAAGAAACAATCTATATAAGTTTGGCTTAAGTGACGGGGCTTCTCTTTAACCCTTTCCCAAACAACAAAAATACTAGACTGGTCCAAATTAAAAGCACTCGCAGCCAACAAACCAAACGCAAGCCAAAAATTAAAATTTGCTTCCAGTCGAGTAGAAAACATTGTGGAAAAAGGAGAAAATGCTGGTTACCAGCATTTTCTCCTTTTTCCACAATGTTTTCAGAAGGCTTCATTTTCAGGCTCGTAAAAACCAGGGATTGTTTGGTTAAGGGTTAAAGAAGCGGACAACATTGTGGGAAAAGGAGAAAATTCTGGTAATCAACATTATCTTCTTTTCTAATATTATTGTCGACAGGCTTAATGCATATAGAAATGCACAGCTTGACCTGGGTCGATACTTTTGCTATTTGTCAATTTTCAACATGTCAGAGGACCACACTACCTCATAATGCAGTCTGGATTTTATTGATCCATCATCATGTTATAATGACTTGCCTAGTATAAGGCACATGAAGGTGTATTAGACTGCTGTTTGCCAGAGAGTTTGCCCATTAAAAGTTGGAAAACATTGTGGGAAAAGCGGAGAAAGCTAGTTGGTTACTTCCGTTTATTTATCGTCGCTACCGGTTGCCCATCTGAGCGACGCATCCCAGAAAACGGTTAGTTGTTACGGGGGAATAGTGCAAGGATACAGGTCGAAACTACTGAGAGCTTCGCCTGGTTCTTTAACGTGCATATGGCACCGTCACACGGGTGCTCGGTTAAATGTCTTATCCAAAAGACTATTGGTGATTTTATATAGTTGGCCAGCCGGGGATTCGAACTTACAACCTGTAGTGACCCGAAACATTATGTTCACGAGTCCTACGCTCTACCTACTAAGCTATATATCGGCTGGTAGAAAGCTAGTTATCAGTATGTTTCCCTTTTATCGTGTCAGACGTTTTATTCTACAAGGTCTTTTAAACAGAAACATTTTCTGCATTTTCTCCATTTTGCACAAAGCTTTCTATCTAGTAACTCTTAACCAAACGACAAATTTTTGGACTGGACCAAATTCAAAGCATCTTCAGACAAGAAATTAAATCTTGGTAATATGATGATTTCTAACTTTGATATGGTAGAAAATAATATGGGAAAAGGAGAAACTGCTGGTTACCAGCATTTTCCACTTTTCCCACAATGTTTTCTATAAGCTTCTTTCTCAGGGTCGTTAAAAGTCGGAATTGTATAGAAAAAAGTTAATATTGATCAAAACCTTTACCTCAGGTTTTTTGAAAAAAAAAAAAACCATACAATTTATCCTTTTCACATAATGTTTTAAAAAGATCTTTTGCATGGGGGTCTTTAAAATACGGAATAGTCTGGGAAATGGGTTGAAAAAGAAAATGTGACGCCAGGGAAAATTACTCACAAATGCAATGTCTTTTGTTTGATCTTAATTTTCTGATCGTTTTGCATTTTACCCTTTACTACACAATCCCGAATGTTAACGGCCCTGAATGACATGGCTTTTGAAAACATCATGGGAAAAGGAGAAAATGCTGGTAACCAGCATTTTCTCCTTTTTCCATAATGTTTTCTACCCTGTCAAAGAACTTTGATTCATTTGTTTCGGCTTCGAATTTTTCGCCTGTAGATAATTTCAATTTGGAAGAGTTTAGGAACAGTTGTTTGGTAAAAAAGTTTAAGCATCAATTGACACCCGTTTTTCCCCTTTCCTCCTTACACCGCATTTTCTCCTTTTCCCACAATGTTTTCTACCCTTAAAAACTTACTCCAGTCGACATTGAAAAGACCATCTTGTTGGTTGGTTGGTTGTGTTGGGGTTTAACGCCACTTTAACAGCTAAGGTCATATCATGGCGGTCGGTGACGCACATGTGTTTCCTGGCTTTCTCATACCAGTACTAACACTACTTTCTTTCCAAAGCCACCGACTACCTTTCTCACATGCTTTAGCTGAGGTGAGAGGTGAAAATACGCCGGAAAGATAGTTCGCCTCAACCGGGTATCGAACTCACAACGGGCGGGCAGACCATCTTATAATGTGGGTTTTCAAGAAGAATCTGTGGTTTAATCAGACAAATAGAATTTCACAAAACTTTAATTCCCCCCCCCCCCTACCATTTCGTGTAAATGAATACACTTGCAAACATTTTGGCAAAAGGAAAAAACTGGCCGTTACGAGGAGTCTGTCCTTTTTTCACAATGTTTTCAATCGTGATCAGCAGTGACACGCCAGAATTCGTGTACAAATGGCAATATGCAATCTCATAAACTTGCTAAATAAGATAAATAAAACTTGTAAAACCCCAAATATGGCTATTTATTGGCTATGGTTTTGTCCTGGTGGGCTGGTGATACCTCCTTATCGGAGAGTGTAGATCCAAGATCAGACTGCACGTTTTGTGCAATCTGATCTTGATCTACACTCTCCGCAAAAGGTCCTTGAGATGCGCCGAGGAGCCGAAGGGGTTTAATATCAATTACAAACACATAAAGGGCGTGGACGAAAACCCATCCGCCTTGTCAAAGGAAAATTGATATATTTAGTGTTGGCTCGGAGTTCTGCGTTTAACTGACACCCAGATCTATTGTAACTGTATCGGGTGTCCTGTCGGGATCATTAATCTGTCTCGTTCCCAATCTTTATGACTTAGATAATCTGCCTGAATTTTTGTTTTGTTTTAAAGCTTTTTAACTTATTACCAAACGACAAAATTTTAGGCTTGTACAAATCGAAAGCATTTGCAGACGGCAAAATAAAAGTGACTAAAAATTTGAAATCTGTCTTGTGAAGGGTAGAAAACATTGTGGGAAAAGGAGAAAGTGCTGGTTACCAGCATTTTCTCCTTTTCCCACAATGTTTTCTAAAGGCTTCTTTCTCAGGGTCTTTACTACATGACAAAATTTTAGACCTGCCCGAATTGAAAGCATCTGTAAATGACAGATTCAATGTGACTTTAATGAAATTAGTTTCCTTTAATAGGGCAATTAAAACATTTTGGGAAAAGGAGAAAATGCCGTTAACCAGCACTGTCTCCTTTTCCCACTATGTTTTCAAAAGCTTTCTCTGTTAGGGGCGTTAAAATCGTCATTGCGTGGTGAAGAGTTCATTTAAAAGATATATCAAAGGGTTAGTGCAAGACTAGTGTAAGTGCATACACAATGTATATGCACTTGAAATAGGCTTGCACTTACCCCTTGATATATAAGAGCTATGCTCTGTGAAAAGGGGTCTAATGCATCTGCAAAAGAGTATCGACCCATGTCAGCCTGCGCAGAGCGAGCAAGCTGACATGGTCGACACTGTTTGCCTTTTTTAAAATTCTCTGCGGATCAAAGGACGAGTCTACATCGTCTTTTAGTTGGTTGTTGCACAAAATGAATTTTATGGGTCTGCAATTATGTGACGGTTTGCTTGGTATAATTTGTCGAGTAGATCCTTTTATCTCCCTTTGTCTCAGTGTGGAACGGGGTCGTGGGTTTGATCCCTTGTTACGGAACCTTTGGCTCTGCAAATATCTCTCCGAGGATTGATGTTAGTCACTGCGACAGGATTCATTCCCTCTCCCATCACTGACCATTGCTTCGACGATGATAATGTGGGAAAGTAGCCAGTGGCTTGGAAAGAAGATTGTGGGGAGTACTAGTAAGCGGGACTCCAGGAAAGCATATATAGGTGCACTGGCTATAACTGAAATATTGTTGAAAACGGCGTTTAACACCATGTAGTTTAAAACTCAGTATAATTGAACGGCGTATGTGGGTTTAACTTTAAGGCATCTCCATGATGTATCACCCGCCCAGATGGCTCAGTGGTGAGCGTGTCGGACTCATGACCTGGTGATTGTAAGTTCGATACCCGGTTGAGGCGAACTTTCTTTTTCCGGCGTATTTTCGCCTCTCACCTCTGCTGAAGCATGTGAGAAAAAGTAGTCGGTGGCTTTGGAAAGAAAGTTGTGTTCGTGCTGGTGTGAGAAAGCAAGGAAACACCGACCGCCATGATATGACCTCTGCTGTTAAAGTGGCGTTAAACCCCAATACAACCAACCAATACAACCAACCAAGCAATCACATAATTATGGGTCCACACAAACGGTCCATTCTGCCCAACAACCGATTAAATTTTGTGGTAATATTATGGTTGGACATGCAGAACACTTTACAAATAGCAAAAGGCATTGACCCACGTCAGCCTGCGCGGACTGCGCAGGCTGACGTGGGTCAATGCCTTTTGCAGTTGCAAAATACGTCTTTTTTACACATCCTCGGATACCCCGGGCTCTCCCTATTTGCTACGCTATATCGACCCCTGGGACAATTAGTTGAATTTCCTTCGCTTTACCGCTGGCCGAATGCTGGCTTTTCATTGGTTCCATCATCATTTTGTGATGGGCGAGTGTACTGTACGCTATGACGTTTCGTATCGATTTTCGGCGGCTCGCTTTACCGCTGGCCGAATGCTGGCTTTTCATTGGTTCTATCATCATTTTGTGATGGGCGAGTGGACTGTACGGTATGACGTTTCGTATCGATTTTCGGCGGCTGATTCAAAGTTTTATTAGTCAATTGTCCCAGGGTCGATGTAGCGTAGCAAATAGGGAGACCCTGGGGTATCCGAGGATGTTTTTTACATAGCATAGCTCGAATCTAAATCAACGGTCTCTTGGTCTCTTGGTCACATGTACTTAGTTCTCAAAGATGAAAGAACGGTGGCAAAAGATGGGTCTCCTATGTTTTTGTGGGCAACACCAAGAATAGGCTTACGTTTAGCGAAGACTGAAAAATTATAAGAACATAATTAATTATACTTTTGACATTAACTTACGCCCTATTGTCAAAGGACTGAAAATGTTACAGTCGATTTTGTCCGTCTTTCGGTCTGTCTGTCTGTCTGTTTGTCTGTCCCAGCGGCCAATAAACAACGGTGGCATGAATGGGTCTCCTATGTTTTTGTGGGCAATATCAAGAATTGGCTTACGTTTAGCGAAGACTGAAAAATTATAACAACATATTAATTAATTATACTTTGACATTAACTTACGCCCTATTGTCGAAGGAGTGAAAAAGTTACAGTCTATTTTGTCCGTCTTTCGGTCTGTCTGTCTGTTTGTCTGTCCCAGCGGCCAATAAACAACGGTGGCGTTGATGGCGTTGCTATATTTTTGTGGGCAACACCAAGAATTGGCTTACGTTTAGCGAAGACTGAAAAATGATTACAGCATAATTTATTACACTTTTAACATTAACTTACGCCCTATTGTAGAAGGAGTGAATATGTTACAGTCTATTTTGTCCGTCTTTCGGTCTGTCTGTCTGTCTGTTTGTCTGTCCGAGCGGCGATAGAATTTCTTCTTGTGCGGGTTCCATGTATTATTAAACATATTTATTTTGATTCGATTGAGAAACACAAGTTCTTAAAACTTATACTAATCTCTCTCGATTCTGCTTCCTTGAAATTACATCTATACTCCCGCCGAGTTTGTGAGCAAACGAAAAATCCCAAAGTTGACACCCGCTCCTGGATATCGAAATGAGGGCCTTATCGTTACGAGGTCTACACTTTACCTCACAACCACAAACACCACACACCACATATTGTTTCTATTTGAATTCTCTTTAACATACCATATTGTAGCCCTAAGACATGTAGAAATGCATTTCAGGCTTTTTTTGTTATCTAAATCCAAGTCAGTTGAGAAGTGTCAGAGTAACTTTGACTTTCTAACGGCCTCTTTCAGACGTAAATATCTATATTCTGCTTTGCATAGCCCCCCCCCCCCCTTTTTTTTTTGCGAAGTGAATACAATCATAACAGTGTAAACTAAAATATTTCGTCTTTTTTTAGACAAAAGAAGATGTCGGAGACGAAATCGCAAAAGAAATAAAAAAGAACGGTCTCGCAAGCAACGAACGACGACGCCATTATTAATGAGAGCGACAACAGCTCCCCCTGGCATCGACCTAGCTAACTTGTGTCTAAAGCGGAAACGGAAGTACTTGGTATACAAGGCTATCAGTGACTCCGAGTTATTGATAGCGTTTGACGATATAGCTGGTGAGATGGTTGATGTCTATAGATGGAAAATTAATAAAGGTTTGATTTTTTGTGTGTTTGATCCTGTTTTTAATGCTATTTCAGTTTTACCATGGCAACCATGGCACATATTCGTGTGTTCCAGAAGTTTTCTGCCAGAAGTAAGCATAATATTATTTGCAAGCCAATGGCTACTATTCCCTATAGAAAGAAAATCGAGAGCAGAGCGTCATAAAGGTTTGAATTTGAAAATAAGAAACTTTGAAATTAATTTAGAGATGAAAATAAAACTTATACTCGAATCTTCAGTCTTGGTGCTCGTTACAGTTTTCGAAGCCTACATTTTAACCCTTTTTAAAACGGTGAGTTTTAGACCTCGCAAAACCGAAGGCAACAGACGACGATGGTCGAGACATTGATACAAATAAGCGGAAGTTCTGTGATAGGATAGAAAACATTGTGGGAAAAGGAGAAAATGCTAGTAACCAGCATTTTCTCCTTTTCTCACCATGTTTTTCAAAAACCCATCCATTTTCTTCAGAGTTGCTAAAAACGGGAATGGATTTGTAAAATTACTAATAATCAGCCATGGAGATTCTAACATTTTTCGTCTGTATTTAAGTCAACTCTTTACCACACAATCCGGACTTTTAACGACCCTGAGAAAGAAGCCTTTTGAAAACATTGTGGGAAAAGGAGAAAATGCTGGTAACCATCATTTTCTCCTTTTCCCACAATGTTTTCTACCCTTCCAAAACCAAACCTCAATTTTTCAGGCATATTTATTTTGTCGTCTGCAAATGCTTTCAATTTGGACCGGTCTAAAATGTTCTCGTTTGGTAAAGAGTTAAGCCGATCGCTTTCTTTCCCTATTTCAGAGAACAAAAGAGGAGTTATAAGTTATACAGAGCCCCAGGTTGTTCCAGCCACAGAGTTTAGAAAAACTATAAATAATACAAACGTTGTGGGAACAACAGGCACAAGTGAGTATTCTTCCATCAAGGACTGCATTGGACAAGCCTCCTAAATTTCATTCAAAGGAAAAGCAATTTCTGATTGGCAGAGTCAATTAGAAATTATGTTGCTTTCTAAATTCAAAATTGAAATTAGAATGCAATTTAGAATGTTTGGCGAATACATACTAAGATATGTACACACTTGTGATAAATGAAATGACAAGGGTTGCATTAAGAATAACTAATTAACAGTAAGATTCAATCATCGATAGATTTGTTTTCTTGTTTCAATTAGTGTTATTTCTCTTTCAACTGAATTTCATTCACTCTTACTGCGCATTTATTAATTTTTCTTTGATTTTACAATTCATAAGCTCAGTATCTGCAGTGCATTGATTCTTTGCTATTGTTTAGACTGGTGCAGAAAGAATGGTTGAAGAAGGGTAGACAAAACGAGTTTGACGAGCCCTTTTTTTTGCTTTTTCGTAAACAAGGGAAATAACTTTTCTGCAAGAAGATTTACAAATATGGGGATTTACCTCCCGTAAAAATGAATATATCACCAATGCGAAATGAACACGTTCACTTGTTCTTTCGTAAGTTTGATGGTTCGTTGGTTCGTTCATTTTAACGTTCATTTGAATGAATGAATGATTGAATAAATGAATGAATGAATGAATGAATTAATGAAAAAACGGATGGAAAGACTGATGGATGGACGTACTCATCCATTTCTTTCTAATTTCGTCTCTCTCACTCACTCACTCACTCATTCACTCACCCAGCCACCCACCCACCAACTCTCTCATTCACTCACCCACCAATTGACTCACTCACTCGCCAACCCACCAACTCACTCACTCACTCACTCACTCACTCACTCACTCACTCACTCACCCAATAACTGACTGGCTGACTGAGTGACTGAGTGAGTGAGTGAGTGAGTGACTGACTGACTGACTGACTGACTGACTGACTGACTCACTCACTCACTCACTCACTCACTCACTCACTCACTCACTCACTCACTCATTCATTAATTAATTCACTCACCCACCTTCCCACCCATACACTCACTACTCACTCACTCACTCACTCATCCAACCACCCAATAACTTACCGACTGACTGACTGACTGACTGACTGACTGACTGACTGACTCACTCACTCACTCACTCACTCACTGACTGACTCACTCACTCACTCACTCACTCACTCACTCAATCATTTACTCAATCATTTTTTTTTCATATTTATCCTAGATATACATATCATTTATCTGTTTTCTATAATTACATATACCTGGTCATTGAACCCTTTACCACACAATGCCTACTTTGAATACTCCTGTGAAAGAAGCCTTTTTGAAAATATCGTGGGAAAAGAAGAAAATGCTGGGAACCAGCATTTTCTCCTTTTCCCACAATGTTGTTCTACCTTCCTAAAGCAAATTTCAATTCCTTAGTTAAATGTACATTCATTTTGTCGTCTGCAAATGCTATCAATTTGGACCAGTCTAAATTTTTGTCGCTTGGTAAAGAGTTAATCTTTTTTTTCTCACATATTTCAGAACACTACAGAAAGTTCAAGAAGCGGTTAAAGGAGAAGTTGGACAGGTGTAATTCGGATTGTGAACCAGAACTGTTTATGAAAATCCTACAGCGTGTAAAAGTGCATTTACTAAAATTTGGCGAGGAGTGCAAGACTTAACAATTATATACGCTGTTTGTTTCTTCATGTCGTGTATTACCTACTTCATTCAACCTGACCCGGATCTTTATGCTAAATATAGAAGTCATATATTCTATAAATAGAACTCCGACTATTACAATTCGGGGAGTTATACATACACGGAAAGGCACGGTTGACAACCTACGTCATAACAGGGATGTCGGAATAGCCACCATTGTGTGCGCAAAGTGCAGATTAATCACTTTAAAAAGATATATGTATCTAAAATTTACTTCGAATACCTACTTCATCTGGTGAAGGTAAATGTATTTGTCCTATTCGTGAAATCAAAACGCCATGAAACAATGTTGTGGGTCATAACACTTTAACACAATTATTCATATGGCATCGTATACGACATCTATTGTTAAATCGCACATGTGTCTCCGGCTTCGAAAATTGTGCGGAGGTAATTGCAAAATCAACGAAACTAATGAACGGAATATTAATGTATACTAACGGAGAAAGTTGTCAGTTACCATATGCACTGCTTTGTTTGGACAGATCTTCAATAACAATAATATACAAGCTGAAAACTTGCCTTTTAAAACGAAAATGGCGGATTCAAAATGTCTCCGATGACGTAGGCTATGACGTAGGTTGTTACCCCTGGAAAGGTATATATAGCTAAGCAATTTAATTCGCCCATACCGTACGAAATATTTCCGTGCCCATTCGGGGCATATGCCGAAGGCAGCCCCGAGCGATGCCGAGGATAAAAATAGAATTTAGGCTGATGTAAATGATTTTCAGGTTAAATGAAGTAGACAATACTTTTACCAATCACAGAATTTTATAGAAGTGTGTTCTTTTTGTGTGTGAGGGGCAACTTACAGATTTTTTTTTTGTCTCTTTGTTTTTTTTTTTTGCGTTATAAACCCTTTTCCAAACAATCTCATGCAGATATGACATAGGGGAAACAGGGCCTTTGAAAACAATTCGGGAAAAGGAGAAAATGCTGGTAACCAGCATTTTCTCCTTTTCCCATTATGTTTTCTACTTTATCTAGAACATCTCCTGTAATTTAGTATGTCGTAATTTTTAAGTTGGCAAACTCTTTCAATCTGGGAGAGTTAAAATTTTTGTTGTCTGGTAAAGGGTTATTTTTCTTTAAGCTCATTACCTGTGTGGGCATATTAAAATGCCTCCTTAAAAATCTGCATAATTATCTCCATTTAAAAATTAGACTATTTTTTTAGCAAATAAATGAACATCAGGTGTGGACACATTCGGAAAACCTCGGGTGATTCGTAGATGTAGGTACGGAAACGACCGAGTTGTGACGAGTGTTGTGTATATTTCTGCTAAAGTATTGGAAGAAACAACTCCTTTCCAAACAATTCTGAGTTTTTAAGACCCTGGAATTAATTTAAGCTTGTTTAACCCTTTACAAACAAACCAACGAAGCCTTTTGAAAACATTGTTGGACAAGGTGAAAATGCTGGTAATCAGCATTTTCTCCTTTTCCCAAAATGTTTTCTGTACTTCTAACGTCAAGTTTCAATATTTGAGTCACGTTTATTTTGTTGTCTGCAAATTATTTTATTTTGGACAAGTCTAAAATTATGTCGTTTGGTAAAGAGTTAAACATTTTTTGGGAAAGGTGAAAATGCTTGAAAAGGCAAAGAAGCCTAAGACTTTGTCACTTTCGTAGTCTAAGTCAACTGCTTCGTCTTCGTCACTGTCTCGTCTACGCAGCATTATCTCCCGCTAGATGGCATTCTATAAATACTCATCTATCTAATTTGGCCATCCTGGGTACAGAACCGAACCACTTTCCTACGCGACAACCGTTACTTTGAATTTCAAATTAAAATAAACGTTTCCTCAATAAAACGCTACCTCGTGCAATTCACTCAGCTATGATCAGCAGTTTAGAGACATCTGGAGCTAAAGCAGGTCTCATTTCTCCTCAAACGTATTGATAAAAGCCATTTTCTACATTACTACTTTATAGAGCGTAATATTACAGTTAGCCCGCTTTTGGGGATAGTGATGCGTCATATAAGACAGTCGAATCTTTGAAGAATATGACATGCGCAGACAACGTTCTACGTAGTCTTCTTGATCTTTGTTATCTTTATCACCTGCGTCGTTTTCGTTATTTGCATCGTCTTTGACACCTTCTTTGTTCTTCGTCATCTGCGAAGTCGTTGTTGTGCAAAAAATCTGAGGAATTTTCTTATGTCGGTGACATAAATAAAGAAACTATTACTAGTTGTATACTATTGAAAGGGGAACCAATACCACTTTGTTAGGTAAACCCTCAAATTAATTTTGACAGAGTTATGTCCCTTTTCGACTCTGATTTTTTTTTTTTCTTTCTCTCTCTTTCTCTCTCAACGAAAAAGCAACCGAAGCCTTGCGTTGCCACTCGACGGCGGTGATTTTTTTTTTCAATCTGTGATTGTACTGCAAATTGTATCACAATTTTTCATTTTAAAGGCCAACTAGAGGCCAAGAGTAAACAACCCAGGAATCAAATTGTTGGCAAACTTAATTCAAAATACACTGTGTGTATTAAATAGCATGGATACTATTATGCGTCCGAAAATTATTATTGTGCGCTTTGTCAATATTCCAATCGCCGGCAGAAATTTACTTTTTGGAATAGAATAAAACTTGGCAACTTAAATTCTAGTTTTAAGATTATTTTTTCTCTGCCAGGGATTGGAGCGCTGACAGACCGTACCGTAACAGACACATTACATGTACTATCTGTTGTTATAAATGGTATGAATTAAGATTACTTACATTTTGACTTCCGTTTTTTTTTTTTTACTTTCGGTTTTAAGTGGGCCTTTAATATTGTTTCCTTTTGAAATCTGTTCAAAACAGCTTATGAGTTCATCAGTTTTACTTTAATCACGTTCACATTGTAACTGTTTACCATACAATGAAGACTTTTAACATCATTTAGGAAGAAACCATTTGAAAACATTGTGGGAAAAGGAGAAAATGCTGGTAACCAGCATTTTCTCCTTTTCCCGCAATGTTTTCTACCCTATAAAGGTCAAATTCCATTATTTTAGTTATCTTTAAATTATCTTCTGCAAATGCTTTCAATTTGGACAAGGCTGAAATTTGTTGTCTGGTAAAGAGTTAAGTCTGCATCTTTGTCTTTGGTCATCATTTGTGTCATTAAGAATTTTCATTTTTGATTATTCATGTTTTTTCTTACCTTGAGGTAGAAGGGTATCCTTTTGCCACCATATTTAATTTCAAATAAAAAATGGACAGTTGGTCCGCGAAAACATTTGCTTGCAGGAGGTTATAAATATACTACTCAGAATTTGCTAGGGATCACCCTAAAAGATTCGCTCTAAATATATATGTGGCATGTATCATGTATGGATTTACAATAAGTTTTATTGCCACACTGAGCAATAAAATGACCGGTGGAAATGGATCTTTAAGCTTTTACCTCACAATGCCGACTGTTAAAGACACTGAGAAAGAAGCCTTTGGAAAACATTGGTGGAAAAGGAGAAAATGCTGGATACCAGCATTTTCTCCTTTTTCAACAATGTTTTCTACCCTATTACATACAGCATAGTGCCCGTTGCATTTAGTTTTTGGTCAGCAAATGCTTTCAACTTGGACAAATCTAGAGTTTTACAGTATGGTAAAGAGTTTATGCAAAACTGTTGTAACTTATAAACCCAGACAGAAATATATAAGTGATCCCTATCAATGTTTGAGTAGTATATTAAGATATTGTTAAAATTAATGTTGTTATTGAAATACCGTTCCCGCGTTTTGTAAATACATGTTGTACAGAGTATTCATAATTTTATTTATTGTTTCATTTTTTCACATTGTTTTTTGTTTTGTTTTGTGCTCTGTCGGCAATGGATTACAACTAAGACATAGTGGGGGTTTTTTTTCGGTGAAAAATCGAAATTTATTTCATCGAGTGAACATCTTTAATGATATTTTCACCGATTGTGTTTACTAGATGAAATAAATTTCGATCTTTCACAAAAAAAACAATTATTCTATTTATTTCATGCTTTTAACCCTTTCTGGGAGGAGCTTTACTAAAATCCAGTACAGTTCTTTTCAGTTATTCCCTGTGGCGTACCCCTCTGCATAGCAGCGCATTACAATATAACGTCAAGCGCGAGACATGTAAGGAAAAATTACGTCATATTTCAATCTGGTTGTGTGTCTCGCGCATTTTACCTAGGTAACTAGAATGTAAAAAACGGTATTATCACTGGTCGTACCCATGGAATATCGAAAAATACTTCCACCGCTATTTCTCGATGTTCTTCCTGAAAGCATGAAATAAAAAGAATTTAAATAAAAGTAGAACTTAAGGTATTCATTTACATAGTAAAAACTATTAAAAAACTGTACATTTCTTAAGATACATTTGCGGCTATTTATATTCAAAACGGATTCCTATAAAATATTTGGTTGTATGGTATAGAACGCCATTTTCAACATATCTTTCAGTTGTAACTTGACAACCAGTGCACCTATCCATTCTTTCTTGGGGTTTCTTTGTACCAGTACTTATTACAATTTCCTACCAAAGCCACTGACTGCTTTCCCTTAGAACCATTGTCGGAACAACGATCAGCTTTTAAGAATAGATAATAGACATAAATGTGACCCGTCAAGTCAAAAAGAGACATTCTGGGAAATCCGTACAACATTTAGACGAAAAGGGATCAGAGATGGTTCCGGTCAATTTAAAATCATATTTCAAAGAAGATTAAATAGTTAGGTAAAATGATCACTGTTCATGCAGAAAATATCATCGAAGCGAAAAGGGCCAACGCAGTCTGACCAGGGTCGGCGCTTTTCGCAGTTCCAAAATGATTCCTTTTTGTGTGATGGGTCACAAATAATTACCAAGAAAGGCGGTTTTGTTGATATCCGTGATGCATGGCTCCAAGCGAGTCATCATTTAGCAATGGATTCATGAAAAGTATATAGAATCTAGTCTTCAAACAACTGGATCATGAGATAGCATGGCCCTTTGACAAGCAAAATAATTCATAAATGGCAAAGAGTTTCGATCTATGTCAGCCTGCGCGGCCTGCGCAGGCTGACATATATCGAAACTCTTTGCAGATCTATAAAACCCACTTTACGCAAAGCATACCTCATATATATTTTATGATAAAAAAATATTTTAATGTTTAAAGAAATCGACTTTTTACGACCCTTGACCAAAGAGCTGTGGAAAACATTGTGATAAAAGGAGCTGTTTCTTCTACATAAGCATATGTTGCTCTTTTCCACGATATTTTCCATAAAGTTAGAAATAGTCTTGGACAACGAGATTTTCTATTCTTTTAAATATACACCCTTTGCGATATTTGACTGTATACTTGAAAGATTTGAAATAAGCCGCTGAAGAAATAATGCAATTTTTTCTATTATTGTCGATAAGTTACATAGTTTTTGCCGAAGAGTTGTTTTGAAAATAATTGTTGTATAAACAGACTGTAAAAAGCTTTAAAACGTTGTCTTGATGTTTTATATAATTCCAAGTGTTGGTTGATTTCAGAAATAGTCTGCTTTTTATCTTGGTTTATCCTAGAATAAACCACGGCTGTGCTTTATGAGGCACAATTTATAAACCACTCGGGCTATCGCCATGTCCTTGTGCCCGTTTATTGTCGGTCAGTCGGTTGGTCGATCCGTCGGTCGGTCAGTCGGTCGGTTCGTAGTTCTGTCCTTCATTTGATAGATTGGTCCGTTGATCGATTGATTGAGTGAGTGAGTGAGTGTGTGAGTGAGTGAATGAGCGAACGAACGAGTGAGTGAGTGAATGAGTGAGTGAGTAGGCGATGCTTTCAATCATATTTTGGCAACAGCTCACGTATTGATGAATCGCCATTATGACGCTGAAGTGTTTTTTTTTTCAAGGACACGACCACGAAAAAGACACTGCTTTCAGTGAGGCCCAATCCCGGGGCTTCGCTCTCAAACCACTGGCTGCTTTTTCACGTAAACCTCGTATACGCACAGACAATGTTCTGCAATGAGAGAGGTAAAATTCTATTTCAGTTCCCTGGACAAAAAAATGGGTCGAATCAAAGTTTAAACCTTCATCCAGTCGGTTACAAGTATTGTGCTATACACCTGATTTAGTCAATAAGATTATTTCAGTCATATTACGGCAACAGCCCACTTACGTACACAAGTCCACTCTCTTGCACTCCGGATCATTCACATTTACCTCTGTAGTGGGTTGAGAAAGTAGTCCGTCATTACGTCATATTTTCGTCACATGACCATAACTCAAAATGTCGACACAAATGCCGGTGAACGATAGACCAATATCGATTGTTTCGTGTGCTGTTCAAACAGCATGGGACCAATCAGACTTAGTGGTAGGAAATGTAAAAAAAGAGGGATTTTCTGAAAAGCCTATATATCTTTAAAGGACGATAACTTGATTTTTAATCTCACAAACTTAGATCCACCGGTGTGTCAAATCAGTTGTCATCAGTCATGGGCTCAGCAATTTTTGTTAAAATTGGCGTAAGATTCTGATAAGTGAAAAAGCTAAAAAAAATAGTTCCATCATAAACAGGTAAATTCATCAGTTTGAATGCACCTATAATGCATCCAGAATCATATTTCCTTTGTCTATTTTATAATGTTACACATGAAACAGTTAAACAGTAACGAAACATGTTTCCCTCGGTTTGACAAGATTCTTGTCATTTAGCCCATTGCAGAGATGTATGGTGAGAGTAAAGAACGACAACTCTGCTCGGAGATTGACACTAGTCTGTCTTTGGTTTCACCCTTACCAGCCGCGGGTTCTGTTCTATTTTGTTCATTAACTTTCACGACAAATCTAGCTCCTCTAATACCCAACCTCTAATAAAAGATCGAATCTTGCACCAGTGGGCTTTTGCAGATGGCATAAATCAAACTCAAACTGAACAGAACGTGTTTATCAAGCCTTTTAGAAAAGATATTCCCGGGTTTTCAGCAGAGAGTATTTTCGGCTATCGAAGGCCATGCTCTTATCCTACATCCTGTCAAAGCTACTGCCTGCTTTCCCACGTACATATGGTGGCACCAATCCTAGCCTGGCATTCAGGCCCTGCATTTGAAGTCATTCTAATAAACAAGGTACACAACCACAGTAAAGTCACAGAAATATGTGTTGCTATTCGCCCTTCTTCTGAATACAGGCGTTAAATCAGACATCAGAACATTGAGAACACAGAGTTTTCGTTTTGCAGTTTTACTTGATGATTTCGTTTTGCTGAAAAGGCTCTGTTTAACGGACTGACGCCAGTCTAGCACCAATCTTTCAACAGCGGTGAGAAAGGAAACACATATTGCCTTACTTCTGATGTAAAACGATTCTTTCTCGTTCCCATGTTTTGACCAGCACAGGACTTGGAAAAGAAAAACATTAACTATTTCAAATGCATGAATGATATAGGTGGCTTTTGTCTTAGTTTTAGATCAAGATCAGACTGCATACAACTTACTGTCTGATCTTAAATCACCAACGCCCGTTATTTGATTCCAAAGCTATGACCAGAGTTTTCCTTCTCTGTCAATAGAGTTCTATTTTTAGATTTGGGCGGAAATGAGGTAATTTATCTATTTGGCAGACAGAGATTTTATCGTTTACCAAAGAACTGCATGGTTTTACGAATCAGATAGGAAAAGTTTTTTTTTTTTCAAAACGTCGTAGGAAAAGGAGAAAATGCTGGTAACCAGCATTTTCTCCTTTTCCTACAATGTTTTCTACCTATTCAAGGACATGCACTATCATTTGCAAAACATTTATTTTTTTTAACCCTTTCCCAAACGACAAAATTTTCGACTGGTCCAAAATGAAAGCAATTGCAGACAACAAAATAAACAAAAATCAAAAATTGAAATTTGTTTCCAGCAGGTTAGAAAACATTGTGGGAAAAGGAGAAAATGCTGGTAACCAGCATTTTCTCCTTTTCCCAAAATGTTTTTTTCTAAAGGCTTGTTTCTCAGGGTCGTAAAAACCAGGGATTGTTTGGTAAAGGGTTCATTGTCGTCTGCAAATTAATTCCTATACTATATGCATGAGTCTAAAATTGTATTCTGTTGTAATGGGTTAATCCTTTATTATAGAAACACATGCCTTTGCGATTTAGGTAGAAGAAGGTTTTTTTTTGAAAAAAGTTGTAATGATAGGAGAAAATGCTGGAAACCAGCTTTTTCTCTCCTTTTTTTTTATATATATATATTTTTCCTATTATTTAAACATATTTTTTTTCATCAGTAATATGCAAGTTTACAAGAAATGATAAAATAGAATCATATGACAAATATACTGAAGAAAAGGATATTTTTTTCTATCCGTTCCAACTGTATTATTTAAACATTTAATTTTTCGTCTGCAAGTGCCTAAACTCCCTAGGATTCCAAGTGCGATTTACTGACCTTCTGCGGACTGCATAGATTAAGATCAGACAACACAGAAGGTGCAGTCTGATCTTTGATCTGCACTGTCCGATAACGTGCTATTATTCCCCAAAACATAAAGTTTGAAATAGCAGTATTGAAGTTTTTTCCATCGAATTGAAAAAAAAAAATCATTTCAGTTATTCAACAGGATATGGCCAAATATGGACAGATCCAAATCCTTGTCGTCTGCTTTAAATTCTACCTTTTACCAGACTAACTTGTTAATCCATATTTAACAACCCTGTGTGGAAAAATGACCGTTGAAAATACTGCGTTAAAAGCACAAAAAGTGGTGATAACCAGCATTTTCTATTTTTTCCACAAAGTTTTCTATCATCCATCGATATGCAAATATTTCATTTCAACTCTTTACCAAACGACACTATGTTAGACTTGTCCAAATTGAAAGCATTTGCAAACGACAAAATAAATGTTAATCAAGAATTGAAACATGACTTAAGAAGAATAGAAAACATTGTGGGAAAAAGAGAAAAATGCTGGTTATCAGCATTTTTCTCCTTTTTCCACAATGTTTTCAAAAGACTTCTTCTAAAAAAAAAAGATTGTTTGGTATAGAATTAAAATTCAACCTTTTACCAGACTATCCCGTTAACCCCTATTCAACAACCCCGTGGAAAAAGAAAAAAAGCTTTTGAAAATATTGTTTTAACTCTTTACCACACAATCCCAAACTTTAAGGTCCCTGTGAAAGAACCATTTTGAAAACATTGTGGGGAAAGGAGAAAATGCTGGTAACCAGCATTTTCTCCTTTTCCCACAATGTTTTCTTCCCTTTCTAGAAAAAATTGCAATTCTTTAGTCGCATTCATTTTGTTGTCTGCAAATGCTTTCAATTTAGACCCAGCCTCTAAAATTGTGTCCTTTGGTAAAGAGTTGAAAGGACAAAAAGTAGTAATAACCAGCATTTTTTCCTTTTCCCACAAAGTTTTCTACCCTTTGATATGCAAAAATTTCATCATATGAATATTATCATACTTGTGGTCAAAAAGTGCTTTTAATTTGTACAAGTCCTAAATGATGTTATCTGGTACAGGCATAAATGGCCGATAGACCACAGTTCAAAGCATGTTGTAATACATTGGTTGTTATATTCAATATAATGAGACTCTAATTCTCTGTATCATGTTCAGATTCCAACTGCCTATTTTTTCGGAAACCGACCAATCAGAGAGTCGCATTATTGACGTGGGCGGATCCACGAGTAATAATACCGCCATTATTGTTCTGCGGAGGGATTCGAAAACCAGGAAGAAGTTAAAGTAGTGCGCACAGCCTCGTTGTGAAGTTCAGCGGCTCTATTTAATGCGATACCAATCTTCTCGAAACATCTTCTCAGAAACGCTTGGGATCGTTAAATCATTCCTTGATTTCATTTATACAGCTAAAAAAAAAAATAAACATTGGCCACTGATTGCAATAAAACCGGAAACCCGGAAACCAAGATGGAAGTTATTGTTTTGTTGAGTGTAGTCCTTACTGCTGTTGTTGCCAATGAATTAATAGTGGACGATAATGTCCGAGTCGTCAACGTCGAGGTAAGTTTAAGCATTATTTATGATTAACTATTTATTACTTTGGTTGATTAACTCTTCACCAGACGACAACATTTTAGACCGGTCCAAATTGAAAGCATATGCAGACGACAAAACAAATATGGCTAAAGAATTGAAATTTGCTGTGGGAGGGGAAGAATACAATGTGGGAAAAGGAGAAAATGATTAACCATTTATTACTTGGTTGATTAACTCTTTACCAAAGGACAAAATTTTAGACTGGTCCAAATTGAAAGCATATGCAGACGACAAAATAAATGTGACTCAAAAATTGAAATTTGTTTTGGGAAGGGAAGAAAACATTGTGGGAAAAGGAGAAAATGCTGGTCACCAGCATTTTCTCCTTGTTCCCACAATGTTTTCAAAATGCTTCTTTCATAGGGGTGTTAAAAGTCGCGATTGTGTGGTAGGGGGTTGATCGATTGACTGATTGATTAGTTACGCCCTGTGCTGATACTTGGCTTGTCCTCTAAAGTGTCTAGCCAGGACCGGCTTTTACGTAAAAAAAAAAAACCAACAGCATCGGGGCAGGATCTGACAAGAATCCAGGTTGAGATTCCTACCTTCGTCAACGAGCCACGCAGGACCGCTTAGCTCACCTTTTTATAGATGAAAAAAGAAAGCTTTGGGTGTTTTCAATTTGAAAGCATTTACAGTTGATAAATTTAATGTGACTTCACTCATTACCAAACGACAATATTTTAGGCTTGTCCAAAACGAAAGCATTTGTAGAGGTTAAAATAAAAGTGACTGAAAATTTGAAATTTGTCTTGTGAAGTGTAGAAAACATTGTGGGAAAAGGAGAAAATGCTGGTTACAAGCAGTTTCTCCTTTTCTCACAATGTTTTCTCAGGATGGTCAAAAGCATGAATTTGTGGTAATGGGTTAAATGATGGCAAATTTCTTTGAAAGAGCGGAAAACATTCTTGGGAAAGAAGAAAATGCTGGTTAAACCAGCATTTTCTTCTTTCCCTAAAAATGTTTTCAAAAGTCGTCTTTTTCAGAGTAGTTTGAACCTGGGATTGTGTCTTAAATGTTTTATCAGAACAACAAATCCGACACGACCAAATTAACGCATACTAACTTTAAACAACGCCAATCTTCACCGTGGTGTTCCTATATGATAATGTTTGAAAAAACGTTGAAAATCTGGAGATAATATTTTGAACAAAAATGACCAAACATTTCCAAGAAACTCAAAAAAGTATGATGGTACAGTAGTGCCACCACTTACAAACTGATAATAGATAGAGGATATTTGTTTTTTTCGGTGTAAGATCGAAATTTATTTCATCGAGTGGACACCATCGGTAATATTTTCACGAGTGGCGCAGCCACGAGTGAAAATATTACCGATGGTGTTCACGAGATGAAATAAATTTCGATCTTACACCGAAAAAAAAAACAAATATTCTATTTATTTTATGCTTTTAACCCTTTCGAGGAGCTTTATCAAAATTCAGTACAGTTCTTTTTCCTTATTCCCCGTGGCGTACCCCTCCCGCATAGCAACGTTACGTCAAGCGCGTGAAATGTAAGGTATATGACGTCATATTTCCCATCTAGTTGTTAGGCACGCGAAATTTACCTAGGCAACAAGAACGTGAAAATCGGTATTTTCACTGGTGGTACCAATGTAAGATCGAAAAATATTTTCACTGCTATTTCTCGATATCCTACCGGTAAGCATGAAATAATAATGGATATTTTCACAAAAATATGGCATATTTCACATTTATTTAAACTTATCATGAAGCGTTTTTATGGCTCCGCATGAGCGGCGGCACTATATGGGCAGCAACACGCGAAAAGGGGCATTCGGAGAATTGCGTAAAGTGTCGTATCGGATCAGCCTGCGCAGTCCGCGCAAGCTAATTCGAGACGGCACTTTTCGTTTTTATGCAGTTTTCTGTTTTGTGCAAGTCTACTGTAGCACAAAATCTAATGTAGTCGTAAAGTGCCGTCTCGGATTAGCCTGCGCGGACTGCGCAGGCTAATCCGGGACGACACTTTACGCAAATGTCCGCATGCCCCTTTTCGCGTGTTGCAAGCCAATTATATATTTTTTCGCTTTTGAAAAGTACCTATGGTGGCAGCCATATTGTTTACTCGGCTTCCAGTTATTTCGTAATAAGATAATTTCGTACAATTTTGGTCATTTCGTACCCACCTGGACCCTTTTTTGTCATTTCGTACTCACTTTGATCATTTCGTACCTACTTTGGTCATTTCATACCCAGTTTTTAATATCAATTTCGTAATGTAGAACTTAGTCTTACTACTATTTTCTTATGATGCTTGCCGAATGACAACTGCTTTTGTGCATAGTTCCAATTGAACTCACGTTAAATTTCGCCGAAGAATGGCTATGACTGTGTCTTACCATTATAGCCTCTTTCTTTTTTAAGTATTTAGTTGGATTCTAAGGATTGTTTAGGGCTTCTCATTTCATTTCTCAGTTCAGTATAAATTTACTTTGGACAATTTGAAACGCAGCAATGTGCCTTATTTCAGAAGCAATTGATCTGCGGCGACATTGATGTTATGCATCAAAATTTTCTTGTTTTTTTTTTATGAAATAAGATTAGATTTTCTTAAATTTTCGGTACTGCTCTAAACTGCCAGCTGATTTTAGATCTACACTGTCCTATGTTAAAGATAAGTTTGAAATGGCAAAATGCCTACGTTTACTACTAGCTTGAAAATTTCGTTGAACCTATCTGCGTGTATCAGTAGAGGGGCGAAAAACGCTAAATCAGTCATCGTTTTTTTTTTTTTTTATAATTCGCCATAATCAGTTAGTAATTGGTAGCTCTTATAGAAAACTAATAGAGCAAAAACTCAAATTATACTGCAATGAAATTTCTCGTGATCTGATTGGATAATAAGCCCCGAACATATGTATCATGTACACTGGCAAACCGAAGTAAAAGCAGTTTTCCTTTCTGGAGCCCCGTATACATGACTACACTATCAACACAACATCGAAAACAGCGGCGTCGATCAGGATTAATATTAAGATTATGCACAAAGCTGGACGTATACTTAAGTACGTATTACCAAGTTTTCAGTGACGTCAGTTCCCAGTGACGTCAGTTTTCACTGAATAGGGGCACTCAAAAGGGAAATTCTTCTTCGTCAGCGTGCTCAATTTTTTTAAACCAAAAAAGAGGTAAAGTTCGATTTGCAGTATAACGAATTCGTTGTAGGGTCAGGTGGCACGGGACTTGGAAACTTGCTAGCGGCTGTGGTGAATCATGTCGCCACCTCGGCTTCGGCTCTTACCACCTGACCGTTCAACAAATGATGTTCAGAAATCGTAATGAAATGTAAACCAGTAACGTTGTATGAAAAAGGAGCTTAATGCATCTGCGTGATCCATGGTACCAAGAAAGTTATAACATTATAATAGATCCATATTAGCCTGTTTTTAACAACCAATTTAATCATTAGGTAGACTGGTCCGTGGACATATAGAAAATTGACCTATAGCAAAAAGTATCGGCCCAGGTCAGCCTGCGCGGATTGCGCAGGCTGACCTGAGTCGATACTTTTCGCAGACTCATTAAGCCCCCTTTTCACAGGGCACGACTCAAATTATCATGAAAGATTTAAAAATTCTGGAAATTGGCCATAATTTCCATGAAAAACATGCCATTTTCATCTATCACGTCATTGCACTTCTTTGCCACCGTTTCATTATTTGAATTTCAGTTATCTCTCCTCTTATCTCAATTTTCGGTCATGATTTGCTACAATTTCAGTGATTTGGCTTTTATGAGTGACTTTTGCCAAATACGAATAATTCGGGAGAAAAAAATCTTAAATTATATACTTGAGTTTCGACATTTTACTGTAAACCTAGCTTGACAGACATTTAGCATTAACCCAATACCAAACGACAAAATTTCAGACTAGACCAAACTGAAAGCATTTGCAGACGACAAAATAAATGTGAATCAAAAACAGAAATTTGATTTGGGAAGGATAGAAAACATTGTGGGAAAAGGAGAAAATGCTGGTAACCAGCATTTTCTCCTTTTCCCACAATGTTTTCTAAAGGCTTCTTTCTCAGGGGTGTCAAAAGTAGGGATTGTGTGGTAATGGGTTATTAATATGTGTAATGCTAGTTTCATTTGAGTTCCGTTTTCTTTTGTATACTCGTATAAACATTATTGACTCGAATTCCGGCAAAAGGGGGCTTAAGGCATTTTCGTGATCCATGAAACCAAGCAAGTCATTACATAATTCACGGCGGATTTATTAAATTCATCTTGTCTAACAACCCATTGAATCATGCGGTAGACCGGTCGTTTGACATGCAGATCATTAATTTTACCAATAGCTCTTTCCCAAACAAGCTCTGATTTTCACGTGTCTTCAGTGAAAGTCTTTTGAAAGCACTGTGGGAAAAGGAGAAATTGCTCGTAACGAGCAATTTCTCCTTTTTCCACAGTGTTTTCTAACCTTTTTGAGAATTTTTTACTGTTTTCTCCAAATCTATAATTGTCGTCTGCAAACTCTTTCGGTTTGGAAGAGTCCAAAATTTGTCGTTCGGGAAACGGATAGCAAAAACATCCTTTACCAAACGACAAAATTTTAGCCCTGTCCAAAGTGAAAGCATTTGCAGACGACAATATCAATGTGGGTCAAATCGTGCAATTGTTTATCAATAAGATAGAAAACATTGTGGAAAAAGGAGAAAATGCTGGCTACCAGCATTTTCTCCTTTTCCCGCAATGTTTTCAAAGGGCTTCTACCTCAGGGTTGTACGAATCAAGGATTGTTTGGTAAAGGGTCAACTCTTTCACTGGCAGGAAGACTTTAGACAAAACCATTTTTATACGGAGCCACGGTCGGTTAGGTTTAACCCATTACCAAACGACAATATTTTAAACTGGTCCAAATTGAATGATTTGCAGACGACAAAATAAAAGTGACTGAAAATTTGAAATTTGTTTTGTGAAGGGTAGAAAACATTATGGGAAAAGGAGAAAATGCTGGGCACCACAATGTTTTCTAAAGGCTTCTTTCACAGGGGGCATCAAAAGTAGGGATTGTGTGGTAATGGGTTAAGAGATATAAGCAGCTGACTTGAATCCAATACTCTGGTTAAGTCTTTACGGTGATTGATAAAAATCATCGTAACAGAATTTATCTTTTACCGCACAATGACGACTTTTGACGACCCTGGGGAAGAAGCCTTTCGAAAACATTGTAGGAAATGGAGAAAATGCTGGTAACTACTAGTATTTTCTCCTTTTCTCACAAAGTTTTCTATCCTATCAAAAGGAAAATTGCGCTATGTGAGCCACCATGAAATTGTCGTCTGAAAATGCTTTCAATTTGGAAAGGTCTAAAATTTTGCTTCGTGATAAAGGGTTAATTCCTCTCATCGCTGATTGTGATCATTGTTTCGATTATCGTTGTGTGGGAAAGCAGCCAGTGGCTTGGAAAGACAATTATATTAAAAACTGGTGAAAAGGAAAGGAAAGCATTGATAGGTTCACTGGCCGCCGAAATATAACTCAGAGCTTCAGATAGAGGGAGTGATTTTGATTTCAAAATTGAAAATCTTTATTATTATCCACTAAGCCCTATGTTGTGGATACTCATTGGAATCGTCTCATCGAGACGATTCTAATGAGTACCCACAACATAGGGTTTCAAAGAGAAATAATGGATCTAGTATACCATCACTTCCTCTTATCTGGAACTCTGTAAAACTGAAAAATGTTAGTTTAATTGGTTTAAACATATTTATTTTACATCGATTGAGAAACAAGTTCTTACAACTTAAACTAATCTCTCTCGATTCTGCTTCCTGGGAACTACACCAGTACTTGCGCCGAATGTGTGGGCCAATGAAAAATCCCAAAGTTGCCACACGTTTCTGTTTTATTATTATTATTATTACTATTATTATTATTATCATCATTATTAGAGTCAGTCATAATTCAATAATATCAGTTCTTGGTACACACTTGTCCTTCCTATATTTACAATGGTAAGCTGTAAATATTTTCCACACGTAAAACACATGTGAAATTGACATGTTTGACAGTTCAGGAAATTACAGTCTCTTTCACTCTCTCTATCTAATCGTCTGTTTAAAGTCTGTAACGAGTCCTTACTTTTTCTATTATATGGTGTTCAACTCGCGAAAAGGGACATTCGAAGATTTGCCTAAAGTGTCGTCTCGGATCAGTCTGCGCAATCTGCGCAGGCTAATCCGAGACGACACTTTACGACAGCATTAGATTTTGTGCTACAGTAGACTTGTGCAAAACGGAAAATTACATTAAAACGGTAATTGACTTTTCGGATTAGCCTGCGCCAACTGCGCAGGCTCGGATCCGAAACGACACTTTACGCAAATGTCCGAATGTCCCTTGTCGCAGACCATATCATTCCTTGGCTTTTGGAGAGAGATTTAAAAGCTTTCCCACTTGATCCCGGCCATGAAAAAGAACGCATTCGAAAACATTATGAGAAAAGGAGAAAATACAGATAACCAGAATTTTCTACTTTTTCCGCAATGTTTCTAACCTTCCAAAATCGAATTTCGGTACAATTATATAAGAGCAATCTATTTTGTCTTTTAGCAAACGTTTTTAAATTAGACAAGTCTAGAATTTTTTCGTTTGATAGAGTATAAAGAACCCTATAATTTTCAATGCACGATTCACGGTAACGCCCGTTTAAGTAGATTTCGCCCTGTAATTCAATTTATCCGGCAAACGATTTTTTTTCGTCCCTAAACAGACCTCTTTTTGAAAATATTTTGACGAAAAGTAGAAATTGCTCGTTTCGAGCAATTTCTACTTTTGCCAAAATGTTTTCAAATGTTATCGCATAAATTTTATAAAATAAACTTTCGCTAATTATACATAATTTTACAGATTGTTTCTGGTGAAAGTCATTGCGTTAAGATTTCATTCCTGTCTCACATCACTCATGAATGTTTCAACGATAATTTTATCACATAACCTCCCTTGTTTTCAGTGTAGTATACTTATTACGAATCTTCTTTTATTTCATGCTTTCCGGTAGGATATAGAAAAAGAGCAGAGAAAATATTTTTCGATCTTAGACTGGTACGACCAGTGAAAATACCGATTTTCATGTTCTAGTTACCTAAGTAAATTCGGCGTGACTCACAACCAGATGGAAATATGACGTCATATACCTTACATTTCTCGCGCTTGACGTAACGTTGCTATGCTGGAGGGGTACGCCACGGGGAATAACTGAAAAGAACTGTACTGGATTTTGATAAAGTTCTTCAAAGAAAGGGTTAAAAGAAAGAAATAAATAGAGCTCTCTATTTTTTTTTTTTTCGGTGAAAGATCGAAATTTATTTCATCTCGTGAACACCATCGGTAATATTTTCACTCGTGACTGCGCCACGCAAGAAAATATTACCGATGATGTTCACTCGGTGAAATAAATTTCGATCATTCATCGAACAAAAAAAAAACCAAAATTAATATCCTCTATATCTTATACACCTTTGACATCACCTTGTGTGACTTCAATTTGACGTCATTTTGTACGTATTACGTGGAGTGAATGGGTCTTATGGGTATTACCGCGGGCGCATAAATATGTAAATGGTTTTTACTTCATTTAATCTATATTTTGTAAAAATGTGGTTATGTGAAAAAAAGAATCTGACATTCGTGGACGTTTGAGACAAAATTTTATTAAACTCGTCAAGGAAAATTCGAAATTGTTATCAAGCTCACCAAAGACTCGCTTTATAACATTTCCCTTGACTCCTTCAATAAAATCTTATCTCAAAAGCCCACTCATGTCAGATCCCATATATCTGGAAAAGCAGCAAGTGTCTTGGTGGAAATATTATGCGAAGTATTTATTTCAGAAGGTCCAGGAAAGCATTAACTCTTTACCAAACGACAACATTTTGGACTAGTCCAAATTGAAAGCATTTGCAGACCACAAAATAAATTTGAATAAAAAAAATCAAAGTTGATTTGGGAAGGGTAGAAAACATTGTGGGAAAAAGGAGAAAATGCTGGTTACCAGCATTTTCTCCTTTTTCCCAAAATGTTTTCAAAAGTCTTCTTTCTCAGGGTCGTTAAAAGTCGGGATTTTGTGGTAAAGCATGGATCCCCCGGAAAGTAACTGACCCAGCCGGGGACTCAAACCGGTGACCCTATGGATCCAGGCCCCGTTCGTTATCGACTTAGCCATGGCGCTCAGGTTTTTTTTATCCGTCATAATTGGTATTATCAAGTCACCATTGGTATTATCAAGTCACCATTGATATTATCAAGCCACCATTGGTATTATCAAGTCACAATTGGTATTATCAAGTCATAATTGGTATCATCAACTCCACATTACTTCTGCATACCAATTGTGGCCAAGCGAGGCCATTTTGATTACCGTAGTCAACAGAGCAAATTTAACGTAATATTCCCTTAAGGAAATAAATGTGTTATTCAAATAGGGATTAAATAGCACTATTTTGCAAAAGCACGACATTGGGCCTGACGAAGGCCCATTCTGAGACGTATTACGCTTTGCGTGAAAAATATCTTAAGTCTTTTGTGGCGTTAGATGATTAACTTTAGA
This sequence comes from Tridacna crocea, assembly GCA_943736015.1. Taxonomy (NCBI): domain Eukaryota; kingdom Metazoa; phylum Mollusca; class Bivalvia; order Cardiida; family Cardiidae; genus Tridacna; species Tridacna crocea. The sequence goes on along the minus strand of OX031068.1, from coordinate 17,353,328 downwards.
CTGGTCCATATTCAAAAAGTTTGCAGACGACAAATTAGATGCGTCTAATATGATTGAATTTGTCTTTAAAGGGTTAAAATATTGTGGGAAAAGGAGATAATCTTGTTGTTAGCATTATTTTTACTATTTCAAAAATGTTTTAACACATTGCCACACAATCCCTACTTTTGACGACTCTGAGAAAGAAGCATTCAGAAAACATTGTGGGAAAAGGAGAAAATGCTGGTAACCAGCATTTTCTCCTTTTCCCACAATGTTTTCTACCCTTCACAAAACAAATTTCAAAATTTCAGTCACTTTTAATTTGTCGTCTGCAAATGCTTTCGATTTGGACAAACCTGAAATTTTGTCGTTTGATAATGAGTTAAAATATCCCCTTCTTTAGGTGCTTTATAAACAAACTCGCTCTTCATAGGGAAGGGAATGTTCAGGACGCAGAAAAACACAGATATCTTTCCGTTTAAAAGACGGTCTTGACCTAGAACATCTATCTTAAAGATATCAGACAGTGTAGGTCCAAAATCAGTCTGCACATTTTGTGCAGTCTGATCTCGATATACTCTGTTCGCAAAAGACATTTTACGTCGTATTTGGAGTACATGTGTGAATCGAAAATAAGTTGCCGCCGGGCGGAAGTGTTATAGAAGTTATTACGGCAATTACCGAGAAATAACGAAAGGCATTTATTTCAAGTCATTTACGTGGGCCTCTTACATGTGAACGTGATTAAATGTAGAGTCACGATTGTCTATTGCCTATTGTAATAAGGATGTGAAGTATGGGGGCTTTGCAATATCACTCTAATCGAAAAATCATATAAAGGTTTTATAAATACATATTTAAAAAAGAGCACTCTGGATGATTATAATACTTTATGACAATCTAGTTACAAGTTTTTTTTTTTTATTTTGAAAAACAAAATACAACAGTTACTGTTTGATTTTGGTTTGAATTATGTTCTAACGAAAACGAATTACCACCTATATAATTTTGCTTGTTTTACAAACAAAATGCATCTGGTCAAAGATTTGATTCTGAGTTGACTATATTTTTCCTGAAAAAATAATAAATGCGGTTTTGCGGTTTGAGATTTGTTCCGGTGTAATGCATAGAAATGCCCCCCCCTTACAAAATGACCCATGGGTCATTTCACTACGTGAATGAATGACCCGGGTCATTCCTCTACGAAGTGAAATGACCCATGGGTCATTTTGTAAGGGGGGTCATTTCTCTGCATCACACCGGAACAAATTCGATCATTTCAGCAACAATTCTTTCAATATTTGTCGTCTGATACAGAGTTAAATCAAACACCTGCAACTGTTATAACCATGTGCTTAGAGAATAGATAAATCTTTAATAAACTGCTGCCCATAACGTTTACTACAAATTAAAAACAAAAGATTATACTTAAAGTAGTGGAACCCTAATACCTCAAGTGCTGCATTGCATAAAGTTTTCTTGATAGTTGATAAATACGGATTTATACAGGTATATTAATACTTTTGCACATTTTTGACCGACCAGAAATTTCTTTATGTCTATCTTGAAATTATTTGTAGATACTTTTGTTGGTTTCTAGAAAAGGGAGGTAATTACTATCTCGCTTTGTAATGAAAATATAGTGGTTTTAGATTTATAAATGATAATTCTAGAAAAGACAAAAAGGGAAAAGTGGCTTGGTTAAAGCAGTACAATAACACTCTTTTTTAATCGTAACAAATTTTGTACGATAATATAATTGTGGAAATAGCGGTTTTCCATTAGGGGTCTTCTAGTGGTCTTTAGTGACTTTTATGTAAACAAAAGTCAAACATGAAAAGCACTTGATTGTTGTTTTTGAACTCGAAATATTAGCAAATAATTCTTTGGAATGTGGCAATCGTTTATAAGATTTATTCAGAGATAGTTTTCCAACTGCACAATTTAAGATCCTCTAGGGTTTAAATCTTTTCAGGTGACAACAATTAAAAGTCTAAAAATTGAATTATGTCCAGGCGACAAAAATGTGGCTTAAATGCAAAGAATTTGTCTTTGACGGCGTAGAAAACATTGTGGGGAAAAGAGAAAATGCTGGTTACCAGCATTTTCTCCTTTTCCCTCAATGTTTTCAAAGGGCCTCTTCTCTAGGGTCTTAAAATACGGGATTTTGTGGCAAAGCGTTAAATCTTGTCAGGTGACATATTATTCCTGTCAAACTGTAAAGCCAGTTTATTTGGACGTTTCCAGATTCTTACAATATAAATTGGCTCAGCGTTTTATGAATTGGTATAGAGCGAAGTTGCCTCAATAACGAAGGAGCTTTGTGCATTTCCAAGAATTGATATCAAAAGATTTCCATCGATACAATAGATGGCAGCACATAATCAAAAAGACATAAAACGCAGCAAATTATACCTCTAAACAATCTATAAGACGTCCCAAGCATTATACAGGCACAAGTCAATGGCAGGTAGTAATGACGGTCAATATAAAAAGACGGAGATTTGAGCGATATTTTCTGCTTATACACAAAGAAAAAAACGCCCACCTCAAGGCCGCACCGTTCAAACAGGTTTAGGTTTGAAATCATTGTTTTCTTTTTTATTTCAGATAATTGTCAATCTTGAAAACATTAATTTTGATTTCTTTTCTCATTGGTTGATTTTCCTTTATTTACGTCATCACCAGTTGCCCACGAGTGCGACGCCCTAGACGGCTGTTTGTTACGTTATTGCCAAATACAGGACGAAATCAATTTTAAGTTCCGAAGATACGCGTGGTTTCTCTATTGCACTCGATGTATACGCGTAGCACCTTCATACAGGACCTAGGCTAAACGTATCATTCGAAAAATCATATAAATGACATCTTAGTTTAGCAATGAAACTTTCGCTCTTAAATGGCCCTTTATTTGTTGGCTTATGTGTCTCATGCTTTAGAGCTTAAGTATCACCTTAGAAATATCACATGGACAATACTACCTTTCGATTATACGGGACTGTACATTATTTGTTGTCCGGCCAGGTGACAGGCGACTTGGAAACTTGTTCACAGCTGTTGCGAATCATGTCATCCCGGGCCCAGGGCGAGGTGGTGATTTGATTCACTAAAGCCGTGAACAATTTTCCTAGTTCACTGCCACCTGACAGTACAGCGAATTATAATTTATAATCTCACGAATCGAGTACGCTGACTAAACAGAAATCCCTTTGAGTGCCCCAATTCGATGAAAACTGACGTCACTGGAAACTGACGTCACTAAAACACGCAGTTTGGTGCATAAACGTGCAGTCTGGTGATCGATCGACGCCGCCATTTTGGATGTTGTATTGCAAGTGCAATGATATTTACCGGGCACTCAAAAAGGGAAAGTGGGTTTACGTGGTTTTAACCAGGGTCCATGATATATAATTATGTTCCCGGCATATTAACAAATCAGATCACGACAAATTTCTTTGTAGTATGTCACAGTAACTTATTCAAATGGGTACATAAACGATGACGTCATCTATCGTAAAATGGAAATAACTAGTTGCTCGATTGAAAAATAGCAATCCTGTCATTTAAAAACCAAAAATATACCCTTTCCTGTGTCTGACTGTTAAATTTATTTACGTTTTCAGAGAAAAATTGTATTGTAGAATTTAGTAGTGTTTCTAAAGAATCTTAAAGTGTTCAAACTAATTTTTAAATGCTTCTTTAACACGTCAGAATATCTTGAGAGGAAATAACACGTCAAGAGATCAGTGTCTGAGGGCGGACTGTTATCGTAGGCAAGATTGCATGATGTCGGTAGAAAGCTGTGCTATTTCTTCGGTTAACTCGATTAATTCCTGAATAATATTCCGTATCGCCGCACACGTATGCTGAATTTCAGGAAAGTGAGTGACAGCTGATTAAGTGACGCAACGTTCCGTATAATTTGTTTGGTGCCAACCCTTGAGCCGATTGTTACAATTTTGAATGCTTTCCCAGACAGTGTAGATCAAGACCAGACTGCACGAAACGTGCAATCTGGTCTTAGATCTGCACTGTCTACTAATCTGTGATATTTTCTTTTCAAAAAAAGGCGACGATTTTGTAAGAATATGGTTTGTAATTGTTTACTGAAGATAAAAAGAAGTTATATTTTACATATGAAATGTGTATAGGGTTAATGACTTAGCTATGAACTTGCTCTTCCCCAAAATAGACATCTCATGCGATGGTCCTTCTTCGTACTCTCTAATCAACCAAAAACACTCGATAACGTATTTGCCTTGCAATCAAACAGGGCCTGTATTCATCAACTATTCTAAATTGCTGTCTTAAGTCCACTCTACACAAAGAAAGTAACACAGCCTCTGATTGGATATTTCTGATTTGAGACAGTAAAACGATGTATGTTTGGCTCAACAATTTGGATTCCTCGAAATGTTGAATTTTTCTAGGGAATTAGACAAAAACTGCAATCAAAAATGGTTGGTGGATACGGGCTTAGGGGTCATGAAATTAGAATCTCATCCCAATTAAACGTAGCAGACCCGTAACATTTCTATTGCAGCATGAAATAAAATGTCTTGATTGTTGATAAATACGGATTTATACTGGTATAATACATTTGCACATTTTAACCGACCAGAAATTCCTTTGATGTCTATCTTGAAATTATTTGTTGAAGCTTTTGTTAGTTTCCAGAAAAGAGAGGTAATCATTATCTCCCTTTGTGATGAGAATATAGTGGTTTTTTTATTTATAATTCATAAATCTAAGGAGGTTAAAAAAAAGGCGAAAAAGTGGCTCGGTTAAAGTAGTACAATAATACTCATTTCCAGTCGTAGCAAATTTTGCAGGATAATATTATAGTGGAAATACATTTAGCTGTTTTGTATTACGGGTCCACTACCTTTAAGCCTGGCGACGTCAAAAGTAAATAATGTCGGTATTACAATTCTTTTACACTATAGCCATACCATTTACAGGTTTGGAAAGTTATTGTGAAGATGATAATCTGTTATTGTATAGTCGGTCAGGGTGTTAGCCGCTAGCAGAAACCTGAATTTTGAAATTGTGTAAAAATAGTCCTTGAAGTCGCTCTATCCTTACTTTTATTTTACTTTTTTACCTGGTTTTTGAAGTCATTTGGAGCATCTACAAAATTTATTGACTAATGTCAGTCTGTGCAGTCCGATCGATACTGGTCAATTTTCTATATGTCAAAGGACCAGTTTATCTCATGACTCAGTTAGTTTTTTTTTACAGAATTGATTTTATGGGTCTTTTATTATGTGATGATTTTTTCTTGGTATAATGTATCAGGGGAATGCATGGCAATCCCTCTTAATAGCTCCAGATAGAGTAATTTTGATTTTTTTAAAATTAAAAATAATAATTATTCTGCTCAAATCCTATGTTATGGGTACTCATTAGAATCGTCCCAATAATGGATTTAGAATACCATCAATCCCCCTTATCTGGAGCCAGGCTCTTGTCAGAGCACCTTACCACTTTGCAATTGAAAGCAATTGCAGACGGTTTTTGTATTGCGGCAGAATTGATAATATTTGTCTTTAAAAGATTAGAAAACATGGTTCGAAAAGGAGAAAATGGATTAATCCTTATCCTGCAAAATAGTTCACGCTTGAGGAAGTTGCTAGCCATCACATTTAAACTTCAAACTTGGGCTAGTTGTTGACTATTATGAGGGAACCCATAAATCAGGGGCAGGTACACATCTAAATGTTTTTGACACATTAATGTCCGGATTTTTCGACGTACAATTTTCACTTACAGCAACTGCAATCGAGCATTGACATCCACATCTTTATTTATTTATTTATTTACGAACAAAGTCCGTAGCAAAGAAACTAATGAAAAATGCATGGAAGAAATAAGGGACCGGGCGGGATTCGAACCCCAGAACTCCCGGACAAAAGACCAATACCTTAACCACTGAGCCGAAGAGATATCTCCCTGAAGCAGTTGTCAGGTATTGTATTAAATCGGGACGAAGCCATGCAGGAAGGGGTGGTCTCCCGTAACAATTTATTTATTTATTTATTTCATTTTACGTTATAACTGGACTGTTCATAATTGACTTTACGCATCTATGCACTTTCAACTTGCCCCAAGCCATCAGTGCTTTCAGCGCTTTGATTCGCGAAACCGCAAAATTTCCACGTTTCAAAAATTCCACCTATACAGTATGCCGTCATTTAGTACACATTAGTGATATATTCAACTTGAATTTCACGCTGCCTCCTTTTTTCCGCTGTAGAAGGAGCCACCATTGAAATATAATTCATTTTCAGCCAGCGGACACAACATGAAAATTTCAAGCCGATAGTATAAACTCAAACTTTGCTGTTTCAAAGGGTACTTTTGGGGAAAAGTATCTCCCTATCGGACAGTGCAGATCAAGATCAGACTGCACTTTCTGTGCAGTCTGATCTTGATCTACACTGTACGCGAAATAGGTCAGTGAGTCGTGCCTAGCAGATTAAGGGTTAAAAAGGGTTCTCGCCGTTTCTCACAATATTTTCCGTACCTATTTCTTCAAGGTCGATAAAACTAAGGATTGTTGTGGTAAAAGGATAATTATCACATAAATCTGTACAGATAGAGATAATTTCGGGGAATCTAAATGTAGAAATTACTGTAAATAGTTGCATAAGTCATTTATAATTCTTACACCATCAGGAGATTATTTCTCTTCAGTCGATAATAGGCACATTCTATGTAATTATTCCCCAACTCTTGACTCCTTACTAGACAATTCCGACTTTTAACGAACCTAAAAAAGAAGCCTATTGAGAAAATATTGTTGGAAAAGGAGAAAATACTGGTGATCAGCATTTTCTCCTTTTCCCGCAATGTTTTCCACCCTATCAGAATCAGAAATCATCATATTAATAAGATTTAATTTGTTGTCTGTAGATGCTTTGAATTTGGTCCAGTCCAAAAACTCGTCGTTTGGTAAAGAGTTAAGTTTACATACAGTGCAATGATTTCCATTGATAAAAGTAAGCAAGAAAACTTTCAAAGACATGCTTATAAGAGAAGAAAAGGCTGGCTGCTGATAAACAAATGCTTTTGGCCCATTACACAAAATTCACATACAATTGTGCCCAGATAAATAGTATACTTTACTTGATAATGTATAGGAGGCATGTTTGACGGTCACTTTTCGTGACAATTCGTTTCAGTTATCTAGTACAGAAAGGGTTTATAAGAAAGGGTTTATACCTAGCTGCCAACAATCAATGTCAAACGAATATGATGCATGGCGTTTCCGGCTGTTTTTGTCTTCACTTCCGGTCAACGTCACCATTGTGCTTATAATTGCGATAATTGTATTCTCTCCTGGCTCGCTGTCACCAACAGAGGGAAAATGCAGATCGTAGCTGAACATATTTTATTGACATTATACAAATTAAAGCACGTAGCCGCAATTTAGCACAATTTTGCAAAAATGGTCCTGTCACGTGACACTGCAGCATGCAAGCATCGTGCATCAACTGTTCCCCAAATAGACCCCTATCCCAAATTCACATACTATGTTTCGAAGTTTTTGATTGTAGCATCGGTTTACTTCAAAAACCTCGTAACTACAGCTTGTTTCAAGCTGTAGTTACGAGGTTTTTGAAGTAAACCGACAATAGGCGTTTAGAGAAACACCATACAATAAAGCTGTTTCTTTTATTTATAGCTACTAGGCAGAAAGCTGCTTTTAGATAATAATTTATTTAACCAAACGGCAAAATTTTAGGCAGGTCCGAATTGAAAGCACTTGCAGACGACAATATATACGTAACTCAAAAATTTAAATTTGTTAACCATTGAGCTACATTGAGGCTGGGCTCTCAACTTCGTAAAATGTTGCTATTAAAAAAAAAAGTCTTTTCTAACAGACGGTCTGACAATGGCTGTTGTCTTGACAGTTTACGGAAATATCATCTCCCCCTTTCTACTGAATCAAAAAAAGTAGTTCCGGCAGCTATTGATAATTTTCGCAGACAGCCTTTTTTTGAGAAAGAAGTATTAAATTCCAATTCATCAAAATATCTTGACTTAAAACGCAACGAGCAATCGACAAAGGAATAGCTTTCGAGAACTTCTCTTTTCTTGACGTTAAAGAGACGAAAAACGAGTCTGCAAATTTTATTTGAGCCATGGTCTGGCAAAAGGGGGCTTAATGCATCTCCGTGATTGATTGGACCAAGTATGAAATCACATAACGTCGGTTTACCTCAAAAACCTCGTAACTATAGCTTGTTTCAAGCTGTAGTTATGAGCTTTTTGAAATACACCGACCCTAAGTATAGATTTGACGATGAAACTTGTGTGCTTAAGTTGTAAATAAAGCATTCTATCTTATTCTGTTCTGTTCCGTTCTGTTCTGTAAACTCAATTTCGTCTATCAACCGACTGAATCCTGGAGTAGACTAGTCCTCGGACATGTAGAAAATATATCAGAAAAAAAAGCAAAAAGTTTCGGCACAGGTCAGCCTGCGCGGACTGCGCAGGCTGACCTGAGTCGATACTTTTTGCAGTTGCTTTCAGCCCCCCTTTTTCAAAGATCCTAACTCATTCATCGAGGGAAATCTGAAAAGAACGATGTGAGGAAAAAAAAAACTATATTTGAAATGCTCATTGCTTTCCAATATATTATAAATAACGGAATGGCTAATTCATTGGATGAATTTACGGTAATCCATCATCGAGCGACCAGAATCCAAGAAAAAAGGCGAATCTCTGATTTCTTTTTACAGTTTTTTATCAATCTACCATCCAATCAAAAATGCTTTTTGATCTTGTACCTTTAGACTGCTAAGCGCGAGTTGACGACCTTTTGCGGACAGTGTAGATCAAGATCAGACTGCACAGAACGTGCAGTCTGATCTTTGATCTACACTGTCCACTAAGGGAATATAAATCCTCAAAGTATAACTTAGAAATAGCAATATCGAATTGAAAATCTTATTTAGTTATTTAGTTGGATAAAAGTTATCTTTGACAAAGCAATCAGACTTTTTAACAACCCTGGAAAAAGAAGGCATTTGAAAACACTGTGGGGAAAAAGAAGAAAAATGCTGGTTACTAGCATTTTCTTCTTCTTCTTCTTTTTTTCTCAGTTTTTTTTTTTTTTCTGCTCTTTTACTGGCAAATTTTAGCATTTAAGACATTTTCAATTTATCAAAATGCAAAACCTTTTAAAATAGAAAAATCTAAATTACAGTTAGGTATAGAGTCAAATGGCTTAAAAGTGTCATCAAGAATTTTCCATCCAAAAGCAAACGCCCCCCTCCCCTTTTCAAAAAAATGCTATCACAGTTTTTTTTTCCTCCATAAAAAATTCTCACCGCATCGGGCAGAGAAAATCAAAGATCAGACTGTATGTGCTATGCAGTCTGATCTTAACCTACTCAGGTCGCAAAATCAAAAACATATTTTACAAAAGATAGGCCCTGCCCTTTATGTAATACCAATCTGTGGATTTACTATCGATTGTACGTACACGTGGCATAATAGGTTTAGCATCTAAATAGCTTATCTTTTTAATTAGCTCGACGTAAAACAATGAAGATTTATGTAACATGGGCTGATACGGATCTGACTGGATCCTGATTGAAACCAGACAGATTGTGTTTGACACATTGTTGTACAGGCCAACTTTTGGCTTCTTTACCAAACAACAAAATTTTAGACTTGTCCAAATTGAAAGCATGTGGAGACGACAAAATAAACACGACTCAAAAATTGAAAATTGACTTTAGAAGAGAAGAAAACATTGTTGGACAAGGAGAAAATGCTGGTTACCAGGATTTTCTCCTTTTCTCACAATGTTTTCAAAAGGCACCTTTTTTAAGGGCTGTGAAAACCAGGAATTGTTTGGGAAAAGGTTAAATCAAAAACGATCATAGAACAAATGACAAAATATTAAAGATAAGGAAAATAATGCCTTTTATGGGATGAAAACTTAGTCAGAAAAGGAGCGATTATATACATGCAACCAAACAATTACTCCTTATCGATTTATTTCTCCATGCTTTCAGAAAGCCGTGAACTAAGCATCCCTAAATATGGTGTGTCCGAAAATACATGTAGACTGTATAACAATAGGTTATAGTTATGGAAACGCTTGATAAATATCATCTTCGCAAGCCAAAGCTGACGATACACTACGCTACTCTAAGATCCACGTAGTGATTGTAAACTTGGCTTGCGAAGATGGATAAATATTTGAATTTCTGATAAGCACAAGAAAGGGGTCGCATAACCCCTTGTTTTCAGTTTTGGACGGACATTGCGAATTTCCTTGTTTTAGACATGTGTGGGGTAAGAAAACACTGCCGTTTTGGGGCAATGCACTGTAATTATATACCTCACTCTAAAACAGAGCCGACCAAGACTCCTGTGTGAAATTTAAAGTCAAAACTGGTGATAGTGACAAAGCGGTATACACTCAAGTATTCCAGATAGGCAGGGGTCCGCAAATTAAACATGTCCACATTTTTGACCAATCATAGATTACTGTTTATTCACTCGAAACTGATACCTAAAAGTAGGTTTATAGAGCTACGAAAAAAAGACATTCTTCTTTAAAGGTGGGTATTTAGAATTTTCACACCCACCAAATTAAAAATGTATATATTTATATATCACTGAAATTCATATGAAAGAACAACACAAATCATCAATAATTAAGAATCATAAGATACCAAAAAATAGTTTTTTTATGGTATTCCCTTGAAAAGCTACGTAGCCTCTTGAGCTATTTTTATATTTCCCGCCAAAAAATCAAAAGCATTGTAGGAATGCACTGTGGGAATGTTAAGTGACTGGCATGTGATTTATGACGCTGAAATTCCACAACGTAGCAAATATGTAATTATTTTCCATAATGACTTCTTCTGACGCTATGTTTCAAGCCTCATCTGCATATTTCCGGTATGTAAATGAGCGAGTTGCTCACGTAAAAATAGACTGTATTTCCCGTCGGTGTCGACTTGGGTTTTAGTCAATCTCTAATTTCTCTTGTTGTCGGATGGTTTTCGGCTACTGGGGTTTTATGAATCAAAATTATAAGGCTTTGGGACTATAAGGATGACTTTTTTGTATTCTTGTAAAATTTTCGTCCCAAAATCTGAAGGGCCACCTTTAATAGGGCAGTTACAGTTGAAACATACAACGTCTCAGTGTATTCGGGAGAGAACGTGATCTTGCATTAGCTGTATTAATCAACCCTTCGTTAAACAATCCCCTGTTTTAAAGACGCTGATAAAAACGCTTTTCAAAAAAATGTCCATTAAATCGGAGAAAATACTGGCCGAGAATTGTCAGCTTTTTCTCTTTTCCCCTCAATGTTTTCTTTCATTTAACAGACGATTTCTAAATCAGAGTATTTGAGCTGCTTTCAATCTGTCGTCTGCGATTTCTTTTTCAATATGGACGGGTCTAAGGTTTTGTCGTCTGGTAAAGATGAAATCAGAATTACGTTCTTCCAATATGGAATTTAAGATTTAACCCTTTTCAGCTATTTGGACAAAATTGAGAGCTTTTGCGGACGGTATAGATAAAGATCAGACTGCACAGAACGTGCAGTCTGATCTTTGATCTATAGCTTCCATTTTTGTCAGAAAAGTTTTTAACAAAAATCTGATTGTCAGTGGATAGTACCATCAGATGACGACAGAAGTCTAGTTTATTGTCGTTTTACTTCTAAAACCTCGTAACTACAGCTTGAAACAAGATGTAGTTACGAGGTTTTTGTAGCAAATCGACCATATTTGGCGCCGAGAGAGTTAGGAAGTCAAGCAATAGGATTGATTTGCATGCATATTGTTTGTTCAGTAAATGGCTTTATTCCTGTCACTTTCGAATGGATGGATGGATGGATGGATGGGACGGACAGATGGATGGATGGATGGATGGGACGGACAGATGGATGGATGGATAGATGGATGGACGGATGGATGGATGGATGGATGGGACGGACAGATGGATGGATGGATGGATGGATGGATGGGACGGACAGATGGATGGATGGATGGATGAGACGGATAGATTGATGGATTGATGGAACGGACAGATGGACGGATGGATGAATGGATGGATGGGACGGACAGATGGATGGATGGATGGATGGATGGATGAATGGATGGATGGATGAATGGATGGATGGATGGGATGGATAAATGGACTGACGGATGGATGAAGACAGAGAGGGAAGAACAAATGGACGGATGGAAGGACGGATAGATGGATCGTCCGGTACATAGGTAGGTCGAGTGATTGATCAACTGATGGATCTCATAGTGTTTTAAGTTGTTTTCAACATTTTTTCTCAGCCATATCACGACGACAGCTACAATAATGTGTCTAGCGAAAGGACAGCCCAAAGTCACATTGAAGCAACACGAGTGAGGGTTGAATCTAGGGTTTCCGGAATGAGAATGCTGTACTATTATGGCTGACTTTTTTTTCTTCCATCTAAAATACAGAGCTCCTGATATGTAAGAGGGAGTGATGGCATTCTAAATCCATTATTTCTCTTCCAAACCCTATGTTGTGGGTACTCATTAGAATCGTCTCGACGAGACGATTCTAATGAGTACCCATAACATAGGGTTTAATGGAGAATAATTAATATTTTTAATTATGGAATCAAAACCACTCCCTTTTTTCTGGAGCTCTGTAAATAGACGTGGAATTTTCTAAACTCTTAAATAACCTTTAGCCATATTTATGTGAGAAAGTAGCCAGTGCTCTGGACAGAGTATTGTTGTTCAAAGTGCTTGAAGATCCGAGAACGCACGAAGTGGTGCATTGCCAGTCGTGATGTGACTTGGAATGTATTGAAAACATTAAACAACAAACAAACAAACAAACAAAACAAGACAAGGACAAGAACAATGTCCTTTAATGGAATCATCTCTGGTCTATGCTTCAAAACCCAATTTTATAAGACCTCATACCCACGGGAGATAGTTAATTATACAGATATTTAACCCTTCATCACACAGTCCCAAGTTTTATCCCTGACATACCAAAAGTTTGAAAACATTGTGGGAAAAGGAGAAAATGCTGGTAACCAGCATTTTCTCCTTTTCCCGCAGCGTTTTTCAACATTTTACAGACAAATTCACTAAGTGAGCCACGTTTAAATTTCTCGTCTGCAACTGTCTTTCAATCTGGACAGATCTAGAAGTTTTGTCGGTTGGCGTAGAGTTAAAGAACGCGCACGTATCATTTACGCAGTGATGCGGTCCTCTCCGAAATTAGCTTTTCCTGTCCCCGGGCACAGTTCTGATGCAGTTTCCAATAAAAACTGTTGTTGTTAGCATTATGGGTTCCATTTACAGCCATTCGCCATGTTTCATACTTCACCAAACAAGATACATTGATTCATGACAAAAAAATCAAAGTACTGACAGTACTGACAGACTAGCGAATGTGGAATATGCATCCGTGGTAAACATAAAACTTAGTTGGTTCATAAACGATTGAAGACTGCTAGTCCGATTGGGTTATTAACCACGACCCGGTTTAGATTCCGATAATTTAGTACGATCCCGGTTTTTTCCGGTTAATCAGGCTTTTAATTCCGATCCGGTTGTTGTTAATATTTTGGGTTCCATTTACAGCCATTCGCCATGTTTCATCTTTCACCAAACAAGATACATTGATTCATGACAAAAATCAAAGTACTGACAGTACTGACAGACTAGCGAATGTGGAATATGCATCCGTGGTAAAGATAAAACTTGGTTGGTTCATAAACGATTGAAGATAGGAGGTCTGATTGGGTTATTAACTCCGACCCGATTTAGGTCCGATAATTGAGTCCGATCCGGTTTTTTATCTGGTCAATCAGGTTAATAACTCCAATCCGGTTTGATCCGGTGATTTTACCCACTCGTCATAGCCATTTACTGATTACAGTAAGAGACACTTTTTGTTGATATTGATCTTGATTACTTAAACAAAAGAAAGCAAAAGGAAAGCATACACAGATTACGATTCGACCTTTGAATACTTTCTGGAGTTCAATTTGACATGAACTTTTCATACTTTCTACTTTATCGGTTGGATGAACTCATTGCTAGACGAGACTTACAACATCTGCTAAAAAATACACGGGGATGCATAGGATATGAGGAACAAGCAAAGATGGGGCTGATTTGTACAATTCATTGATTTGATTTTCATATAAGCAAACATCTTGAACGTAACTGATGACAACTCTTTTTATTATATACCTAGCAGTGAAATCCTGGAATTTCCCAGTGTAATAAATTTTGATATCATCACTAGTGACGCTATCACCTTTCACTTTCACTTCCTGACGTAATTTGGGAACCACTTTTTGTTTTCGGCTACATTTTTTTCGACTTTCAAACGCAAAATTACAAATAATGATGTTAATAAGGTATATAATAAATAGAATAATCAACTGGTTATTTTTTATATAAAAAATATCTCACTCGGACGCGTCGTAAGGCGTTAAAAAAAACTCGTGCTGCGCACTCGTTTTTTCAACGCCTAACAACGCATCCTCGTGAGATATTTTTCATATCAAAAACAACCAGTTGATTATCCTCTATTCATCATACTGTGCAAAGAAATTGTTCGTGATCTGACTGGATAATATGCCCCGAACATATATATCATGTACACTGGCAAAACCTACGTAAAAGCAGTTTCCCTTCCTGGAGCCCCGTATACATGACTACACTATCAACACAACATCCAAAATGGTGGCGTCAATCAAAATTAACATCTAGATTATGTGCCCAGCTGCATGTTTTAGCACATATTTCCACGGTTTCAGTGACGTCATTACCAGGTAGAGTCAGTTTTCATTGAATAGGGGCACTCAGAAGGAAAAATTCTAGTTCGTCAGCGTACTCATTTTTTTTTTAACCCAAAAAAGGATAAAATTCGCTAAACAACCGTTGAAATGTTAAAACTTCTCAGTATGAAAAATCGTTGTACGGTCAGGTGGCAGGAGACTTGGACACTTGTTCACGGCTATGGTTAATCATATCGCCACCTCGCCTTCGTCTCGGCTCCTTTTATCAACAACATTCTATCCTATCTCAGAGAAATCTTTAGAACCAGCAATTTCGTCTTTTCCTACAATATTCTTTATCCTAACAATTTCGCCAATTTTAGCAATATTTGTTAACTGCAAATACATCCAATCTGGACTAGTCTGAAATGTGCCGTTCGGTAAAGAGTTAGTTTTAGAGACCTTGTCATTTCAAAAACAGAAATGCGGTCTGCGTAGGCTTTTTGTATGTATATTAAAGACTACGGCCCCTAACTCACAAATTAAAAGACGGAAGTTGCCGAGATTGGCCGAAAAGCCTTTACAAAAACGTCGATGTTACACGATATTTACCGACGGGTCAGGGGTCGTAATCCTTAAGCCCTCTTTTCACTGAGCATGGCTCATATAAATACAGGCAAAAACAGAGCTGGCTCGTTATTGATACTTTCTCCCATTTCTATAATTTTTCGGAAGATTTCTCCTGATACATGAAGAAAACAGTAATATACAGATAGCAATGTTTCGAAATATAACAGCGTCCGATTGGCGTACGATAGTGAACCAAAAACACTCAGAAAACTGTTATGCCAAAAAGGGGCATTCTGACATTTGCGTAAAGTGTCGTCTCAGATCAGCTTGCGCACTCCAAATAGACGAATCAGAAACGACGCTTTCGGTTTTTTTATGTTAATTTCTGTTTTGCGCAAGTCACTTTCAAACAGTAGGCATTCTTTACACAATTGTAACAATACTGGCAAGATGATAAAATTTACTTATTCAAATTTGTCAATGTCGACTTTCTGTTATCGTTGAAAGTTGTCTGAGAGTGAAAATATGATTTATGTCGCTACTGAATACTGTCGCCAATGTATAATTCCGATGCAGGTGTAGATGTAAAGTGTCGTCTCGGATTAGCCTGCGCGAACTACGCAGGCTAATCCGAGACGACACTTTACGCAAATGTCCGAATGCCCCTTTTCGCGTGTTGTAAGCCATGTTATCTCGGTCGTTCGTCCCAACACATGTTATCAGACATCAGAAATTAATAGTGAAAACAAGAGAAAGCCATTCATATAAAATGTTTGAAACGTGTAAATTTGCTTTAATCTCAGCTTATTGATATGCTTTGATAGCAACGGTACCTAACACGAAAGCCCGTTTTGAAAACACCATGGCTTTTGCTTGCAAAACAAAGTTTTAGTAAAGCGTTTCATTGAATATATACTAGGACGAAAAAGAAACGCAGGGTAATCTTTCAAGGTAGTTTAGGCTGGTGTCTAACTTGATTGAGAATTCTAAACTATGATTTTATGTTTACCACTGATAAGTTTTGAATATTTTGACGAAATTTCATTTCAGTGTGGCAAAAAGGAAATGAGAAAATGGCTTCTCATTGAAAGTAACCCCTCCTCAGTGGGAAAAAAAAAGTAGTGACTGAATGCATATGGAGACTCAAAGCTTGTTCAGTATCTCGTATGGTACCCTTCGTTTCTTTTTCGTCCTATTATAGTATAACTTTGTTTGTATATTTTTCAAATCGCTATACTTGTTACATACCCATGATCTCCCGCTAAAAGGCATTCTACAAATACATATCTATCTAATTTGGGCATTCTGGGTACAGAAGTGGAGTCATTTTTCAAAACAGCGATCGTTACTTTAAATTTAAAAATGAAATAAACGTTTAGTCAATAAAACGCTACCTGGTGCGATTCACTCAGCTATGATCGACTAGCATGTAACCTATGCACCGACCATTTATAAAACAGCCCCTACATGCTTGGGTAATAGGCTAAAATCTTCACTATAAGCCCTACTCCTCCCAGATATACGGGGGAGGGGATGGGTGATAAGTCATAGCAGACAGGTCGAATCTTCGAAGAAGATTCCAAGCGCAGACAACGTCTGCACACGCTACCAAATGCATTATCTCCCGCAAAGTGGCATTCTACAAACGCACATCTATCTAATTTGGGTATCCTGGGTATAGAACCAGACTACTTTTCTACGCGACAACCGTTACTTTTAATTTCAAACTAAAATAATCGTTTACTGAATAAAACGCTACCTAGTGCTATTCGTTCATCTATGATCTGCAGTTGAGAGAAATCTTAAGCTAAAACAGACATGATTTCTCTTCAAACGTTTTGATAAAAGCGATTTTATCCATTGCTACTTTATAGCGCGTATCATCACAATCCCCCCCCCACTTGGGGAAAGTGATAAGTCAAGCACACAGGTCGAATCTGCGAAGAATATGACATGCGCAGACAACGTAAAAAAGAGAAATATATGAGCCATTTCCAGCAAAAGGGACTTATGCAGGAAGGAGTGGTCTCCCGTAACAATGTTTTCAAAAGATTTCTGGCTCAGGGACATAAAAACCAGGGAGTGTTTGGTAAAGGGTTAATACATTCCTGTAAAGCGTTACACCCGAAAAATAATCGCGTAATCATGCATCCATTGAATTTATTTTGTTCAAATATCCGAATGAATCATGAGGTAAACTGGTCCTTACTCACGGAAAAAAATTGACAAAAGTCAAAAACAATGCTATGCAAGCCAGCGAGGACTACTATAATGATCATATTTTCTCCTTTTTCTCACAATGTTTTCAAAAGTCTCATTCCTCAAGGTAGTTAAACCTCGGAACAGTGTCGTAAAGGGTTAATTTAGAATCAATCTTTAACTTATCACGCAACGACACTAAATAGTCCGTATTTAACGACCACTAAAAAACAGTAGAATACGAAAGAAAGAATGAAATAACGAGAGTAATCAAGTAACTCCCACGCAAATAAATAAAAAGTTAATTCATTCTCACACAAATTGAATGTTCTGTTTATAAAAGGAATTGGATCTGTTAATAGAAATATCTTGAAATCGGACGAGGGTCCTTCACTGAAAATTAGGAGAGAGCTGAGTGAATGGAAATTGAGCGGAGGAATACAATGTAGATGTGTTGCTCGATCACGTGACTTTTTGCCGATAATTTGCGTCTTGGCCACCCCAAAAAATATTTCCAAAGAGTGGATGAAGATGACCCTATATTTCCATGAATTCAGAAGTAATATCTAACTACAGTTTGACAGAACCTCTGGCCAAAGGTGTGTGTGGGGGTGGACGGTGGGGTGGGGGGGGGCTGAACTTTACTCAATAGATACTCATTTATACGCATTGCTTGTAGGAGCCTCTGGAAAACACTGTGGCAAAAGATGAAATTGCTCGTGACGAGCAATTTCACCTTTTGCCACAATGTTTTCTATGCTATCAAAAGGTATCATATACAGATAAGAAACAGCGTCATCCTTGCTGTTATTTAGGGTCAATTAGAGATACCATAGAAATGCATGATGGGGTAAAGGGTTAATGCATTATGCATGCATTATACCAAGCAACTTATCACATACAAATGTGATGATAAGAATCCATAAAATCCAGTTTATCTCACAACCAACGGAATCATGAAGTATAATGGTCCTTAAGCATGCAGAAAAAAATCAATAACAAAACGTTTCTACCAATGTGGGCCTACATACTCTAGAGTATAAAAAAGCTTCACGAGTATCAAACTGAAATTGTAGCCTCAGAGCGTATACAAGGTAACAGTTGACGACGCACTAAAGACGACATTCAACGGACGGCAGGACAGACACAGCACTGTCAAAAAAAGAGCACTTCATGCCAAGATTAGCTAAGATCCTCCAAGCAGAGAGCTTTTGGACACATTTATGAAAAGGGAGAAAATGCTAGTAGCCACAGACCTCGTATACAAGGTAACAGTTGACGACGCACAGTAGACGATGTACAACGGACAGCAGGGCAGACACAGCACGGTCACAAAAGAGCACTTTGTGCCCGGATTAGCTAAAATGTTCTATGAAGAGAGCTTTTGAAAACAGTTTAGAAAAGGGAAAAAATGCTGGTAACCAGCATTTATTTCCTTTTCCAAATTGTTTTCAATCCTTTTTTAAAGAACAATTTCTAATATTTCAAAAAATATTCAAGTTGTCATTTGTAAGTGAGTAATGGGCTGTCAAATAGGGGGTTAAATAAATGTTCATATTGAAATTCTATCAAGAAATAACTTGTCAAAATATAACATGAATATTGATTAATAATTGCAATTTTGTTGATCAATTGTTTGAGCCATGAAGTAGACTGGTTCTTCGAGGTGCAGAAAACTGACCAATGAGAAACTGGTTTGACCAATGTCAGCCTGCGCGAGCTGAAATGTGTCGATATTTTTTTCAGGGACTCAAATGTTTTCAATATAGACGAGTCCAAAATTCTTTAGTATAGGAAAGGGTACATTAACCCCGAGGCTGCCAAGCTCGACTCACTGACCTTTTCCGGACGATGTCGATCAAGATTAGACTGCACAAAACGTGGAGTCCGATCTCTGATCTACACTGCAACAAAAAGTGACTGAAAATCTGAAATTTGTTTTGTGAAGGGTAAGAAAACATTGTTGGAAACCAGCATTTTCTCCTTTTCCCACAATGTTTTCTAAAGGCTTCTTTTCCAGGGTCGTCAAAAGTAGGGATTGTGTTGTAATGGGTTAAAGGGTTTTATTTCAGTGATCAGGAAGATAGCGGTTCGGGCATCTGGTATTAGTTCTCGATAAGTATATGATTACATGGCATATTTAAGAAGATTTCCATTTACAATTATCGGTAAATGAAAATCTGCATAATTTACTTAATTATTAGAATTATAGTTAGAACTCCTAATTCAATAATTCCTTTTTCGACCTCCCTCCTCTCCCAGGGTAGCCAGTTACTAGACTGCTTTTATACACGAGGGACATATGGCTTGAAACACGCGAAAAGCCGGCATTCGGAAAATTGCGTAAAGTGTCGTCTCGGATCAGCAGTTCGCGCAGGCTAATCCGAGACGGCACTTTACGATTGAATTAGATTTTGTGCTACATTAGACATGCGCAAAAGATAAAATTACATAAAAACGGAAAGTGTCGTTTCGGATTAGCCTGCGCGCACTGCGCAGGCTGATCCGAGACGGCAAATTACGCAAATGTCCGAATGTCCCTTTTCATGTGTTGCATGCCATTTCAGAAGTTAGATTTCTTTTCTACAGCTCGATTTTTACATTATACAATATAAATTCCAAATCAGTCAAGTTGTGGGAAAAAAGATTCATACTTCAATAACTCCGGTAAGTACTTAACCCATTATCACACAATCCCGACTATTAAAGACCCTAAGAAAGAGGCCTTTTGAAAACATTGTGGGAAAAGGAGAAAATGCTGGTAACCAGCATTTTCTCCTTTTTCCACAATGTTTTCTACCCTTTCGAAGACTAATTAAATTTTTTTTGTCGTCTGCAAAATGGTCTCAATTTGGACGAGTCTAAAACTTCTTTATTTGGTAAAGAGTTAACCCTCATCCAGCTAGATTTGTAAAATCAAACCTTTGTGATGAGTGTGAAAATCCGAATTTTGTAATTAAGGTTTTTCTTTAGGGAAACAGATGTTGTTATCAGACAGTGTAGATCAAAGACCAGACTGCACGTTCTGTGCAACCGGATCTTGATCTACATTCTCCCATATAGGTCAGTTAGTCACGCTTAACCGCCTAAGGGTTAACGATAATGGGGACAAGAAATATCAAAGTAGTGAAAGTACTTACAGAAATGCGAATGTTGAATAAGTTGCTTTTGATAGACTTTACAAAACTGAAGAAAAAAAGTCTCTTTTGCTAAATGTATGAGACAAAGTGAGTGAGTGAGTGTGTGAGTAAGTAAGTAAATAAGTAAGTAAGTGAGTAAGTAAGTGAGTAAGTAAGTAAGTAAGTAAGTAAAAGAGTATGTAAGTAAGTAAGTAACTAACTAACTAACTAAATAAGTAAATAAGTAAGTAAGTAAATGAGTTTGTGAGTAAGTAAGTAAGTAAGGTAGTAAGTAAGTAAGTAAGTAAGTAAATAAGTGAGAAACTACGTAAGTGAATAAGTAAGTAAGTAAGTAAGTTAGTAAGTTAGTAAGTAAATGAGTGTGTAAGTAAGTAAGTAAGTAAGTAAGTAAGTAAGTAAGTAAGTAAATAGGTAAGTGAGTAAGTAAGTAAGTAAGTAAGTACGTAAGTAAGCAAGTGAGTGAGTGAGTAAGTGTGTGAGTGAGTGAGTGAGTGAGTGAGAAGATTTTTTATTATAGTGATATGTTTTGTAAAATTACATGAAAGTTCGACAAATACATGATATATGAAATTTCAACACCCAGCCTCATGGGCATTTATGTCATCTAAATGATAATTGGCACATAAATAGAAAATAAATGGAGGAATACAGAAAAATACTAATATTAGAACGGACCATGAATGAATGAATGAATGAATGAATGAATGAATGAATCGAATTGCGGAAGAGAGAGAAAAAAAAAATGCAAAAATAAAATCGCTCCATCACGGGCACTGTCCAAAAAATTGATTATCTTCTCTGCATAAAAAATACATGGAAAGGAAGAGAGGAAAAACTGGCAGAAATTTCCATAATTTTAGGAATCTGTGACGCGTTGCTCTGTTAATATTGTCTTAATAACTTTCATTATTTTCTAGAATAATAACTCGCGGAGGTTTTGATTAATAGCTGGTCCAGTTAGGGAAAACCGAGCTGATAATGGGAGCGGATCTTTTTATGCCAGCGACATTATTTTTTCCTCGTTCGCATATCTATCCGTACAATGAAATATTACCACGATACACTCTCCCAAAGCAAAGTATGGCATCCTGTTTCGTGCAATATCCTTCTCCTGCATTTTAAAACTCTTTATCAAACGACGAAATTGTAGACATTTTCAAATTGAAAGCATTTGCAGACGACAAAATAAACATGTCTAAAACTTTAAATTTGCATAAGGGTGGGATAGAAAACATTGTGGGAAAAGGAGAAAATGCTGGTTACCAGCATTTTCTCCTTTTCCCACAGTGTTTTCAAAAGACTTTTTTTTTCAGGGTCGTCATAAGTCGGGATTGTGTGGTAAAAAGTTAGCATATCAATGGACGCGTAATTTTTACAAATAGGCTAAGGCCCAGATAAAAAAAGAGCCCTATTTTTAATTTTTTTTTCAATCCATCTGGTAGAAAAATTCAAATGGTACAGTGAGTTAGGATAGCCTATTAGAGTCACTTTAAGCATGGATGCCAGATCTGAAAGTGGTGCAGAATTTTTTTATATGCTAATAAACGCGCCTACCCCAAATTTGCCTATAACAAAAATTAAACTTTTCCTATGTTCACAATAATGGAAAAAACAATGAAACAATGCAATCATTTTGACAAATATTTTGAATTTAAGATGCTCATAAAAATCCACATTCATCTGTATGTATTCAATCAAGTCTGACCAATTTCACACACAGTAAAACACCTAATAAATGTTCCTAGCAGAATGAATTGAAAACAATCTCTGAATTTCAGTCTTCAAATTGAATGTGTTAATATTTCTGGCTAGATTTTTTCACAGTTTTGGCTAGAGCTACTAGGACAGACATAGAGGACCAGAATTAAGAACAGTTATGGAGTTTTTGCATTTAGCACCTCAAAAATGATCTATTTATGAGTGCAACAGTATAATTTGTTATTGCACACTAACCTTTGATTTCGTTATTTCATTATATATTCACAACTGTAACCATAAGTATGCCAACACTAAGATTTGGCTATTTTCATTACTTAAGCTGCTTTATTTCCTTTGTTATTCTTACTCTCCTATTCTGTTAATCTATTTCACTGATGCAATAGGGGATATGACTTGAAGCAAGAGGGTCATGATGGCCCTGTATCGCTCCACTGGCTAATAAGTGAAAAGACAACAAGCCAAACATTACAACTCCAGCCAAATGGTTTCAAACTTGAAGATATACAATAAGGCCAATGTCAAAAAAGGGCCCTATTTTTTTTTCATCCATCTGTTTCTCTAGTTCACTGATGCAATAGGGGATATAACTTAAAACAAGAGGGCCATGACGACCCTGTATCATGCCACTGGCTAATAAGTGAAAACACTACAAGCCAAATATTACTACTCTGGGCAATTGGTTTTAAACTTGAAGACATACATTTTTTTTCTATAAAATCCTACGGGAAAGTTATGACCCCTTGACCCCTGAGCAAAGCCATTATTGACCACAAAGCTATAATTACTTGAATCCTGGTGGAGGTCCTCAAGATAAATCCCCGTGCCAAATAATACAGGTCTAGAATGTTGTGTTATAAACAAGAAGATTTTCAAAGTTTCCTAAAAGAAAAAAGGCCATGAAAAACATGAGACCCATGAAACACATTATGTCCCGCTAGATGGCATTCTACTCATCTATCTGATATGGGCATCCTGGGTACAGAACCGAACCACTTTCCTACGCGACAACCGTTACTTTGAATTTAAAACAAAAAAAAAAAGGTTTACCCAATAAAACGCTACCTCGTGCAATTCACTCAACTATGATCACCAGTTTAGAGAAATCTGTTGCTAAAGCAGGTCTCATTTCTCCTCAAATGTATTGATACGTAAAAGCTATTTTCAACATTGCTACTTTATAGAGTGTAATATTACAGTCAGCCCGCTTTCGGGGCTAGTAGTAATGCGTCATATAAGACAGTCGAATCTTCGAAGAATATGACATGCGCAGACAACGCCATGAAACAGGGCTAAATTTGGTAGCCCTAGGCTTTATTATGGTTAGTAAAAAGATCGTTTATAAAGTTTTCAACACAAAAGCCAAAGTAAAACTAGAGGCCCATTATATAAAGCTACATTCAAAATTTGGTAGTCCTAGGCCTTGCGGCTATGTACAAGTAGATTTTTAAAGGCTTTCCCAATATAAGCCTATGTAGAACTTGTGACCCCGGGGCCGGGCCAAATTTGACCCCCGGACTATAAATTGGGCACTCTTGATAGATGCCCATTTGATAAAGATACATGCCAAATTTGGTAGCCAAAGGCCCTAAAGAATGATTTTAAAGTTTTCTCTATATAATCCCGTACAAAACTTGTGACCCTAGGGGCGGGGCCAATTTCGACTCCAGGGCTATTATTTGAAGGAACTTGGTAAAAGTTCACGACATAAAGCTACATGCCAAGTTTGGTTGCCCTAGGGCATATGCTTTCAGATAAGAAGATTTTCAAAGATTTCAATATTTTTCCGTTTTGTTGCCATGGCAAACAGAGTTTTTGAAGGAATCAGATTCTTTCAAGAAATTCTAAAGGAAGCCATGGCAGGATCATTTCTGTGAAGTTTCATCAAGTTTGGATGGGTAGTGTCAGAGGAGATGTTTGAAATATTAGTAAATGTACGTACGGACAGACACACGACGGACAGCAGGCCATAAAGTAAGCCCGCTGGCCTTCGACCAGTGGAGCTAAAGTCCTCTTGATGACTTAAAATTAACAAATGCGCTATTCATTCAGCGTAATTGTGACATTTGATCAATCATCAGTTTCTTTGTTTGCTGCATTGACAGTACAGCTGCGTTGTGTGTGTGTGTATGTATATGTGTGTGGATATGTGTGTGGGTGTGAATGTGGGTGTTTTTCTGGGTTCTTTTTTTTAGCTCACCTTAGCACAAAGTGCTAAAGGTGAGCTATTGTGATCGTCCTATGTCCGGCGTCCAGTGTCCAGCGCCTGTTGTCCGTCAACAATTTCTTTAAACATCTTGTCCTAAATCACTATGCAAATCTTGATGAAACTAGGCAGGGATGTTCCTTGGGTGAAGCTCTACCAAAATTGTTCAAAGAATAAAATTCCACTCAAAATTCTGGTTGCCATGGCTGCAAAAAGGAAAAAAAATCTTTGAAAATCTTCTCTGAAAGTATAAGGCATAGAGCTTTGATATTTGGTATGTGGCCATCTCCTAGTGGACCTCTACCAAGTTTGTTCAAATAATACCCCTGGGGTCAAAACTGGCCCCATCCCGGGGGTCACAAGTTTGAGCATAGGAACAAAGAAGGAAAACTTAATATTCTTCTCCTCAAAAAGTAAAAGGTATAGAGCTTTGATATTTGGAATGTAACATCTCCTAGTGGACTCTACCAAGTTTGTTCACATGATACCCCTGGGGTCAAAACAGGGGATTACAAGTTCAAACATAGGAACAAAGAATGAAAACTTTAATATTCTTCTCCTCACTAAGTAATAGGCATAGAGCTTCGATATTTGGAATGTAACATCTCCTAGTGGACCTCTACCAAGTTTGTTCATATGATGCCCTTGGGTTCAAAAGTGGCCCTGCCCCGGGGGTCATAAGTTCGAACACAGGAAAAAAGGAAAACTTTACAAATTTTCTTCTGTGAAACTTGATGGCATAGAGCTTTGATATTTGGTATGTAGCATCTTCTAGTGGACCTCTACCAAGGTTGTTCATATGATGCCCCTGGGGTCAAAACTGGCCCTGCCCTTGGGGTCACAAGTTCAAACATAGGAACAAAGATAGCAAATTATAAAATTCTTCTTCTCTGAAACTAGAAGGCATAGAGCTTTGATATTTGGCATGTAGCAATTCCTAGTGGACCTCTTCCAAGTTTGTTCATTTCATGTCCTTGGGGTCAAAACTGGTCCTGCCCCTGGGGTCACAGATAGTTTAAAGTTCATCACATGAGGGAAATAAAGCTATAGTCTCAGGTGAGCACTCCAGGGCCAATGTCCCTGGCTTGTTGAAATATTATGATGTAATGGATTTATTTCCTACATAACAATGATATTTTTAATGCATATAGCATGAATATAGTTAACAGTGGGTACAGAAGAGTAATTGAAATAACTTAAATGTAATTGTAATACCATTTAAAGTCTTAACTTGTCAACAAGACAGTATTTTTGGTGCAAATGACTTTCCTTCATTTCATGTATAACTATTCAATAATTGTTTCGTTTGATTTTTCACAAATAAAGGCACTAAGTACAAACCTTTTTTTGATACTTATATGTGTCTGCGCTGTAATATTTTGTGTCATTGCTGTTAAACATGAGTCGTATATATAACAATGATAAAAAATGCCCATGAAAGAGAGCCGCGACGTTTAATTTGATAAAAACAATTTCTGGGAACAAAACGGAAAATACAGTTACATTTTTAGTACCAACAGCTAGGAATCATTTACTAGATCTTTATAACTTTTTCAAGAAATTAAAATAGTTGCCAAACACTGATCTTCTCTGACATATAACGTGCCAAAATTTTGTTCCAAAATACTCAATTGATATATAACAATTATATTATGCAGATGATTCGAAGTGAAATATTATAATCTGAACCAGAAAATATTTACTTTTCTAAATTAGAATGGAATTTCTTTTACTTTACAATTTTGTTACATGAAGGACATGTCGATGTGTTATGACTAGCATTGCATCACAATATTCCAGTATGCATATATGGAACCTTATGAAACAATAAAATCCAACTTAATTTTCAAAAATCGTGTCTCTTAAAATCTGCCATAATTATATAATAGTTCATAGATGGCCGTGGATATACATTTGTGGGTTGGGTAAAAGATAAGCAAGACCGTAACAAATATACAATGCAGCAATTTAGCTCAATAGTAAGCATTTAGTTCTCATTAAACCCTTTCACAGAAGTTGAAACATAAAAGTCTTAAATGATATTAAGTTGCTCATGATTTTCAAAAAATGTATGCAAATTTGGTGGGTGGGGTAACACCAGGACACCCAAATTATTTTATCTTCTCCTGTAACTGGATTTTTTTCATTGCTTATGTGCTTAACTGTCAATTAGACCTATTTGCAATCAATATACTGCGGAAGATATTGAAATTTTGTGGTTTATACGCATAAGCTCAATTCAGTGCATTTTCAGTGGGTGGGGTAACAAAATGTCGTCTGAAAAAAATCTGCACCACCTTTGTTTCTGGCATCCACCCTAATTTGACTTCTATATAGCTCTACTATCACCTGGTACCAATGAAATTTTTCTACCAGACGGATTGAAAAAAAAAAAATGAATCCAGCTTGCCAGGCCTTAGACTAAAATACAAACAGGCTGAGGAAACATTTGATTTTACCCTTGTATCGCAGCACAGCTGTCTATTTATTACAGGTTCACAGTTTTTCGTATAGACTTTTAGAGGAGGGTATCTAGTGCGTATAGCAGACCTATAATGTTCCTTAAATTAGGAACAGACTATGTAAATTAAATCTCAAATCTCATTTTCATAGAAAGTAAACTTCGTAAAGCAAACCGCAAATGTACTTTTAGAAGAGAACAGACTTTATATAGCAAACAGCAGAATGTACTTTTAGAAGAGGGTAGGCTACATAAAGCAAACTAAAGTGTACTTGTAGAAGAGGGTATGCTTCCTTCAAATGTTCAAATGTCCCTTGAGAAAAGGGTAGTCGTCGGAATGCGAATTTCTGATGTATTTTTAGACGACCGTAGAGTTCGTAAAACAACTTCGAATGTCCTTTTAGCAAGAGGGTAGCCCATTCGGCATACCTCGGGTGATATAGGGGGCGATCAAACTCCTCGGCTGTATCTGGTGGATTGATATGCACCAGATCGGTACATACCCGGAAATACGCCGTTTTACCGTTCTGAAAATTGTAAGGCTCCGCTTATAAAAGAAAACTTGAGTTTCAATTTTCTGGAAACTCGCAAACACGAGTCGGACACACTAACTACTGAGTTACCAAGAGGAGCTGCCTACTTCGGGAAAATATTGTTACAAGCAACCGCTTCCTATCTGTCTCTCTGTCTGTCTCTCTGTCTGTCTGTCTGTTTGCCTGCCTGCCTGCCTGCTTATCTATCTATCTATCTATCTATCTATCTTTTTTCTATCTTTGAACAAGTTGTTCGCTATGGAGTCACATTTGCTTAGAAAAGTTTAACTCTTTAGCAAACGACAAAATTTTAGACTGGTCCAAAATGAAAGCACTTGCAGACGACAAAATAAACATGACACAAAAATTGAAATTTGTTTCCAGCAGGGTAGAAAACATTGTGGGAAAAGGAGAAAATGCTGGTTACCAGCATTTTCTCCTTTTCCAACAATGTTTTCAAAAGGCTTCTATCTCAGGGTCGTAAAAACCAGGGATTGTTTGGGAAAGAATTAAACATATTTATTTTACATCGATTGAGAAACAAGTTCTTACAGCTTATACTGATCTCTCTCAATTCTGCTTAGAAAAGTGTTTTCCACTACACTCGAAACCTATTGCATGTCTAGCTGAAACAAGAGCACTTTGCAATTTCATCTGATCATAAATTGATCAAATAGAGATTTTAAGCGAGACAAAGAAATAGCTAAGGGGAGTTGCGGACGAAATAAATTGCTGTTTATAGGCAGTCTGTTTCGGTTAAACGTCACGCGATCTATAATACTATTGCATTATCTCTTTACAGTACGATACGGTTTTTTTAGACTTGCCCGAATTAAAAGACGAAAACTTTAACTCTTTACCCAAAGACAAAATTTTAGACTTGTCCAAATTGAAAAGCATTTGCAGACGACAAAATTAACGTGATGCAAAAATTGTAATTCGTTCTGGAAGGGTAGAAAACATTGTGAGAAAAGGAGAAAATGCTGGCTACCAGCATTTTCTCCTTTTCTCACGATGTTTTCAAAGGGCTTTTTTAAAATCTTTTTCAGGGCTGTGAAAACTAATGATTGTTTAGGAAAGAGCTAATGTAAATCTTTCTGAAATCGTAAATTTAGTTATTGAAATACCGGTAATAATACAAAAAAAATGTGGGAAATGGAGTATATGCCGGTTGCTTCCTCCTCAGAGAGGAATTAATCCTGTCACAATGACCATCGTCAATCCTCGAAAATGAATCGGCCGAGCCAGGAAACGAACCTGCGACTCCCTGTTCTCAAGTTTTACTCGCTACCGACTGAGCTGCCAGGGATCGAGAGATGACCAGAAGAAAAACAAATTTAGTAAAAAAATAACATAGGCCTAAGATCTTGATTGGGGATTTACTTAATTGGAGATTAAATGCAGGGATAAAAAGTTGAAATAAGGACAGTACAAGCTTAATTAGCTGAACTCGTTACCGTTATGAATAGACTACTTGCCACTTACATTGATATAAGCGATATTTCCTTGTTTTCGTAAGCGGCGCACCGAAAGTATCACGTGGCACCGGACAAACAAAGCAAAAGACAAATGCCGTATGTCCCGTTCGTAAAACTGAGTTTTAGATTGATCTAAATTTAGTTTAAAGATTTTCGTACAAATTCTCAATATTATTGTCAGGTATGTGCGAATCTCTACCAGTTTGAAATTCAGCGTTACATATTCTTTTTTTTTTTAAATTATCCTAGATTTCCACATAAACCCTCCGAAGGTTCCACCTCGATTCGGTATACTTCATAGCGGGATGTGACTGAGATGTGACATTTCGTCGGTTTACTTCAAAAACCTCGTAACTACAGCTTGTTTCAAGCTGTAGTTACGAGGTTTTTGAAGTAAACCGTTGATTTACAGTAAAATGCAAAATGGTCCTTTCTAAAACAATCGTCTATCACGTTAAACTCACTACAAGGCTGTAATTTAGCAGACGCTACGCCCAATTTTAATGCACTTAACAGTGATCTGTTTACGTAGTGGGTCCACTCCTAGTATTTGTACTATATAAGGGGTAATCAAGGTTTGACTGGTGTACTGTTCCATATCATGAAAACAAACAATTTTAATCAACAAAACATTCCTGATAACTTTAGTACTGAAAGCACACAAAAAATCCAAAAACAATCAAGATCTAGTTTTTTTTGGTCATAACCAACTTTTTATCATGACCAATTTTTGTCATAACTTGCTGTAAGAAACCTATGTGACTGTGTTCGTAAATTTTTGCCGGGTTTTGATGAACGACTTGTTCCTGTTATAAAAAGGCGTTTCAATGGACCAATAATTTGTATAATACTATCGCATTTCCCAGGCTATATGTTTAAAGCCAATACATAATTGAGCTGTACTCTGGCAAAAGGGGGCTTAGTGCACCCCTGTGATGCATTATAACAAGCAAGACATCATATTATTATATACCAATAAGATACGGTATGTATAATAAGCGACTGAATCGTGAAGTACATTGGTCCTTTGACATACAAAAAAAATAAACCAAAAACAAAAAGTTTCGGTTCAGGTCAGCCTGCGCAATTTGCGCAGGCTGACCTTGACCGATACTTTTTGCAGAAGCGTTAGGCCCCCTTTTCAGAGAGTATGGCTTAATTTCCTTTGGCGCAAAAAAAAAGAAACGCACTCTAAAAAATCCTATATGACTAATTTGAGTACATGTCTGCCGTTTTTGATGGATGATCTATGTCAATCGCCAATATAGTTTCATTGACCCCATCAGTACAATGGTATCGCTGAAGGCAAAGTATTAAGTAAAAAGCAGAAATAGGATTTCTTGGGCATTACAAATCAGCGTAAAAATTTTGTATGACTAACTTTGTTACATTTTGTCCGGTTTTGATCGACGACTTGCTCATGTCATAAAAAAAATGTCCCATTAATAAATGCGTACAACAATACTTTCTGTGCTCGTAAAAGGCAAAATCACAATCTCTTGGCCTGAAAACATCGCAAAGAAGAAATATATTTCTTTAAAAAATATATAGATGGCGTAAATTTGCCCGCATCTATTCAGGGGCCCTTAAAATAAACATGTCTACATTTTTACCAATCAGAATTTTCTATTTATTCATTTCTTATCAGTACCAAAAAGTAGGCCAAAACTCAGCACATTCAGCAAAGCGGAAATATCTTACATGGCCGACTTCAGTACATAATGGAAGCCAGGAGAGGTCAGCATCAGTGTTTATTGGCTTTTAATTTCAATACATTTTGGTACATGTAATCAAACAAGTAAAAAAGCCGCCGCGTAAAAACCTCATAATTATGCTTTACATGACGGTCATTTGGCCTTCTTGTCGCTTTTTTCAAGTCGCATGATCTTATCCAGCAATCTTCTTTCTCTTTTTTTTTTAACGAAATTCTTCTTTTTTTCTGCTGCTTAGATTTATCTGCTTAATGAAAAATTACAATTATTTGAAGGGTCATTTGCAGATATGGCCAATTGATTTAACAAATATTTTTCTGATATTCGTCATATAAAGATAAACCACGCCTATTTCCTGTTTCGGTTTTTTGATTCCGCTTTATTTACAAAACCATGACGAAATAGACTGTGTATCAGTACAATGTCGCAAGAAAAATGGATTTAGTCAGCAAATTCTGTGGCAGTCTGCCTTTTAAATTCACCACTGTTTGAGACGTCTGATGACCTTTCCAATGAGACCGAACCGCTGATAGCATAAATACAGTGTAAGTACTCAAAATTTAATAATGACAACACATTTTAATGAGCTGAGATTCGTATTGCATTGACAATAGTGAATGCTAGGCGAGGATAAGTATTGTATTACCAAAGACCAGTTTATCACTGCATTTCTGACAACTCTAACGCAAATGATAGGGGCGAAGCTCGATAGAGATTTTTATGGTGAAAATGAGTAGCTCTTATAACCTTTTCCTACACGATGCCGACTTTTAAAGACCCTGGGAAAGAAGCCTTTTGAAAACATTGTGGGAAAAGGGGAAAATGCTGGTAACCAGAAACGACACTTTACGCAAATGTCCAAAGGCCCCTTTTTTGCTTTGAGTGAAACTAATCTAAGTAGCTCCTTTAAAACCTTGTTACTACTAAAAAATAGTTTCTCCGCGATAACTAGAAAATAGTTCCACCGAGACTGGATTTGGACAAACGATTCATGGCTTATCAAGTCAATTAGGTAACCGACATCTTCGCAAGCCAAGGCTGGCGATTCACTACGCTACTCTACCCTTGGCGGATCGAGCTTTTTACATTCCCCCGATACGCTTTTTCATTGAATGCAGCCAGCTCTAACTGCAACGAAAAAATAGAATAAGGCCGCTAACTTTCGAATAGAGGGTAAATATGGAAACCCACGTGGATGTCTGCTTATCCCTTCATGTGTATTCGTAAGCGGTTTGTAAAACGATATTTCATTGGCTTTTAGAAATATGATGTAAAGGGGGGTAATAAGCATGCATCCAATAGAGGGCGCATCGCAGGAATCTCGAAATCGGGCTCAATCAGCCAAGGTAAGATCCACGTAGTGATCGTAACGTTAGCTCGCGAAGATGCGTAACCGACTGATCTCCTGTACTGGCCCAAAGAGTAAGGCGAGAACCTATTTTTCTCTTTGGATCAGCCCATTACCAGTCTACACAACTTTATACTGGTCCAAATAGAAAGTATTGAGTATATGCAGGCATCAAACGAAATGCAGCTTAAATGACAAAATTTGTCTTAGTAATTCTAGAAAACATCGTGGAAAAGGGAAGAAATGCTGGTTATCAGCATTTTCTCCTTTTCCATGTGTTTTCAACGGCTTCTTTTTGCCCCTTAGGGTCGTTAAAAATCGGGATTGTTTGGTAAATTATTAACCCTTAGGCTGTCATGCCAACTCACTGACATTTTGCGGAAACTGTAGATCAAGATCAGACTGCACAGAACGTGCAGTCTGATCTTGGATCCACACATTCCGATAAGAATATATAATTCACCAAAGCATTGGTTTAAATATATTTATTTTACATATATATATAGATTGAGAAACAAGTTCTTAACTTATACTAATCTCTCTCGATTCTTCTTCCTGGGAACTACACCAGTACTCGCGCCGAATGTGTGGGCCAATGAAAAATCCCGAAGTTGACACCCGCTCCCGGGTATCGAACTCGGGACCTTTAGGTTATGAGGCCGACGCTCTACCTCACGACCACGGACACCACTAAAGCATTACTTTGTGATATCAATGGTTGGGCTTTTACTGTCGAATTGAAAATTTGATTTTAGTTGTTTAGCAGGATAAAAGGTTAGTATAAAATGGAGCTCTGGATAAACATCTCGTGCTAACATTACATTTACTCTATCAATAAACAATAACATCGCTGCCTACGAAATTAAGATAGGCGCATCTTTGGCACACAATTGGGAATTCTGGATTTCCGAACTAATTTACCGTTTTATTAGTTAAAACACCATTTCATGGGTAATGTAACGTTGAGCACGCCAGATTTCACACTCTGGAATTGGATTTCATAATTGAAAATTATCCAACTTGTTATTTCTAACAGGCACTTGAGTCTTGAGCTAGAACGAAGCTAATAGATTATCACAATATAGGTGTAAATGTAAAATTAACCTAATTCAGTAAAAATGATGATACTATTTTTGTTCAACTCTTTACTTTTCTATTCGATTACATAAACTTTATTTCTTCAGGTAATGACAAAGAAAAACATACAAAATGGAACAGACATAGCAACAAACTAAATATACGTCAAATACGAGTGGAGTAAGGAGTTAGAAAAAAAAAGGGAAATAGAAAAGAGCTGGCTCACACACACGCAAACAGTCGCATACAGGTCTTCAGATAGAGGGAGTGATTTTGATTTTTCAATTGAAAGTTTTAATTTTTTTCCAATAAACGCTATGTTATGGGTTCTCATTAGAATCGTCTCATCTAGACGATTCTAATCATGGAGTACCCAAAACATAGGGTTTGAAAGAGGAATAATGGATTTAGAATACTATTACTCCCTCTAATCTCGAGCTCTGATTCATACACATAAAATAAGCACAGATGACGAGTTCATAGAAAAAAAACGAGATAAAATTCATATTTGAATCGGCACAGCAGCTATCTCTCTGGTTTTGCATGAATGGGAAATACTGCAGTAGATCTAGTGCATGTAGTTAATTTCATTTAATTAACCCATTACCACACAATCCCTACTTTTGACGCCCCTGAGAAGGAAGACTAAAGAAAACATTGTGGGAAAAGGAGAAAATGCTGGTAACCAGCATTTTCTCCTTTTTCCCACAATGTTTTCTATCCTTCACAAAACAAATTTTAAATTTTCAGTCACTTTTATTTTGTCGTCTGCAAATGCTTTCAATTTGGACAAACCTAAAATTTTGTCGTTTGGTAATGGGTTAAAAAAGAAAGATCAAAAGAATCTAGACATGTGTAAATTTTATGTAGAAGTAAACATGCACCAAACAAATCAAATGGACTCCTCAGTCACGAAGGAAAAAAAGCAGTATCATAAAGTGCATTTCCCAGGTTAATTTACGAGGTATTAGATAGTTTTTGTTGTTGTTGTTTTTATGTACGTATTTACTAAATGACGTAATTCATGCTATTTCAAATTGAAATCATTTGTACACAGAAACAAAATGAATGTGACCCAAAAATAAGATTTTACTTATGGGAGATTAGAAAATATTTTGAGAAAAGGAGAACAGCTTTCTTTGTCAGGGCTGTTGATAGTCAGGATTGTATGTTAAGGGATTAACCTTTTTAAAAGCCTTCATGGAAGTCATAGATCAAGACCAGACTGCAAAGAGCGTGACCTGTCTTGTGTAGCTTGTTTATTAGTCAAGTTATGATAATCAAAGCGTTGAAAACTCTGGTGTGGCATTTGTCAAGGAAGCCTTTGTGTGGAATTAATAACTTGAAAATAAAAGAGAAACATTTTCAAAAATTAGCCTAAAGTCAAATTAATGCATTTGTAATTGAAGGGAGAGTACACATGGCAAAGTTTGGATTATTTCTGTGGTCTCCCTTTAATCATGAAGAGTCAGGAGTAATATCCCTTGGCAGTAAGATACATGATGAGTATTGAGAGAAACCATGTGAACATGGTCGAATAGAATTAAGTTTTGTAACTGAAAACTATGATTTCATGATTTCGAGATATATTTGGCCGTCAAGATCTAATCCTATGAAAGATATATATCGATGAGTTTTTGTAAAGGATCGAAATTTGTTTCATCGAGTGAACATGATCGGTAGTATTTTCAACAGTGGAGCAGCCAGTTAACTCGATGAAAAAAATTCGATCATCTAAAGAAAAGTACAAATATTCTATTCATTTCAAGCTTCAAACCATGTTTTTGTCGGAGGTTTCAATCCAAAATCAGTACAGGTGTTTTTGGTTGTTTCCCATGGCTTAATTCTCTCTCTCTCTCTCTCTCTCTCTCTCTCTCTCTCCCCCCAATCCTTCCAGGTATAGACCAGAATTATGACAGAACAGCGTCTTAACCTTCACTCTACTAAATAAGTGAAATGAAACTTTTAAGCCAACAATAAAATCTCAAATTCTAACCCATAATGTTTGACATTGTCAACTTCCATGGACAATCCACTTTGATAGACAAGGAATATTTTGACGTTAAAAAGTTCACTTTTTAACAAACTCAGGATGCATACATGTTTGTTGATAATGCGGCACTCTCGTCAACCTCCCCTCTTCATGAAAAACTATAACCATGACAATACGTATACAACAATAAAGAAAATCGAAATTATGAGCCAGATTTAATCCAGTCATTATAAACATGCTCAGTCGGAAGTTCAGGACATCTTGCAGTCAATAGAGAAATACTTTGGAGAGGAAAAGTAGATCCGGCGACCCATTCGTGTATTGTATCCTAACAATTTCTTCATGTTGAAACGAGCCTTTTTAGCCACATTAATGATTCTTACACTGTCACGTATGTTTCTAGTACAGTCATAAGATTGAAAATGACTTACGATATTAGACATTCCATGATTTCTTACAAGTTTTACATTACATGCACAATAATACTTTTCAAAATAAAACCACGTTTTGACGACCTTGTAGGAAAAAAAAAAACTCATCAGAAAACGTTATGGGAAAAATACAAAATTCTGGTAAATCTTTCTTCTTTTTCTACAATTTTTACTTTCCTTTTAAAACAAATTCCATCAATTAGAAAACATAAGATTTTAGTTTGTCGTTTGCGAATGTTTTTATATTTGGCTAAGTATGACATTTTGTGGTTTAGTAAAGAATTTTAAAAAGACGTGATGGAAACGACCTCTGAACTGGCGCCCTGTCGTGATCATTATCTGATCAATACTGCACCATACCGTTCCTATTTTTAACGACCCTTGACAGAGAAAGCTGTTGAAAACATTGTGGGAAAAGGAGAAAATGCTGGTAACCAGCATTTTCTTCTTTTCCCGCAATGTTTTCAACCTTTTCAGTAAAAAAATCTCACAATTTGAGCCATATTTGCTTATTCATTCACAAGATTTAGTAGTTTCCATACAAACAAGCCTATGACTTTGTAGAACAGCAAAGAATTAAATCTGTGATAAGCAGCTTCTCTTCTTACGACACTAGGGATAAATATTAATTCTGTCATTATATGGCTATAATGAATGACATGCGACAATTACATTGATTTTGACGTTGCTTCAAATGTCACGCTCTCTCAAATCAAACGAAATATTGTTAGATATTGATGGAAAAGAAAAGACTGTTTCTGTTTCATTCTGAATTCATTTTGGAAAAGTAGCTATTGTTCATGTTGGACAACTCCCGTTTTCCTCACATCATCAAACAGACAAAAATGATATTAAATAATTTCCTGTTGATCTATTACAATAGTCTAGTCCCGAGTTTTCCTTTAAAATATGTCTGGAAATAAGCCCAGGTTAATGAATCGTGAACTTTGTCCGGGCAGCCCCGGACAATGGCGATATTTATTCTAAAAGGGTAACTGGTGTGATACCGGATAGAATTTATGAGGCCAATAACCTCATTGGTGCCCGGACAAAGATCATGTTTCATTAACCCGTGCTTATTTATAGACTGAACTTTTAAGGAAAACAGGAAACAGGGCATCAGTGAGTGTCTACCTTTTGTCTCCGTTTTATGATAGTATGAGACACAAACATAGTATCAACATGGTATATAAAGGTTGGATACTTTAACAAATAAATATTGAAAAAAGAACGACATCGTAAAGGAAAGTACCAAATCACTCTATTTCTTTTTAACCTTTTTTTTTTCCTGGTTTTGAAATTCATTTTTGTGCAAGCGACTAATCTTTGGAGGAATTATACAATGACAGACCATTTTACAAATTTTGACACAAGGGTGGTATACCCTTGCTCGCTTCTTGGCCTTTCATGAAAGTCTTTTACAGTCCAACAAAAAATACAGTCGTATTTGTGAAGAATACCCGCAGTGCAAACCTCAGGATTAGGACATTTATGGGAGATTTCTTACAGACGTTCTGTATCAGAACGATTAACTTCTATTAGAAGGACATTAGCCGGAAAAAACACATGTCAAACGATTTCCCGAAACGACAATAATAATTACGGTGTAATGTCGTCTGCGTTTTATTATTCGTCGATGTTCCTTTTTTGTAGTTACAATATTCTTTTTGTCTTTTATGTCGAAATTTGTTTGGTCAAGAATAACAGTTTTTGTATCGTTCTTTCTTCGCTAACTTTTATGCTTAATTATTTCTTCTTTCCTTCCTACTGTCCTCCTCTTCTTACTTCTATCCTTCCTTCTGTTCTTCTATTCTTCCTTCTTTCTTTCGTTCGTTCGCTCGTTCCTTGCTTACTTCCTTTCTTCCTTGGACATCCCTATCTCCTTTTTCCTGTTTTCTATCTTTCTTTCATTGTACCTTTGTTTGTTTGTTTGTTTAATTCTTTCTTTCTTTCTTTCTTTCTTTTATTGAAATAAACTGAATCAGGCCATCGATCGTGGTAATACTTCTTTTCTATTGAAGAAAGCTTCACCCCCACACAGCCTTCTGTTTGTGCAATGATATACACAAGATTTGTCTACTGGCCGCTTTGGTTCCTGGCATGTTCGGCCCATAATTGCATGTACTACATTTGATTTTAAACGAATATTTACCGGGCGAAAAGTTTATTGTAATGTTGGGAATTAGATCCTTTTAGCCGAAGATATCTTAAAATAATAGTTTTCAGGTTTACACTTGGTTTACATCGATCTATTTACATTATTTCTCTTTGTAAACATCATTCATCCTACCGTCAAGGGACGTTCTTCCTGACTCCTCCTGACTGATCCAAAGGGAGCCCTTCAATACACAAATAATGCAAACTTTGGCACCAGTACACTCCCTTTAACTAAAAATCTATTCATTACTTTGCTTAGGAAGTTGATTTTCAAAGTGATATTTAAATAATGTCTCTCTTT
This sequence comes from Tridacna crocea, assembly GCA_943736015.1. Taxonomy (NCBI): domain Eukaryota; kingdom Metazoa; phylum Mollusca; class Bivalvia; order Cardiida; family Cardiidae; genus Tridacna; species Tridacna crocea. Next base: position 17,315,251 of record OX031068.1, on the reverse strand, counting down.
TTTTCTTTTCAAATTATTAATTACAATGGCTTCCTTGACAGATGCCACATCAGTGTTTTCAACGCTTTGATTTTAACAATTTACTGAATCATGAGTTATTCTGGACCTTGGACGTACAGGAAATTTTCATTGCGCGAAAAGTTTTGGTCCAGGTCATACATTTGTACATTTGTACCGTTCGGGTATACAAGACCGGCTTTACTTGCCTCTGTGAACATATTAGATCAATATTAGACTTCAAATAGAAATGAATAAAGAGGCACTATGTGTTCACACGTTTCGTAAAAGTTAAAAAGGTAGTTTCTCACTCTAAATATGTGTATGGAATTGAGTAGTGCTCTGTGAAAGGGGACATAATGCATCTGCGAAAAGTATCGACCCATGTCAGTCTGCGCAGTCAGACATGGGCCGGAGCTTTTCGCTTTATGTAAATTTTCTAAATCTCTTTGGCTCAGTGGTTATGGTATTGGTCTTATGAACCTTGAAAAACAAGGACTTTGTCCGCCATGGGTTCGAATTCCGCCAGATGCAGTTTCTATTTCAGCTATGTATTTGTTCCTTTGTGTTTTTTGTTAAGGACTTTGTTCGTAAGAATCACACATTCTCATTGTCGCTGTCAAGGCTTTTGTCCGCAATGCCTCGGCAAATCGGACAGTGTAGATCAAAGATCAGACTGCACGTTTTGTGCAATCTGATCTTTGATCTAGACTGACCGAAAAAGTGTCCAAATTGAGAAAGTCGCGCATTAGGGGTAAGGATTAGTGCGCTGATCAATCAATGTATGTAATGAATGACAAAGATGAACTATAGGGACTGAATTCAAAGTAGCCCGTGTCTAGACCAACATGGAAACTTAATAAATGCGATTAACCCTTTACCACACCATCAAAACCTTTAATCAAAGCGATACAAATGGAGTGAATTTCTTTGACAGGGTAGAAATGTGGAAATAGGAGAAAATGCTGGTTAGCAGCAATTTCTCCTTTTTCCCACGATGTTTTTGAAACCCCTCTCCTTCAAGGTCTTTAAAACACGGGATTGTGTGTGCCCAAAGGTGAATAGGTGCGGGCAAAATTTCATTGGATACAAGTAGGACCCAAGCATTCGTACTTGCATTTAAATTGCTAAATCTTCGTTCTTTCCTGTAACAAATGATTTCTGATTGGCTAAACCACTTCAAGTTTGGCCAATCAGATACGTTGTATGCGCATGTCATATTCTTCGAAGATTCGATCTGTCTGCTTTGACGCATCACCCATCCCCCGAATATTCGGGACAAGTATAGGGCTTACAGCGAAGCTATTAGCCTATTACCACAGCATGTTTAATAAATGGCGATGCAAAGATTACATGTTAGTGGATCACATTTGAATGAAACGCACTAGGTAGCGTTTTATTGTGTAAACATTAATTTCATTTTGTAACGGTTGTTATTTTGAAAAGTAGTCCGGTTCTGTACCCATAATGCCCATACTAGATATGCCATCTAGCGGGAGATGATACAATCAGATATTGTGTTCGGACTCTGCAAGAGGGGTCTAGATATGTGTATTGGGCGTCTGCGCCACGCATTGCAACTTTACATTCATAGGAATATTAAAGTTCGCAACAAATGGTTAGCTGAAATACAAACCGCCTGAAGTGCAGATAGAACTCGTGAAGCAATGAGGACCATTCTTCAGTTATTTCCCTTGATTCTTCTCCAGTTCTACATTGGTCCTAACGAGGGAATTACTTGGATTATTTCCTTGATTTTCTTGCATTGAACAGCTATTATCTCGAGCCAATATTTCAAGTAAATCTTGTTAGACTGTTTTACAAATCGATATACGGAGTTCCTGGTGCTTCAGAACAGAATTTGATTTGAATTACATGTGGACTTGAAACATACATCATAAATCATTGTTAAAACTATCGCAACATCCCCAAGCTAACCAAGGATAAAAACAAAGGAATACAGGTGAAAGGACTGTGTTATTTGGTTACCTTTAGTCTTTATCTAGCAAGGGCGATAACTTAATTGACAGGAATGCCCCCCGCCCTTTATCCTCGATTTTTAAGGATCGTAAGTCCAATAATTGTATCAAACTGAGCCAAAAGAATTCTTCCTAGTACAGTTTCTGGGTTATGATTTTACCCCGGGAAGAACCTATGCTGTAAGAAATCTCCCATGACAACATACATGTAATTACATGTATATTTCTTTTTCCAGAGATTTGGAGGTGATTTGCCGCAATGTTATCCGCGACAGGTGTGTGCTGACGTGTTTAACTTCATCCGGGACCATGGTAACGGTACAGGGAGGCGGGAGTCACGTTTTATACAGAACTGTAGATGCTCGAACAACAAACCTTGCGGAGGATTAGGGACACAGTTGGTGTTTCGAGAGACAAAAACACAATCGTGAGTAAAATGCCGTTTAAAATGAGATGCTTTTACCACACAATCCCTGAGAAGGAAAACTTTTGAAAACATTGTGGGAAAAGGAGAAAATGCTGGTTACCAGCATTTTCTCCTTTTCCTGCAATGTTTTCGATATAGTAAAAGGCAAGTTTAAACATTTTGGCCACCTTTAACTTGTCGTCTACAGAAAAAAAAACTGAATTCAACTTCGGGGTTTTTCATCGGCTCATACGTTTGGCGCGAGTATTGGTGTCATTCCCAGGAAACAGAATCGAGAGAGATTAGAATATGTTGTAGGAACTTATTTCTCCATCGATGTTAAATACATATGTTTAACTGATTACCACACCATCCCTACTTTTGACGAACCTGAGAGAGAGCCTACAGAAAACATCGTTATAGTGGCACCGCAAGAGCGGTGGCACTATACTTTTATTCGGTTTTGAAAAGTACCTGTGGAGGTAGCCATATTGTTTACTCGACTTCGAGTCATTTCGTACCTAGGCCATTCCGTACAATTTTGGTCATTGCGTACCCAGTTACCCACATATTCTTTTTATTTGGGTCATTTCGTACTCACTTCAATCATTTTGTTCCCACTTTGGTCATTTCATACCCAGTTTTTTAATATCAATTTGGTAATTTGGAACCCAGTTTTAATACTATATGCATGACAACTGCTTTTGTAAATAGCTAAATTGAAACTATGTTAGATTTCGCTGAAGAATGGCTATGATTGTGTCTTACTATTATTATTATTTTAATTCTTTAAGTTGCATTTTAAGGACTGTTTAGGACTTTCCAATTCATTTTCACCGAATTCTGCAAAAAATTACTTTGGTGAATTTGAAATGCTGTAATGTGCCTTATTTCGGAAACAGCTGATTTGCGGCGCCATTGATGTTATGCAACAATATTTTCTTGTACAATTATTGTTGAACTCTCAACTGAAACCGACCAGCACTATCGTTGATATGTTTTCGTCTAATTGATGTACGGAATACCCCATCCTCGGCCCGTATTCACCAACCATTCTTAAGAACTTTCTTTGTCTTATTCCCCAGAATTTCTACATTTGTAAGTAACACAACTTCTGATTGGCTAAACCATTCGGTTTAGCCAATCAGAGGTTGTGTTACTTACAAATTTGGAAAACGTTGGAGAATAAGACTAAGAATATTCTCAAGAATGGTTGGTGAATATGGACCCAGGTTTACGCATTACGTTACTCTCCATGCATAACTCGATTACAGAATGAATCGAAACTGGGTCAACGAGGATGGGTATACCCAGACTGTCCCTTTATGCGTGACGGGTTGCATATTTGTGTATGATTCTAAAATCTTATCGTCTGGTACAGGAAGCCGACTGCCAGTTCCATTTCTGTGTTTCAGTATGGTGACATGTGAAGAAGCGGAATATTTCACGGAGTGTGTGGATAAAGAGACAGCAAAGGAACAGCATAACACCCCAGATGGAGTTTTCTACCAGGTACAGCTTTTTGCGTATGAGCAATACTCTGTGAAAAGGGTGCTTCATGCATCCGCCAAGAAAGCAGCGACCCAGGTCAGCCTGTGCAGTCGGCCCAGGCTGACTTGAGTCAATCACTTTTTTTCGCTTTTTGTAAATTTTCTGCCTGTCAAAGGACCAAAGTACCCCATGATCCATTTCGTTGTTAGACAAAATTTATTTTTTGGACTCATGATTACAAAATGACGCGCTTGTTATGATGCAACACGGAAATGCGTTAAAAGCATACGTTACATGTATTTCAATTCTAAATACAAAAAATCCTGAAGAATGAAAATCACCAGCCTTAGTTCGGATATTCTGAAAAATTGCAAAATCTGGTTGGATGCCGCTTCTACCCTTTACAACAAAAAATTTCAGACCCATTCAAACTGAAAGCAAAAGCACACGACAATTTCAGTGTGGCTCAAATGGTGCGATTTTTCTTTTATATGGTAGAAAACATTGTGGGAAAAGGAGAAAATGCTGGTTACCAGCATTTTCTCCTTTTCCCACGATGTTTTCAAAAGGTCTCTTCCTCAGGCTCGTTTGAAGGTCGGTATCATGTATCAAATGATTTACGCGAGTACTTCTAAGAATTTATCAGTTCGGAGGATTCAGAAAGGTCGCGATACGATCTGCCTATTATATCTTACAATTACAGTATGCTAATTTGCGAGCCGAAATGACTCGAGCTGGCTTCGTCTTATCTTCCTATTTGACCTTTTTTGTCAATCTATGCGTTGACGGTGGACCTAAATAAGATCAGTTCTAAACGAGATGTGCTCCAGCAAGATGGGGCTTAACGCATCTCCGTGGACCATGGTACCAAGCGAGCCATTTTGATATTTTAAATACAAGAGTTTCGCAAAGACTTCTGGGAATGTCAGGTGATACGTATTCAGACCGGCGCGATGACGTCAGATCTGGAAAACAGCCCTTCCGGTCATGCAGCTCCCAAATTTACTCCTTTTAACTGGGTGTAGGGGTACAGTTTCTACATGATAACAAAAATATATACCCAGATGTATTTATCTATGTTTTGCACTAATGGATCCATAATAATGCCTTTTTTTAGCAACTTACCAAATCATCCGTAAGAACGGTCCTTGGATATACAGAAAATTGACCAATAACGAAAAGTGGCGACCAAGGTCAGCATGTGCGCACTGCACAGGCTGATCTTGGTCGATACTTTTCGCAATTACTTTAAGCTTCCCTTTCACAAAGCATAACTCAAATACATGAACCATGATTCGGCTACTGAAAGAGAACTATTCACTAACTGCCTTCACAAAGCATAACTCAAATACATGAACCATGATTCGGCTACTGAAAGAGAACTATTCACTAACTGTAAGGCTACAAACAAATTCCAATCTTCATGAACGTTAGGCTGAAAATGTGGGAGTGTGCACACAAGATTTTTTCTATTATTCTGCCAAATGACTTACTTTTTTTACTCAACGAGATCCACTTTTACATTGGTTGAGATATCATCAAGATAGGCAATATGACTTAATTTCATGAGTACCAGGCTGAAAATACGGCCTCTTTGTACAGTGCACATAGGGTTTTTATTTTAACCCTTTACCAGATGACAAAATTTTAGGCTTGTCCAAATTGAAAACATTTGAAAACATTGGTTTAGCCAATCAGAAGTTGTGTTACTTACAAATGTAGAATTCTTTGGAGAATAAGACTAAGAATATTCCCAAGAACAGTTGGTGAATACGGGCCCTGCTGGTCGCTCTATCTTTGGTTTACTTTTTACCTAGGTTAAAGAATCTTTATATTATATTTCATGTGTCTAATTTTAGAAATGTTATGGGTAAAGAAATGTCATAATTTAAACTGGGGGGAGTTATTTCCGCGTCACAGTGAATATTTTCCTCCTGCCGAAAATCTGGAACTACTTGTTTTGAAAATATCGGTAATCCGGTTTATTGACTTGAGATCACTAGTTTTCAAAATGGCATTCGATGACAAAATAATCAGAGAAAATATATTATATAATTTATTTCATCAGCTTGTGGTTAATATGGGGAAATATTTGCCTCAAAAGGGAAAGGACCGCGAAAATAACTCGTGCCTTACGGCACTCATTATTTTCGCATACCTTTCCCTTTTGAGGCAAATATTTCCCCATATTAACCACAAGCTGATGAAATAAACTCTATTTCTTTTCTGCCAGCGACTAACATTTGAACTGGCCGTATAATAAAAAATTGTCACGTCTACCACTATTACCCTACTTTAAATGGTATAGTTCAAATTCAAATGCATTTAAACACGCGCATTGTTCACTCTTGACCGCTATTGAGACTTAATGCAATAAAAGCCTAAATTAAACTTCATATCTGTACTATCCAACAGATCAACTGTGTGTGCCCAAATAACGAGTTTCCCGGCAATTTCTACAATAAAATGACGATCAAGAAAACATTCGGGGAAATGTCGCTACAGGAGAAAATGGTGGCTGAAGCCCACTCCAGATCTAGGTACTTCCGGTGTCGAAAAAACAGCGAGTACCGTGACACAAACTTTTAAGGTAGGAGGTTTGAATATGTAGAGTCGTTGTCTGCGGTACTTCCGGTGTCGAAAAAACAGCGAGTACCGTGACACAAACTTTTAAGGTAGGAGGTTTGAATATGTAGAGTCGTTGTCTGCGCATGTCATATTCTTAGAAGATCCGATCTGTCTGTTATGACGCATCACCCACCCCTTTATGCCTGCGTAGGGTAGGGCTTAACCCATTACCACACAATCCCTACTTTTGACGCCCCTGAGAAAGAAGCCTTTAAAAAACATTGTGGGAAAAGGAGAAAATGCTGGTAACCAGCATTTTCTCCTTTTCCCACAATGTTTTCTACCCTTCACAAAACAAATTTCAAATTTTCAGTCACTTTTATTTTGTCGTCTGCAAATGCTTTCAATTTGGACAGGTCTATAACATTGTCGTTTGGTAATGAGTTAATTCAAGCCTTATACCAAAGCTAATAGCCTATTACCCAAGCATGTAAGGACAGTTTTAATAAATGGCTGATGCATAGAACACACGCTAGCTGATCATAGTTGAATAAATTGCACTATATAGGCAGCGTTTTACTGAGTAAACGTCTATTTTAGTTTGAAATTCAGAGTAACGATTGCCGCGTAGAAAAGTAGTCCTGTTCTTTGCCCAGAATACCAAAATTAGATAGATGTGCATTACGTATATCCCGCTAGATGGCATTCTACAAATACACATCTATACATTTAATTTAGGCATTCTTGGTACAGAACCGGGCTACTTTTCTACGTGTCAACCGTTACTTTGAATTTCAAACTAAAATAAACTTTTACTCAATAAAACGCTACTTGCTGTGATTCATTCAGCTATTAACGGCAGTTTAGAGAATATGGAGCTAAAACAGACCTGATTTCTCCTCAAACGTATTGATAAAAGCCATTTTCTCCATTGCTACTTTATAACGCGTAATACTACAGTCTCTCGAATATCGGGGAGAATGATGCGTCACATAAGACAGGTCGAATCTTCGAAAAATATGACATGCGCAGACAGCGGATATATGTGTATTTGTAGAATGCCATCTAGCGAAAGATAATGCTTGCAGAGTCGCACAAGACCGGTCCTTCAGTGAGCGGGTAACACTCTTGACCGTTTAACAGACGACAAAGTCTCAAACTTGTTCAAGTCGAATGAATTTGCAGGCGATAATTCATACGGGGCTTGAGTGATCAGATTTGTCTTTGAAAAATGGCATTACGGTAAAAGGAGAAAAAGTTGTTTTTGACCAACTGTTTTTTACAAGGAAATTGGACAGCTTTGGAATGAACTACTTCACGGCGCAAGTACTGGTTACTTTTAGCAACATTTGCCTTGCAGCAATTATCGCAAGATATTTAGCCCTGTTTAGAACTTGCTTTACTTTCATAGTAAAAATAACGGTCTAAAAAATTCGAAAGAAAGTGTGTAGAAATAGATCAGTTTGTAAGATGACGAGGTAAATGAATCATGCTCTGTGACTAGGGGACTTCCAGAGTCTGCAAAAAGTATCGACCTAGGTCAGCCTGCGCAGTCCGCGCAGGCTGACCTGGGTCGATACTCTTTGCTATTGGGTCAATTTTCTGCATTTCAAAGGATCATCCTACCTCGTGATTCAGATTATTGTTAGACAAAGTGATTTTTTGTGAATCTATGTATTAACTTACTTGATATGTGGGACTGAGATAGATTAACCCTTTACCAAACGACAATATTTTAGACTGGTCCAAATTGAAAGCACTTGCAGACAACAAAACAAACATAACTCAAAGATTGAAATTTGTTTCTAGCAGGGTGGAAAACATTGTGGGAAAAAGAGAAAATGCTGGTTACCAGCATTTTCTCCTTTTCCCTCAATGTTTTCAAAAGGCTTTTATTTCAGGGTCGTAAAAACAAGGGATTGTTTGGTAAAGATTTAAGCATCCTTCTACCGGAGCATGACCCAAAATATATGTGTAAATATATACTGTGAATGTATTAGAATTTCCTTTTTCTTTTTCAGGCAGGAGTGACATCAAATAAACAGTCCATAGTTTTGAAGAAAGATACAAACAGTGAATCCATTTTTCTCTATTCATTTACGCTGTTGTTTTAAACTGCAATATATAGACCAGTTGATGCCATTACTTATGAAAATTGAGCTTATTCATGTACATGTACCTTCCATATTAATGAATTAATGAAATTGTCCATCAAGTTCTTTAACAGGGTAGAAAACATTGCAGTAAAGAGGTGAAAATGTTGGTTACCGGCATTCTATCATAGTTACACGGTGTTTTCAACAACCACCTCCTTCAGGGTTGTTAAAACTCTGCATTTTGAGTTAAGAGTTAACTTTTTACCAAACGACAAAATTTTGGACTTGTCCAAATTGAAAGCATTTGCAGACGACAAAATAGATGTGACCTTGAAATTGAAATTCAATTTGGAAAGTGTAGAAAACACTGTGGGAAAAGGAGAAAATGCTGTTACTAGCATTTTCTCCTTTTCCCCCCAATGTTTTCCAAAGGCTTCTTTTGCAGAGTCGTCAAAAAAGTAGGAAATATGTGGTAATGGGTTAAGTGAAAGAAAAAACCCAACCAAACTATTGCTAGAGATTGCTTTGGACATAGTATGTTACACAGTCATGGGGAGCATGTATCAAGATCAGAATGTATAGTCTGTGCAGAATGATCTTGATCTACACTGTTCATAAGAGCAAATTATGCTTGAAGGGCTAACTCCTATCATGTATACTATGCTCTACACTATGCAATAAGGTGGGACAGAACCAGGAAAAATGGTTTAACCCATTACCACACAATCCCTACTTATGACGGCCCTAACAAAGAAGTCTTACTCAACTCTTTACTCTTTGCAAAATGTCAAAACTTTTGACAGATCCAAATTGAAAGCATTATTAGATGACAAAATCAAAGTGACTCAGAAATTGAAATTTGTTTTGGGAAAGGTAGAAAACATTGTGGGAGAAGGAGAAAATGCTGGTAACCAGCATTTTCTCCTTTTCCCACAACGTTTTCTACCCTTCACAAAACAAATTTCAAATATTCAGTCACTTTTATTTTGTCGTCTGCAAATGCTTTCAATTTAGACCAGTCTAAAATTTTCTTGTGTGGTAAAGAGTTAATTTCAGTTTTGATCCTAAAAATATTGATTGGAAAGGAATATCTTAGCCAACGTTGTGTGAAAAAGAGAAAACTTTTGATTACCAGCATTTTCTTCTTTACCTATAATGTTCTCTACCCTCTAAAAGGACAAACTCAATTTAACACTAATTTCAAGTCATGTGCTAATATTTTCAATTTGGACAAGTCGAGAATCTTGTGCTGTGATAACAGTTAAAATATACACTTGTCTGAATTAATTATTTGAGTATATCACCTTTCATTTTTACTTCTGTGACCGTGTTCATTTCAATGCTAAGTCATATCATTTGGACAGTGCAATAAGACTAATAAATATACAAGCTTAGCCACAGTGTTATTTATTCTTCCTTTGACCACAGGCCTTTGGATTTCCATTGATCCATCACAGAATAATAAAATTTTCCTTTGGCAATCATTTAACACTTATGAAAGCATATTGGTGTATCGCCTGTATGTATTACGGAAAAGTGAAATTTTCAACACCGTTACTATAAATGGCAGAGTGCAACTGCCTCTTTGCTGTATATAATAAAGAGGGATTCACCGATGTTCTATTTATAGTAATGGTGTCCGACAATGAAAAATTCTTCTGTAATCCAGTGATAGACCAATGAAAAATTCTTTATAACGTGAAAGACCAATGGAATTTCAGAGGCCTGAGCTTTGACATGGTGCTAAGCCCAAGTAGCTCATTTGGTAGCACAGGGGATTTAGAAACATCAGGACGCTGGTTCATTATCTCCAGCTAGATGGCATTCTATAAATACTCATCTATCTGATATGAGCATCCTGGGTACAGAGCCGAACCACTTTCCTACGTGACAACCGTTACTTTTGAATTTCAAACTGAAATAAAGGTTTACCCAATAAAACGCTACCTCATGCAATTCACTCAACTATGATCACCAGTTTAGACAAATCTGTTGCTAAAGAAGGTCTCATTTCACCTCAAACGTATTGATACATAAAAATTATTTTCAACATTGCTACTTTATAGAGCGTAATATTATAGTCAGTCCGCTTTTGGGGCTAGTAGTGATGCGTCATATAAGACAGTTGAATCTTCGAAGAATATGACGTGCGCAGACAACGGATGCTGGTTGGAATTAACATCTCGGCAAATTACTCACAGAGGATAGATGAAAGTCATTGTGACAGGATTCATTCCTCTCTCACCAATGATCACTGTTTAACTCTTTCCCACAGAATCCCTGGTTTTTTAAGACCTTGAGATAGAAACCTTTTGAAAACATTGTGGGAGAAGGAGAAAATGCTGAAAACAGCTTTAAAGGTGGCCCTTCAGATTTTGGGACGAAAATTTTACAAAAGTGCAAAAAAACATCCTTATACTCTCAAAGCCTTTTAATTTTCATTCATAAAACCCAAGCAGTCGAAAACCGTCCGACAACACTAGAAATTAGAGATTTACTACAGCCCAGGTTGGCACCAGCGGGAGACACATTCTATTTTTAGATGATCAATTCGCTCATTTAATTACAGGAATACACAGAAGAAGCTTCAAACATAGCGTCCGAAGAAGACATTATGGAAAATAATTATTACATGTTTGTTGTGATTGGGAATTTAAGCGTTATGAGTCACGTGACAGTCACTTGACATTCCCACAATGCTTTTATGATTTTTGGCGCGAAATCTAAAAATAGCTTAAGAGGCTACGTAGCCTTTTAAGGGAATACCATCAAAAAAATTTTTTTTTGTAATTTTATGAATCTTAATTATTGATAATTTGTATTATTTCTTCGTATGAATTTCAGTGATATATATATTTTTTAATTTGGTGAGATGTAAAAATTCTAAATACCCACCTTTAACTCTTTCTCAGATGACAAAATTTTAGACTGGTACAAAGTGAAAGCAGTTGCAGATGACAATTTTGATGTGGTTCAAACTTTGATATCTGTCTTTGATTGAGTAGAAAACATTGTGGAAAAAGGAGAAAATGCTGGTTACCAGCATTTTCTCCTTTTCCAACAATGTTTTCAAAAGGCCTTTTTCTCAGGGTTGTTAAAATCCGGATTGTGTGATAAAGTGTTTTACAATCAATCACAACACTGAAACTTGTCCCAAGTTTCAACAATGCTACGTTTTTGCTCTACTCCAGTCAAAAACCCTGTAACTTTTTTAACCCTTCACCAATTGACAAAATTTAACACTGGTCCAAAAGACAGAATAAACATAACTCAAAAATTGAAATTTGTTTTCAAGCAGAGTGGAAAACATTGTGGGAAAAGGGAGAAAATACTGGTTACCAGCATTTTCTCCTTTTCCCACAATGTTTTCAAAGGCTTCCATCTCAGCGTCATAAAAACCAGGGATTGTTTGGTAAAGGGTTAAGGCTTGAACCTATGATTACCAAAGCATGAATCCTAGATCATTACCACATAGCCATACTGGACTCCTGCCACTACCGGAGGGTATTTTCTCGAACCACTTATATACCAAGATTAACCCTTTACCACACAACGACAAATTTTAACACCACTGAGAATGAAGACTGTAAGAAAAGGAGAAAATGCTGGTAACTAGCATTTTCTCCTTTTCCCACAATGTTTTTACTCTATAAAAGAAAATTTGCACCTTTTGAGCCATACTGAAATTGCCGTCTGCAAATGCTTTCATTTTAGACTAGGCTGAAATCTGTCATCTGGTCAAGGGTTAATAACCTCATTGGCTGCGACAGAAAGCAAGAGTTTGAATTCAGAATCAGGGTCTGTATTCACTTACCTTTCCAAAGAAGTTTCTCAAAAGTTCTAAATTTGAAAATGACACAACTTCAGATTGGCTAACTTAATTATTGGCTAGTTAGGTTTAGCCAATCAAAGTTGAATTACTTCTTAAATTTAGAATTAGACCGTGAATATATTTAAGAATGGTTGGTGTGTACAGACACTTTTTTCCTGGAACATTTAGTGAATACAACACATGGGTTGGTATTCACCTACCATTCTTAAGAATATTCTTTGTCTTATGCTGAAGAATTTTCTAAGTTTACAATATGATTGATTAAACCTTTTGGTTTAGCCAATTAGAAGTTGGGTTACTTTTAAATAGAGAAAATTCCTGAGAATTAGACAAAGAACATTCTTAAGTCTTTACCGAACAGCAATTTTTTGGACAGGTCCAAAGCATCTGTGGACAACAAAATATTGTTAATATGATGATTTCTGACTTTCATAGGTTAAATCGCAAAATTAAACAACTTAAATTGACATAAATTCTTTTATAAAACTTACTTCATCATCACATTTTAGTCCAACAAAATATGAGTGAAATATTGACATAATAATTATGTAGCATAGTTACATACATATAAATGTCTAAAGTTCAAAATCCATATCACTTTATAGCGTCATCCATTAACTTCTTGTATTCACTGAAAGCCATTATCTCTTTGAAGTTTACCTTGACTCATTTTTCTCCTAAAAAAAACGTACTGCAACAAATTGTCTTTGAAAACAACAATTTAAACCAAGATAGATCTCTATCTACATGTACCAAAGTATGGGTTTTAGGACAACCATCCATTTCAAGATTATGATCAAAATCCTTTGGATGATCATTAAGATTTCAGTGCAGATGCAAGCACTCAATGATCATTCATGACTGAATACTTGCATCTGCACTTAAATTTTCAGGACCATATGTATCTCTAAAGAAAGGATCTTCGGAAAAGACGGAGAAACAATGAAATGTCAACATTTTCAGAGAACAACAGTGACTCAGCAGATGCAGACAAGGCTAAAAGGGCCATTCTAAAAATTGTTGGAAAAAGAGCAGTTCCTCATAACAAGCAAACATTGCAAAAATAACTTCAAACACAATCTGCTAGAAGGCTTTTACAATCTTCTAATGGGAGTTAATGAGTTAACCCTTTACCAGACAGCAAAATTTTACCTTGTCCAACTTGAAAACATTTGCAGATGGCCTCTATTTCTGTGCGACTTAAATGGTGTGGTTTTTCTTTGACAGAGTAGAAAACATTGTGGGAAAAGGAGAAAATGCTGGTAACCAGCATTTTCTTCATTTCCCACATTGTTTTCAAAAGGCTTTTTCTCCAGGAGCGTCAAATGTCTGCATTGTCTGGTAAAGGGTTATATACATTGAAATAACATATAGACTTTCGTAGTTGATTTCACAGCAATCTTCAGAGCCATCCTTGGTTCTTTTTCAAATTACAGCCAAAAAGTCTTTTTTCCGCAACAAATCTTTATTGTTCATCTGGGATGGCCTCAAGTCCCTATAAAATATTAAACAGAAATTTGTTAAACTTTGGCCACACTGGTTACTAGCACTTTCTCCTTTTCCGACAATGTTTTCAAAAAGCTTCTATCACAGGCTGGTAAAAAGTCGTGATCGTGTGGTAAAGAGTTAAACATATTCATTTTATATTGTTTATGAAACAAGTTCTTGCAACTTACACTAAACTCTCTCTATTCTGCTTCCTGGGAACTATACCAGTACAGTAATGAGTGGGCCAATGAAAAATTCCAATGCTGACACCAGCTCTAAGGTATCAAACTAAGGACCTACTGGTCATGAGGGCCGTCACTCTACCTTCGACCATGGACACTACAATTTGTCTTTGAAAAGGCATATTGTGGAAAAATGATACAAGAGCACCCTATGTGGGTTATAATGCTTGGTTGTAAGTTGTTGATCATTTGTGAAAATTCTAAGTCAAAAAAGGTTGAAAAATTGTGTCACCTGCCACTTTCATAAAGGTTTCCCTTTCGATAGTTAACAAGAATTCTAAATATGAAGTGAACATCTGCAGTAATTTGGGACATTAAATGAAATTAGATTAACCCTTTACTAAACGACAAAATTTTAGGCTGGTCAAAGTTGAAAGCAGTTAAAGACGAAAAAATAAACTTAAATCGAAAATTGAATTTTTTTGTCAGCAGGGTAGAAAACATTGTGGGAAAAGGAGAAAATGCTGGTTACCAGCATTTTCTCCTTTTCCCACAATGTTTTCAAAAGGCTTCTATCTTAGGGTCGTAAAAACCAGGGATTGTTTGGTAAAGGGTTAAATATCAAAGTTTTGAGCAATTCTAAGTCAAATAGCAGTGAGTGCCCCTATCATATCCTTCGTTAACTTCAAAAACCTCGTAACTAAAGCTTCTTTCAAGCTGTAGTTACAGGGTTTTTGAAGTAAACTGACGATATACACGTAGGTTCTCTTTTTGATTGTTAACAAGTTGTCCAAGTTTGAAAAAATAATAGAGAGTATTTGCAACATGATGCGGAGGATAATGCTGGGGCTAATACAATACCTCAATATTTTCTTCAGAAGCAGCCTTGCTAAAAATGCAGGTTTGTTCCTTCTCCTGAGTGTAATGAAAATATGGGTTTATTTGGTACATGTAGAAGGTTGTTTTTTCAATGAGCAAAACAGATACTTACAACAGATTTATACATGGATCCTGTCAAATACTCATCCCGCTTATATCCAAGAAAGTCCTGGAAGTGTCTCCATCGATTCCTTGGTACATACTGTAAATACAGAGGTATATCTCAATAATAGCCACCTATTAGATGTCATAATAATTGGAAATACTTTTGTGTGGAGTTGCTTTCTAATTTGTGGCTAAATACCTGTACATGTACATATTTGCAACTTAAAACTGCACTATGGATAAATTACATTAGTCTAAACTCATATACCAGCAGGTTCAGTACTAAACCCTTTACAACACCAGTTTTCTAGACAAGTCTTATTCTTTAAATTGAAAGCAGTATTCGTCGACTAATTAAATTATGGCTCAAATTATTTGTCTCTGAACAATAAGAAAATATTGTTGGAATAGCAGCAAATTCTGGTTACCAGCATTTTCTCATTTCCCAAAGTTTTTAAAACATTTTCAACTGAAACTCAGGATTATATGACAACTTTTGGGTCAAACTGGATTTCATTTTACAAGTTTCTTTTAGGATAACATAACAAAATGGCCAAACTGTGTCCACTAAAGTGCATTCTAACCCATAAATGAAATGAAACTTTCTAGCCGATAGTAAAAACTGAACTCTGGCTTTTTCAAAGGTATTTTTTGGGAAAACAAATCTTTTCGGATAGAGCAGGTCAATGATCAGAATGAAATTTCTGTGCAGTCTGATCTTGATCGACACTTTTAGAAAAAGGTCATGGAGTTGCACTTAGCATACCTTCAGTATTAAGGTGTCTGCTACGATGCTATTTTTGTTACTGGTCTTCGCATACACCTTCAGAGCAATATTCATTCAAAATACCTGGAATTAATACTATTTTACCCTCATCTTTTCGAACGGCTCTATGTGACAAAATTTCCAATGGCAGCTAAAAAATTGGGCATGGATCGTTAATTAAATGATCAATCTTTAACATCACACAAACTGTACTGCAAAATACCAATTCAATCAATGGAAATTTACCTTTTTTCCCCAACATAAATAAATTCAGTGTAATTTGTAAATAACTAACACGGCGACTTCTGTTACATGGCATGCACATTCAACGGAATTTTAATTTTGTACAGTCTGGTTCTCCAACTCTAACATCCATTTACGATCAAGAGGCCTTTGTTAACAGCGAAATTCGCAACTAAACCATCCTGTAGCGTGTCAGAGATACTGCGATTTTTGCCAAGACATGCACATTGACGATATCACCATGTTTTGATTTCTGATGAAGTAGGTGAAGGGTTATTTACGTTGGAAAGTACAGATTTGCACGAAGGTAAGACTTACATAATTATTAGCTAATATCATTTTTTTTTGTAAAGATTGATCATTTATCTAACGATCCATGCACATTTATTAGATGTCATTGGAAATTTGGTCGCACAGAGCCTTTTGAAAAGATGAAGGTGAATTTGTATTGGTTCCAGATACCCTTTTTAATGAGGGCTGATGTGAAGGTGTATGGACAAAAATGGCATCGGAGCAGACACCTTCGGACTGAAGGTACGCTTAGCAGTGTAAGTGTTAAAATAACACTGAGCTAAGAAATCTTTTAGCAGACGATATTCCAAGTCCAGGATTTAACAACCCTGCTGTATTACTTGGTGTTATATCCTTAACCGCGCCCGGTAATTATCACGTGCATTAACG
This sequence comes from Tridacna crocea, assembly GCA_943736015.1. Classification (NCBI taxonomy): domain Eukaryota; kingdom Metazoa; phylum Mollusca; class Bivalvia; order Cardiida; family Cardiidae; genus Tridacna; species Tridacna crocea. The sequence goes on along the minus strand of OX031068.1, from coordinate 17,298,538 downwards.
CGACGTGCACAACGTTACGTCATGTGCATTTTCTATAACGTCACTTCCTTACAGTTATATTGTTTTGATTTCTTAATTATTATTAAATCTGTAGAATGGATCAGACGTGTTATTTTCTTGAGTCATAACATTGGCGACGAGGATAAAAGTAAATACGTTTTGATGAATCAAAATAATTATCACAATGGGAGAACGCATTACAGTTGTAACGGAAAGTAGGAATTTGAGAGCAACTCCGTTTATTCCTGATGGAGATCAAATTTCAGTTGGACGCCAGTGGGAGAATTGGCTTGAAGGCATTGAGAGAGAATTCAGATTTTTCAGGATAACTGATCCAGAGGATAAGAAAGATGCTTTAATTATTTATGGAGGAAAGGAAATTGCAAGACTGGAGAAGAGTTTGCCAAATTCGGAAAATACTGAGGAACGACGATTAGACCAATATGAAAGGTTAAGGGAGAAATTAAATGACTATTTTGCGCCAAGGAAGAATAAACATTATGCGAGATATATATTTTTGAAGATGAGGCCATATAAAGATGAAACGACTGTTGCGTATGCTACCAGATTACGGGAGAAAGCGCATAATTGTGAATTTTCAAATGAAGATGATAGAATATTGGAACACATAATTCAAACCACAGAGAACCAGTCATTAATCAAGAAAGCTATCAACAAGAAATGGTCGCTACAGGAGATGTTACTAGAAGTTCATCAGCTAGAGGACACTTTACTGCAGGTTACAGATATGACAGAGAAGTATGATCCCAGAGAAGTGGCTAAGGTGGAAAAGGGAAGACAGAAAAGAAGATATGTAGGTAACTTTAACAAGCAGGGAAAACATTGTCGACAATGTAAGTACTGCCATTATTTTCATTCTTTTGATCGACGTGAGGATTGTCCAGCATATGGAAAGCAATGTAATGACTGTCAAGGCTGGAATCATTTTGCTAGTGCATGCACAAAAGGACCTAGATTTGCAAATGGAGCTGGTAATGGCAGAAAAGGTGATGATTTAAGTAAGAGTAAATATGGACAAAAACAGAAGAGGAAATCTCGAAATATTAGGACTGTAGATAGAGATAGTGATAGAGAGTCATGTATAAGTTCTGATAATGGATCAAACTCTGATGAAGAATTTTTCTTGAACACGGTCCATAATATCCACAATGTGAGGAAGACTCGAATCCGCAAGTTAAGTGATCATTATAAGACTGTCCCTGTAATGCTAGATGATGTGTTTGTAAAAGTAGAACCAGATAGCGGGGCTGATGTTAATGTGATGGATGAATACCAATATAGAGCATACAAGCATAGAACACAACAGAAAGCATTCTTTTCACAAAGTAAAGCAAAGTTAAGTACATTGCAAAATAGATTGTTCGTGAAAGGAGAGTTTACTACTATTGTACGTAATCAGACACGTGGGTGTCAGACCAAATTCGTGGTAATCAAAGGAAGGATTAATTCACCTCCATTATTGGGAAAACAAACTCTCATTGAACTTGGGATGTTGGAAATCAAGGCAGATGGAACCTTAGAGAAACCAAATGAGTTAAGAATTAGGAACGAGGATGTCAAAAGTGTATCATACAACCAGCAAAAGCAACCGGCAGAAATTGCCCAGCTACTAGAGAAACATCAAGGGGTATTCCAGGGTATAGGAAAAATTACAGACAAGAAGAATAGTAACGACTTTACAGTGAAATTTTCGATGAAACCAGATGCAGTACCGGTCGCACAGAAACCAAGACCAGTGCCATATTACCTGCAAGATCCATTAAAGAAATGGTTAGATCAGTGCCTGGAGGAAGATATTTTCGAAAGAGTTCAAGGTGATGAAGCAATAACATGGTGTTCGCCATTAGTAGTTCAACCAAAACCTAGATTCTGTGATGTCGAGAAAGAGAAATTAGAACCACATATGATACGTGCCAGTGTAGATTTAAGGATTCCTAATAGGTCGATGGAAAGAAACAGAATTTTGCAAGCACCGGTTGTTGAAGATTTTACTTACAAGTTCCATGATTGTACTATATTTTCGAAGATGGACCTCAAACAAGGATACCACCAGTTGGTGCTTGATCCACAGTCGAGACATATAGCGACGTTTAGCACACCATGGGGAAATATGTGACCAAAGAGACTTATATTCGGAGCAAAATCATCACAAGATCTGTTTGACGAGGCTATGTACAGAATATTTGGAGACATTCCGAAGTGCTTGAATCAACGAGATGATATTCTAATTGGAGGAAGAACGGTTGAAGAACATAATAAGACACTCGAAACAGTTTTAAAGAGGGCCTGCGAATTTGGAGTGACCTTCAATAAGGAAAAGTGCCAGTTTGGAGTGACTGAACTCGAGTTTTATGGATACAAATTTACAAAAGATGGACTTAAACGGACACAAGACAAAGTGAAAGCTGTTAAACAATGTAAGCCTCCAGAATCAAAAGAAGCCGTGAGAAGTTTTCTGGGTATGATTGGTTATCTATCAAAATTCATACCGAGATATTCAATTTTAACAGCACCATTACGCATGCTAACAAAGAAAGAAGTTCCGTTTGTATGGAAACAAGAACAGCAGGAGGCATTCCAAAAGTTAAAAGACAGTATAACAGACGAAAACACGATAGCATTCTTTGATCCTAGAAGACCGATTATTGTTCGGGTAGAAGCAAGTTTTCATGAGGGCTTATCAGCAGGTTTATTTCAAAGGACAGCAAAGGGCTTACAACCAGTACATTTCATAAGTAGATCCATGACAGAAACAGAGAAAAGATACAGTCAGACGGAGAAGGATGCATTAGCAGTAAAATGGGCGAAAAACCGATTCAGGATGTACTTACTTGGGGCACCGAGATTTAAGATCATCACAAGCCATAAACCATTGATACCGATGTTCAATAAATCGAACATTAAATTACCACCAAGAATAGAGAAATGGGTAATGGACATGCAGGATGTTGATTATGAGTTAGTATATGAACCAGGAAAAGATGAAGCAGACCCATTAGACTATTTATCAAGACACCCTCTACCGGGTACGGAGAGAGATGATACAGAACAGGTTATACGTCAAGTGATAGAAGCAGAAAATGCTTTAATATTGCCGAACATAGTAAATAAAACCCGTAAAGACAAGATACTGCAAGACGTAATAGACAGAATTCAGAACAACGACTGGGAGAAATACAAGAGAAGACAAGAAATATTGCCATTTTACATGGTTAGAGATGAATTATCTGTATGTGAAGGGCTTTTACTTAGAGGAAATCAGATTGTAATGCCAGAACGATTACAGAGAGGTTTAGTGAAAGCAGCCCACAATCTTGGTCATTTTGGGAAGACAAGAACGAAGCAGATGCAAAGATCGAAATATTGGTTCCCGGCAATGAATGCAATTGTAGAAGAAATGATTGACAAGTGTATGAATTGTCAAATTACAACAAAAGAGCATAGAAAAGAAGTAATTAAACCATCACAGATACCCGATGAGCCTTGGGATACAGTATCTGTGGATTTTGGTGGACCATTCCCGGATGGTCACTACAACCTCGTAGTCATAGACAAACGTACTAGATATCCTGAGGTTGAACAAGTCTATTCGACATCATTTAGAAGTACAGCAAGAAAATTGAGGAAAATATTCTCAACACACGGAGTTCCTAGACGGTTGGAATCAGATTCAGGCCCACCATTTAAATCAGAACAGTTCAAAGACTTTGCCAAAGAAATGGGGTTCGAACATCATAGAATTACGCCACATCATCCTAGAGCCAATGGAGAAGCCGAGAGTTTTATGAAAATGTTGAATAAGACTGAGCAGATAGCCCACAGTCAAGGGAGAGAGAGCCAGGATGCTATATACGATATGTTGATGGGCTACAGATCAACTCCACACCCAGCAACAGGTGTCAGTCCATACAATGCATTGATGAGAAGGGAGATCCGAACCAAATTGCATCACAAACCAAGAAATATTCAGATACCGGAAATGGAAATCCAAATTACTACAAATGATCGGGAGTATAAACGAAAATGGACTACCAGTGGTTGCCGACAGAAAGATACACAACACAAAATTGCACCAGGTGACGTGGTGCTACTACAACAAAAGAGGGAAAACAAGTGGTCTACAGCATACGAAAGCGAGCCATATACCGTCATCAGGGTTGATGGATCAAGTATAGCTGCTAGACGAGCCAGTGATGGGAGAGAAGTTTATCGAGACGCCACACACTTCAAATTAACAAAGAACTTCCTGATAGATAAACATTCTGAAAATTGGCGAGAAAAGTTACTTGGAAGGATGAGAACCCGTGAGAAGTCTAAAACAAATCAAGAACCAAACAATCAACCCATGGTACGAGATACAGACCAGAGGGTAGAGCACTACACCAGACGACAGATGCCTGAACGGAACAGACGACTACCAGCTAGATATAGGGACTAGATAACTTTAAAATCTCATATAACCTAATATTTATAAAAGAAAAGAAGTGTGATAAGGAACACTGATACAGATAGGAATAGAGCTATAGTAGTGATTAAAAGTGAATTATTTTAGCTTAATGCATATAAGGACTTTATGAATGATAATATGGACTTCAGAGACAACTACTTGATTAACCACTAAATTTCATTTCATTAATCCATTTTCAATTATTTATTATTATTTTCTTTTCTTATTTTTTTTTTTTATAAGAAATGGAGAGATGTTATATCCTTAACCGCGCCCGGTAATTATCACGTGCATTAACGCGACGTGCACAACGTTACGTCATGTGCATTTTCTATAACGTCACTTCCTTACAGTTATATTGTTTTGATTTCTTAATTATTATTAAATCTGTAGAATGGATCAGACGTGTTATTTTCTCGAGTCATAACACTTGGTGGAACATTTTTCCCTAGAAATGAGTTTAAAGCTTTAGGGATAGTCTACAGAAACAACGTCCGTTGGCCTGCAATTCATTTTAAAGATCTGGTCCTCATCCAAATTATGCAAAGCGGATTTTATCTGGACCAGGGGTCGATTTTTCCAGGGGACGACTTCCTAAGCATTATAATGAGTTTCTTGTAATGAACTTGTATAGAACCGTAAACTCACATGATCACGAAATAATAAATTTAAACCAAGTGAAACTGCAGGTCCGCCACAAATAACTGCGGCCATAAGACCCATAAACGGTAATAATTCTGGCCACATCTTTGCGGACGATCGCCGACCTTCAAATGAATTGAAGTATGAAAGGATATTCGGTTCTGAAAGCAATGTATCTTGTTAACAATATGGCAATTTTGCATAAAAATAAATTGGGTTACTATTATTATAATTCTATCATCTAATTTTATAAATTAAATTATTTAATGTTATATGAGCGAATTGCACATCGAAGTATGTGAAAGGATTTGAGGAAAATTAATCCTCTCATTTTTTCATTATTTCTTTTCAGCGCTTATCACAGCGCCTGCTAACGTTGATGATATTTGGAACGTAAACAAATGATTCCTCGATTCTAAATCAATCAGGATGACTCAAGGGACTGAAAGTAACACCAAACTGACAGAAAAACGAAGATTAAAAGACTTGCCACCAACAAAGGTACATTTATGACAGTTTGTACTGGACCAAATTTTAGTTAAAAGATTCGGCCCCAAGACGATTCGGTCCTCAGCCGACTAACTCAGTAACTGACTAACTGTCGTCGATATCTAACCATGTGCTGTCTGCACACAAACACACACACACACACACACACACACACAAAATGGAACTTATCCATTTCCAATGGATTCGCAGACGACAAATTAAGTAAAACTTGAATCAGCATAATGAAATGTTGCTGAAATAGTGGAAACTGTCATTGAAAGGCTTAAAACAGAGTGGGAAAAAGGAGAAAATGCTTGGTACCAGCATTTTCTCCTTTTCTACTTCCAAAACGGCCAAGTACCAAAGGATAGGGTACCAAAACAGCCCACTTTTTCGTTATTAACTCTGTACCAAACAACAAAATTTTGGACTAGTCTACATTGAAATCATTTGCAGATGACAATCTAAATGTGATTCAGAAATTTAAATTCTATTGGCTACCAGCATTTTCTCCTTTTCCTACAATGTTTTCAAAAGCTTTCTTTCTCAGGGTTGTTAGAAGTGGGGATTGTGTGGTAAAGAGTTAACCCTTTACCAAACAATCCCTGTTATTCACGACCCTAGGAAAGAGGACTTTTGAAAACTTTGTGGGAAAACGAGAAAGTGCTGACATTTTTTTTTTTTTCCCCTGTGATCGACAAAGAAAAAACTTCAGGTATGATTTCATTATATGTTCAATGTAAAAAAGTTTTGGAAAGGAAAATAAATCCCTACCTACAGTATCTCGAAGTGAAATCCAAAACACAGATAGTTTTTGTTATACCTAACTTGCCTTCATAAAAAAAGACATTCTGATGACTTTCATGAAAAAAAAAAAAACTTAGATAGCAATTTCCATGTTCAGTGTGCATAAATAAACAAACATGCCATCGGCCTTCTTGGGCAAACATGGCGGGAGCTAATTCCTGTAACTCCATAGTATTTAAAGCATAAAGTGGTAGATCTTTGCATTTTTTATAACAGAACACTATGAAGATACTGGAAAAATTTCTTTTAAATCAGATAATTGATTGGTTTTTAAAGTATATGTATGGTATTTGGCTGAAATTGAAGGACAATATAATGTTCGATTAATTGTAAGTGTTACAAGCAAATATACCTTGTGACATCATCAAACTTTGTGCTTTACAAGATTTAAAAAAAATCACTTGTTCAGGACACTAACGGAATAAGGGCACTCAACAATATAACCTGAGTTTTGTTAATGTGAATTGAGCAAGAACGTCTCCTTCTATGCATTTATGGAAACATGTATAGAGATGTATTCTTTCTAGAAAGTCTGAAGGTCTGCTACGATGTTTTTTTTGTTTCTGGTCTCCGCAGGCCTTCATATCAGCCCTCTTTAAACACTTCTGGAATTAATATGATTTTACCCACATCTTTTCGAACGGCTCTATGCGACAAAGTTTCCAGTGACAGCTAATAAAATGGGCATGGATCGTTAGATAAATGATCAATCTTTAACATCACACAAACTGTGCTGCAAAATACCAATTAAATCAATGGGAATTTACCTTTTTTCCCAACGTAAATAAATCCAGCGTAATTTGTAAACAACTAACACGGCAACTTCCGTTAGTCAGGCATGCGCACTCAACGGAATTTGAATTTTGTGCAGTCTGGTTCCCTAACCCTATACAGCCAAGTTCGATCAAGGTGCGTTTGTTTACAGCAAAATTCGCAACTAAACTGTGGCGTGTTAGAGATACTGCGATTTCTGCCGAGACATGCGCATTGGTAAGATCACCATGTTTTGATTTCTGGTGAAGTAGGTCAACGGTTATTTACTTTGAAAAGTACAGATTTGCAGGAAGGTAAGAGTTGGATATTAACTAACACCAGTTTTTTTGTAAAGATTAATCATTTATCTAGCGATCCATGCCCATTTTATTAATTGTCATTGGAAATTTTGTCCCATAGAGCCGTTCGAAAAGATGCGGGTAAAATCATATTTATTCCAGATGTGTTTAATGAATGGCTGATATGAAGGTGTATGCGAAGAACAGTAACAAAAATAGCATCGGAGCATCAGACTGAAGATAGTGTTCAACTTAACCCTTTCCCAAACGACAAACTTTTGGACTAGACCAAATTGAAAGCATTTGCAGACAGCAATTCAACTGTTGCTGAAAAGATGATATATGTCTATGATAGGGTAGAAAACATTGTGGGAAAAGGAGAAAATGCTGGTTACCAGCATTTTCTCCTTTTCCCACAATGTTTTCAAAAGGCTATTATTCCAGACCTGTAAAAACCAAGGATTGTTTGGGAAAGGCTTAAGTAATTTGTGCACAACTGATGTTAAAGTGGGGCTTCATTAATTCCTCTAAAAAATGTATATGTTGTGGTTTGCTTTTCCCACTCTTTTTACTTCAGATAGAAATGCAGAGTACAACCCAAACGATGTGGAGAACTAAGACCCAAGCTCCATGGATAAAATACATTATTTAAAAATAGATAAGAATAAAGAAAGTTATAAAATTCATCCAGTCAAAATTGGTGGAGATAAAACAGTAATTCTTAGCTTAAAAGTGGGTGGTTTTGGTACCCATAACATTTGGCCATTTTGGTAAAGTCAACCAGGCTGTTTTGGAAATTGGCCATTTTCACCCAATCTCTTTTCCAACAGTGCTTTCAAAACCTTCATTTTCAGGGTCTTTAAAAATCAGGATTGTCTGGTATAGGATCAAGTGGGCAGCTCTGTCTCATTGGCTACTTTCTTATGTTTATTGTAGGTCCTGATTCGTCGGCTTCCACCAACTCTGACTGCAGATAGCCTGTTGGAACTGATATCCCCCCTTCCAAACTATGATTTCTTCTATTTCATGAAAGCAGATCTAAGGTTAGCATCTCAGCAAAATTTTTGTTTTAGAAAAAAGACATTGTTCCACAGCAGACTCCTCATTAGTGCAACTTGGACCCGGTTACACAAAAAAGTAAGGTGTGTTATTTAATTTCTAAATTCACAAAATGTACTCAGTGTTTGACTTACACTGTGTTTGATTTTTGTGATGAATAAAACGAATGTGAACTTTTTACGACACAATGATGACTTGTAATGCCGTGGAGGAAGGAGCCATTTGAAAAGATTGTAGGAAAAGGAAAAGATGCTGGTAACCAGCATTTTCTCCTTTTCCCACAAAGTTTCCTACTCTATCAGAGCAAAACTGTACCATTTGAGCCACTTTGAAATTGTCGGCTACAAATGCTTTCAATTTCCAAGGATAGGTCTAAAATTTCGGTGTATTGTAGGGGGTTAACTGATTTGTTAAGCTATCAATCCATCCTAAGTTGACACAATTAGGCAAAAGAAACAGACTTTTTTAAACTCTTTACCAATCGAAATAAATTTGAATTTGACAATTTTGACAGATTTTGCAGACAACAATAAATGTAGCTCAAAAGATGGTTTTTGTGTTTTAAAACTCTTTACCACTCGATCCGGACTTTTAACGACCCTTAGAAAGAAAGCCTTTGAAAACACTGTGGGAAAAGGAGAAAATGCTGGTAAGATGTTCACTATAAACGCATTACCACACAATCCCTTCTTTTGACGAACTTGAGAAAGAAGCCTTTAGAAAACATTGTGGGAAAAGGGGAAAATGCTGGTAACCAGCATTTTCTCCTTTTCTCACAATGTTTTCTACCCTTCACAAAACAAATTTCAAATTTTCAGTCACTTTTATTTTGTTGTCTGCAAATGCATTTGATTTGGACAAGCCAAAAGTTTTGTCCTTTAGTAATGGGTTAACAGAGGAAACCCATATAACAAAGATAGATAACCGTTATTCTTACTAAAAAACACGTGTAGCAAGTTGTTACCGCATAAAAGGCTAAAGGAAGACAAACATGAATGGATGATAATATATATAAATGATTCTTTTCATATCTTTAAAGCCTTGGTCCAAATGCCTTCTCCAGAGCATACATCAATTTTCCAAATTATGAGGACATCTCAAATTTCAGAGATAAATTTGATGGCTACGTTTTTGTGGACCCAAAAGGTAAGATAATTGCACTGAAATACTCATTCACTGAAATAGAGTTTTGAGCCCCTGAACGCAAAAAAACAAGTTTTAATGACCTTGAGTAAGAAAGCTTTTGAAAACAGTGTGGGAAAATTAGAAACTGCAGTTAACCCTTTCCCAAACGACAAACTTTTGGACTAGACCAAATTGAAAGCATTTGCAGACGACAATTCAACTCTTGCTGAAAAGATGATTTCTGTCTATGATAGGGTAGAAAACATTGTGGGAAAAGGCGAAAATGCTGGTTACTAGCATTTTCTCCTTTTCCCACAATGTTTTCAAAAGGCTACTATTCCAGACCCGTGAAAACCAAAGATTGTTTGGGAAAGGATTTAAGCAGCATTTTCTCCTTTTTTCACAATGTTTAGCCAATCAGGAGTTGTGTTACTTTCAAAGTTTGAAATAGTAAGTGAATACAAATCCTGACCATGACATCTTTCCTGCAGTGATAACCAATCTAAATCATATTTAAGTCTTTACCACACAATCCCAACATTTAACACCCCTTGTGAAAGAAGCCTTTTGAAAACACTGTGCGAAAAGGAGAAAATGCTGGTAACCAGCATTTTCTCCTTTTCCCACAATGTTTTCTTCCCTTCCTAAAACAAATTTCAATTCTTTAGTCACATGCATTTTGTCGTCTGCAAATGCTTTCAATTCAGACCAGTCTAAAATTTTGTCCTTTGGTAAAGGGTTAACCAATGCATACTGCATTCTATCTGTAAGAGTATCCTTTAATTAACTCATTACCGAATGACAATATTTTAGGCTTGTCCAAATCGAAAGCATTTGTAGATGACAAAATAAAAGTGAATAAAATTTTGAGATATGTATTGTGAAGGTTAGAAAACATTGCAGGAAAAGGAGAAAATGCTGGTTACCAGCATTTTCTCCTTTTTCCACAATGTTTTCTTAAGGCTTCTTTTCCATGGTCGTCTAAAGTAGAGATTGTGTGGTAATGGGTTAACTCTACCATACCATCCAAAGGTTTAACCATTTCAAGAAAGAAAGCTTTTGAAAATATTGTAGGAAAAGGAGTAATTTCTGGCAGTCTGAATTGTCTCAGTTTCCCTTAACTCTTTACCAAACACCAAAATTTTGGAACAGTCCAAATTGAAAGCATTTGCAGATGATGAAATAAATGTGAATCAAAAATTGAAATTCGATTTGGAAAGGGTAGAAAACATTGTGGGAAAAGGAGAAAATGCTGGTTACCAGCATTTTCTCCTTTTCCTACCATGTTTTCAAAAGCTATCTTTCTCAGGGTGATTAAAAATCAGGATTGTGTGGTAAAGAGTTAAACATAAATTTTAGTGTTTGAGCCACATCATATCGCATGCAAATGCTTGTAATTTGGACCAGTCTAACTCATTACCACAAACGACAAAATGTTAGACTGGTCCAAATTTAAAGCATTTGCAGATGACAAAATAAAAGTAACTGAAAATTTGAAATTTGTTTTGTGAAGGTTAGAAAACATTGTGGTCAGAGAAGAAAATGCTGATCACCAGCATTTTCTCCCTTTTCCACCGTGTTTTCTAAAGGCTTCTTTCTCAGGGTTGTTTAAAATCAGGATTGTGGGGTAAAGAATTAAAGTTTGATCGTCTTGTAAAGAGATAATGCAGTGTAACTGTATCATTGCAGTCCCTTTACACCATCATCCTATTACATCATCCTGCCCTTTACCCTATACCAAACAATGAAAGTTTAGATTCTGAAAGTACATGTACTTGAAGACAACTGATAAAAATGGGCTTGCATTGTGGAATATGTCTGTGAAAGACCAAAAATCATCATGGGAAATGGAGAAAATGCTAGCCAGTAGCCACCAGCAATTTCTCCATTTCACACAATGATTTCTACCCTTTGAAAGACCAGTTCCACTTTTTCAGTCACATTGGATTTATTTTCTGCAAAATGCTTTCAATTTGGACAAGTCGAAAATTTTGTCATCCTTTTTAACTCTTTACCAAACAAGAAAATTTTCATCGTACAATCACTACGTGGATCTTACCTTGCCTGATTGAGCCCGATTTCAAGACAATACTTTATTGACTTAAACTCTACAGTTTCTCATCAAACATTTAAATAATAATAACAATACAGTGACTAGCAATAAAATAGTCGAACAAAAATCAATTATAATAAAGATAATGCAATGACAATGATAATGACAATGATAGTAAAAAGACTGATCATTCTGACAACTTTGTCCATGAAAGCAAATAGATCTTCATTTATTGAGAAAATGTTAATAATAAATGGCATTATAGGAAGAGAAGCACATAGCTGAACAATGAAAAAGTTGACTCACACTAGACTAGCTAAACATTATTCTATGCTGTTGTTAATAATTTCCGATCTTCGAGAAAAGCTTTGCTTAATAAACTTGGCTAAATTTAAAAGACTATTTCTGTTTTTAAGATACCTGCGATGTGCCCTCTATTGGATGTTGGTTATTACCCCCTTTACATCATGTATCTAAAAGCAAATGAAATATCGTTTTACAAACCGCTTACAAATACACATGAAGCGATAAGCAAACATCCACTTGGGTTTCCATGTTTACCTTCTATTCGAAAGGTAGCAATCTTGTTCTATTTTTATCAAAGATGAAATGCTACGAGCGATTTCATTTGTTGCAGCTAGAGCTGGCTGCATCCAATGAAAAAGCGTATCGGGTGAATGTAAAAATCAAGCTCAATCCCCCAAGGATGGAGTAGCATAGTGAATCGTCAGCCTTGGCTTGCGAAGATGGAAAATTTTAGACTTGTCCGAGAGCATTTGCAGACAACATATTAAATGTAGCTGAAATGATGCTAATTGTCAGTGTAAGTATAGAAAACCTTGTGGAAAAAGGAGAAAATGCTTGTAACCAGCATTTTCTCCTTTTTCCACAAGGTTGTCAAAAGGCTCCTTCTTCAGGGTCGTTGAAACCAGGGATTGTTTGGTAAAGAGATAGTTTTGTTATTTCAAATCTCTACCACTCAATTCTGAATTTTAACTCTTTACCACACAGCAAATTTCTAGACCAATCCATATTCAAAGCATCTGCAGACAACAATTTCATAGAGACTCAAATTATTTGATTTTTCTTTGATAGGGTAGAAATCTTTGAGGGAAATAGAGGAAATGCTGGTTACCAGCATTTTCTCCTTATCCCACAAAGTTTTCAAAAAGCTGATTCCTCAGGGTCATTAGAAGCCATCGTTGTGTGGCAAAGAGTTAACGACTAAGAAGAAGAAAGCCTTTGAAAACATGGAATAACAGAAACAAGCATTTTCCTCTTTTTCCCAAAATGTTTTCTACCTGCTCATAACAAATTTTAATTTTTGAATCACATGTTTTCTTTACATCTTCAAATGCTTTCAATTTAGATAAGTACAAAATTTTGTCCTTCTTATGAAAAGCTTTCATATTAACTCTATACCAGATGACAAATTTATAGACTTGTCCAAATTAAGAGCATTTGCAGACGACAAAATAAACGTGACTCAAAAATTGAAACTTGACTTTAGAAGAGAAGAAAACATTGTGGGAAAAGGAGAAAATGCTGGTTACCAGCATTTTCTCCTTTTCCCACAGTGTTTTCAAAGGGTCCATCATCTGGGTCGTAAAAAAGAGGGAATGTTTGGTAAAGGTTTAACAGGGAGAAGATAATGGAATATTTTGAGACTGTGTAATTTTTGCAGGAAAATATGAATTCTAACAATGGGTTTTAATGTCAGGGAGTTTTGACGAAGATTGGGAGAAAATAACTGATAATGCACATATTATCCGTAATTATAGCATAGTTTACAGGAGTTTGTGAGAATATTGATCATAGTCTTTATCTCTTGGTATTTTGGGAGGAAAATTTGTGAACAAAGCTGAAGCATAAAAAATTAACTCTTTACCACACAATCCCTACTTTTAACGACCCTGAGGAAGAAGCTTTTTGAAAACATTGTGGGAAAAGGAGAAAATGCTGGTAACCAGCATTTTCTCCTTTTCCCACAATGCTTTCTAACCTGGGTAAACAAATTTCAATTTTTGAGTTACGTTTATATTAAGTTACGTTTATATTGCAGCCAGCAAGACCTGTCTAAAGTTCTGTCGTTTGGAAAGAGTTAAGCTATGTTCTGGCAAAAGAGGGCTTAATACATTTCTGTTATAGATTACACCAAGCTGGTTATCAGTACATAAAAAGGGATCCATAAAATCTATTTTGTCTAACAACAGGCCAATCAAAGGGTAGAGTGGTCCTTTGACATGCAGAAAGTTGACTTATCTAAATTTGATTTGAGTCATGTAAGCCTACAGACCCTGAAGAAAAAGGAGGCTTATAGAAACATGGGAAAAGGAGAAAATGGTGGTAACCATATTTTCCTTTTCCCACAATGATTTCTACCCTATCAAAGACAGAAATCAGCACTTATCCCTTTACCAAACAATCCCTGATTTTTACATCCAAGAGGAAGAAGCCTTCTGAAAACATTGTAGGAAAAAGAGAAAATGTTGGTGACAATATTTTCTACTCTTCTAAAGTCAAGTTTCAAATTTCCAATCACATTTTTTTTTTGTCATCTGCAAATCCTTTCAATTTTGTACCAGTCTAAAATTTTGTCTTTTGGTAAACAGTAAATTTGGACCAGTCTGAAATTTTGTGGTCAGGATTATTTGGTAAAGGTTTAAGTCTTTACCACAGTACAAAATTTTAGACCGGTCCAAATTGAAAGCATTTGAAAATGACCAAAAAAAAAATGTGGTTGAACAATTGGAAAATTGTTGGAATGGTAGAAAACATTGTGGGAAAAGGAGAAAATGTTGGTCACCAGCCTTTTCTCCTTTTCCCACAATGTTTTCATAAGGCTTCTTGCATAGGGTCGTTATAAGTCGGGATTGTGTGGTAAAGGATTAACCCATTACCACACAATCCCTACTTTTGACGCCCCTGAGAAAGAAGCCTTTTGAAAACACGATGGGAAAAGGAGAAAATGCTGGTAACCAGCATTTTCTCCTTTTCCCACAGTGTTTTCTACCCTTGCCAGAACAAATTTCAATTTTTTAGCCACCTTTATTTTGTCGTCTGCAAATGCTTTCAATTTGGACCATTCTAAAATTATCTCGTGTAGTAAGGAGTTAATAACATCATTATTAAAGATGATGACTGTCATAAACACGCTATCGTTATAAAGACTGTCAACATAATGGTTGTGTTTAATCCATTACCATACAACAACTTTTCATTTTCCTGCAGAAGACAGATTTTTGAAAATATCCTTTAACTCGTTAACATAAAACAAAAATATCAGATATGCTGAAATTAGAAGCACGCCCCGGATGGCTCAGTGGTGAGCTTGTCGGACTCGTGACGTGGTGGTTGTGAATTTGATACCCGGTTGAGGCGAACTTTCTGTATGGCGTATTTTCGCCACTCACCTCTGCTGAAGCATGTGAGAAAAGTAGCCTAGGCTTTGGCAAGAAAGTTGTGTAAGTACTGGTGTGAGAAAGCAAGGAAACACATGTGCGTCACTGACTGCCATGATATGACCTTAGCTGTTAAAGCGGCATTAAACCGCAATACAACCAATACAACCAAAATGCAACAAAAATGTCAGACATGCTGAAATTCGAAGAAATTGTGGACACTTCATAGATAAAGCTCAGACAATAGGATTTGTGTCTGACAGAGTAGAAAACCCTTTTAGAACAGAAGAAAATGCTGGATACCAGCATTTTCTCCTTTTCCCACTATCTTTTCTAAAGCCTTCCTCCTCAAGGCATTTAACCCATTACCACACAATCCCTACTTTTGACGACCCTGGGAAAGAAGCCTACAGAAAACATTGTGGGAAAAGGAAAAAAATGCTGCTAACCAGCATTTTCTCCTTTCCCACAATGTTTTCTACCCTTCACATACCAAATTTCAAATTTTCAGTCACTTTCATTTTGGCGTCTGCAAATGCTTTCGATTTGGAGTAGCCTAAAATATTGTTATTTGATAATGAGTTAATCTTTAACCACACAGTCTTAAGTATTAACTACCAGCATTTTCTCCTTTTCCCACAATATTTTCTACCCCTCACAAACCAAATTTCAAATTTTCAGTCACTTTTATTTTGTTGTCTTCAAATGCTTTCGATTTGGACAAGCATAAAATATTGTCGTTTGGTAATGAATTAAAGTCAGGATTATATGGTAAAGGGTAAAAACCTTAAGGAAGAAAGCCTCTTGGAAAAAAAAATATGGGAAAAGAAGACAGTGCTGGTTACCAGCCAAGCTTGTCTGCAATGGCTTTCCACCCTGACTCATTGGATATTGCCAAAATGTTTTCTACCCTGTCAGAGACAGAAACTATCAAAATAAATTTTTGGTCTGCAAATGCTATCAATTTTGTCCTGGCCAAAATTTAGTCGTTTAATTTGGGTGAATTTGTTTTAAATTTTGAACATTGTATTAGCAATATCGATACTCTCATCATACATGCATCACCTCTTTGTAAGTCTTTTTGCAAATTTCTGTAATTGTCATTATAGGGAATGAATATCCAGCCATAGTTGAGTTTGCAGCTTTTCAAAAGGTCCCAAAGAAAAAGAACAAGAAGCCGGATGCGAAGAAAGGAACGATTGAACAGGGTAGGAAAAGCAGACTTTTAGCAAGCTCATAGCACAAGAAGTGCTTTTGTAAATAATATAGTTATGTCAGGATTCAGGAATCATACTTAATTAGCATTATGGGCAAAGTAATCTTAACCCATTACCACACACTCCCTACTTTTGATGACCTTGAGAAGGAAGTCTTTAGAAAACATTGTGGGAAAAGGAGAAAATGCTGGTAACCAGCATTTTCTCCTTTTCCCAAAATGTTTTCTACCCTTCACAAAACAGAGTTCAAATTTTCAGTCACTTATTGTGTCATCTGCAAATGCTTTCGATTTGGAGTAGCCTAAAATATTTGGTAATGAGTTAATCTTTAACCACATAGTCTTAAGTATTAACCCATTACCACACTATCTCTACGTTTGACGCCCCTGAGAAAGAAGCCTTTTGAAAACACTATGGGAAAAGGAGAAAATGCTGGTAACCAGCATTTTCTTCTTTTCCCACAGTGTGTTCTACCCTTCCCAGAATATATTTCTATTTTTTAGTCACCTTTATTTTATCGTCCACAAATGCTTTCAATTTGGACCAGTCTAAAATTTTCTCATTTGGT
The DNA here is from genome assembly GCA_943736015.1 of Tridacna crocea. Lineage (NCBI taxonomy): Eukaryota > Metazoa > Mollusca > Bivalvia > Cardiida > Cardiidae > Tridacna > Tridacna crocea. The sequence goes on along the minus strand of OX031068.1, from coordinate 17,281,657 downwards.
AATGGGGTAAAGAACCTGAGGAAGGCTTTTGAAATCATCATTGGAAATGGAGAAATGTTTGTTACCAGCAATTTATCCTTTTTCCCATAATGTTTTTCTTTTTACCATATCAAAGACAGAGCATCATTTGAGCTGCAATCCCAATTTTTAAGCCAAGTCTAGGTAGCTCAGTCAGTAGCATGCAGGACTTGAGAACATGGGGTCCAGGGTTTGATCCCTGGCTACGATACCCCTGGCTCGGCCAATTTCTTTCTGAGGATTGATAATAGCCAGTGCAACAGGATTCATTCCCCTCCAATGGGTAACCATTGTTTCAACGATGATCATGTGGAAAAGCAGCCAGTGGCTTTGAAAGAAAATTGTGTGAAGTACTTGGGGTCCCGGGTTTGATCCCTGGCTATGATACCCCTGGCTCGGCCAATTTCTTTCTGAGGATTGATGATAGCCAGTGCAACAGGATTCATTCCCCTCCCATGGCTAACCATTATTTCGACGATGATCATGTGGGAAAGCAGCCAGTGGCTTTGAAAGAAAATTGTGTGAAGTACTGGTAAACTCAAGGGATCCATGGATAGGTGCACTGGCCGCTGTGATATAACTGAAATAATGTTGAAAAAGGTGTTAGACACCATAGAATCAATCAATCAACCAATTTTTAACCACCCTGAAGAAGAAGGTATTCAAATGCATTATGGGAAAAGGAGAAAATGATGCTAGTCAGCATTTTCTCCTTTTCCCACAATGCTTTCAAGAGGCTTTTTTTTTTTAGGTTGTCAAAAGTCAGGATTGTGTGGTAAAGAGTTAAGACATGTAAGATGTTGTTACAGATCCAGACTACCAGAAGTTCCTAGAGTCACTTGAAAACCCTGAAACAGAGCCTGTTGTTTCCATAGAAACCTATTTGGAAGAATTAGAAGCCAAGGAGAGAGAATCCAAAGGTATTTACATGTACTTTGTTTTGTTTTGTTTGTGTTATGATAAGTATTGTTTTCAACATTATTCCAGTTCTACAGCAGTGAATGTTACAATGCTCTCGTGGTGTTCCTTTTGCCTGGATCTCACGCAATATTCTTCTAGAGCCATTGGGTGCTTTCCTGACTAACCATTGTCAACACAATGATCCGTTGTGCTAATGAGAGAGGAATGAATCCTGTTGAAATGACTATTTGTCAATCTTTAATCCTTTACCAAACAGTCCCTAGTTTTTACAACCCTGAGAAAGAAGCCTTTTAAAAACATAGTGGGAAAAGGAGAAAATGCTGGTAACCAGCATTTTCTCCTTTTTCCAAAATGTTTTCTACCCTTCCAAACCAAATTTAAATTTTTCAGTCACATTTATTTTGTCGTTCGTATATTAATGCTTTTAATTTGGACCAGATTTGCTGTTTGGTAAAAAGTTAACTCTTTACCACATATGGTATAAGCACTTTTTTCTGCCGTGACTTTATTTCTGCGTTATCTGCGGGACCATGCAGGAGCGCAGATTTAAAAGATGCAAAAATTTAGTCCAAATAAAAAGAAGGATTCTTTCGTCGTCGTCGTTGTTCTTTTACTTGTTGTTGTTGTTTTGTGGGGACATGTGTAAATTACACGTGTATTATCAAACTCGTCTTTTTACTGTTTCCTACTCTCTATATTTAATGGCTTTGACTACCTGTACTGTATTAAAACAATATGATTATCTCAATAAATTTTCTGCCTTCCCACAATGTTTTCAAAATACTAGAGCTCTCCTGCATACATTTTAAAACGAGTCTTAATGTTAACTGTACAGTTAATTTACAGTTTGGTAGGTGCGATCTATTATTCGCGCTTTACGGTATATGCATGCCGTTATGACATCGCCTACGGGTAGAAAACAAAGGTTATACCATTGTTAGTTTCACACATCGAACCATTTATACCCTTTCCCCCAACAGTATTTTGAGACAGTTAAAGCAAAGCTGAAATCTTCCTTTGATAATTGATATTCGGAACAGATTGTGGCCCAGATTAAGGAAAATGGGTCCGATGAGTTACCATTTGAGCCAGTTCACTTATCCACAACTATTTTGAAAGAGCTTGTCTCAAAATGGCGGGTCAAAATGCACCAAGAAGTGTTGAATTAAAATGGGTTAAACACTAATGGATTCAGATCGGCATGGATCTTGGAAGCACTGGAAGAACATGTTCCCTGGATCTGATACAGAAATAGATATGGCATTGCAATGAATGAAATAGTTATTAATTTACATTAAAAAATGTGTGTGTGTTTTAAATACATGAATATCATCCTTTTCATTGAAGACGATAACAACCGAAATACATGTTATGGAGTATACCTGTCCAAAATGGACGCTGGTACCGGTACTTCATCAAAATAAAGCGCAATAATTTAATCCTTTTTTTTATCAGGTTCATTACCGCAGAAAAAAGGTACGCAGAATTTTAAACCCCCTGTGTTTTTGAAAATCCGTAGAATTTGGGCCCCGCAGAAAAAAGTACTTATACGGTAATCCCAAGTTTTAAATAGCCTGAAAGAGACGGCTTTTGAAAACATTGTGGGAAAAGGAGAAAATGCTGAACACCAGCATTTTCTCCTTTTCCAACATTGTTTTCTACCCTGTCAAAGAGTGCAGTCACATTTTGAGCCACAATAATTTTGTCATCTGCACTTATACTTTCGTTTTGGTTGAGTCCAAAGTTTTGTTGTTTGGTAAAGAGTTAAAGAAATTTGCCAAGCTGGGAATTCAAAGTTGCTATTGACTTCACACTTGGAATTCAGATAGATCACAATAAGGGCAAGTGCTGTATGCAAGAACTGTAACTCTGTCTTCATTTTCTTGCTGTTATTGCCCTTTGTTTTTTGACATTTTTTTTTGTTTTTTCAAAAGCTAAACTTCATCCTTTAGATACAGATGGATCACATTGAAGTCAAATGCAGTGCAAGATCTGAAAGTCGGTCTTCTGTATTCTTTTGATATTTTCTACAATTTGGTTTATTTTGGGAGCATAACTTCCCATACTGATGGAAGACAATATTTCAGAGTTAATATCTATGTCCAATAAATGTCTTTATTTGAGCAGATCTTCGAAATTCATTCAAATCATACACCTAAAACTGCACCATTTGCTGTGTAAGTGCATGTGGTGCTCATGTGACAAGTCTAGTTTTACATGTCTTCTGCACGCTGTTTGAATATTAAAAAAAAAAAAGAAAGGAATGAGTCATGCTCTGTGAAAAGGGGGCTTAATGCATCTGCGAAAAGTATCGACTCAGGTCAGCCTCTGCAGTCCACGCAACCTGATCTGCACCGAAACTTTACGCTTTTGGTCAATTTTCTGTTTGTCAAAGGACCAACTATCTCATGATTAAGTTGGTTATTGAAACAAGTGGCTCATATGGACCCATAATCATGTGATGACATGGGCTAGTATCGTGTATAAGGGAGATGCATTAAGCCTCCTTTTGCCAGAGCATGGCTCAAATATAGCAAATTTTACGGTATGGTTAAGACTTTTGATTAAAATTTGTATTTGTGCAGCTACCAAAGGAGGTCCCAAGATAACAACCCCACTTATAGAGTACATCAAAAAAAGGAAAGAAGAGAAGAGAAATGCCATATTGGTAAGCTAGATTTTGTTGAACTCTTTACCAAACGATAAAATATTACACATGTCCAAATTAAAAGAGTTGGTAGATGACAAAATAGACATGATTAAAAAATTGAAATTTGTTATAAGAAGGACAGAAGACATTGTGGGATAGGAGAAAATGCTGGTTACCACAAAATTTTCAAAAAACTATTTCTTCAGGGTTGCTAAAACTCAGGATAATGTGATAAAGAGTTAACCCATTACCACACAATCCTTACTTTTGACGACCCTGAGAAAGAAGCCATAAGAAACATTGTGGGAAAAGGAGAAAATGTTGGTAACCAGCATTTTCTCCTTTTCCTGCAATATTTTCTACCTAGCTGGAAACAAATTTTAATCTTTGAGTTACATTTATCTTAACACACAACAAAACTTTTAGACTCAGCCAAGTTCCAGCCAGCTGTGAAGGACATACTAATCGTAGCTTATCCAGTAACTTAATATGAAAAAGGCAAAGCCTCAATAGGAGCAACATGAATGATATGTGGAACAAAGTTGATATGAAAAATGCAAAGCCTCGATACAAGCATCGTGAATGATATGTGGAATAAACTGAGTTGAATGACAAGCTAGATTCTGGTTCTTGAAATCAAAAGGTTTTGTGTTCCAATTCTGGCTTTTGAGCGTTCTCCAAAGTATAAATAGAGGATTTGGGGTTTTTTTCGGTGAAAGATCAAAATTTATTTCATCGAGTGAACACCATCGTTAATATTGTCATGAGTGGTGCAGCCATGAGTGAAAATAATGGTATTCACGTGTTGAAATAAATTTCGATCTTTCTCCAAAAATAACAAATATTCTATTTATTTCATGCTTTTAACCCTTTCTGGCAGGAGCTTTATCAAAATCCAGTACAGTTCTTTTCCGTTATTCCCTGTGGCGTACCCCTCCCACATAGCAACACATTACAATATTACGTCAAGTGTGAGACATGAGGTAAATGACGTCATATTTCCATCTGGTTTTGAAGCACACACAATTAACCTAGGCAACAAGAACATGAAAATCGGTATTTTCACTGGTGGCACCAGTGTAAGATCGAAAAATATTTTCATTGCTACCGGAAAGCATGAAATAAATAGAGGATATTTGTTTTTTTTTCGGTGAAAGATCGAAATTTATTTCATGGAGTGAACACCATCGGTAATATTTTCACGAGTGGCATGCGCAATATACCTAGGCAACAAGAATGTGAAAATCGGTATTTTCACTGGTGGCACCAGTGTAAGATCGATAAATATTTTCACTGCTATTCCTCGATATCCTACCGGAAAGCATGAAATAAAGCATGCTTCTCTTATAGATGTATACCTGCGAAATTTCTCGTTATCAGTATACTCCTCTTCTCACATGATGTTGCAACTTATCACGAAAAAAACAACTCCTTATTAGAGAGACATTTCAATTGTCATCAAAAGATGCTTTTAATTTTGAAAGTTAGTCATTCAGGACAGGGTTAACCCTTTATCCCATAAGGCATTTCTATGGTATCTCTAATTGACCCTAAATAACAGCAAGGATGAAGCTATTTCTTATGTGTATATGACACCTTTTGATATAGTAGAAAACATTGTGGTAAAAGGTTAAATTGCTCATCACAAGCAATTTCACCGTTTGCCACAATGTTTTCCAAAGGCTCATACAAGCAATGCGTAGAAATGAAGAAATGAGTATCTGTGGAGTAAAGGGTTAATGTAGTAGACCTGTAATAGAAAACAGCTATTTCCACTATATCATTATCCTAACAAAAATGCTAAGATTAAAAATGAGTATTATTTTACTACTTTCACCGAGCCATTTATTCCCTTTTGTCCTTCCTGGAATTATCATTTATAAATCTGAAACCACTATGTTCTCATTACAAAGAGATATGATAATTACCTCCCTGTTCTGGAAACTAACGAAAGTATCATCAAATGTTTTGAAGATAGACACCAAAGGAATTTCTGGTCGGTTAAAAATGTGCAAAAGTATTATATCTGTAAAAATCTATCTTTATCAACTGTCAAGAAAATTTATGCCATGCTGCACTAGAAGTATTACGGGTCCACTACCTTAACTGAAGATTTTCACTGGAAAAAAAACAAGTACAACTGAATTTTGGCAGACTAATGTAGTATTCTCGTTGACTGCTTTTGTTGTAGAGGGCAAGAGAAGAGAAGAAGAAAAAAGAAATAGAGAGAAAACAAGCCAGAGATGAAGAAAGAAGGAAAAGGAGAGAAAGAGAGTCGGAGAAAGAAAAAGAATTACGCAGGCAGAAGGATAGGGATGGGCAGAAAAATAAGGAAAAAGATGACAAAGAGAATTCTGTAAAGGTAAAATATTTTACCGAAACAAGAAATTAAGTTGGATGGTCTTCCTTGTATAGTTCTTTTTATTTATCATTTTGCTGCAATGAATGTGATTATTAAGGAATTAAATAAATGAAAAGAATTGAGATATTTTTGGTTTACATCAAAACACCAAATGAAAAGAAAATGCAGATACTTTGATCAACCAGGAAATAATTACCAAAAGGGTACCAGAGAATTAGCTCTGAAAGTGTCTCTAACAACAATGGTGGCCTTTGGGGCCAGTGTAGATCAAGATCAGACTGCACAAAATGTGCAGTCTGATCTTTGATCTACACTGTCCCCTTTCTTGAAACATTCAGGGCAAAAGCAACCCTGAAATGCAATTGTTTTGGTTCTATTGCTATATTGAAGATCGTTGTAGGGCTTATTTGCTTGTAAAAACCCCTGGTTTTCACGACTCCTGAGGAACACTGGTAAGCCTTTTGAAAACATTGTGGGAAAAGGAGAAAATGCTGGTAACCAGCATTTTCTCCTTTTCCCACCATGTTTTCTATCCCAGCCAATTTAAACTTCAATTTTTGAGTAACATTAAATTTGTTGTCTTCAAAAGCTTTCAAACTAAACAAGTCTAAAATTTTGTCATTTACCATGTGACAAATTTCTAGACTGGTTTAAAATGAAAGCACTTGCCTTGCAGATGACAAAATAAATGAAACTCAAATTTTAAAAGGTGTTTTCAGCAGGGTAGAATACAGTGTGGGAAAAGAAGAAAATGCTGGTTACCAGCATTTTCTCCTTTTCCCACTATGTTTTTAAAAGGCTTCTATCTCACGGATGTAAAAAAAACAGGGATTATTTGATAAAGAGTTTAAGTGGTATTGTTACATGAATTCAAAGAGTTTTATAAGCAGAATTTTGTACTTTTCCTTTCTCAAGCTTTTAAAGAATAATGAAAGAGAAGATTCTAAAACTGATAGAGACGGGGATAAAATAGGAGACGATAAACGGGAAAAGGAATCTGCTGATAAGCCCAAAGATGATAAGTCTAAACTAAGGTTTTCCAAAGAGAATCGAGAGAGAATAAAAGAACAAAGGGAAGAAAAGAGAGACGAGAGAACAAAATCCAGTTCAGCAAAGGTGAGTATACACTTAACTACCAGAAAAAAAAAATTGTAGACTTGTCCAGAATGAAAGCACTTGCCATGGACATTTTAAATAAGGCTCAATGACAAAATTTGTCTTAAATAGTAAAGAAAACATTATGGAAAAAGGAGAAAATGTTTGTTACCAGTGATGAGAGAACTAAATCCAGTTCAGCAAAGGTGAGTATGCTCCTAACTACCAGAAAAAAATTGTAGACATGTCTAGATTGAATGCATTTGCATTGAACATTTTAAATAGGCTCAATGTGGAAATTTGTCTTAGATAGGAAATAAAACATTGTGGAAAAAGGAGAAAATGCTTGTTACCAGTATTTTCTCCTCTTCCAACATATACCTTCGATGTTCCACAACAAAATAGTGTCATTGTGCACACAGTTGTTTCCTGACTATTTACCACACAGACCAGAGTTTTTGTGTCCTTGAGAAAAAAGCTTTTGAAAGCATTAGGGGCAAAGGAGAAAATGCTTGTTACAAGCATTCTCTCCTTTTCCCATGGTAATATCCAGCCTTTCTCAGGCAAATTTCCTAGAGCCACAGCTAATTTGTTGCCTCTAAATTTGGACTAGTGCAGAATTTCTTCATGTGACTAAAAGTTAAAAGTGGAAAGAAATTAAAACAAATACTGATGTTGATTGTAACAATTTCAGTTTATGAAAGGATGATGAAGATCACAAAGTAATAATTTGACCGATCAAGTCAGAAACAGAGTGGAAAGAAGTCTGTACAAGTTTGTCATACCATTTTCTGTACTTTATTTGACACAGTATAAATTTAATGCATAACTATTTTTCTGTCATGTCCAAATTTATCCACATAAAATAACTGTTTTTCAGTCATAAGATTTGTAGGTATGAAAAAGAATGAACTATGCTCTTGCGAAAAGGGGTTTAATCATCTGTTGTACCGTATAATTATCTGTAAAATCCATTTTGTCTAACAATTAACTGAATTCTGATATATAGAGCATATTTGTCTTTTTCGGTGAAAGATCGGAATTTATTATGCTCCCCGAAGGGCGAGCATATAGTCGCCGCTTCGTCTGTCCATCCGTCTGTCCGTCCGTCCTACCGTCCGTCCGAAGCGATTTCTCCACAACCCTTGGGCCAAATTGGATGAAACTTCATATATAAACTCCTTAGGGTAAGGTGCCGATATAATTTTCTCGGATTTTCAATTTGACCCCGTGTCATGGAAAAAGGGGGCTTAATGCAAAATTGCAATTTTTACCAATATCTCATTCAGTTTTTGTCAGAATATCATGAAACTTCATGGTTATATTGTTTATGGACATTTTTAGCATGTGCCCTTGCTATTTTTAATCTGGGCATTTTTTAAGTTGACGTTCTGTCATGGAAAAAGGGGGCTTCTTGCAAAATTCCAATTTTTACTAATATTTCATTCAGTTTTGGTCAAAACTTCATTAAACTTCATGGTGATAGTGTTTTTTCAAAGTTCCACCATGTGCTCTTGTTTCTTTGTCTATGTGTTTTTCAATTTGACCCTCTGTCATGGAAAAAGGGGGTTTCTTGTAAAATGAAAAAGGGGCCCTAATGCAAAATTGCAATTTTTACTAATATCTTGTTCAGTTTTTGTCAACATTTCATGGTTATATCTTGTTTTACAAGTTTCAACATGTGCCCTTTTTTTTGCAATCTATGAATTATTAATGCGCAAATACGTCTTTCCTGGTTTCTCAAATTAAGGCAGCATCACGGAAAAAGGGGACTTCATGGAAAAAATTGTTTTTCACTAGGTTCTCCTTTATCAGTGCTCAAAACTTTGTGAAATTTCAAATCTGAACTTGTTGGAAGGTTGCCCAGGTACCTCTCTTCCTTTTTCTCAATTTCAGGCTGCGTATCGGAAAAAGGGGGCTTCATGTAAAAAATTGTTTTATGTAATATTTACTACATGACTGCTCAAAATTTTATGAAATTTCAAATTTTGAATTATTATTAAAAAATGCCACAAACCACACACCCGTTGTATTTATTGCAATGATCCAATATTGTCTTATGGGAAAAGGGGGCTTAAAGGGGGCTTATTGGGCTTATTGTCCTCTACAAGTTTGTGTTGGCTATCTCTAAGATAGTAATTGCCTTTTCACTTCAAATTTTGGGGGGCATGAACAGGTTCTTCTAGGATAAAAGAAGTGAATTTATATCAATTTCTTATATTTTATGACAAGCACTTGTTCGGGGAGCATAACCCATCTCTGACGGCTCTTGTTTCATCCAGTGGGCACAATCGGTAATATTTTCACGAGTGGCACAGCCACGAGTGAAAATACTACCGATGGTGTTCATGAGATGAAATAAATTTCGATCTTTCACCAAAAAAAACCAAATATTCTATTTATTTCATGGTTTTAACCCTTTCTGGGAGGAGCTTTTATCAAAATCCAGTACAGATCTTTTCCGTAATTCCCCGTGGCGACCCCTCCTGCATAGCAACGCATTACAATATTACGTCAAGCACGAGAAATGTAAGGTATATGACGTCATATTTCCCATCTGGTTGTTAGGCACGTGCAATTTACCTGGGCAACAAGAACATGAAAATAGGTATTTTCACCGGTTGTATCAGTGTAAGATCGAAAAATATTTTCACCGCTATTTCTCGATATCCTACTGGAAAGCATGAAATAAAGGCTGGTCCTTTGTAATACAGACAATTGACCAATAACAAAATATTTAAATCTAGATCGGCCTGCACAGAGTGACCTAAGTTGATACTTTTCGCAGATGTATAAAAACTTGTTTTTCAACCCATTACCACACAGTCCCTACTTTTGACAACCCTGAGAAAGAAGCCTGTCGAAAACATTCTGGGAAAAGGAGAAAATGCTGATAACCAGCATTTTCTCCTTTTCCCACAATGTTTTCTACCCTTCACAAAACAAATTTCAAATTTTCAGTCACTTTTATTTTTGTCATCTGCAAATGCTTTCAATTTGGACCAGTCTTAAAATTTTGTCGTTTTGGTAATGAGTTAAAGACTAGGGCTCAAATTGATTTATACTAGGAAATTTTTAGTGTATAACATTTGCTACCGTTTAGACTGATCGCCCTAGATCTGGACGTGATGAATGGTCAGGTAGAGATGGTGACAGAGGAGATAAATCTAGAGATGAAAGACGGACAGATAGAGACAGAGACAGGCCCAGACCAAAGTCCTATAGGGAAGAAAGAGAACAAAGACGACAGAACAGAGATTCAGATTATTACAAGTCAGTAGAGTATCACATGCTTCCTATGTAACACTGTACTATATGAGAAAAAAATCACAGTTGTCCCTCGAGCTCCCAAACAACAAACTTTTGGACTAGACCAAATTGACAGCATTTGCAGACGACAATTCAACTCTCGCTGAAAAGATGATTTCTGTCTATGATAGGGTAGAAAACAGTGTGGGAAAAGGAGAAAATGCTGGTTACCAGCATTTTCTCTTTTTCCCACAATGTTTTCAAAAGGCCACTATTCCAGCCCCGTAAAAACCAGGGATTGTTTGGGAAAGGGTTAAATCAAAAGCATTTGTGGACAACAATTTAAGATTAGCTCTGTAGATGTTTGATTTCTGGACAGTAAACATGGTGGAAAAAGGAGAAAATAATGGTTACCAGCATTTCTCCTTTTCCCACAATGTTTTCTAAAGCCCTCTGTCTCTCAGGTTTCTCTTTCTCTAAACCACAGTTGTGAGTTAAGAAGCACAATATAGACAATCCACTAGGGCGATAGCACTTTTGAACTCAAAACATGGTTTGTTGAAGATAAACCTCGATAGAAAGAAGATTATTTCGATTCTAATTTGATCAACTCTTAATCAAAGGAAAACAACTTCATACTTAGAGTAAAAGTATGGATGCAGATTATATTTCATTGAATTAATTACTTACTTCATACAGAATGATGTCACTCTATATAGATGGGAACAGATTTTACTATGCTTTCATTGTGCTGTGTTTGTAGAGCCGAATTCATGTGTTATGTTAGAATGCTAAATACTGTAATTATTTTCCCATTTTCTTCAGGGATGAAAGACCGAGGTCAGGGCCACCAAGGAAAGATGACAGAAAATATAAAGATGAGCCAAGGTAAATTAGCTTCTTTTCCAAACAACCCAGTGAAAAAGCAGTAAAAGCTGATATCCAGTGCTTTGTACCTTTTAGTACTTTCTGCCAATCAATCTAGTACACATTTCAATTTTCAAGCTACAGCTGACATGCCCTGATAGCTCAAGTGGTAAAGCCTAGGACATGACTTCACCCACTTGGGTTTGAACCCCATGCCAGTACCACTGAAGTTACTAATCCTCTTTATGTTTATGATCAAACAGTATGCTAAGATGCCAAGTGACCAAGCTATACCGGGAGCATGTTAAAGAACTAAACATAAGTTAGGCTGGGTTCATTGTGTATCTCCCACTATCTGTTGTAACAAATGTAACAGTCTTTGGGGGTTGTCACTCATTTTGGCAACAGGATGCAGTGATAAATGAGGGAAAATAATTCAATCATATAACATTTATTTGACATCATGAAAGGATTAAGATTTTTTTCTCTGATAGTCATTCCATAATATTATCGCGTATATTGTCGGTTTTCTTCAAAAACCTCGTAACTGCAGCTTGTTTCAAGCTGTAGTTAGGAGGTTTTTGAAGAAAACCAACGATATACATTTAAGACCCATCAAGAACTACTACTGAATACCTGAAATGCAAGCACCTAGGGCAAAGAAGAACATTCATATTCAACAAGTTTTGGGAAACAAGGTTGAGAAAGGAGCAATTGCTTGCTACAAGCAACTGCTCTTTTTCCCACCATGTTTTCATGTATAATCTATTTGAGGGTTGTTAAGAATTGTAATAGCTACTCCTGTCTTGAATCTTTATCAGACTATCCTGATTTTGATAACAATTCTGGGTCATCAAGCTCTGGATAAGAGGGAGTGATGGTTTTCTAAATCCATTATTTCTCTTCAAAAGCCTATACTGTGGGTACTCATTAGAATCATCTCAAGGAGACAATTCTAATGAGTGCCCACAAAATAGGGTTTAGTGGAAAATAAGAAATATTTTCAATTTTGAAATCAAAATCACTCCCTCTATATGGAGCTCTTTTACATGTAATTTTTACACAATTATGCCCCTTGGCATTTTAACTTAACCCATTACCACACAATCCCTACTTTTGACGATCCTGAGAAAGAAGCCTGTAGAAAACATTGTCGGAAAAGGAGAAAATGCTGGTAACCAGCATTTTCTCCTTTTCCCGCAATGTTTCCTACCCTTTACAGAACAAATTTCAAATTTTTAGTCACTTTTATTTTGTCGTCTGCAAATGCTTTCAATTTGGAAAAACCTAAAATTTTGTCGTTTGGTAAAGAGTTAAAGCAACTGCAGTCAAGGATTGTCACGGGCATGCCGTACGCTTATTCATTGTAGGGACAGAGTGAGGTCACAAGCTCCAAGGGCAGAAAGTGGGAGGTCAGACTACAGAAAAAGTGATACCGGCAGGTCAGAGAGAGACAAAAGAAACGACAAGCCTGCAAAGACTGAGATGAGAACAAATAAAGACTCCAGGGATGTGGGCAAGGCTATAGGAGATTCCAGCAGGACAGAGAAAGATTTGGAAATGAGTAAAGATAGGGATCGACCAAAGGTTTGTTTCTTAACTCTTTACCAAATGACAAAATTTTGGACAAGTCCAAATTGAAAGCATATGCAGACAACTAAATTAATATGACTTGGAAATCGAAATTTGTTCTGAGAGGATAGAAATATTTTAGAAAAAGGAGAAAATGCTGGTTACTAGCAATTTCTGCTTTTCCCACAATGTTTTCAAAAGGCTTCTTTCTCAGGGTCATTAAAAGTCGGGATTGTGTGGTGAAGAGTTAAACTGTTCAGTTATCCGTTTACCAAACAATCCCTGGTTTTCACTACCCTGGGAAAGAAAGCTTTCGAAAACTTTGTGGAAAAAAGAAGAAAATGCTGGTAACCAGCATTTTCTCCTTTTTCCACAATGTTTTTCACCTTATCAGAAACCTAAAGCTAATTTGTAGCAATTCTGAATTTGTCTTCTGCAGATGCTCTTAGTTTGGAAATGTCCAAAATTTGTTGTTTTGGAAAGGGTTAAGACATTCTTAGAGCATTTCTTAGTGCCTTTCTTGACTGTAGGTCAACATCAGATCACAAAGCATGTCTACATCTAAGATTTGATGTAGTATTCTGCTTCATGTGCATGCAATGAATTAAACAGAGAAACAAAACTCCTTACCAAACAATCCATGCTTTGCCACCCCCATGGAAGACAGCTTTTGAAAACACTGTGGGAAACGAAAAAATGCTAGAAAGCAGCATTTTCCCCATTTCCCACAATGTTTTACTTCTCTCAAAAGTAAATCTCATCACTTGAGCTGCATTTTAGCTATCATTTGCAACCGTTTCCATTAAGGAACAAGTTTCAGAAAACTGTTGTTTAGTAGATAAATTATTTTTGTTTTTCCCCATAGCGTCTGTTTTCCATGTTTATGACGTTATAAGTAGTTTGAATGTTATTTTTTTCATTAATCCTTTCCCAAACGACAAATCTTTGGACTAAATTGAAAGCATTTGCAGACGACAATTCAACTCCTGCTGAAAAGATGATTTCTGTCTATGATGGGGTAGAAAACATTGTGGGAAAAGGAGAAAATGCTGGTTACCAGCATTTTCTCCTTTTCCCACAGTATTTTCAAAAGGCTACTATTCCAGACCCGTGAAATCCAGGGATTGTTTGGGAAAGGGTTAAATACCTTTTTGCTATTGAATGGCTCTTCTGATTTCAGCATGTTTAAAGATGCAACCAGTTTTTTTTTCCTTATTAATACCTTCAATCCTCTATCAAACAAGTCTGTGCTTTGACAGCACTGAAAGCTAAGAAATCATTGTGGAAAAAGGACAAAAAAGTATTTTCTCCTTTTTCTTTGTTTTTTCTCAAAAGCCTTCAATCCTCTAAGCCATTTGGGAAAGGATCAGACAAAGGCTTTAAGGATAAAACGATTAGAGGAATGACAAAGACAAAAACTAGTGTAGGATGGCATATTCATTTCGTAATCTTTTGTTACATTGTTTTAGTTTGCTTGTTTCGGTTCTTTATCCACGTTTTCGTTATGTGAGTATTATGGTTACAAACCAGCTACAACACTGAAGTATTTTACATTTCTTGGCATGGCTGTTTATGAAGGAATTGTCAAGTTACTGTCAAAGCACTGCTGTTGAATGTGTCACAGTCAAAACCCTGGACATTTCTGTTTGATATCTCTGTCATTAGATAACTTGATATCTCTGTCATTAGATAATTGAAAAAATTATCTCAAGCTATGGTTGGTTTTTGACAATCAAAAGTCAGAAGGGCAGATAACCAAAATGTCTTTTGCAGAATTTTTTTCCGCTTTTGCCATAAGATCTCACTATAAAAGCAACTGCAGCCTATTGTTGGTACCAGCATGCGGTGTTTTTGTTGCAGGCTGTTATTGCATGTTATTTGCAGTGTGTCTGACTTGAAAAAACTGCATACAAATATGGGGCAGATAACAGAGTTTCCTTGTTAACTCATTACCACACAATCCGGACTTTTAACGACCCTGAGAAAGAGGCCTTTGGAAAACATTGTGGGAAAAGGAGAAAATGCTGGTAACCAGCATTTTCTCCTTTTCCCACAATGTTTTCTATCCATCCCAGACCAAATTTCAATTTTTCAGTCACCTTTATTTTGTCGTCTGCAAATGCTTTCAATTTGGACCAGTCTAAAATTTTCTTGTGTGGTGAAGAGTTAATCCTTTACCAAATTATTCTGTGTTTGACTGAGGGACTTTCGAAAGCATTGTAGGGAAAAGGAGAAAATATTGATAACTCTCAATGTTGTAAACCCTTTATGAAGCACATTATCTTAGCAACATTTGATAAGTCATCTGCAAATGCTTTTGATTTGGACAGGTCCAAAATTTTTTTGTCTGGTAAAGTGTCACTCACTCTGGGGAAGTGAATTTTTGAAAACATTGTTGGAAAAGGAGAAAGTGTTGGTTTGGCTTGTTTGTCTGCAAAGGTTTTCATTGTGGACATACCGAAAATTTTTGTCTTTGGTAAACTCTTTACCACGCAATCCCGACTTTTGACGACCCTTAGAAAAGAAACCTTTTGAAAACATTGTGGGAAAAGGAGAAAATGCTGGTAACCAGCATTTTCTCCTTTTACCACAATGTTTTCTACCCTTCACAAAACAAATTTCAAATTTTCAGTCACTTTTATTTTGTCATGTACAAATGCTTTCGGTTTGGACAAGTCTAAAATTTTTTTGTTTGGTAAAGGGTTTAAAGAGTATTCTGCATTTTTGGAATGTTTTGTTGTTTTATTTGCGTTATTATTTGTTTTTTCCTTTTCTTCTTTTTTTTTTCCTTTTGTTGTCATCTGTGTGTGATGTTGTGTTCAGACTGTGTCAAAAGGAGAGAAATTAAAAGAAGGTACACCCACAGATAACCAGTCTGATAAAAAAGAAGAGGTGTCTGGTGAAGATAAAAGAAGGAAAAGAAAGGTATTCTTAAAGGCAGCTATTCTGATTTGTATAATTTCACCAAAACTTTTCAGATTTTTACAATCTCATGAAACTAAAAGAATAATTTATTACCGGTAATCGATTGATCTTTCAACCCATTACCACACAGTGACTACTATTAGCAACCCTGAGAAAGAATCCTTTTGAAAACATTGTGGGAAAAAGAGAAAATGCTGGTCACCAGCATTTTCTCCTTTTCCCACAATGTTTTATACCCTATCAAAGAAAAATTTCACCACTTGAGCAACACTGAAATTGTTGTCTCCAAATGTTTTCAATTTGGAAAGGGCTAAAATTTTGTCATCTGGTAAAGGGTTAACACATATACTATTTATATTTATATTTTACTATTTATAGTTTTAATGACTCTGATGGAGAAACTTTTGAAAACATTGTGGGAAAAGAAGAAACTGCTGGTAACAAGCACTCTCTCCTTTTCTCACAATTCTTTCTATCCTATCAAAGAACCTTGGTTTCGTAGTACTGCTTTCAGTTTTATCGTGTGCATATGGTTTTAATTTGGTAGAGTCGAGAAAAATTTACAGAAAGGGTGAACTCTTTACCAAACGACAAAATTTTAGTATTGTCCAGAGTGAACTCATTTGCAAATGGCAATTTAAATATGGCTGAAAAGATGAAATTTTTTCTTTGATAGGAAAGAAAGTATTGTGGGAAAAAGAGAAAATGTTGGTTACAAGCATTGGCTCCTTTTCCACAATGTTTTTAAAAGGCTTCTTCCTCAGGGTTGTTAAAACTTGGATAGTGCCAAAAGGGGGTAAGGAAGACGACAGCTGGCAAGTCAGTCGTAAAAAAGAAAAACGAAATTGAGAAAAAGATATTCTTCAATGACATTAATTTTTCGCTAATGGTTTACATAATATCTAACTGTACCCGTAGATTTCATTCCAGAGTTTCCAAAGAACTGGTGAGAATCTCATATGATCAGAAGCATTATTAGGATTCATATTAAAAACAGTTTGATGAAATCTTATCAATTGTAATGTGATCAAAATAGAGTTACTGATTGCAAAACAACCTTCTGTTTAGTTAATCCCTTTCCCAAACAATCCCTGGTTTTTACGGGTCTGGAAAAGTAGCCTTTTGAAAACATTGTGGGAAAAGGAGAAAATGCTGGTAACCAGCATTTTCTCCTTTTCCCACAATGTTTTCTACCCTATCATAGACAGAAATCCTCTTTTCAGCAAGAGTTGAATTGTCGTCTGCAAATGCTTTCAATTTGGTCTAGTCCAAAAGTTTGTCATTTGGGAAAGGGTTAACCCCTTACCAAACAGTCCTTAGTTTCAATAACCCCAAGGAAGATGACTATTTGAAAAAAATTGTGAGAAAAGGAGAAAATGCTAGTAACCAGCATTTTCTCCATTTCCCATAAATTTTCCACCCTTTCTCAGACACCTTTTTCCCTTCGAACTACATTGAATTTATTGTCTGAAAATGTTTTCAATTTGGAGAGGTCTAAAATTTTGCCATGTGGTGAAGGTTTAAATGCCAGAAATTCCAGAAATTGCCTGTTTTTACTGAAAGTAACTCCACACAAGTATGTCTCATTGTATTTCTGAAAAAAAAAAAAGTAATAATAGATTCTAGGAGTAAACAGTACAGATATTAAAACATATCTAAATCGTACCATTTTAAAGTATAGAAATCATTGTGAAGATGACCATCTGTTATTGTATGTTCATCTTCACAAGCCAAGGTTATGATCACTACGTGGATCTTACCTTGGTTGATTGAGCCCAATTTCGAGATTCCTGCGATGCGCCCTCAATTCGATGCTGGTTATTCACATCATATTTGTATAATCAAATATCGTTTTACATACCGCTTATAAATACACATGAAGCGATAAGCAGACATCCATGTGGGTTTCCTTGTTTACCTTCTATTAGAAAGGTAGCAACCTTGTTCTATTTTTATCAAAGATGAAATGCTACGAGCGATTTCATTTGTTGCAGTTAAAGCTGGCTGCATCCAATGAAAAAGCATATCGGGGGAATGTAAAAATCAAGCTTGATTGGCCAAGGGTAGAGTAACCTAGTGAATCGTCAGCCTTGGCTTGCGAAGATGTTATATGTTTGACTCCACTGTTAGTTGGTGCCTTGCTGGTAAAGAATTCAATTTCAAAACTAAGTAAAAAGCTGCTAGGTCAATCTATTTTCTGTTTAATTTTTGTCCTGATTTTGAAATTCATTTCTATACCAGGGATAAACGCTCAGACTGATCACACAATAACAGATCGTCTTTTTCATAATCGATCTATTTTCAATACTTCAACTCTTTACCAAACGAGAAATTTGTAGACTGGTCCATATTGAGAGCGCTTGCAGACGACACAATAAATGTGACTGAAAAATGGAAATTTGATTCAGGAAGGGTAGAAAATATTGTGGGAAAAGAAGAAAATGCTGGTTACCAATGTTTTCAAAAAGCTTCTGCCTCAGGGTTGTCAAAAGTCGTCATTAAGTGGTAAAGGGTTAACTAAATTGCATCATTTAAATTGAAATGCATTTTAACATGTCTGACATGCCTTCATTTTACAGTTAAAAACTAAATACATGTAGCTTTCTTTATGTCGTGGGAAAAAAAAAATCAAAATTGGTCAACGAAACTTCACGTCTTTGATTTTCGTGGACTCTTAAAAGATCTTTCATAACTTCAATTACCTTTGCTGGCAGAGTAGATGCAGATCAAACAGCACTAAGTGTGTTGTCTGATCTTTGAACTACACTGCCTACATAGCTGAGACATTCTAGCATAAGGCAACCTTGACAGCAATTATTTGAGTCTCATTAATTCATCACCAAACTACAAAATTTTAGGCTTGTCCAAATCGAAAGCATTTGCAGACGACAAAATAAAAGTGACTGAAAATTTGAAATTTGTTTTGTAAAGGATAGAAAACATTGTTGGAAAAGGAGAAAATGCTGGTTACCAGCAGTTTCTCCTTTTCCCACAATGTTTTCTTAAGGCTTTTTTTCTCAGGGGCGTCAAAATTAGGGATTGTGTGGTAATGGGTTAATTAATAGACTGAAAGTGTCCATTTGACAAGGTAAACCTTATACAACGCAATCCTGTGTTAAAAACCCAAAAGAAAAGAGCTTTTGAAAGCATTGTTGGAAATGGAGAAAGTGCTGATTACTTATCCTCATTTGAGCAACATTCATTTTGTCCTCTGCAAATATTTTTTAAAGTTTGACTTGTAGAATAACTTGTCATTTGGTAAAGACATAATAACACGTCATTTGGTAAAGAAAAATGACCCAACAAAACAAATACAACTTTTGAAATAAGATGAGAAAAAGAGTAAGAGTTGCTTTTACATACATATTCTCCTTTTGCACACAAAGCTTCCTAAAGCAACTTATTTGGATCGCAAAAAGGCAGGATTGTCTTGTCAAAGGTTTCGTGTTTTCTAATTGATGCGTTAAAACTTACTCAAGGGAAATAACTGGGTTAAAACTTATTAATTTAGAAAAGGGAGGTAATTTGTAATTGTTTCAGTTAATGCAAAGCACAAAGTTTATATGATTTGTAGAGATTTACTAAAATGGTCGTATGAAAGCTTGGTCTTTATCTAGATGATGCTAGGATTTCTTATGAAGAAAAAGTACAACTTTTGATATTATTTAAATTTTACATGCCTTACTTGTGCTTTATTAAGAAAAATATTTAAATTGAAAAATAAAGGTTTTCTGTCTTCTTCTTTAAAAGAATTATACCAACATAATTCTTCTTCTTCTTCTAAATTTTTGTGAGGACAGTACAACTATTACTGTCTTCCCAGGTAATCCTCTTTGCAATTACTGCATAGTTGATAGAGTTATGTGAAAATCCAGCATTTCGATGACCCTGCTGGGGATAGCAGCTAGATCTTGAATATAATGGGAAAATGAAAACACCAGTAAGAGATATAGATGCATATAGAGTCTTCTCAAATGCCGAAACACCAATTTACAAACAGCCTGGGTGCTAAAGTTGTCATTTTTTTTCATATTCTTTCACTCAGATGTTTCTTTGTCAAAAATGCTGGAAATAATAGCGGAAGCGATAAACAGACCGCTGTGTCATAGAAAAAACAGGATTTATTATAAATTTCTCCAGTGACCAACCATTTACCTATAGCCTTCACTTTCCTAAAAAGACACCTACTCGTGAAGCATAATCTTTCTACAATGGCTCTTGTTTATGATTTTTTTTTTTTCATGTCCAAGGACCGTTTTACCTCATTGTTTAGTTGACTGTGAGACAAAATGAATTTTATGGATCCATGATTGTGTGATGATGTGGTTGGTTTAACTCTTTACCAAACGACAAAGTTTTGGACTTGTCCAAATCGAAAGCATTTGCAGACAACAAAATAAATGTGACTCAAAAGTTGAAATTTGTCATGGGAAGGGTAGAAAACATTGTGGGAAAAGGAGAAAATGCTGGTTACCAGCATTTTCTCCTTTTCGTACAATGTTTTCAAAAAGCTTCTTCTTTAGGGTCTTTAAAAGTCGGGATTGTGTGGTTGGTTTAACATGTCATGGAGGTGTACTATACCGTCTTTTGCTAGAGTATGGCTCATCATGATAGAGCCATGCTCTGAGGAAAGGTGGCTTAATGCATTTACGAAAAGTTTCGACTCACGCCAGCTGGCACAGTCAGTGCAGGCTGACATGGGCCGAAACTTTTCGATATCTTTAAATTCTCTTCGTGTTAACCCTTTGTCACACGACAAAATTTTAGACCTATCCAAATTGAAAGCATTTGCTGATGACTGTTTCAATGTGGATCATATGAAATGATTTTTTTTTTTGAAAGGGAAGAAAATATTGTGGGTAAAAGGAGAAAAAACTGGTAACCAGTCTTCTCTTCTTTTCCAACAATGTTTTCAAAAGCCTTCTCTTTCAGGGGTGTTAAAAGTCATCATTGTGTGGTAAAGGGTTAAAGGATGATTCTACCTCATGATTCAGTCAGTTTATTGACAAATTGGATTTTATGGGTCCATAATTAGGTGATGTCTTTCCAGGTTTAATACATCATAGAGATGCATTAGCCCTTTTACAATGCAATCCCAAATTTAAACGCCCCTTTTGAAAACATTGTGGGAAAAGGTAACCAGCCTTTTTTTCCTTTTTCCGCAATGCTTTCTACCCGTCCCAAGCCAAATGTCAATTTTTCAGTTACATTTATTTTGTTATCTGCCTATGCTTTCTATTTGGACCAGCCTAAAATTTTCTCATATGGTAAAAGGGTAAGAGCCCCCTTTTTGCCAGAGCATGACTTAGCTCTTTACAAAACGACAATATTTTAGGCTTTTCCAAATTGAAAGCAGTTGCAGACAACATAATAAAAGTGACTGAAAATTTGAATATGTTTTGTGAAGGGTAGAAAACATTCTGGGAAAAGGAGAAAATGCTGGTTACCAGTATTTTCTCCTTTTCCCACAATGTTTTCTAAAGGCTTCTTTCTCAGGGTCGTCAAAAGTAGGGATTGTGTGGTAATGGATTAATTATTTTTTTCACATTGAGAAGAACCAAATCTGTCTTAATTTTATGGTCCTTTTGTCATTTGTTTGAAACCATTGCCTGTATTCCCAATGGATCAGTCTATAAGCCCCTTTACTTTCAATGAAAAAAAAATCAAGATGTTAAAGGGAGGTAAATGAATAGTGTAAAATGCATTTTTTTTTCTGGGTCGAATGACATTGTCTGAGCATGTCATATTCTTCGAAGATTCAACCTGCCTGGTATGATGCATCAACTATCCCCCAAATACCTGGGAAAAGTACCCAAGCATGTAGGGGCTGTTTTAATAAATGACTAATGCGTAGGTTACATGCTAGCCAATCATAGCTGAATGAGTCCCACCAGGTTGCGCTTTATTGATTAACCCATTACCACACAATCCCTACTTTTGACGCCCCTGAAAAAGAAGCCTTTTGAAAACACTGTAGGAAAAGGAGAAAATGCTGGTAACCAGCATTTTCTCCTTTTCCCACAGTATTTTTTACCCTTCCCAGAACAAATTTCAATTTTTCAGTCACCTTTATTTTGTCGTCTGCAAATGCTTTCAATTTGAACCAGTCTAAAATTTTGTCGTTTGATAAAGAGTTAAATGTTATTTCAGTTTGAAATTCAACGCAACGGTTGTTGTTATGAAATATTGGTCTGCTTCTGTTCCCAGAATGCCCAAATTAGATAGATATGAATTTGTAGAACGCCATCTAGCGGGAGATATTGGGTCAAATGAGACTTTCTCAACCCATTACAACACAATCCCTACTTTCGAAGACCCTGAGAAAGAAGTCTATAGAAAACATTGTGGGAAAAGGAGAAAATGCTGGTAACCAGCATTTTCTCCTTTTCCCACAATGTTTTCTACCCGTCACAAAACAAATTCCAAAATTTCAGTCACTTTTATTTTGTCGTCTGCAAATGCTTTCGATTTGGAAAAACCTAAAATATTGTCGTTTGGTAAAGGGTTAAACACCGATGCAGATTTGATTTGTAAAATTTTATTGACTGCAGTGGCATTTTTTAACAAATGTGACAAAGAAAACACATTGGAAAAAGGTGAACATTGCAAGTATCTGAAATTTCTTTTTTTATTTTTATTTCAGGAAAGACCAGAAAGAGCCATCTATGATCCAAGGAAAGCCCTAGAAAGACGTCAAGGTGCCAAGAAAGAGTCTGATCAAAGCCCCAGGGACAGTCCGAGAGACAGGGACAACGGGCAAGAGAGAGGTGGCACACCTGGACCACCTCTTTGATCAATCTAAAAGTTGGCAAAGTTAACCCTTTTCCAAAAAGTTGTTTGTTTACATAACGCAATCTATGACGACTTTTGAAAGCAGTATAGGACTAGGAGGAAGTAACCTCTCAGAGTCAACAATTATTGTTTGGGCACTTTTTAAGCCCTTACCACACAATCCCTACTTTTGTCGACCCTAGGAAAGAAGCCTTTAGAAAACATAGTGGGAAAATGAGAAAATGCTGGTAACCAGAAAGTTCTCATTTTTCCCACAATGTTTTCTTCTCTTCACAAAACAAATTCCATTTTTTTTTTTTCACCTTTATTTTGTCGTTTGCAAATGCTTTCGATTTGGACAAGCCTAAAATATTGTCGTTTGGTAATGAGTTAACCCATTACCACACAATCCCTAATTCTGACGATCCTGAGAAAGAAGCCTTTTGAAAACATTGTGGGAAAAGGAGAAAATGCTGGTTACCAGCATTTTCTCCTTTTCCTTATAATGTTTTCTGCCCTTCCAAAAACAAATTGCAATTTTTCAGTCACATTTATTTTGTCGTCTGCAAACGCTTAAGATTTGGACCAGTCCAAAATTCTGTCGTTCGATTAGTGGTTAATGCATCTGTGAAAAATATCAGGCAGGCTGACCTGGGCCAGAACTTTTGGCAATTGGTCAATTTTCTGTATGTCAAAGGACCATGCTTGATCATGATCCTGTCGATTGTTTGACGAAATAGACTTTATGGATCCGTGAATTTGTGATGACACGCTTGGTAACATGGAGATGCATTAAAGGTGGGTATTTAGAATTTTCACAAGACACCAAATTGAAAAATATATATATTATTGAAATCTATATGAAGAAACAATACAAATCATCAATAATTAAGAATCATAAAATTACAAAAAAAAAAAAAATTTTGATGGTTTTCCCTTAAAAGGCTATGTAGCCTCTTAAGCTATTTTTAGATTTCGCGCCAAAAATCAATAAAGCATTGTGGGAATGTCAAGTGACTGGCACATGACTAGTAACGCTTAAATTCCATTACATAACAAACATGTAATAATTATTTTCCATGATGTCTTCTTCGGACGGATGTTTGAAGCTTTGTCTGTGTTTCCTGTATTTAAATGAGAGAATTGACAGTCTAAAAATAGAATGTGTCTCCCGTCAGTGTCAACCTGGTCCATAATAAATTTCTAATTTCTCGTGTTATCAGATGGTTTTCGACTGCTGGGGTTTTATGAATGCAAATTAAAAGGCTATGGGAGTATAAGGATGATTTTTTTTGCATTTTTGTAAAATTTCCGTTCCAAAAGGGCCACCTTTAACACTTTTCCAAACAACAAATTCTATATACTCTTCCAAACTGAAAGCATTTGCAGACGACAAAATAAAAGTGACTGAAAAATTTGAAATTTGTTTTGTGAACAGTAGAAAACATTGTGGGAAAAGGAGAAAATGCGGGTTATCAGCATTTTCTCCTTTTCCCTCAATGTTTTCAGAAGGATCCTTTCTTAGGGTCGTTTAAAGTCGGGATTGTGTGGTAAAGAGTTAAGCCTTTACAAAACCTTGTGGGAAAAGGAGAAAAAGCTGGACACCGGCATTTTCTCCTTTTCTCACAATGTTTTCAACCCTTCACAAAACAAGTTTTTAAATTTTCAGTCACTTTTATTTTGTTGTCTGCAAATGCTTTCAATTTGGACAAACCTAGAATTTTGTCGTTTGGTAATGAGTTAAAACGCCCCCCCTCCCCCCCTTTTGTTATAGCTTAGCTCAGATATATTGTTTTGAGTTTTGTTTCAATGTAAGAAATAAAAAATGAATCTTTTGGTTTTGTGATGTTTGTTTTTGCCTTCATATGTATTAGCCATGCTCTGTGAAAAGGGGGCTTTATGCATCGGCAAAGAGTATCGACCCGGATCAGCCTGCGCAGTATGTGCTGGCTGACCTTGGTGGAGACTTTCTGCTTTCGGTCAATTCTCAGCATATCAGATGACCAGTTTACATCATGATGTAGGTGGTTGTCAGAGAAAATGTATTTTAAGGATCTACAACATTGTAATGAGGTGCATGGTATTGTGGTGCATGGATACGCATTATCCCTTTATCACACAAGGAGGAGTTTTAACGACCTTGAAGAAAAAGCCTTTCGAAAACATTGTGGGAAAAGAAGAAAATGCTGGTAGCCAGCATTTACTCTTTTTCCCACACAGTTTTTGGCTCTATCAAAACATAAATGAGTCTTTTGCGCCACTATGAAATTATCATCTGCAAATGTTTTCAATTTGAATTGGTCATAACCCTTTACTAGACGACAAAATTTTAGCATAGTCCGAATTATAGGCATTTGCAGATGACAATTTCAGTGTGGCTCAAATGGTGTAATTTTTCTTTGATAGAGTAGAAAAAATTGTGGGAAAAAATGATACAATTCAGGTGATACAATGAAGTGAGTACTGCTTTTATACAAGGTAAAAATCAACGAGACGTATCTTTTCATCTTTGTTCTTTTATCACAAGATCTCCCTTGTTGGTGCCACTGGCTGAGGGCCAGTGGGCTTATGTCATGGCCCGGTGTCTGTCATGTGTGCACCATGCATCAGTGCATATGTTAACTTTTAATTTCAAACATCTTCTCTGACACTATCCAGCCAAAACTGACTAAAACTTCACAAAAATGATCCTGCCATGGTCCTCTTCAGAATTGCTATGGCAACAAAAGCGAAAAATATTGAAAATATTTGAAAACCTTCTTGTCTGAAACCAGTAGGCCCAGGGCTACCAGATTTGCCTTGTAGCTTTATTTGTACAAGTTTTGCATGGGCTTACATAGTGGCTTCAATTTTAAACCCAAATGAAGTAATTAAGGAAAATAACTTTATAAAGAGACAACGTTGTTACTATTTACCTCCCTTGATTGTCAAAAACTGCAATAATACATGATTGATGTTGATATTCAAGTTTTTTGGATAGGACATGCTCTGTTTTAAAGGACAGTAATTTATTTTGATGCTTATAGTTGTGCTCACACGAGTGGATTACATGTCTTTAACTTAAATAAAGATTTCTGTCACTGAGTTTTCTATCCAGATCTTTACTATTCATGCCAACGAATATAAGGGGGGGGGGGGGGGGTTCTTTAAGGACAAATTCTTGACTGGACCAAGTTAAAAGCTGTTGCAGAAGACAAACTGAGTGTAGCTTAAATGATTAGTTTTTGTGTTTGATAGGGTAGGAAGCATTGTTGGAAAAAGAAAAAATACTGGCTGACAATTCCTTTTCCACAATGTTTTCAAAAGCCTTCACTTTAAATAATATTAATAGTTCGATTTGTTTGGTAAAGGGTCAAAACGCCAGTTTAGCAATACAGGGCCAGCATTGCCCTCTTGTTTTTAACGTAGGCTTAATATAGATGTACATGTAGTACCCATTCAAATTTTCTTATTTTATGTCATATTTTATTTCTGTCAGAGAAGTGAATAAGGTTTTATTTATGGAAATAACCACATTTGCGAGGCAACTTTTGCATATTCTCATTATTCTGACATAATTTGTAACTATCATTATGTGTTGAAAATGTCTCTTAACATTTATGGGTATGGATATAAAATTATATTTGTAAAACTAGTCTGCAAAAGTGTTATTAAGCTCGCTGAAGGCTCTCTTAATAACTTTTCACTAAACTTGTTCTATGAAGTGTTATCCTAAACACTAACTTTCTCCAAATTCGTAATTTCTCTTTATATTTTATCCCGAATGCCAACTCTGTACCCATCTCTTCCCGCTAGATGGCATTCTATAAATATTCATAGAGCCGAACCACTTTCCTACGCGGCAACCGTTACTTTGAATTTCAAACAAAAATAAACGTTTACTCAATAAAACACTGCCTCTTGCAACCCACTCAGCTGTGATCAGCAGTTTAGATAAATATGGAGCTAAAGCAGGTCTCATTTCTCCTCAAACGTATTGATAAAAGCCATTTTCTACATTGCTACTTTATATAGCGTAATATTACAGTCAGCCCGCTTTCGAGGCTGGTGATGCGTCATAAAAGATAGTCGAATCTTCGAAGAATATGACAAGCGAAGACAACGTCGTGAAATAGGCCAACGACTTCCGCACAACAAGAGATAAACAAGGAATCAAAACAAACGACACTGTTGCTAAAAACACAGATAAAAGAAAGATTACATACTGGTAACGTCCCAAATAATAATCAGTACAGACAAAGATTACACCCCGGTGACTTTAACCCATTACCACACAATCCCTTCCTTTGGCGACCCTTAGAAAGAAGCCTTTAGAAAATATTGTGGGAAAGGGAGAAAATGCTGGTAACCAGCATTTTCTCCTTTTCCCACAATGTTTTGTACCCTTCGCAAAACAAATTGTAAATTTTCAGTCACTTTTATTTTGTCGTCTGCAAATGCTGTAGATTTAGACAAGTCTAAAATATTGCCGTTTGGTAATTAGTTAAGTGTTAAATATAATGCATGGACTTCCTCGCTCAATACGACAATTAAAACGTTGCAGGACTGAAGATGTTTCTGTTTGAATATCAAACAAAGTAACAATCGGCGCAGATCAGTCACTGCAAAGCAGTGAATAAGTAATACAATTTTTATCAAGTTAGAAATCTGAGAGACTACAGTGTCTTGTGATTTTTGTCCCCCCTCCCACTCCTTCTCTGTCTCTCTGGCCACACATCACGTGGCAAAAAAAAGGAAAACTGTCATACGAACGAAACTGTGAACAAAAAACAACAGAGATGATGACTACTCTCTCTCTCTCTCTCTCTTTCTCTCTCTCTCTTTCTCTCTCTCTGGCCACACATCGCATGGAAAAGAATAAAACCGTCATGCAAACGAAACTGTGAACAAAAAACAACACAGATGATAACTATACTCACTCTCTCTCTCTCTCTCTCTCTCTCTCACACACGCTCTTTCTCTGGCCACATGGAAAAAAATAAAACCGTCATACAAACGAAACAGTGAACAAAAACAACAGAGATGGTGATTACAATAATGTCCCAACAAAGAACCACACAATAATTATTCCTAATTCAACCCTTGAATTAAGTAGACTTTCTCATTTCAAAAGCGCTGACCTCAGCACTGCAATTTCTAAGCGCCGCCCCCCCGCCCCCCCCCAAAAAAAAAAACCCTCATAGTGGCGAACAGTGTAAATTTAAGATCAGACTGCACGTTCTGTGCAGTCTGATCTTGATCTACACTGTCCGTCTGTATTTAGTTCGTGATCTACATTGTTCGGAGCAAAATGGGTTGTGCTACTTGTTCGTATATTTCACAAAGAAAGTTTTCTCCAGCATATCAGAGTCCCATCGCCTTTAGTTCTCGGTCCATTTGAGAAATGGTGCAAAAAAAGCAACACCCAACGGCGCAGTAATCCGTGCAGATAGAACCCTGAAAATAGATACGTTCAGGTTGATTTATTTTAAACTCGAGTAAAACCCTATGATAATGAACCTCGTCCATATAACTGCCGTTCATTATCTCCCACTAGATGGCATTCTATAAATACTCATCTATCTAATTTGGGCATCCTGGGTACAGAACAAAACCACTTTCCTACGCGACAACCGTTACTTTGAATTTAAAATTAAAATAAACGTTTACCCATAAAACGCTACCTTGTGCAATTCACTCGGCTATGATCAGCAGTTTAGAGGAATCTGGAGCTAAAGCAGGTCTCATTTCTCCTCAAACGTATTGATAATTAGGCTATTTTCTACAGTGCTACTTTAAAGAGCGTAATAATACAGTCTGTCCGCTTTTGGGGCTAGTGATGCGTCATATAAGACAGTCGAATCTTCGAAGAATATGACATTCGCAGACAACGAACTGTCGTTTTCATTTGAACTGCCAATCACGTGATCTTATACATGGCGGCACCACTGTTTGTTGGTTAACAACGACATAAACAATCTGGATGAAATTATTTACAGCTATGCATCTATCAGTGAAATCGTCAATCGCAATTGATAGTCCACGTTAAAAAATGAATGTTAGAACTGTTTGTAAACTGAAATAAAGTTAGAAAGATTTTGATTAAAAATTGAAACTCGAGTTTTCTTTTTTAAGAGGAGCTGTACAATTTTCAGAACAGTGAACAGGCGTATTTTCGGCGATGAAATGTACCGTTTAGGTGCATATCAATCCGCCAGACACAGCTGTGGGATTTGACGGCTCACATCAACCGAGGTATGCCGAATGCTATCTGATTTGGGTACAGAACCGAAATAGATTTCAAAACGACAACTGTTACTTTGACTTTCAAAATAAACGTTTACCCAATAAAACGCTACCTCGTACAATTCATTTAGATGCGGTCAGGTAGCATGTAACCTTAGAAGCATCTGCCATTGAATGATTTTCAAAATCAGCCCCTACAGGATTGCGTAATAGCCTTGGTTTAAGCCCAGAGATTTATTTTGATATGTCTCTGGCGTATCAGGACAATTGCCCCCCGGACAATTGCCCCCTGAGGACAATTCCCCCCTGGACAATTTTCCCCGAACTATTGCTCCCCGTGGACAATTCCTTGTCCTCGGGGGACAATGGTCAGGGGGAAATTGTCCTCGGTCGCAATCGCCCATGGGGAATTGTCCGGGGGGGGGGGGAATTGTCCCGAGAGGATTGTCCTCGGGGGGGCAATTGTCCTAGAATCGTCTCGGGAAAAACCCTGCACTAATCCTGTTTCTGTAAAGTCTATATTTAGAAACTGTATATTCAAAGATGTGCTATAAAACAAAAGTATTTGAATTTTTCTCTTTTGAAACAATAGTATTTTTAAGATATTTTGGCGATACACTGTTTATAGCCATTTCTCTTGCTACTTTATTAGCGGTGTATTAATATTCTCACGGTATAGGATTGTTTAATGCGACATAGCAGACAGGTCGAATCTCCGAAGAATATGACATGGGCAGACTTTGGCCTATAGGTTACACGTATATCGTTGTGTGCGCATGTCATATTCTTCGAAGATTCGACTGTCTTCTATGACGCATCACTAGCCCCGAAAGCGGGCTGACTCATATTACGCTCTAAAAAGTAGCGATGTAGAAAAAAGCTTTTATCAATGCGTTTGAGAAGAAATGAGACCTGCTTTAGCTCCAAACTCTAAACTGCTGACCATAGTTGACTGAATTACACCAGGTAGCGTTTTATTGAGTAAACGTTTATTTTAGTTTGAAATTCAAAGTAACGGTTGTGGCGTAGGAAACGGTGGTTCGGTTCTGTACCCAGGATGCCCAAATTAGATAGATGAGTATTTACAGAATGCCATCTAGAGGGAGATAATGCCACGTATATCGGACATCTTAACCCTTTACCTGATATGCCAATTTGAGGCTCTTCCATTTCAGCAGCAAATAAAGACATGACGTCAAAAATATGGACAAATGAGGATACAAATATCTGATTGAGTGGATAACATTGTGGGAAAAGGAGAAATTGCTCGTTACGAGCAATTTCTCCTTTTCCCACAATGTTTTCAAAAGGTGTCTGTTGTTGATGCGTCAAAATGAGTATCTATGGAGTAAAGGGTTAACCTTTGAAGGACGATATTTGGCCATTTTCAATTTTCGCAAATGGACAAAAAACATTCGGCAAACCTTGGATGATCCGGTGATCATGTCCCAGGGATGAATAACGTAGCTGGATATCGTCGGTTTACTGAAAAAACCTCGTAACTACAGTATATTTCAAGCTGTAATTACGAGGATTTTGAAGTAAACCGACGATATGCACATACCTTACATCATAAACTCATGAAATGTACATATAACAGATAATGATACCCTTATGCCTCCCAAAGTCCTAAGCCGTGTACGAAGTAAGATCGTCCCGCCGGGTATGCAGTCAGCAACACACATATTTTCTCCCAGTCTACTGGCGATAGACCATAGTACGCATGATGGACAGCACCACGCCCAGACACCTGTAACAAGTTAAACAAGTTGGCATCTATAAAAAAAAAAGAAGCCGGGAGAGGTCAGCATCAATGTTTTCAAATAGTTTATTGGCTTTCAATTTCAATATATTTTGGTACATGTACAGAAAAGAGTAAAAAAGCTGCTTCGTAGAAACCTCATATGCTTTACATGACGGTAATTTGACCTTCTTGTCGCGTTTTCAAGTTGCATGTTCTTGTCCAGCGGTCTTCTTTTTCCTTTTGAACGAAATTCTTCTTGTATTTTCTTCTGCTTGGAATATTTGCTTAATAAAAATAAAACACAATTATTAGAGAGGTTATTTGCAGCCATGGCAAATTACTAAATTAAATCTTTTCTGAAATTTGTCATTTATAAAAATAAACCACGTCTACTTCCTTTTTCGGTTTTTTTTTTTTTTTATTTCGCTTTATTTACAAAACCATGACGAAACAGACTGTGTATCAGAACAATTCTCTAGAAGAAATAGAATAAGACAGCAAATTCTGTGGCAGTCTGCCTTTTAAACTCATCACTATTGGAGAGGTCTGTTGACCTCTCCAATAATTATTGCAATTGTTTAAATAACTCCTTTTACGAGCTTTTCTTCCTTATTTAACCCGGACACGCATGGGTGTAATGGGGCCGATATTTTTGCCACCAGACACGAGATAATTATTGCGATTGTTTCAGAGAATTATCGCATTAAAACAAAATTTCCTGGAAGTAATACGTTATCTAGATCTATAAAGAGTTTCACGATAATGATATCGCGACAATTCTTACTGTTATCACGATTTTTATTCACAGCTTTGGAACATCTTTGTATCCAACCTCATGAATTCCCCTTTTCCCTGAATGTTTTTGTAACAGATGTTCGAAAGATGCTTATCGAGACGACTTTGTGTCAAAAACTACCGAGTTCATCCAAATGATGAATTCTGTGCTTATAGATATCGAGAAAAACGGATAGAACTATTGCGATATTTTTTTGTTTTGTCGAATGCAAGCTTCGTGCACGAATGAGAAAAGTACGATGTAAAATTTTCTAGATAATAACGTTTTTTCGTGTGTTTTTTTTTTTATGAAACTCTTTTACTATCTTGATAAAATTTCAAGGAAACTGGTGTATCGCGATAGTTTTCTGAAATGATCATACTGGTTTATCTTGTATCTCGTCGCAGAAGTATCCCACCCTAAAATACCCATTTTAAAATTCATTACCAAACAACAAAATTTTAGGTTTGTCCAAATCGAAAGCATTTGCAGATAACAAAATAAAAATGACTAAAAAATTGAAATTTGTTTTGTGAAGGACAGAAAAGATTGTGGGAAAAGGAGAAAATGCTGGTTACCAGCATTTTCTCCTTTTCCCACAATGTTTTCTAGGGGCTTCTTTCTCAGCATCGTCAACTCTGACAAAGAATACCTTTCGAAAACATTTTTGGAAAATGGAAAAACGCTGGTAACCAGCGTGTTCTACGTTCTACTTTTCCCGAAACATTTTCTACCTTTGCAATGATTTTTTGCATTATTTCGGGCACTTTGACTTTGTGTTCTGTGAGCGTTTTAAAAAAAACAGTCGAGTTGTCAGTCCATCCGTTTTACTGTTTTTTTTTTTCTTTTCAAAATTATTTCTATTTCAAAGTTGTTTCCATAAGAATAAGTATCAAAAAGCACGGAAAATGTAGATTCAAAGTTCAGACTGCACAGTGCACAAGAAGTGCAGTCTGATGGGAAATGTTCATTTAGATATTATTTGTTAAGATTTTCAAACCATGATATATCCTCTTCTTGAGAAATGTAACTTTTAACGTTATAATAATGTACACTATAGCTTTCGGCGGTACAACCGCCTTCTTCTAGTGTGATCCTGTGATACATTGCCTGCAGTAATGTTCCAACATTACTGCAGGCATTGTATCACAGGATCAAACTAGAAGAAGGCGGTTGTACCGCCGAAAGCGTGTACATTATTATAACGTTAAGATTTTCGTAGATATTTCTTAGAGTTTTCGTTGTAAATCCATCTGTATCTACCAAAAAATGGCCCATGCGGAGGCCCGCATAAACATGACCGCTTTTTTTTTTAACAATCTCAAATTACTATATATAAATTTCTTCGTTTCTCGATATACATCAAGAATAAAAAAAAAACCCGGGCTTTCTCTGCTTCGCCGAAAAACTTACAAGATCCAACGTCGTCAAAGCAAGAAAACAAGTCTGTGGTCCAATTTCTGTGTCCACTAACTGGTCCGAGAATGAGCTGCGGACCCGTGGCCTGCGGTTGGTTAATCATTACTATGTTGGTTGTACTTTGTTGCTGGTTTACCATCGTTGGAGGCATAGGTTGATTCGTCATCGGCTGTGGTTGCTGAAACTGCGGTTGTGAATAGGCCGGTGGATAGCCTGGTTGTACACTCATCCTGAAATTTCAAGTCTTAGCTCGGGCTGAAAAAAGATTGAACATTCCACGATTAACTTACTAGATGGTGTAATCTTTTTTAAAATATTTCAAGACAACCAGTTTTATGGCTTTCAAATGGAAGGACTTTTCTTTGAAAACATAGAAAAAAAATATAGAAAAAGGAGCTTTCAGTGCCTTCAAAAGCGTCCCTTTTAACCTTTTTGGCTGCTTACCGCGATTCACTGACCTTTTGCGGACAGTGTCGATCAAGATCAGACTGCACAGAACGTGCAGTCTGATCTTTGATCTACACAGTCCGATAAGATCTCTTTCTGCCAAAAGTACCTTAGAAAAAGCAAAATTTGGGTTTTTACTGTCGGTTTGAAATTCTTGATATATGCTGCCTGCTCTAGCCAGTAGCCACCCCTTCCTCCACCCCCTTACCCCGCTTTCAGCTATAGCATATTCCTTTAAAGATTAATTTGATGACCTAGTGACAGAAAAAGCAGCTGTTTCAGCATTAGTTGATGTTTTAAAGAAAGGCCCACTTCATGACCATGATTTTATGTTCCCCGGAAGCTGAAACTGTAGAGCTCTGATGAGAGGGAAGGCCTTCTTTTTGGCCTAGATTACATGGTCCCTGAAGACTAAAGATGTAGAAGATGAGGAAACAGGCCCATATAGTGGTTCTCTGGTGATTAAAGACGTAGAAGATAAGGGGATAGGCCCCATATAATGACCTTGATTAATGTTTCCTGGAGGCTAAAGATGTAGAAGATGAGGACACAGGCCCATATAGTGACATTGATTACATGCACCCTGGAGACTTAAGATGTAGTTCTAAGATGAGGAGACAGGCCCATATAGTGACCATGATTACATATTCCCTGGAGGCTAGAGATGCAGACGATGAGAAGACAGGCCCATATAGTTACATTGATTACATGCTCCCTGGAGACTTAAGATGTAGTTCTAAGATGAAGAGACAGGCCCATATAGTGACCATGATTACATATTCCCTGGAGGCTAGAGATGTAGACGATGAGAAGTCAGGCCCATATAGTGACCATGATTACATGCTCCCTGGAGGCTAGAGATGCAGACGATGAGAAGACAGGCCCATATAGTGACCATGATTACATGCTCCCTGGAGGCTAGAGATGCAGACGATGAGAAGACAGCCCCATATAGTGACCATGATTACATATTCCCTGGAGGCTAGAGATGCAGATGATGAGGAGACGGGCCCATATAGTGACCATGATTACATATTCCCTGGAGGCTAGAGATGCAGACGATGAGGAGACGGGCCCATATAGTGACCATGATTACATATTCCCTGGAGGCTAGAGATGCAGATGATGAGGAGATGGGCCCATATAGTGACAATGATTATATGCTCCCTGGAGACTTAAGATGTAGTTCTAAGATGAGGAGACAGCCCCATATAGTGACCATGATTACATATTCCCTGGAGGCTAAAGATGCAGACGATGAGGAGATGGGCCCATATAGTGACCATGATTACATATTCCCTGGAGGCTAGAGATGCAGAAGATGAGGGGACTGGCCCATTTAATGACCATGATTACATGTTAAATAGACGCAAAAAATTCAGAAGATGAGGAAACAGCCCATATAGTGATCTAGATTACATGTTTCCCGGAGGCTAAAGATGTAGACGATGAGGAGACAGGCTCATATATAGTGACTATGATTTTATGTTTCTTAAAGACTTAAGATGTAAGGCCAATATAGTGACTATGATTACATGTTTCCGGGAGGCTATAGATGTAGAAGATGAGGAGATAGGCACATATAGTGACCATGATCTTATGTTTCCTGGAGACTTAAGATGTAAGGCCAATATAGGGACCATGATCATTATGTTACCTGGAGACTATAGATGTAGAAGATGAGGAGACTGGCTCATATAGTGACCATGATCTTATGTTTCCTGGAGACTTAAGATGTAAAGCCAATATAGGGACCATGATCATTATGTTACCTGGAGGCTATAGATGTAGAAGATGAGGAGACTGGCCCATATAGTGACCATGATCTTATGTTTCCTGGAGATTTAAGATGTAAGGCCAATATAGGGACCATGATCATTATGTTACCTGGAGGCTATAGATGTAGAAGATGAGGAGACTGGCTCATATAGTGACCATGATCTTATGTTTCCTAGAGACTTAAGTTGTAAGGCCAATATAGGGACCATGATCATTTTTTACCTGGAGGCTATAGATGTAGAAGTTGAGGAAACAGGCCCACATAATAACCATCATAACATTTCACCTGGAAACTAAATATGTAGAAAATGAGAAGGCAGGTCCATACAGTGACCATGATCACATGTTCCCTTGAGACTAGAGATGTAGAAGATGCATGGATACATATTATGTCGTAGGCCAGATTAGAATTTAGGCAGATCCGGCATCTGTCCAGATCAAATAAGAATTATGATTTTTTTTCTTGACCAAAATAGATTGTTTTCTAAGATTTTTTTTATTCATAATAATCTTTATATGTTTACACACGGGAGGTAGGTATATTTGATTTAAGCAATTTAGTTTTTTTTTTTTTTCATACAGTTGCTCCGTTTTCCACACTTTTTGCTTAAGTGCGCAACATTCATTTTTGATCAGAATTTCTGATTAAAACTTCTTTTATTTTGGGGTTTAAGTTAAATAAGATGGACTATATGTAGTCACGCTATATTCAATGAAGTGCAACTCACTGACCTTTCTCGGATAGTGTAGATTCAAGATCAGACTGCACATTCTGTGCAGTCTGATCTTGATCTACACTATCCGACAAGGAGATATTATTCCTCACAACATAACTTTGAAATAGCAATATTTTGTTTTCTACTATCAAAATGAAAATTTCAGTTTAGCTATTTTAACAAAGTAAGTGAGCTCTATATCGAGTGTATTTCATCAGCTTGTGGTTACTATAGGAAAATATTTGCCGAAAATGGGAAACGGTATGCGAAAATAACGATCGAGTGCGTAAGGCATGAGTTATTTTCGCAGACCTTTCCCTTTTGAGGCAAATATTTTCCCATATTAACGACAAGCTGATGAAATAAATTATATATTTCCTCTGATTTTTTTGTCAGGGAATGCCACTTTTTAAACTAGTGATCTCAAGTAGAAGAAAAATGTAGTGCCAGATTTTCGTTAGGAGGGAAATATTAACTGAGATCGGGAAATAATTCCCCCCAGCTTAAATTACGAAATTTCTTTACCCATTACATTTCTAAAAATAGACACATGAAATATAAAATAACTTAACGTAGTGGACCCGCAAAAGAAAACTGCTATTTCCACTATAATATTATCCTAGAAAATTTGCTAAGATTAAAAATGGATATAATTGCGGTAGTTTCACCAAGCCAGTTTTTTTCCTTTTTTTCCTTCATAGAATTATCATTTTATAAATCTTAAACCACTATATTTTCATTACAAATGGATATGATAATTACCTCCCTTTTCTGGAAAGTTGGAAACTAACAAAACTATCAATAAATAATTTCATGACAGACATCAAAGGAATTTCTGGTCGGTTAAAAATGTGCAAAAGTATTAAATCAGTACAAATCTGTCTTTATCAACTGTCAAGAAATTTTGTGCCATGCTGCTCTAGGCCTATTACGGGCCCACTACCTATATATGCTCAAAGAAACATTTTATCTGTCGGTGCAGAACACGGTCCTTGACGGATCTTCATTAAACTAAAGCAGTGCATTTTTATCGTATGTGTGTACCAAACTTGGAGCTTTTGAAACGTTTGCTATCTGATAAATTTACAGAAGATAACGCTAAGAAGTTAAGAACCCTTAAAAAATGGGTCATTGCGATAACTATAGTCGAGGCAACTTGCCTGATCTTGTAAACTGGTCACGTTACATAATGATACCGCATGCACTTGTACGCATATTAATCGTGCCATGTGAAAAGAGGATGTAATGCATCTTCAAAACAAGCGACCTATGTCAGCCTGCGGGGACTTTGCAGGCTGACATGCTCGATTTTTTTTTTTTTTTTTTTTGCGGATTCCGTAGAGGCTGACATTAGTCAAATCTTTTGCACAATCGGTCAATTTTCTGCCTGTCATAGGGCTATTCTTCCTCATAATTCAGCCGGGTTTTATAGACAAAATGGATCTATATCATGCGATGACAAGCTTAGTACAGTGTCTGTGAAGTCACAATACCATTGCAAGTATTAATTTTTCAGATGCTAAAAGACTTAGAGTATAACAGGGGAAAAAGGGGGAGGTATTGTAAAATCTTTTACACCTTCAGGTCTCGGTCGAAAAAGAAGGCTGGGTCCAGGATCCATATTCACCAACCATTCTTAAGAACATTCATTGTCTTGTTCTTCAAGATTTTCTAACTATGAAAGTAACAGAACTTCTGATTGGCTAAACCAAATGGTTAAGCCAATCAGAAGTTCTGTTACTTTCACACTGACAAAGTTCTCAAGAATAAGACTAAGAATGTTCTTAAGAATGGCCGGTGAATACATAACCAAGTAGTCATGATTTCTTATTTACTCCAATCACGCTCTCCTGATTGCAGTCTAGAAATGGTCCTTGGCAGCTTACCATTTTGACTGTGTAACGTTCAAATGATAGAATTAAGGAAAATACGGACTGTACTCTACGATAGCGGAGGAGTTGCAGCTAGACATACTGTTTCAGCAAGACGGAGAGCCTGCACCTTGAACTAATGATATTTGGACACTTCTGGGTCCGCACCCACCGATGATTCTCAAGAAGGTTCTCAGTCTTAATCTGCAGAGTTTTCTAAACTGAAAATAACACAACTTCTAATTGGCTAAACCATTTGGTTCAGCCTTTCAGAAGTTATGTTACTTAAACATCTAGGACTATATTGAAGCTGTCCAAACAGTTAGTCAACGATGGTATGCTGCAGTGTGTATGGAGGGAGATCGAATATCATCTTGATAATGCAAGAGCAACTGAAGGTGCATATGTGGAATTTAGTACATGCGGCGATGCTCAACATAATGTTATCACAAAATCAAAGCGTTGAGAACGCTCGGAGATTGGGATTTTCAGTTGAGTGCCATGCAGTTCCTACAATTACATACATGTATGAGCGGTACCCTGGGAAAATGGGTTTAATTCACCTTTGTTATAAATGCATTGGGGACGGCATAGTTACATCTATGTACAAATTGCATTGAACGTGCATTTTCTTTTAATCTACATTGTCTTACGGGTCGATATCTTGATATACCAGCCAAACCCTCACTCCCCTTCCCCACTTTTTCTTCCCCCCCCCCAAAAAAAAAATGAAAAAATTGGAAAGAGACATCATGTTATCTAAATTCGAATTGAAAAGTTTATCATTATTATTATTATTATTATTATTATTATTATCATTATTATTATTATTATTTAGCGGGTGACCCTTCACAAAACAATCGCTGATTCTTACGAATCTGAGGCAGAAGCCTTTTGAAAACATTGTGGGAAAAGGAGAAAATGCTTGTAACCAGCGTTTTCTCCGTTTCCCACAGTGTTTTCTACCCTGCTGGAAACAAATTTCAATCTTTGAGTTACAGTTATTTTGGCATCTACAGACTTTTGCTTTCAATTTGGACCAGTCTAAATTTTTGTCGTTTGTTAAAGGGTTAAGGGTTTATTTCAAAGTGCTGAAGGAAAAAAGAAATGAAACTTCCTTTTTATAAATATAATATTAATTTTGCATATTCAGTTATCCATCTTGAAAAATAAAACTCTCCAATAATAATCATAATAATAATAATAATAATAAAACAGACTTGGTCATGAGGAAAAAAAGTTATATACATGTGAAAGAGATGTTTGTTTGCCAGTGTGGTAGTATAGAAGAAGAAGAAGAAAAGAAGAAGAAGAAGAAGAGGGAGAAACGAGAAGATGAAGAAGAAGAAGGAGGAGAAGAAGGAGAAAAAGAAGAAGAAGAAGATTATAATGACGATGATGAAGAGGAAGAAATAGAAGGAAAAGAGGGAGGAGGTGAAGGGGTAATAGGGAAGAAGAAGAGCAAGAAGACAAAGAAGAGACAGAGAGAATTGTATTAGTACTAGAAATTCAAGAAGAGCGAAATAAAAAGGAAACAGCGATAGTTGGGTTATTGTCGCTGCAAGAGTTGCAGTATTGGCAGTTGTAGTGGTGATAGCATTTGTAGTAGTAGTATCAGTAGCTGTTGTTGTTGTTTTAACCATTTACCAAACGACAAAACTGTTGACTGGTGCCAAATTGGAAGCACTTGCAGACGACAAAATAAACGCAACCCAAAATTTGAAATCTTTTTCCAGCTGGGTTGAAAACATTGCGGGAAAAGGAGAAAATGCTTGTTACCAGCATTTTCTCCTTTTCCCACAATGTTTTCAAAAGGCTTCTATGTCAGGTTCGGAAAAACCAGGGATTGTGTGGTAAAGGGTTAATGGTGGAAGTAATTATTTAAATAGAATTGGTAGCAGCAGTTATGTCATTCTAACTGGATTAAAGTATTCACCATATTAATTAAATCAACTTGATTATCCTGTTTTTGCGGGAAAAAAAATATGAAATGTTAATCTGGTTCCATTTTAAAACATTATGTATTTAAAAAAAAAAATTCCTTACGTTCTGAAAGGCTGTTTCGGCTCTACCGAGTGGTTCACAAAGGCGGGGTGTCCAAACAAAATAGAAACTATTGATAGAGCAAAGACACATGCACAAAATTCATCTGCAGATTGGCGGTCGATGCTCGACAAGTTATGACTTTGAGATACCCGTTAGCCCGCCCCCTGAAAATGTGGAATGAACTTCATCCTCTAGATAAGATAATACCAATATCAACCCTTTTAAATCGACAAAATAGTACTGTGTTTTAACGGCGTTGAGAAAAAAAATCTTGAAAACAACATAGAAAAGGCAGAAAATGCTGGTAACAACATTTTCTCCCTTGTCCATGTTGTTCTTTAACCCTTTCCCAAACAAGCCCTTGTTTTTACGTGTCTGCAGTATAAGTCTTTTGAAAACACTGTGGGAAAAGGAGAAATTGCTCGTAACGAGCAATTTCTCCTTTTCCCACAGTGTTTTCTACCCATTTGGAGAACTTTCTGCCATTTTTATCAAATTTGAAATTGTCATCTGCAATCTCTTTGAGTTTGGAAGAGTCCAAAATGTGTCGTTTGGGAAAAGGTAAAATCTTCTGAAAGCAATATCCCACTATGTCATGTTTTATTTATCGACTCTTAAAGCTTATTTCAGCCAAGTTATTATTTTTTTGTCTGCGAATGTTTAAGGGTAGACGATTCTAAATTCGTGTCGCTTGATGTAGATGTTTGGATCAGAATACTGGTATCACAGACACAGATCAGAGAGTAGGGATCTTAGATTAGACTGCAGTTTCTGTACAGTATGATCTTAATCTACATTGTCCAGGAGGAAAAGATAACAAAATCTTGATTCACCTTGACAGCAGATGACACATTCATCAGCAGTTTTTTGTGGTTTTATCCTTTACGATTTGATCAATGGCGAGTTTTAAACCCCCTGGGACAGAACCCTCTTCAAAGCATTGTGTGAAAAAGGAGAAAATGCTGGTAACCATCATTTTCTCCTTTTCC
The DNA here is from genome assembly GCA_943736015.1 of Tridacna crocea. Classification (NCBI taxonomy): domain Eukaryota; kingdom Metazoa; phylum Mollusca; class Bivalvia; order Cardiida; family Cardiidae; genus Tridacna; species Tridacna crocea. The sequence goes on along the minus strand of OX031068.1, from coordinate 17,241,216 downwards.
AACAATGTTTCAGGTCATTTGGTAAAGATTCGGATCTGAGTCATATGACAAAATTATTAAGTTGTCTGTCTTGACGAGAAGTAAATTGTGATTCAAGTCACAACAATAAGAAATGCATTTTCTCCTTTTCACAAAATGTTTTTTTCTTTCAGGATCACTACTTTTTAATCCCTTTACCAAACAGTCCCTGGTTTTTACGACCCTGAGATAGAAGCCTTTTGAAAACATAGTGGGAAAAGGAGAAAATGCTGGTAACCAGCATTTTCTCCATTTCCCACCATGTTTTCTGCCCCTCTGGAAACAAATTTCAATTTTTGACTCACGTTTGATTTGTCGTTTACAAGTGATTTCAGCTTCTACCAGTGAGAAATTCTGTCGTTTGGTAAGGAGTTGACGTTTTCGTAAAGGCTATTCGGCCTATCTCGGCAGTTTCCGTCTTTTAATATGAGAGTTAGGGGCCGTTGACTTACTCATTCATCGGTAAATATCGAGTAACATCGACGTTTTCGTAAAAACTATTCGGCCAATCTCGGCAGTTTCCGTCTTTAATATGAGAGTGAGGGACCGTTGACTTACTCATTCATCGGCAAATATCGAGTAACATCGACGTTTTCGTAAAAACTATTCGGCCTATCTCGGCAGCATCCGTCTTTAATATGAGAGTGAGGGGCTGTAGATCTAAAAGCCTTCTTCCACAGGATCAGAAAAATATGAACATTACACTCTTGCTATCTCTTAACCCCTTTGCCCAGAAGAAAAAAAAAGCCTTTGAAAACATTGTGGGGGGAGGATAAAATGCTGATTACCAGCAAATGCTTGTTACCAGCATTTTCTCGTTTTCGCATAATATTTGCAATATTCTTCGTCGTCGACCCGTATTTTCTCCTGTTTTACTGAATGTTTTCAAAAGTCTTCGTTGTGTGGATCTAAAGAAACATGAGATTGTTTGCTTATACCTGTTATGCTTTCAATGCAGGTTTAAAATTACATGAAATGCCTCATCGATTTTGAGTGTTTCCCGTAAATAATAAATTAGCCATAATCTGAAAGAAGGGTTCTTAACACATCTGCAAAAGTGTCGACCTAACCCATTACCACACAATCCCTACTTTTGACAACCCTGAGAAAGAAGCCTTTTGAAAACACTGTGGGAAAAGGAGAAAATGCTGGTAACCAGCATTTTCTCCTTTTCCCACCGTGTTTTCTACCCTTCACAGATATAATTTCAAATTTTCAGTCACTTTTATTTTGTCGTCTGCAAATGCTTTCGATTTGGACAAACCTAAAATGTTGTCGTTTGGTAAAGAGTTAAGTTAATCTGGATGCGTATTCACCAACCATTCTTGAGAACATTCTTAGTCTTATTCTTCAAAATTTTGTCAATGTGAAAGTAACAGAACTTCTGATTGGCTTTAAACCATTCGGTTTAGCCAAACAGAAGTTCTGTTACTTTCACAGTTAGAAAATCTTGAAGAGTAAGACAAAGAATGTTCTTAACAATAGTTAGTGAATACGGACCCTGAACAGTTCGTTCAGGCTGATCTTGGTGGCAAATTTTGCTATTGGTCAATTTTCTGTATGTCAATGGACCAGTCTACCTCCAGGTTCAGTTGATTTTGTAAATAAATAAATAAATAAATAAATAAATAAATGGATATAGAGGATATTTGTTTTTTTTCGGTGAAAGATGGAAATTTATTTCATCGAGTGGACATCATCGGTAATATTTTCACGAGTGGCGCAGCCACGAGTGAAAATATTACCGATGGTGTTCACGAGATGAAATAAATTTCGATCTTTCACCGAAAAAAAAACAAATATTCTTTTTATTTTATGCTTTAAACCCTTTCTGGGAGGAGCTTTATCAAAATTCAGTGCAGTTTTTTGCCCTTATTCCCCGTGGCGTACCCATCCCGCATAGCAACGTTACGTCAAGCGCGAGAAATGTAAGGTATATGACGTCATATTTCCCATATGGTTGTTAGGCACGCGCAATTTACCCAGGCAACAAGAACGTGAAAATCGGTATTTTCACTGGTTGTACCAGTGTAAGATCGAAAAATATTTTCACTACTGTTTCTCAATATCCTACCGGAAAGCATGAAATAAATGATGAATCCATAATTATGTGTTGACTGGTTCAATAGATCAGGGCGATACATTCAACATCTTTTTGCCATGGCACAATTTATATATTTGTGACCCGTCGGGCAAAAAGGGACCTTCTAGGAACTGCGAAAAGTGTCAACCCTGGTCAGACTGCGCGGATGCGCAGTCTGACCAGGGTCGACTCTTTTCGCTTTCATGATATTTTCAGTGTATGAAAAGTGGTCAATCCACTTACTGTACAATCATTTTTGAATTATCACTCCGTAGTAGACCCCTAATAGAAAACAGCTATTTCCACAATAATATTATCCTACAAAATTTGCTATGATTAAAAAAGAGTGTTATCGTACTGCTTTCACCACGCCAGTTTTCTCTCTTTGTCTTTTCTAGAATTATTATTTATAAATCTAAAACCACTTTATTTTCATTACACGGAGAGATAGTAATTACCTCCCTTTTCTGGAAACTAACAATAGTACCTACAAATAATTTCAAGACAGGCATGAAAAAAATTCTGGTCGGTTAAAAATGTGGAAAAGTATTATACCTGTATAAATCTGTATTTATCAATTATCAAGAGAACTTTATGCAATGCAGCACTAGAGGTATTAGGGGTCTAATGCCTTAAACTGACCTGCAATATCTTGATCTGATTACATCTAACTGGGGTACGGAATTCCCAGATAGGCCCTTTTCGTATGACGAGTCACATTTATATACATGTAGATACAATCGATCGCTGACATAAAGTTTCGAGTTTTTCCTCATAGATAGGTGGGGTAAATTTATGATAGAGCCATGCTCTGGCAAAAGGGGGCTTACTCCATTTCCATGGTGAATGATATTAAACAAGTCATCACCTACGGTAACTATGGGTCCCTAAAAATTCATTTGGTTCAGCTACTGACAGAATCATGAGGTAAATTGGTCCTTGGACATACGAAAAATTGACCATTTGCCGAAAAGTGTCGGCTCAGGTCAGCCTGACCTGAGCCGATACCTTTCGAAGTTGCATGAAGCTCCCCTTTTCACAGAGCACGGCTCATATCAGTGTAACCAGACGACAAAATTTTAGATATGCTGAAATTCAATGCACTTACAGACGACAGATCAAATAAATATAGGCCTACGTGATAGTTTCAAATGAGTTGCATTAATCCCTTGTATTTTTTTATAATAATTAACTCTTTTCTCGTTGTCTGCGCATGTCATATTCTTGGAAGATTCGACCTGTCTTATATGACGCATCACTGTCCCCGATATTCGGGGAACTGTGGTATTACGCGCTATAAAGTAGCATTGGGGGAAAAAAAAAAGCTTTTATCAATTACGTTTGAGGAGAAATGAGGACCGTTTTAGCTGCAGACTTCTCTACACTGCTGATTATGGCTGAATGAATCGCACCAGGTAGCGTTTTATTGAGTAAAAGTTTATTTTAGTTTGAATTTCAAAGTAACGGTTGTCGCGTAGAAAAGTAGTCCGGTTCTGTACCCAGGATGCCCGAATTAGATAGATAAGTATTTATAGAATGCTATCTAGCGGGAGATAATGACTCTTTTCTAGACAACAAAAGTTTGGTCATGTTTAAATTGAAAGATTTGCAGACGACAAATTACAGGTGGCTAAAATGACAGAATTTATCTTAACTTTTCGAAAAGCCTTCTTCCTTATGCTCTTAAAAACAAGATGTCGTTTTGATAAAGGGTTTCAAAGGCGCCTAGAAATCACATATCATTTCGATCAGTTTTTTTTTTTAAAGACATTTTATCGATCGTAATATTTATAATGACAGTGTTAATCCTTTACAACAGAATGCCGGCTTTTGATGCTCCTAGAAAAGAAGCCTTTTGAAAACATTGTGGGAAATGAAGAAAATGCTGGTAACCATCATTTTCTCCTTTTCCCACAATGTTTTCAACTCTATTGAAAGAAAAATTACACCATTTGAGCCACACTGAAATTGTCGTCTGCAAATGCTTTCAATTTGGACAATATTAAGGCTAAAATTTTGTCGTCTGGTAAATGGTTAAAAGACAACCTACGATTCACCGAAAATTTTCCTTTCTTTAAAGGTGGGTATTTAGAATTTTTACATCTCACCAAATTAAAAAATATATATATACATCACTGAAATTCATATGAAAAAATAATACAAATCATCAATAATTTAGATTCATGAAATTACAAAAAAAAAAAAAAAATTTGATGGTATTCCCTTAAAAGGCTACGTAGCCTCTTAAGGTATTTTTAGATTTCGTGCCAAAAATCAATAAAGCATTTCGGGAATGCCTAGTGACTTGCACGTGACTCATAACGCTTAAATTCCATTACATAACAAACATGCAATAATTATTTTCCATAATGTCTTCTTCGGACACTATGTTTGAAATTTCGTCTGTGTATTCCTGTATGTAAATGAGCGAATTGATCATCTAAAAATAGAACGTGTCTCCCGTCGGAGTCGACCTGGGCTGTAGTAAATCTCTAATTTCTCGTGTTGTTGGACGGTGTTCGACTACTGGGGTTTTATAAATGAAAATTAAAAGGGTTTGGGAGTATAAGGATGATTTTTTTGCATTTTTGTACAATTTTCGTCCCAAAATCTGAAGGGCCACCTTTAATTCTGTGAATGTGTTATTGTGAAATACAGTGATACCATTGCACACTGATACCATCGAGTGGCAAGCTAATATGAATCAGGCAAAATCTCAAAAAAAAAACAAGACAAAAATATTCTATTAAATGAATATACGGTAAAAGTTAATGAGAGGCTGTAATTCATAAAATTCAATGTCGCGCTTATCCTGTATTAACTCTATACCAAACAATCCATCTGGTTTTTACGACCCAGAGAGTTTAGTTTAAACATATTTTATTGCCAAGTATTTTACAAGAATATAATTTACAACATAGAACAATATACACAATCAAAGGACAAGGCAAAAGGGTCTGACCACAAGTTCTCTCAACTTAGATTCGGTCATTCCCTTTATGAAATTACATTTTTTTTCGAGTCGCCCATTTTTGCTTTTGGCTTTTTAATATGCATTAAGTCTTCATTTGATTTTTGACGACAATTTTGTTCCAGTTACGCACTAACATCGTAATGGCAATTGATAAATTGATAAATCGAGTTGGAAAAGAAAATAGGACATTTTTAAATAAAAGAAAATGAAGGAAAAAAAAAACACTCAGATTTTAGATTTTAACTAAATGATTACTGTAGATTAATCGTAAGTCAGTGGGGTCCCAAGATCCGGGCGAATTGGTCAAATACATGATCAATTGCTGCACGACCCAGAGATAGCAGCCTTTTTTAAAACATTGTGGGAAAAGGAGAAAATGCTGGTAACCAGCATTTTCTCATTTTCCCTCAATTTTTTCAACCTTGCTGGAAGCACATTTCAATTTTTAAATTACGTTTATTTTATCGTCTGCAAGTACTTTCAATATGGACCAGTCTAAAATTTTTCCGTTTGGTAAAGGGTTAAATAATCATGACACAGCGCTTTTTAGCACTGAATTATCTGATCTTAGATCTATAGATGTGCCAGCCACATACATGTATAACAAAAACATGATTCAAAAGTTGCTGTAGTGTTTGCATGAAAACTTTTTTCCAGAGCGTCTGTTTGCAACTTATAAAATGACTGGTTCGTTAACTCTTCTCCAAACCACAAAAGTTTGCACCGGTCTAAATTGAAAGCACTTGCAGACGATAAAATAAATGTAATATATTTGTTTCCAACAGAGTAGAAAACATTGTGGGAAAAGGAGAAAATGCTGGTTACCAGCTTTTTCTCCTTTCCTCACAATGTTTTCTAAATGCTTCAATCTCAGGGTCATAAAAACCAGAGATTGTTTGGTAAAGGGTTAATATCGCTTATTTATAAACTATTGTATTCTCCTTTCAAATCTTCGGAATAATAATGGTGGAACTAAAGAAGAATTAAGCTCCTACCCCCATCCCCACCCCCTTAAAAGAAAGAATAGTGAGATTCGATTTAAAAAAAAAAAATCTTAGATTGTCTAGGTCTGTTTTCCTTCTGACGCAATAAACGTATGTACCCGGTAATTTTTTTTACCCAATATATATATATTTTTAAATTCTATTGATTTTATTATATGAAATTGCAGGTATTGATCTAGAGCACAGAGGTATTTCTGCAAACAGACGGAGGATTAACTAAACAAATACATTTTGCAAGTTGCAAAATCTGTATTTTGTTTGATAACTGTAATGAAAAGATAACGTGGAATTCCTGGCACGTTTTACTTTTATAATTGATTCTACCTACCGTTATTTTGTTTTGAAAAACTGAAAGTGGGTACGATTCTTATTTTCAGTCAGTTACAGCTGAAAAGTCTACGCTATGAGTATGATAAAAACCTGTTATTTAACCCTTTACTAAACAGTCCCCGATTTTTACGACCCTGAGAGAGAGAGCGGCATTTTGAAAACATTGTTGGAAAAGGAGAAAATGGTGGTAACCAGCATTTTCTCCTTTTCCCACTATGCTTTTTACCCCGCTGAAAATAAATTTCGGTTTTCGAGTTATTTTTATTTTGTCGTCTGCCAGTGCTTTCAATTTGGACCAATCTACAATTTTGTTGTTAAACGGTTTTAAGTGATCACCTGTATAGATTCTATACTAATCGATCCCGCTTTTAACGGCCTGTAGAAAAGGGACTTTTACAACCATTGTGGGAAAAGGAGAAAAATGCTGGTAACCAGCATTTTCTCATTTTTCCGCAATATGTGTGTGTGTGTTTTTAAGGGCAGATTGCATGTTTTGAGTACTGTCTATTTTGCCGTGTACAAATGCTGTAAAAAATAGTATTGCGAATTCTTTCAATATGGAAAAAGCTAAAATTTTGTCTTAAAGTAGACTTACATCAGATTTTTTCACTGTATCTGAACATGGTCGGATAGTAGTCTCAATAATGAGACGCCCCGGTGATCTTTTTCATATTTGGATATTTACTGTACACCGTACCAGAGGCGACCAGTCGAAAAGTAACATCGCCTTTGGGGACAGTTATCTGTACTAGGTCGGATAGTAGGCTGAAAACTCGGAAAAGCAAACAAAATATTCATATTTCATTCCTAATTCATTGCACAGAGTAATAAAAATATTCTGATATATTTATCAAACTTAAATGAGAACTAGCTTCCCGATTTTTAGATCGTAGAATGTATTTTTATACGTTATTTGATATAACCAATCATATTCAGGCCTAAGGTACGACTTCTCAGGCAACCTTCCGGAAATGAGTTTTAGACATGACCATAATGGCTTCTGGCGTCTGCAAACAAATAACATTTCGAAAATTAAAGCATTATTTCAGTTGCCATTGTTGCAGTCAACGATTTCTTAGCATAGACAGAGAGAAAACTCATCCATATTGGTACAAAATCTACAATGAAAGAAAAAAACATATCAAAGGTGCTGAATTATCGTTTGTGTTTTGTGTTATTTTACGTTGCTTGGAATGCTTGCCTGGCTTTTAAAGTTTGACATTGAAATGAAATGTTCTTCTGTGAAATCGATAGCGTAGATGCAGAATTAATCAGACAGCTTGGTGGTTAGAGCATTTTTGAGAGGTCCCGGGCTCGAATCATGTGCCGGGATTTAATTTAGAAACATCATGTGGACTTAGTAGTACAGATAACTGTCCCCAAACTGCCAAAGGCGATGTTACTTTTTGACTGGTCACCTCAAGGTACAGAGACAATCCCAACAAAATCAGTTGAAAGTTCCAAACAGATTTTGTGCGCAAGTTTGAAATCTTATAATTTCGCAAATAGAGCACCAAACTAGGATATAAACATACCTGTTGCTTGTGTATTCAATATTCCTTCATTTGAAATACAAATACTTTCAATTTAAACACTGAACGTGAGAAAAAAACGTGTATTTCATCAGTTACTCAAGTTGTATACGTTCCCAAACACATACAAAATGGCCGCCACGCACTACAAATTTCGTCAGTGATTTTTTGGAGATAAACATGTTATAAATGACTTCTACAAGCTCTTTATATAATGAATGGTTTAACAATTTACTTTTGGTCATGTTTATTACTAAAAGTTAATTGCATTTCGCTGCAATACAGATAAAATCGACGAAACCGAAAGTCAGTATAGCGCTTTATATTTGCTCCTGAAAAATTTACGATGGACTTGAGACGGTATGGTGTACAGTAAATGTCCAAATATGAAAAAGATCACCGGAGCATCTCATTACTGAGACTAGTAGACTTAGGTTCTCTACATTAGGTTCTCTACAAGTACAATACAAAAATCACAGACTACCTTCAGTCTGAAGGCTAAGCGGTGCTATTTTTGTTATTGGTCTCCACATACTTTCAATGCGGCCTTCAGTAAACACGTCTGGAATTAATTTCGATTTTACTAGCATCATATCAAAGGGCTCCATGCAACAAAATTTCAAATGACATCTAATGAAATGGGCATGGATCATTAGATAAATGATGAATCTGAACATCAGACTGTGTTGCAAAATACCAATTAAATCATTGGAAATTTACCTTTTTTTGAAATGTAAAAAAATCCAGTGTAATTTGTAAACAATTTACATGATGACTTCTGTTGAACAGACATGAGTACTCAACAGAAATGGAATTTTGTAATCTGTTTCTCTAACCCTAACGACCTTTTTCATACAATATGCCTTTGTCAACTTGGAATTCCCAAATGAACCGTTCTGTAGTGTGTCAGGGATAGTGCGATTTCTGCTGGAAGATGCGCAATGATGATATCACCATGTTTTGATTTCTGGTGAAGTAGGTCAACGATTATTTACATTGAAAAGTACAGATTTGCACAAAGGTATGATTTAGATATTAACTAACATCAGTTTCTTTGTAAAGATTAATAATTTATCTAATGATTCATGCCCATTTTATTAGCTGTAATTGGAAATTTTGTAGCATAGAGCTGTTTGAGAAGATGCCGGTAAAATCATATCTATTCCATCTATTGATGAATGTTGCTTTGAAGGTTTGCGGAGACAAGAAAAAATAGCATTGGACCGTATTTTCAGACCGAAGGTAAATACAGACATGTCATAGCCTCAGGTGTCCTACCTTCAGTCTGAAGGTTTGCTTCCATGCTATTTTTGTTATTTGCTTCCGCAAACCTCCACCACAGCCCTCTTGAACCCATTTCCACACAATCCCTACTCATGACGACCCTGAATAATAAAAGAAGCCTTTTAGAACACACTGCTGGAAAACGAGAAAATGCTGGTAACCAGCAGTTTCTCCTTTTCCCACATTGTTTTCTACCCTTCACAAAACACATTTCAAATTTTCAGTCACTTTTATTTTGTGGTCTGCAAATGCTTCCGATTTGGACAAACTTAAAATGTCGTTTGGTAATGAGTTAAACACATCTGGAATAAATACAATTTTCCATTGAGTGCACATGTCTGTTTAACGGAAGTCACTGTGTAAGTTGTTTACAAATGATACTGGATTTATTCATGTTGGGAAAAAAGGTAAATTTCCAAATTGATTTAATTGGTATTTTGCAGCACAATTTGTGTGATGTTAAAGATTAGTCATTTATCTAATGATACATGTTCACTTTATTAGCTGTCATTGTCATTTTGTCACATAGAGCTGCTTGAAAAGATGCTGGTAAAATCATATTAATTCCAGATGTGTTTAACTCTTTACCAAACAACAAAATTATAGACTGGTCCAAATTGAGAACATTTACAGACGACAAAATAATTGTGACTAAAATGAAAAATTGAAATTGGTTTGGGAAGGGTAGAAAACATTTCGAGAAAAGGAGAAAATGCTGGTTTCCAGCATTTTCTCCTTTTCCCACAATGTTTTCTAAAGGCTTCTTTCTGAGGGTCATCAAGGAGTAAGGATTGTGTGATAATGGGTTAAAGAGTGATGCGGTGAAAGTTTGCGGAGACAAATAACAAAAATAGCATTGGAGCAAACTTTCAGGCTGAAGGTACAAGTGTCCGTATTCCGTGATGACATTGCAACAGTATGATGAAATTGAGAAATAAGACAAGAATGGAAGCTAGAAATTTCTCGCTTTTATTAAAAAAAGCATTTCTGATCAGTTTTATGGAAAAAATTATAACTTAGATAACTTCCATGTTCAATGTTCATATACTGTCGGCCTTCTTGAGTAAACATGGCATGACCTTATTCCAATAACACTGTAGTTATTACAGCAGAACAACGATCGTATACCTGAGCAGAAGGGGCAAATATGTAAAAATGAAAAATTAATTGCTGTTTGCATGTTTTAAAGTTACATGTGACGGAAGTTAAAGAGTAATAAAACCTATATGGGTGAGGGTTACATGCTCAAATACTGTGCGACATCATCATGCTGTGCTAAATGTAAATGAAAAACCACCTGTTCAAGGACACAGAAAAAGGACACTCACCGATAACTCAAACAATTTTCAATATTTAAATATTTTAGTCTAATATTTTCAAGAGTTTTATAATTTTCTAACGAATACATTTTCTGACTGGCAAAGCTAAATGGTTTGGCCAATCAGAAGTTGTGCTATATTCTAAATCTTTAATATTGCATAAACAATGTATCTGTTTTGAGGGTTTCCCGATCCTACCTAGAAAAAGATCAGACTGCACAAAAGGAAAGTGTAATTGTGAAAGGCACTGTAAGGGTTGAATTTAGCAAGTAAGTTAGCTTGGCGTACATACAACACTAATTATTGTACATTTTATTCGATATATTTTCAGATCTACAAACCACATCCGATGCAAAGCATACTTCACATAATGTGTTCATAAACAATGAGATTTGCCTGGCTGATATCAAAGTGTATGGGTTTGACTATGATTACACACTGGCATCGTATAACCAGGAGCTTCAACATGTGTTGTATGATTTAGGTAAAGAAAAACTCATCCAGAAGTATAAGGTTAGTAACATAGTGTATGGTAAGAAGCAAGGGTGTAGCACCCATTGTGCACAATACACACACACATGTAAAAAACTCCACCAGCCAATGTGTGAATCATATCATACATGTATACTGGTACATGTAATGACTTTTCTCTAGATCTGCATGCTTTCACAAACTGAAAAGATGGATTAAAGTTATGCACTTGTGACTAGGGAACTCTTGTATGCTTGACTCCCTCCCACTCCCTTCCCCGCATCAGCACTTTGTGCTCCAAGGTGTTTATAAATATTTCAATCCTGACTACATAGTTGAAGGCGACTGAAATTAGAGACAAACAGCTGCTTTCCTCATAATTTGTAGGATTGAAGCAGGCTGGGTAGTTCTTATTCCAAATCTTATATTTTTTTCTCAGTTAAATAGGGTTTGGAATGGGAATCAATTGGCCTGTGGAACCCAGTGTGGTTTAATCGGGGGTATAAGAATAAACCACTGCAGTCCCGTGATCGTCACATCTACCATTTCACCTGGCATAACAAAAGTGACAGCATGCATGTCGTAAAAGGCGACAAAAGGGGCATCATTTTGTGTTTTGTCCATTCCTTATTTATCATGTTTGTCTTATGTTGTTGCACATGTATGTTATTTTCACTTCGCATTATTGTTTACTAAGTAAGTGCGCCCAATATGACCTAAGTTGTCGACCTTAAAACACTATTCTATTCTATTCTATGACTACATGTGCCTTGAAGTAGTATCCGATTTGTGTGTGTAGTCCAGGACTTGATCCCAAACTGGGGTACATGTATTGGAATTTTTTCATGGGAGTGGACTTTCGTCAGTAGGGTTTTCTCTGACCACCTGTTTCTCTAAATTTGGAATCCCCCCCCCTCCCCCAAGTCAAAAATTAATGACCTCCATATGACAAAGCCCAGTGAAAATCCTGGCTTGATATTTTGGAGCCCTAGCCTAATTTTTTTTCTGAAACACAAGACTTGCATGTGCATTTATGAAGGAGATGTCTTTATGATGTGTCTGAAATTGTTGAAAGCAGCATAAGGATGCAGAACAGTGAAGTGATCAACCAACCTGTGTGCAAATGATAGTAATAGAACGTTAGTCGGTACCTAACCCTCTTAACACACAATTCAATTCCTCTTTACATAATCTTTTGGAAGAACACTGTATTTACTTTCGAAATATGCTCATTAGCTTGTGTGTAAATAGGATTTTTTGAACCCCAGCAAAACAAATGTTTTCAAGGGTATACTGGAATCAGCCTGTGTGTTTGTCTGTGTGTCCGTGTGTTGGGGGTATAAAGTCACATTCAGTGACAGCTCCAGTTTTATTTGCATAATTTATCTTCATATTTGTATAGATTTACTGTTACATATGACCGATGATGCTGTGTTTTAAAAATTATATGTAACTTTTCATCTCCCCATCAAAGGCAGAGGGACATAGTTTTAGCATTGTCCATCCTTCCGGCTATCTGTCCGTGAGAATATCTCCATACCATTGTACAGAATTTAGTGAAAGTCTATCTGTGTACAACGGCCGATTCCGCTGATATTTCTTTTTTTAATTTGGAGCAAAATGGCCGATTGGGAGCGATTTTAACCCATTACCAAACGACAATACCTTAGACTGGTCCATATTGAAAGCATTTGCAGATGACAAAAAAAAAAATGACTGAAAATTTGAAATTTGTTTTGGAAAGGGTAGAAAACATTGTGGGAAAAAGAGAAAATGCTGGTTACCAGCATTTTCTCCTTTTCCCACAATGTTTTCTATAGGCTTCTTTCTCAGGGGCGTCAAAAGTAGGGATTGTGTGGTAATGGGTTAAGTAACATGATCAAGTAAATTTTTTCTGTGGGGGACATCATTTCAATGAAATTGTTTATTCTCTTTATAGTACCCCGAGGGCATTTCAAATCAAAAGTTCGATCCAGAATTTGCTATAAGAGGACTGCATTATGACATTAGAAAGGTAAGAATCTGCAATGGTTTGTCTTAGACTCTCTTCCAAATGACAAAATCTTTGACTTGTCCAAATTGAAAACATTTGCAGACAACAAAATGAATGTGACTCAAAAATGGAAATTTGATCATGGAAGAGTAGAAAACATTGTGGGAAAAGGAGAAAATGCTGGTTACCAGCATTTTCTCCTTTTCCCGCAGTGTTTTCCGAAGGCTTAGGGTCATAAAAAACAGGGATTATTTGGTTAACTCTTTTCCACACAATCTTGAGTTTTGACACCCTTGTAGAAAAAGGCCTTTTGAAAACACTGTGGCTAAAGGAGAAAATGCCTGTAAAGGGGATAGAAGACATTGTGGAAAAAAGGAGAAATTGCTCGTTATGAGCAATTTCTCCTTTTCCCACAATGTTTTCAAAAGCCTTCTAACCCAGGGTTGTAAAAACGAGAGATTGTCGGGGAAAGGGCAAAACAGTTGCAACAGAGGCATTGTTAGAGAATATGCAACTGCTAGTTACAAGCAAATGCACCTTGTCTGATGTGTTTTAAGAGCTATTCAATGCAGTGTTATTGAAAGTGGTTTGGGAAGAAAATTGTTGGAAGTACAAGTAAAGGAAACTCCAGGAAAGTATGAGAAGCTATGATAAAACTGAAATATTGTTGAAAATGGCTTGAAAGACCAATCATACTGACAAATAAAGTAGAATTTAATTCCCTACCAAACAAGAAATTGTTCTGACTGTTTGAAATGGAAAGGATTTACAGACAATATATTACATGTGGCATAAATGTTGGAATTTGAAATGGTTGAAAATCTCACAGGAAAAAGGGAAAATGCTGGTTTATGTACCTTTTCTCCTCTTCGAACCACTTTTCTAAAGCCTTTATACCCAGTGTAATTAACTCATTACCACACAATCCCTACTTTTGACGGCCCTGAAAAAGAAGCCTTTTGAAAACACTGTGTTTTCTACCCTTCCCAGAACAAATTTCAATTTTTCAGTCACCTTTACTTTGTCATCTGCAAATGCTTTCAGTTTGGACACTGGTCCAAAATCACTAAAATCTTCTCATATATTAATGAGTTAAAGCTGAGGCTTGTTTGGACATCTAAGTACAGTTAGTAACTAAAGATGTAGTGTTCATGGTCATGAGGTAGAGTGTCGGCCAGGTAGCCTGGGAACGGATGTCATCTTCGGGATTTTTCATTCGACGCGAGTACTAGTGTAGTTCCCAGGAAGCAGAATCAAGAGAGATTAGTAAATTTGTAAGAACTTGTTTCTCAATCGATGTAAAATAAATATGTTTAAACTAACCAAAGATGTAAATACTGAAAAAGTTAACATAAACAAGATGTGACTGTGGCATTTTTAGGGTCTTCTGGTCAAAATGGATTCCTTCCACAATATACAGTTAGGGACTGTTTACAGAGGGACAACAGCTGTGGGAGATGAAGAGGTGTTGTCTATCTATGAAGGAACCCATGTTGGTATTGAAGATATGAACACATTTTATGGAGCAGTATGTATGAGCTACATGTACTTTTGTTTTCTTAATTCATTACCACACGAGAAATTTTAGACTGGTCCAAATTGAAAGCATTTGCAGACGACAAAATAAAGGTGACTGAAAAATTGAAATTTGTTCTGGGAAGGGTAGAAGACACTGTGGGAAAAGGAGAAAATGCTGGTTACCAGCATTTTCTCCTTTTCCCACAGTGTTTTCAAAAGGCTTCTTTCTCAGGGGCGTCAAAAGTAGGGATTGTGTGGTAATGAGTTAATTCTTTACCACACAATTCCAACTTTTAACCACTCTGGGTAAGATGGTTTTGAACACATTGCATGAAAAGGAGAGGATGCTGGTTACCAGCATTTTCTTCTTTTCCCACGATGTTTCCAAAAGACTTCTTCCTCAGGGTCGTTAAGAATTTGCATTGTGTGGTAATGGATTAACTCTTTACCAAACGACAAAATTTTAGACTGGTCCAAATTGAAAGCATTTGCTGACGACAAATGTAATTAAGTAGTTGGTATTTGTTTTAGGAAGGGAAGAAAACATAGTGGGAAATGGAGAAAATGCTGGTTACTAGCATTTTCTCCTTTTCCAACAATGTTTTCAAAAAGCTTCTTCCACATGGGTGTTAAAAGTTTGCATTGTGTGGTAATGGATTAAATGAAGTTGAGCTAAGCTTTGTGAAAAGTGGGTTTAGTGCATGAGGGAAAATGTATTGACTCATGCCAGCATATGCAATGTGTGTGGGCTGATACGGCCAAAACTTTTAACAATTTGGTGAATTTTCTGCATTACAAAGGAACATTCTACCTCATGATTCAGTTGGTTCGTAGACAAAATGGATTTTATTGATCCATAGTTGTATGATAACTTGCTTGGTATATAGCATCAAGCAGATTCATTAATCCTTTATCACACAATACCGACTTTTAAAGGTGGCCCTTCAGATTTTGGGACAAAAATTTTACAAAAATGCAAAAAATCATCCTTATACTCCCAAAGCCTTTTAATTTGCATCCATAAATACCCAGTAGTCGAAAACCATCCGACAATAAGAGAAATTAGAGATTTACTATGGCCCAGGTTGACACCAACAGGAGACACGTTCTATTTTTAGATGATCATTTCTCTCATTTACATACAGGAATACACAGACAATGTTTCACAGCGTCCAAAGAAGGCATTATGGAAAATAATTATTACATGTTTTGTTTTGTAATGGAATTTAAGCGTTATTAGTCACGTGCCAGTCACTTGACATTCTCGCAATGCTTTATTGATTTTTGGCGCGAAATCTAAAAATACCTTAAGAGGCTATGTAGCCTTTTAAGGGAACACCATCCAAAAAATTTCTTTTGGTAATTTTATGACTTTTATGTAATTTTATTGATGATTTGTATTATTTTTTCATATAAATTTCAGTGATATATATATTTTTTAATTTGGTGAGATGTAAAAATTCTGAATAACCACCTTTAATGACCCTGAGAAAGAAGCCTATAGAAAACATGGCGGGAAAAGGAGAAAATGCTGGTAACCAGCATTTTCTCCTTTTCCCACAATGTTTTCTACCCTTCCAAAAAAAATTCCGATTTTTATTCACTTTCATTTTGTTGTCTGCAAATGTTTTTGATTTGGACTTGTCTTAAATTTTGTCTCTAGTAAAGAGTTAAATGCCCCTTGCCAGAGCCTGTCTGTTTACTTTTTAACCCATTACCAGATGACAAAATTTTAGCCCTTTTCAAATTTAAAGCATTTGCAGACAACAATTTCAGTGTGGCTCAAATGGTGCAACTATTTATTGAAAGGATAGAAAACATTGTTGGAAAAGGAGAAAATGCTGGTTACTAGCATTTTCGCCTTTTCCCACAATGTTTCCAAAAGGCTTGTTCCCAAGGGTCGTCAAAAGTCGTCATTGTGTGGTAAAGGGTTAAACATTATATTGTTGTACTGTGTTATTCTATGACTGTATTACTTCAGGGCCCCATGCACCAACTAGTCGACATGTTTGCCATCCCAGAGTTGAATCTCATCAGCCATATAACAGATGTAAGTACAGTATTTCTCTTTATTTGCAAATGTACTGTGTACAGGCTTGTAACTTATTATTAGCTCAGTAGTGAAGGTGGAAAATTTGTAATCCCTAGTTCTGGGATTGATCATCAGTAACAGCATTGGTTTGAGTTGGAGAGTAGAATGAGTTTTGGACATTTCACTACAGAACCACATCCTGGCTCTGGGGAAACCCAAGAAATGAACTGCCATTTTGATGTATTTTTACACAACCCTTTACCATACAATCTCAAGTTTTAATGTTCCTGAGCAGAAAGGCGTCCTAAAACATTGTGGCTAAAGGGAGGAAATGCTAGTACCCAGCATTTTCTTGTACCAGCATTTTCTCTTTTTCCCACAATGTTTTTAAAAGCTTCCTTAAAGCATCATTAAAACTCAGAACTGCATTGTAAAGTGTTGAATACTGTTGAAATCACTGAGAAACACCTGTAACTCTTTATCACACTTATCACGACATTTAACGACCCCAAGAAAGAAGCCTTTTGAAAACATTGTGGGAAAATGAGAAAATGCTGATAACCAGCATTTTCTCCTTTTCCCACAATGTTTTCTCCCCTCACAAAATAATTTTCAAATTTTCGGTCACTTTTATTTTGTAGTATGCAAATACATGTACTTTCGATTTGGACAAGCCTAAACTATTGTCGTTTCGGTAATGAGTTAAAGAAAAAGACACCACAGGCTCGTTTTTAGGTCAATTATAACATCTATTTTTAGGACTGTTGTGCATTTATAATTGTATAAAATTTCACGTTGGATAATAGGTCTAGGTCTCTGAGTGTAAAACTTGACTGTCAGGTTAAATTGCCATTTGTGCATTCCCCAGGGTGAATTTTTACCATCATAAGAGTATATTGTTCAAGAGAGATTTATGACTTCTAGAGAGATGACTTTGCTTCTTTTTTGAATAGTTTAATAATTTTTTATTTATTGTGGCTTTACTTTGGTATAGATTGGCTTTCTTACCTGAAGTTTTCCAGCTTAAAATACCAGATAGGGTAAGGGCAGAACTTATAACTTTCTTGGTAAGAAAATATAAATAGTAATTCCACTATGTCAACATTGACTTACATCTCAAAATTGCTACTAATTGTTGTGCCTTATCACATTATTTTTTCTTTATTTGTTTCAGTACTTTATAGAAAACAACATACCATATGATCCAGAGTATGTGTTTTATGACATAAGGGTTTGTATTTTACAGACATTACTTTTTGTGTTTTTGCTGTCTTATATAAGGAATCTCAGTGTATGTTAACCGTTTACCACTTAATGATGACTCTTAACACCTCTGAGAGAGAAGGCTTTACAGAACATTGTGGGAAAAGGAGAAAATGCTGGTAACCAGCATTTTCTCCTTTTCCCACAATGTTTTTTTCCCTTTCAAAGAAAAATTTCATATGAGCCACATTGAAACTGTCATCAGCAAAAGCTTTCAATTCAGACAGGTCTAAAATCTTGTCATGAGGTAAGGGGTTAACAGTAACTTTAAAGTTAGCTAAATCTGTAAAAGTTCATCTAATCTTCTGAGCCAGAAAGTAAAAAAAAAACTGTTAAAACTTTACAGTGCGTAGAATCTAGTTAGCTGTGTAAATGTAGATAAAAAGTTGACAGAAGGTGTATTGGGTAAAGAAACTGGGGATTTGTCTACGATTTAAACTGGAAACTGGTTGTCATGGTCTGTGGCTAGTTGCAATAGAATGAAATGCATTTTCTATCTGCCATAATGTTTGCATCCTTGCAGCCATTAGGGGCATCATTTGGCATGAAGATGTAACTTTTAACATTTTTGTGAAGCATGAGAAAACATGTTTGTAATGAAAGGCCACTTCAGTCTGCCAAATTAGAAAAAAATGTAAACACAGAGAAGTTGTTCAAATATTTAATGGTTAATTTTAATCTTTTTGCTTAACTCTTAACACTGTCCCAAGTTTTAACCACCCTGTGGATAAAAAAACTTTTGAAAACATTGTGGGAAAGGAGAAAATGCTGTTACCAACCATTTTCTCCTTCTCCGACAATGTTTTATACACATCCTAGTTTTTTATTCACATTCTTTTGTCATCTACAAAAAAATTTCAATTTAGCCAGGTCTAAAATTTTGTCGTTTGGTAAAGAGTTCATGACAAAATATCAGACACATTCTCATTTGCAGACAAAAAATTAGATGTGTACCTAATGATAAGTCACTGAAAGGATAGAAAAAATTGTGGTTTAAAGGAGAAAATGCTAGTTTCTCCTTTTCCCGCAATGTTTTCAAAAGCCTTCTTCCTGGTGGAGGAGGTTGTCGTTAAAATAAAGAATGTTTGGGAAAGGCTTAAAGTGCAAATTTGGTTATTTGAAGTGCAGTGCAAAACAAACATTTCTCAATAGATATACTCAGCAGTTCTAATTTGCTCAGGTGAATGATCTTTACTGCTACTGAAGAGCCCAATAAATCTGTAGTAACAGCCAGGGTTTGTAAAATTGGTGTCCTGAGGTAAAATTATGGCTTAGCAGACCTCTTTCCCAAGTTTAATGAAAGTCACTGGAGTTGGATTCATTTCTGCTCACAATGATGTATTTTGTTTCAAGTTTGTTTTGTGATAAAGCAGTCTGTTACCTTAAGGGAGAGCTATGTATATTACTGGTAAAGAAACTGCAGAAATGCTTGAGTAGGTGTACTGGCTCTCATGATATAACTGAAATTGTGTGAAAATTTCAGTCAAAACATAGTAAGATAACAAATGCTTGCTGCCACACTTTTGTCTCATTTTGATGATAGCTAGCGTCATACACATATTTATCTGACTCAGGAAAGGTTTACTTGATCACAACCAAATAAGACTTTTAGCCATGCTTTGTGGAAAGGAGGCTTAACTCATTACCAAACAACAAACTTTTAGGCTTGTCCAAATCGAAAACATTTGCAGACGACAAAATAAAAGTGACTGAATATTTGAAATTTGTTTTGTGAAAGGTAGAAAACATTTTGGAAAAAGGAGAAAATGCTGGTTACCAGCATTTCTCCTTTTCCCACAATGTTTTCTTAAGGCTTCTTTGGCAGGGTCGTCAAAAGTAGGGATTGTGTGGAAATGGGCTAAGGCATTTGCAAAAGGTGTCAGCCTGCCCAGTCTGTTCAGGCAGACCTTGGCTGAAACTTTTTGCTATTGGTCACTTTTCTACATTTAACCCTTTACCACACAATCCCGATTTTTAACACCCCTGAGGAAGAATCCTTTTGAAAAAATTGCGGAAAAAGGAGAAAATGCTGGTTACCAGCATTTTCTCCTTTTCCCACAATGTTTTCTATCCTAACAAAGACAAATTTCATCATTTGAGGCACACTTATATTGTCTACTGCACATGCTTTGAGTTTGAACAAGTCTAAGATTTTGTCGTGTGGTAAAAAGTGAAAAGGACCGGTCTTCTTCATGATTAAGTCTATTGGTAAAATTAAGGAATCATAATTATTTGATGGCTTATTTGGAACCATGGATCACTGAAATGCATCAAGCCCCCTTTTGTCAGAGTATGGCTTAAAGGTGGGTATTTAGAATTTTCACATCACATCAAATCAAAATATATATATATATATCACTGAAATTTATATGAAAAAACCAAAACAAATTATCAATAATTAAGAATCATAAAATTACAAAAAATTTTTTTGGATGGTATTCCCTTAAAAGGCTACATAGCGTCTTAAACTATTTTTAGATTTCGCGCCAAAAATTTTTTAAAAAAGCATTGTGGGAATGTTAAGTGACTGGCACATGACTAATGATGCTTAAATTCCATTACATAACAAAACATGTAATTATTTTTCATAATAACTTCCTCAGACACTATGTTTGAAGCTTTGTCTGTCTTACTCGGGTATGTATATAAGCGAGTTGCTCATGTAAAAATAGAACATGTTTCCCCGCAGATGTCGACCTGGGCCATAGTAAATCTCTAATTTCTGTTGTTGTCGGATGGTTTTCAACTACTGGGGTTTTATGAATAAAAATTATAAAGCTTTGGGAATATAAGAATGATATTTTTGTATTTTTGTAAAATATTCGTCCCATATTCTGAAGGGCCACCTTTAAATGAATCGAGGTTTTTCAATGGCAAATACAGTTCAGCTACAAGATACAGAGACTGTTGGGTCATATTGTAATAGACTAAAGCAGTGGACAATGTAGGTCAGAGCATGCTGGGCAGTATGATCTTGATCAACACTTTCCAAAGGTTCCTGTGTTATCTCTGGTAATAGAGAAGTTAATGTAACTTTTTCAGCAGTTCAAATATATTTACCAAATGCTTTTGAAAACATTTTGGGAAGCAGCAAATGCTGGCATTTTCTCCTTTTCCCACAATGTTTTCTATTCTATCAAAGAAAAATCATTTCATAAGAGCCACATTCAAATTGCCATCTGCAAATGCTTTCAATTCAGGTTTAACTCTTTACAACACAGGCAAATTTTAGACTGGTCTAAATTGAAAGCATTTGCAGATGACAAAATAATTGTGACTGAAAAATTAAGATTTGGTTTGGAAAGGGTAGGAAACACTGTGGGAGAAGGAAAAAATGCTGGTTACCAGCATTTTCTCCTTTTCTCACAGTGTTTTCAAAAGGTTTCTTTCTCAGGGTCGTTAAAAGTCAAGATTGTGTGGTAAAGAGTTAATATTTTGTTATGTGGTAAAGGGTTAAAATGTAGACTATGGTAATTTCTCAGGCCTCTTCCTGTTGATATTCAACCCCTTGACAGTAAAATTAATGAAACAGCCCTTTCCAGTTAGGAAAAATAAAAAAATAATGTATTTGAAGGGTCAGAAAATGTTACAAATAAGTTGATAACGTAGATCCAAGATCAGACTGCATTTTCTATGTACTCTGATCATGATCTACACTATCTACATTCAAAGGACCAGAAATTTTGCTTAGTACTCAAGATATTAATATTTATTTTATAGAATGCCATACAGGAGGTCCACACGTCAGGAGTGTTACATCAAACTATAATGGAGAATCTTGGTAAAAGCTTTTCTCAGTCATCCATTGAGCTGTGCAATATTGTTTCATTTAGAACGGTCCACCAAAATAGTGCAATGTCATGTTCTCTCTGGCCAGAATTATTTCCAGAAATAGCGGACAGATCTGACTGCATATTCTATTTTCTTGATTGACATTGTCTGCAAAAAGCTGTCTGATTTAATGCTTTCCCAAACAATCCCTGGTTTTTACGATCCTGAGATAGAAGCCTTTTGAAAACATTGTGGGAAAAGGAGAAAATGCTGGTAACCAGCATTTTCTCCTTTTCCCACAATGTTTTCTACCCTGCTGGAAACAAATTTCAATTTTAGATTAACATTTAATTTGTAGTCTACAAGAGCTTTCAATTTGGACCAGTCTAAAATTTTGTCGTTTAGTAAAGAGTTAAGTCTAAAGTACCAGCAAAAAAAAACTTGTGCTTTAAGCTTATAGCTATTAGGGTTAATACTAGTAACAATTTTTATTGACCTTTTCAAGTGTTTCTGCAGGCCATTTGAATACAGGCCTATACCTTACATTGTACAAGAAAAAAAATATTGTTTGGTGTATTTTTAGGTACAAAATTATTTTTTGATGTTCTGTAAAAGTTTTCAAAATGGCATTTTAATGAGAAAAAAGGAATATATATACAACATATTAAAGCCTCTCATTTAATCTTTACCAGACACCAATATTTATAATCCTGCAAAATGAATGTTTCCGGGGGTATACTGGAATCAGACTGTCTGTCTGTCTGTGTGTCTGTCCGTGTGTCTATCTGTGTACAAAATCAAAGCTCTGGCGGGGGTATTAAGTCACATTATTCTTGTCAAAATGAGTAGCAGATGACAACAAATTCAAAGAAAGACATTTGTCTATGACACAATTGAAAACATTTTGGGAAAAGGGGTACATGCTGTTTACTAGCATTTTCTCCTTTTACCAAAATGTTTTCTACAGCCATCTTCCTGATGTTCTCAGAAAAATACGCTTTTGGTGAATGATTAATGAAAACCCATCTGTTATGATGGTAAAATACAGTTTACCAGAGCTCATGCTGTTTAAACTATGCATTCAGCGATTAAAATTCCATATTATATTCAATTTTTTTTAAAGACAAATTTCTGGACAAGGGCGAGGAAATAAAGCAGTTTTTGGAGAGACTTGTTGATGCTGGAAAAAGAATGTTTATCATCACAAATAGTGGATTTCCTTTTATGTAAGTATGGAAGAACTTAACTAAACAGCCAATTGACTTTGAGGAAGATTGTAATGTGGGAAAAGGAAAAATTACTAATAACTAGTATATTCTCCTTTCCCAAGATGTTTTGTACTTTTTCAAAGATAACTTTCATCAATAGTTGTGCTATTTTCAATTCGCAGTCTGATTTAATTTCATCACCTTTTATTTGAAATACATGTATTAAAATGTTTTAGTCCCATGTGTAATTTAAGCACTCTGTAAGATGCAAAAAAGGTTCAATTTTGATCATTTGGTTGGGTAAAAGAAATCAAATCCAGAGATTCTGATACAAGCCCTACAAGTAAAAATTAATTGTGTAGAAGTGCTGTGGACTAAGTGTTTCAGAACCCCATCATGGTACTTGTAAAAGCATCGTTCAGAACGTTCTTAGTCTTATTCTCTAAGATTTTCTAAATTTGGGTTACTCTCAAATTTAGAATATTCCAAAGAATAAACCTGACATCATTCTTAAGAATAGTTGGTGAATACAGGCCCTGCTGTTAAAAAACACTATAGGTTAAAAAAGGACCTAGATTCAGATTTAGAGAATTGGATGGCTTGAATTTTGCTTTAAAAATTT
Organism: Tridacna crocea; assembly: GCA_943736015.1. NCBI lineage: Eukaryota > Metazoa > Mollusca > Bivalvia > Cardiida > Cardiidae > Tridacna > Tridacna crocea. Next base: position 17,217,794 of record OX031068.1, on the reverse strand, counting down.
TTTCAGGAAATTTTATGTATATGGTAATATAGTGTTTAGCACTGACTACACATGAAACACATGAATAATTGAACTTTGAAAGAGATATATACGCTGTTTAACCCTTTACCACACAAGGAATATCAGACTAGTCCAAATTAAAAGCATCTTGAGATCACAAATATGAAAGTGGTACAAATGAACTGAAGTTCTTTGACAGTGTGGAAAGCATTGTGGGAAAAGGAGAAAATGCTGGTTACCAGCATTTTCTCCTTTTCCCACAATGTTTTCAATAGCCTTGAGGGACGTTAAAAAGTCGGATTGTGTGGTAAAGAGTTAAAGAGGCTTGATACTCTATGCAACCAAATATAGAATACAAAATCTCTTACATGTGAGATGTTATGGCTATATCTACCACATGCTCATTTACAGGTGTTTTTTGTTGGTTATTTAATGTGTACCGGACCCATAATCAAACAATAACAAATTTATACCATATCAGAAATATTTGCTGACAGAGTTACATGTGACTTTCACAATAATACTTCCCTTTAACCCTTTACCAAACAGTCCTTGGTTTTTTACAACCCAGTGGAATAAGCCTTCTGAAAAGGTTGTAGGAAAAGGAGAAAATGCTGGTATCCAGCATTTTCTTTTTTTCCCCCAAAAAATTTTTTCTACTCTTCTAAAGTCTAGTTTCAATTTTTGAGTCAAATTTTTTTTTTTGTGTTCGATTTGGACAAATCTAAAAATTTACCACTTGGTATAAAGTTAAAAGGTTAGAAAACAGTGTAGAAAAAGTGAAAAATTATGGTGACCAGCGTTTTTCACCTTTTCTTAATATAGTGTTTTTAAAAGCTATCTTTCCATTTGTTAAAAACATTCTTGGATCTTTTGATAAACAATTAAATAATACCCAGTAGATGTGCTTTTTTTTTTCTTAATTGTTGAATGATCATGTAAATATTGCAGCAATGCTGGAATGAACTACCTTGTGGGTGACGGCTGGAGAGAGATGTTTGACATCATAGTTGTACATGCAAGAAAACCCAAATTTTTTAATCAAAATTCTAGGTAAATTTTAATTTTATCATTGTTTATTTACCTAAACCTGCTAGGGTTGGGGGAGGAGCGTGAGTAAATATTTGGTTACTGTGGATCAATACCTGGATGTGGAGGTTTATTTTTGTTACACTTAATTAAAAGAAAACTTGTTCTAATGTGGGACAGGAAAAATAAAGAACATGCAGTTGACTCTCATTATGTCGAAATTGCTTATCTCAAAACTCCTGTTATGTCAAAGTCAAGGCTATGTCTGAACTTCCGAGGAAGAGACATAGCCTGGTCTTGTATTGAGTCAGTCTGCAAGAATGTGGCAAGAACATGTCTTGAATGCCCATATTGTCATCAAAAATGCCACTTAATGGTCCTTTTGCTATGGCCAAGCAAACCACATTAAAATTTAAATTTCAGTCAATTGAAACAGAGGCATGGTAGCCAGCATTTTCTCCTTTTCCCACAATGTTTTCTACCCTTCCCAAAACAAATTTCAATTTTTGAGTCACATTGATTTTGTCGTCTACAGATGCTTCCAATTCGGACCAGCCTAAAATTTTGTCGCTTGGTGAAGAGTTGAAACAATGTATGTGATCAGGGTTCAGGCAAAAAGGAGTTGAAAGCTCCTTCAAGATGCATTATACCAAGCCAGTCATCACATTGTTATGAATACATAAAAATCCATTTTGTCTAAATCATGAGGTAGACTGGTCCTTTGACATACAAAAGATCGACCAATAGCAATAAGTTTCAACCAAGGTTAGCCTGGGTAGACTGCAAAGAATGATCTTGGTAGATAATTTTGCTGATGCATTGACTGATTACCCTACAATCCCTACTTTTGACAACCCTGAGAAAGAAGTCTTCAGAAAACCTTGTGGGAAAAGGAGAAAATGCTGGTAACCAGCATTTTCTCCTTTTCTCACAATATTTTCTACCCTTCAACAAATTTCAATCATTTTTATTATGTTGTCTGCAAATGCTTTCAATTTCGTCAAACCTAAAATTTTGTCGTTTGGTATCGAGTTAAACTCCCTTTTATAGAATGTGTATATGTTTTACAAAAAAAATGTTTCTCTGTACTTCTTCAAAGACCATTCCGGTTGTATCATCCTGAAAGTGAAGTCCAGTCTTGGGGTAGAGTAAAAACATTGGAGAAAGGAAAGATTTATATACAGGTATGTTATTACAGCTACCCGTATTTTCATGAGTATATCATGCAGGCATCTATAACTCAAACTCCTAACTTTATGTTGAAATCTGGGGGAAAAAACATGTTCTGATAACATTGTTTGCATCGTAAATAAGCATTTTTTCATTTTAGGAAGGAAAGGAAACAATTTGGGAAAAGGAGAAAATGCTACTTACCAGCATTTTCTCCTTTTCCCACAATGTTCTCAAAAGGCTTCTTTTACAGGGGTGTTAGAAGTCGGGATTGTGTGGTAAAGGGTTAAATCATAAAATAAATTGATTATGAAAGTAAGGAGTATGACTGTGACATTGTTATAAAATTTAGACAAAGCCAAATAACATATTATGATCTACCCGATCGGCTGATCCCAAGGTGGAGAAAAAGTCCAGTTCAGTTATGGCAATGTATAGCGTGCATCCCCTACTTTGAACTCTTTCCCAAACAATCCCTGGTTTTTACGGGTCTGGAATAGTAGCCTTTTGAAAAGATTGTGGGAAAAGGAGAAAATGCTGGTTACCAGAATTTTCTCCTTTTCCCACAATGTTTTCTTCTTTCTCAGGGTCGTTAAAAGTCGGGATTGTGGTAAAGAGTTAATGACTGTCATCAGTCCTTGTAAAGAATTAGGTCATCCTTTGAATTGAACATGTGACCCCTGGGTTTCAGGCATGCTCATCATTGACAGATCTACCAGGCTAAGAAGAAAGTGATACATAGTTAACACCTCACACCTTCCTTCTTTCTTTCATAAACCCTTTACCAAAAAATCTGGTATTTTATCCATTCCTAGAAAAAATGCTTTTGAAAACATTGTAGGGAAAATAGGAGAAAATTTTGGTTGCAAGCATTTTTTCCCTTATTCTGCAAATGCTCTTTAACTCTTTACCACACAACAAAATTTTGAAGTGGTTCAAATTGAAAGCATTTGCAGATGACAAAACAAAGGTGAATGAAAAATTGAAATTTGTTTTGGGAAGGGTAGAAAACATTGTGGGAAAAGGAGAAAATGCTGGTTACCAGCATTTTCTCCTTTTTTTACAGTGTTTTCAAAAGGCTTCTTTCTCAGGGGCATCAAAAGTAGAGATTGTGTGGTAATGGGCTAACAGACAAACTTAATTAGTTGATCCTTTATATATATTTACATTACCGTACTAGGAAATCATACTTTTATACTTTCAGGGTAATTTCCGAGATTTTCGACACATGACAGGATGGTATGGTTCTAAAGTATTGTACTTTGGTGATCATGTCTACTTTGACTTGGCCGTAAGTGTACATGAACTATTAAACTCAGACTAAAAGAAATGAATATTTAAATGCTACAAAGCATTGCACTAATTTTAACTCCTGTAATATGCTTGTCAAAATTGACCGCAATTAGTAAAATAAATCACCATGGTGATTAAGATAAAAATGAACAGAAATTACAGTCTGATCTTGAACCCGTATGTATTTTGTAACATTTTTCATGTAAAAGTCTGACTCAAAAATGTCTTGATATACATTTTAATGGTATTTTTACACAGTTTTTACTTTAATTTTTTGGCAGTTAAATCTGTTCTGCATAGTCCCAAAATTAAGGTAGAAGGCATTTGAAAACATTGTAGGAAGAGGAGAATTGGCTTTAACAAGCCATGTCTTCTTTCCCCACAACATTTGCTACTCTATTAGAGAACTCTGGGTCATTTGTACTTACTTTAAATTCCCTACCTTTCAGCTTGGTAGAGTTCAAAATTTGTTATCTGGGAAAGAGTTAAAAGAGTTGATGGAGTGTTAAATAACGTAGGCTTTATTCTTAGAACTTTTATATTATGTTTGAGTAATGTTGTTTGCAGTTAACCTCTGTACTAGATTACAAATGTATTTCAGGATCCTGCATTAAAACATGGGTGGAGAACTGCTGCTATAATACCAGAGCTTGAGGTAGAGTATGGTCAGTTATAATACAGTGACTTCTGTTAACTCATTACCAAACGACAATATATTAGACTGGTCCAAATTGAAAGCATTTGCAGACGACAAAATAAAAGTGACTGAAAATTTGAAATTTGTTTTGTGAAGGGTAGAAAACATTGTGGGAAAAGGAGAAAATGCTGGTTACCAGCATTTTCTCCTTTTCCAACATTGTTTTCTAAAGGCTTCTTTCTCAGAGGCGTCAAAAGTAGGGATTGTGTGGTAATGGGTTAATCTGCATATTGAACCCTGATGTGCCTCATCAATCACATTATCTGGTCTTGGCCTGATAACACTTCCACAAAAGTAGCATAAACCTTACCAAACAATAGAATTTTAGACTGGTTCAAATTTGAAGCACTTGCAGAAGACAAAATAAGCATTAACTCAAAACTTGAAATTCTGTTTCCAACAGGATAGAAAACATTGTGGGTAAAGAAGAAAATGCTGGTTACCAGCATTTTCTCCTTTTCTTACAATGTTTTCAAAGGCTGTATCTCAGGGTCGTAAAAACCAGGGAGTGTATGGTAAATGGTAAGTTTTTACCTAGCCACAAAGTTCTAGACTTATTTATATCAAAAGGATAACATGTAGAAGACAAAGTTGGCTTAAATGATAGTATTTATCTTTGATAGAGTAGTAAACATAATGGAAAAAGGAGAAAATGCTGGTCACCAGCAATTTCTCCTCTCCTTGCAATGTTTTATAAAAGCTTTTATACTTAGGGTCTTTCAAAATTGAGATTGTATGGTTAAGGGTTAAAGGGGGCTATATTATCCATTGAGAAAATATAACTGAATTTTACTTTTTCTTATCTTTGCCTTAACTCTTTCATGCTTATAGTTTGAAGTTGTGGCCTTTCTTAATTAACCCTCTACCAAAGAATCCCTGGTTTTAACAACCCCGAATTAGAAGCCTTTTGAAAACATTGTGGGAAAAAGGAGAAAATGCTGGTAACCAGCATTTTCTCCTTTTTCCCACAATGTTTTCCTTCCTGCTGGAAACAAGTTTTCAGTTTTTAAGTTACATTTATTCACTCATCTGAAAGTGCTTTCAATTCGGACCGGTCTAAATTTGTTGTATTGGAAAGGGTTAAGTGAAGAATTATTTTCTAAGTTTATTGAGATGATAAAAATCTGATTAGCCCCCAGGATAAGCCTTTGAACAACCAATTCGAGAGTACAGTAGAATTCTGTCATTCAAAGCCATGCTTTCTCTATTGACAAATCTAAAGTTTTTGTACAGAAAGTTTCACTTTAGATCATGTCTTCTTTCATTCAACTTATTCAACTTGTACCCATGGTAGAAAAGATGAACTTTCTCTTTTTTTGTTTTCATTCTAGTCTGAAATAGAAACCATGATGACCCCAGAGTATAGAGCTGATCTGAAATGGTTGATAGCCCTGCAGTATTTAGTGGAAGAAATCCAGGTACATTTCAACTAAAGTAGAATGTTAAGAGCTTAATTATGTTTGAAGAGCTTAATTCTGTACCAAACATTCCGAGTTTTAAAGAGTTGAAGGGAAAAAATTTAATTTTCTAACCCTTTCCCAGACAATGACGACTTTTGACGACCTTTGGAAAGAAGTCTTATGAAAACATTGTGGCAAAAGGAGAAAATGGTGGTAACCAGCATTTTCTCCTTTTCCCACAATGTTTTTACCCTATTGATAAAGATTTGCACCATTTGAGCCACATTGATATTGTCGTCTGCAAATGCTTTGAATTTGGACAGGGCTAAAACTTTGTCGTCTGGTAAAGGGTCAAACCACGTTTTATAAGTTATTTGCAAATCCTTTGAAATTTTCAGATTTAAAATTTGTTTTTTAATAAAGAGTTACCCTTTAATCCATTACCACACAATCCCTACTTTTGACGACCCTAAGAAAGAAGCCTTTAGCAAACATTGTGGGAAAAGGAGAAAATGCTTGTAACCAGCATTTTCTCCTTTTCCTACAATGTTTTCTACCCTTCACAAAACAGATTTCAAATTTTCAGTCACTTTTATTTTGTTGTCTGCAAATGCTTTTGATTTGGACAAACCTAAATTTTTGTTGTTTGGTAATGAGTTAACACACAATTTCAAGTTTTAGTGTCCCTTTTGGAAAAAGACCCTTTGAAAATATAGTTTGAGAAAGGAAAAAAATGCTAGTGTGACCAGTATTTTCTCCTTTTTCCAGCAGTATTTTCTCTACTTTTGAAAGCTAATTCAAATATTTTTGTAGTATTTGAATTGTTTTCTACAAATGCTTTCAATTTGAACAAGTCAGAACTTTTGTTAAGTGGTAAGGAGTTAACTAATCTTTTTTATATGGCATACAAAGAACTTTAAAAACTTGTTACTATGTACATAAAAGACAAAGACAGGAAAATGCTTTATTTCATGCTTTTCGGTAGGATCTCGAGAAATAGCAGTGAAAATATTTTTCAATATTACACGGGTACAACCAGTGAAAATAACGATTTTCATGTTCTTGTTGTCTAGGTAAATTGCATGTGCCTCACAACCAGATGGAAATATGATATCATTTACCTTACATTTCTCAGGCTTGACGCAATATTGTAATGCGTTGCTATGCGGGAGGGGTACATCACAGGGGATAACTGAAAAGAACTGTACTGGATTTTGATAAAGCTCCTATCAGAAAGGATTAAAAGCATGAAATAAATAGAATATTTGGTTTTTTTTTTTTCGGTGAAAGACCGAAATTTATTTCATCGAGTGAACACCATCGCCACTCATGAAAATATTACCAATGGTTACCAATATGAAATAAATTTCGATCTTTCTGTGCCACTCGTGAAAATATTACCAATGGTGTTCTCTCGATGAAATGAATTTAGATCTTTCACCGAAAAAAACTAAAAAACCTTTATATGTTTCATGGATACAGAAACTATTTTCAAAGTGAAGTCAAGTGACTACATCATAACAAAATGGGGGAATTTGAAATTTCTAGAATTTTTTCCTTTGCCAGCATATTTTCTGAAAAATCTCATACAAAATGGAAAGAAAAAAATATATTCAGATAGTCACATGGTAGTTATCACACAACTTTGACTTTTAGGTTCAACAAAGTGGACAGCTATTGCATACCTTTATGGGAAAGAAGCATTCTCTTGTTTTTAAGCACTGGCTGCTTTTTCCTTGGTATTTCCATATCATTTAGATAATTCAAAATGTTTTTCATTCCATCAGATGTGTTTGGCTTGTGCCATATATATGTGCTGTTATTTGGTTGTACAATATTTCCTGTTCAGTAATTTGTAATATGTAGCTTTAAGTGCTTATTTGATTCGTTTCTTAAAAAGTATGGATACATTTCTTGTTTCACAAACATTGGACCCAGCCAATCTTAAAATTGATCAAAATACAACAGATACAATTCTGTTCAGATTTAAAATATAATTTAGCCCTGCCTTGTGAAAACTGAGTTGAAGCCTTTGCCAAACAATCCCCGATGTTTACAACCCAGAGGAATAAGCCTTCTGAAAACATTATTGGAAAGGGAGAAAATGCTGGTAACCAGCATTTTGTCCTTTTCCTACAATGTTTACCACTCTTCTAAAGTCAAGTTTAAAAGTTTCAATCACTTTTATTTTGTCGTCTTCACATGCTTTCAATTTGGAAAAGTCTAAAAATTTGTCATTTGGTAGATCTGCAAAAAGTATCGTTCTGGACAGCTTGCACAGTCTATGCAGGTTGACTTGGGTTGAAACTAGCTTGTAAAGGTAAATGTAAGGGAGAGGGGGGTGGGGGGGGTGCATTTGACAAGAAATGACCCTCTTCAATTGAAGAAAAAGAAGGCACACATATAAAAAAATTCATGAGTCTTGATCCACACTTCAAAAACAACTTTGGTCTTAAGTTGGTGCTTGCAAGATGATTTTTTTATCCGTATTTTCTTTGTTTGCTCTGTAGGAATCGCAGAATACATCGAAGGTTTTTGATTTTCATTTTTGTGCACGCCCATCATTCTGCTTTTTGGTTGTCAGCATATCACTTTCCTCTCGTCTTTTTTTCCTCTAATATCCTTCTGTTGCTATTGTGGTACTCTCTTTTACTAGTATGGACATATCTTTGTGGCACAGCAAAGATAATATACATGCAGATTGCTGGATAAGAGGGAGTGATGGCATTCTAAATCCATTAGTTCTCTCCCAAACCCTATGTTGTGGGTACTCACTAGAATCGTCTCGATGAGACGATTCTAATGAGTACCTACAACATAGGGTTTAGTGGAGAATTATTAATATTTTCAGTTATGAAATTAAAATCACTCCCTCTATCTTGAGCTCTGTACACAATTATTTATTGCTCAGGCTTTTGACTTATTATATCCGTACTTAATGTTTTGAGCCATGCTCTAGCAAAAGGAGATTTAATGCAGTGGTACAAAGTATCGATCAGCATCAGTTTGCGCAGTCCGACAAGGCTGGCCTGGATGGTAACTTCTTGTTTTTGGTAAAATTTTCTGCAAGACAAAGGACCATTTTACCTTAGACTTCAGCCTTTTGTTAGATAAAAACGGTTTTATGGATCCATGATTACATAATGACTGGTTTAGTGTAATGCATGAAGGAGATATGTACTTGAAACTCCCTTTTACCAGGGTATGGCTCATGTATACAGCAGTGGTTGACTTATTGTACCTCCACTTAGTGAATCATAAGGCAAGAGCTGACTAATTATACCCATACACAATGAATGTGTAGGAGGGGGGGGGTTGTTAAACTGGAATCAGCCTGTGTCTCCATGTGTCTTTCAGACGGTGAACATATACAAACTTCTTTATCAATTTTGCTTTCAGTATATTAAATTTGCATGTTTATTAATCAAATTTTTAGATGTGTTTGATGCATTGTTGGATATCTAACTTAAACTATGGAAGAGATATTCCCATAGACGTGAAACAATTTTGTACTAGTTCTGTTAACATTACCAAACGGTCCTTTACTTTAAACATATTTATTTACAAGTTATTACAACTTATACTGATCTCTCTTGATTCTGCTTCCTGGGAACTACACCAGTACTTGAGCCAAATGTGTGGGCCAATGAAAAATCCCAAGGTTGAAACCCGCTACCGGGTATCGAACTCAGGACCTTTAGGTTATGAGGCTGACGCTCTACCTCACAACCATGGACACCACACAACAGTCCTTTAACGACCTTGAAGAAAAAAAAAATAAAAAATTCACACTCAACTGACATTTTGGTTCCAGAGAGCAATGTCAAGGTTGATTTTCTTCAGCATACTTCATCAAAGTGGAAAGCGTAGATCAAGGGCCAGACTAGACTGTGCATTCAGACCTTGATCTGCACTGCAGTAAAGTCTACTATTACAGAATTTTTTTCATTCAATATGCACTGCCAGGGTACTACATGTATTTCTATTTCCTACTGTCATTAGTATATAAATATTAACCCATTCCTGTACACATAGGCTAGCTTTTTGTGATTTCTCCTTTTGCCACAATTCTTTGACATGCAGTTACATACATGTAATGCAAGGGATCAGATAATTTATGTGTATCTATAGTAGACAAAAGATTGTTGAGGGATAAAAACAAGCTTAAGCCTTAAACCACACAATCCCAAATTTTAATAACCCAGAGGAGGAAGCCTTTTGGAAACATCCTGGGAAAAGGAGAAAATGCTGGAAACCAGCATTTTCTCCTTTTCCCATGTTTTCTATCCTATTGCAGGCAGAGTCCACCATTGGAGCAACATTTAAATTATCTGTAAATGCTTTCAATTTGGATATATCTACATTTTTGTTATGTGGTAAAGAGTTTAAATCTCTGAGTCATTGTTTAACCCATTACCACACAATCCCTACTCTTGACGCCCCTGAGAAAGAAGCCTTTTGAAAACAATATGGGAAAAGGAGAAAATGCTGGTAACCAGCATTTTCTCCTTTTCCCACAGTGTTTTCTACCCTTCTCAGAACAGATTTCAATTTTTCAGTCACCTTTATTTTGTCGTCTGCAAATGCTTTCAATTTGAACCAGTCTAAAATTTTGTCGTGTGGTAAAGAGTTAAGTAAACTTTCTTATTTCATGCTTTCCGGTAGGATATCGAGAAGTAGCAGTGAAAATATTTTTCGATCTTACACTGGTACCACCAGTGAAAATACCGATTTTCACGTTCTTGTTGCCTAGGTAAATTGCGTGTGCCTAACAACCAGATTGGAAATATGACGTCATATGCCTTACATTTCTCGCGCTTGACGTAACGTTGCTATGCGGGAGGGGTACGCCACGGGGAATGAGGGAAAAGAATTGTACTGAATTCTGATAAAGCTCCTCCCAGAAAGGGTTAAAAGCATGAAATAAATAGAATATTTGTTTTTTTTCAGTGAAAGATCGAAATTTATTTCATCTCGTGAATACCTTCGGTAATATTTTCACTCGTGGCTGCGCCACTCGTGAAAATATTACCGATGGTGTCCACTCGATGAAATAAATTTCGATCTTACACCGAAAAAAACAAATATCCTCTATATCTCCTTGTGACATTGTATAATTTCTATTACCTTGCTGTAAATTCTGCTGGCTAAATTGTTTTCCTCTGTTATTTTAATTGTTTTCTAAATGAATCTTATTCAAATACCGAGTAGACTTTGAAGCCAACCTTGGCTTATAAATTTTTATGTTCATACTAAGCATCACATATCCATGTTATACCTATTCTTTATTAGCTTGGATCAAGGGATCAATAATTTCTTAATCCTACATTGTACATTCCCGAGTTTTGAAGACCCTAGCGAAGACGCCTTTTGGCAACTAAAGAAAAAGAAGAAAATGCTAGAAACCAGCATTTTCTCCTTTTTCCACAATATTTTCTACCTTGTCACAGATGAATTCTATCATTTTAACCACATTTTAATTGTTTTCTGCCAATGCTTTCCAATTGGATTGTCTACATTTTTGTTGTGTATTAAAGAATTGATTTCTCCATATTGCTTTTCAGTCTATATAGATATTTAGCAATAGCCTGTTAACCCATTACCACACAATCCCTACTTTTGACACCCCTGAGAAAGAAGCCTTTTGAAAACAATGTGGGAAAAGGAGAAAATGCTGGTAACCAGCATTTTCTCCTTTTCCTACAGTGTTTTCTACCCTTCTCAGAACAAGTTTCAATTTTTAAGTCACCTTTATTTTGTCTTCTGCAAATGCTTTCAATTTGGACCAGTCTAAATTTTTCTTGTGTGGTAAAGACTTTTATATGTCATGTTACCATTAGCATAATCTTTTTTGACAAAGTAACACCACAATATAAAAACAGAATATATTATCAGTATGGGACTTAGGCTGATTCAATACACAACATAGAATAACTAATTAACATTTACAGCTTTTTTCTTCTTTCTTGTTAGCTCAACTGAGCACAAAATGCTCAATGACAGCTTTTGTGACAGTGCTGTGTCCAACATGAAGACAGGTCAACAATTACCTTATGTGCTCTCAAGAGGCCTTATTTTTCCTCCTTTTCCCACAATGTTTTCTACCCTATCAATAAACAATTCCATTGTCAAATTGTCATCTGCAAATGCTTTCAATTAGGATGGGGCTAAAATTTTGTTATCTGGTAATGGGTTAAACTTTATCAGTCCTAGGTGTTTTTACTCAGGTGAGCACTTTAGAGCCATTGGCCCTCCTGTTTTGAAATTAATTCTGATTTTCTAACTATCTGAGCTATTTTTTTAGCTGAATTAATGCATGAACTGGAGTTTTATTAGAATGGACATTGGTATTTTGAATTTATATGATTTTGTCTTCTTTGCTCACACACTTATTCATATACTTACAGCATTACACTGTGATGATAAGCCCATTTTACCAAATTATTGGTGTTTTGTCATGTAATATTGTGCCATATTATGGATTATTTTGCTGTTTATTTTTCCACAAACGTACATAATCATATTCTGTTCTCACACATATTTTCTGAATGAATTTTAGAATAAGTGACTGAAAAAGCTATAATCTAATAAAAACTGCTTACGTTGGTTCTTTACCTTAAATTTTGGTTTTATGTTTAACCTGTCTTTTATGACCTTTAAGAAGAAAGCTCTTGAAACTATGTGGGAAATGCAGAAATTGCTGATAACCAGCATTTTCTCCTTGTAACACAATGTTTTAACTTTTTCAAAACCAGAAAATTATTTTTAAGGCTTGACTGAGTCTGTCACCTGCAAGTGTATAAGATTTTGTTGAGAAAGTTTGTCATTTGGTAAAAAGCTATACTGCCACACAGAAATGATTACCATTATTTTAAGGGTTTTTGGTAATAAAAAAAATCCTCAAATTATTTTGCATATGCTTAGAATTTAACTTGAGGGGCTAATGAGAGTCATATTATTTTATTGTTGTCATTTTATCTCCTAATCTTACTAAAGTTATTTTGATTTTATAAAGTAATTTTTAGGTCTAATTACTCAAGTGAAGTTAGAGCTTAAAGGCTCAATTTTTATTGCTTGTTACAGGAAGCTGGGTGTAAAGACTTGGTGGAAGATTTACTGAAGGAACGAGAAGAGCTAAGGTATACCTTTACAGAATAACCGTTAGTGTGCCACATATTTGATTGATGAATGAATAGCGTTTTAAGGCCCATCTATAACTTAGGTCATATTGGGTGCACATACTTAGTAAACAATAATGGGAGATGAAAATTTCACACATGTGCAACAACATAAGACAAACATGCCTTTTACGACATGCATGCTGTCATGTTTGTTCCGCAAGATGAAATGGCAGATGTGACGATCGTGGGACTGCAAGATTTATTGATTGAATGGAATTTTATGCCATTTTTAACATTACTGTAGTCATTATGCAACAACTCAGTTGTTTTATGTATGTTCTGAGTATCATCTGTACCAGGCTAGCACTCTGAAGTACTGTATAACGGGTTTTTTTTACGTGCTGCCAATTTTTACTAATTTTTACGGATGAAAAATATTCGTAAAAATTCGACGCATAAAAAATTACAGCGTAAAACATTAGTATTGTATCGATATGATATAAAGGGTTATCAGTATGTTATACCTGTGCACTAAATACACGCAATATAAGAATTTATTCATTTGTGTTATGATTACGTGTGATATGGCTTCTCTCAATCAGTCATCTCTATTTGGATATTTTAAGCCCAGCTTCCGTGCCCAAACAGAAAACTAACTGAGAATTCCAATCCATACTATACGTGAATTGAATATTCAGGTTAAAAATGCTTCGACACCACGTAAACGAGGCACCGTTTTGAAAGTCGACATGTTGATAATGGCGGTGATGAGAATTTGACTTGGCGTTGGGCCGCTTCAATAATGTCACAAATGGGACTTGTAAAAAGACCTGGCTGTACAACTGTAAAACACGAGGTTAAAAATTTCGATGAGCTAAAGGAGGGCTTTCTAAACACAGTGAAAAAAGTAATGATAGATGACAATTAATGTGCCTCCATGGTTAGTTATCAATTATGACCAAACAGGTATCTGTTAAAACAGTTATTCGCACGTCAAAACAGTTACCGCTATTCGCACGCCAAACAAGAGTGACACTTTTCTTTCAACCTGTATTTAAAACAAACAATACACTTATAATTTCAAATGAAAGAATGGACACTGCACTGATATTTTTAATGCTGTAATTTTTTACGCATGTTAAGAATTAGTAAAAAATAAAATCGTAAAAAGTTAAATCGCGTTTTTTTAGCTCAAATCCGTAAACTTTTACAGCAGTAAAAAAAAAACGTTATATGGTATTTTGGCCAAGGACACTCTATGCAAATATGAAAATCAAAGTACTTCAAGTGAAGCTTAAACCCAAGACCTCCAGGTTAAAAGTCCTATCCTATTCTTTTTACACCAATAGTATCCCTGTAGAGTGTTAATCGTTTACCAAACAATTCCTGGTTTTTACAACCCTAAGATAGAAGCCTTTTGAAAACATTGAGGGAAAAGGAGAAAATGCTGAAACCAGCATTTTTTCCTTTTCCCACAATGTTTTCCACCCAGCTGAAAACAAATTTCAATTTTTGACTTGTTTAGATTGTCATCTGCAAGTGCTTTCAGTTTGGACCAGTGTAAAATTTTGCTCTGTGGTAAAGAGTGAAAGAAACTTAAGACACATAATTGTTCTTGAAATGACCTAAACAGTTGCAATTTCTAGGTTACTATTTCCAGTATGTCTCTGAAAAGTGCATGAAAGCATGTATTGTGCAGCCTGATCTTGATTTAGATTGGCTAGAAAAGCCACCACAGCCATGAAGAACAAGTTAAGGGGTATCATTGGCTGTCATTCTTAGCTCACCAGAGAATGAAGCGCTTTTGGAAAGTACATGTACATGTACTGTGTACAACACTGTGCATCATCTGTTGTCCAAGTGTCAACAATTTGTGTGCACTCTAGAGACATGTTGCCTGTATTATTCTCATGAAAGTTGTCTGGTCTCACAAAAGTTAGAAATTTGATCATCTTGAGTAAAAAAGTAGATCTCCAGGCCAAATCTTAGAAAAACCTTTGTCTGCACTTGAGAAAGCAACCCTTTCTGCCCAGTAACCATGGAAATCATTCAGAGTGCTTGTCTTCATAAAATCTCGGGGAGTGTGAAATTGGGTCATTTTGGGTCAAAAAGGAGGTCCCTGGGCCAAATCTGGTCAACCAGCAATTTCTCCTTTCCCACAATGTTTTCAAAAGCCATTCTTCTTCAGAGACGTTTACTCAGTCCCAAACGACAATATTTTAGGCTTGTTCAAATCTAAAGTATTTGCAGATGACAAAATAAAAGTGACTGAAAATATGAAATTTGTTTGTGAAGGGTAGAAAACATTGGTTACCAGCATTTCCTCATTTTCCCACAATGTTTTCTAAAGGCTTCTGTCTCGGGATTTTGTGGTAATGGGTTAAATCACAGGATTGTGTGGCATCCAATTTCATGAGTAAAGGATGGTTCTGCCACTAATGTGTCATCTTCGCAAACCAAGGTTACGATCAGTACGTGGATCATACCTTGGCAGATCGAGTCCTATTTCGAGATTCTTGCGGTACACCCTCTATCCGATGCTGTTTTTATCCCCCTTAACATATTATTCCTGATAGCCAATGAAATATTGTTTTACAAACCGCTTACGAATACAATAATTCAACATGAAGCAATAACCACAAACATACTTCGACATTCCATCTTCAGGTGCTGGAAGAGAGCCTAAAACTTCCGATAATTTATTGGTCACACTGAAACCTTCTGTAAATATTGTTTGTCTATGTTTTTTCAGTAAAGAATTATTTCGGACCCTGCTTACATCCATGGTTTTATCCATGTTTGCCTAATATTTTTATCCGAAAAGTCACGACCTTGTTCTATTTTTATCAAAGATGAAATGTTATGAGCGATTTGATTGTGTAGTTAGAGCTGGCTGCTACCAATGAAAATGTGTATAGGGGAATGTAAAAATCAAGCTCGATCCGCCAAGGGTAGAGTAGCATAGTGGATAGTCAGCCTTGGCTTGTGAAGATGCTAGTGTGTAAATTATTGGGAACATTTTACAGATCATGTTTAGAATTTCAAACATTCAAACATTGTCTAAACTGGACATTTTGATAAAAGTATCAACTTTTATTGCAGGAAGCAGTTGAAAGGCATGTGCAATAAAAGATTTGGCAGCATGTTTAGAACACATCACAATCCAACGTATTTTAGCCGACGTCTAGCAAGATTTGCCGATATATACATGTCTAGACCAACGAACCTGTTGCAGTTTTCTGTGGATCACACATTTTACCCAAGACGAATGGCATTACCCCATGAACCTCTACCATTTGGCGACTATTCTCACAGAGATTGTTCTAATATATATCAGTAATTGTATTTATTGGTTTTAAACCATTTTAACATTCAGTGTTAACATTTAGCTGTGTGTGTTGAAGGTTTAGCATCCATAGGATTTTTAATTCTTTACAATGTGATAAAATTTTACACAATTTTTATCCAAAATTGAAGGTATTTGCCAACAAAAAAATTAAATTTGGCACAATCAAATGCATTTGTGGGTGAGAGTAGAAAACATAGTGGGGAAAAAAAGAGAATATAGACTGATTATCAGCATTTTCTTCTTTTCCCTCAGTGTTTTCCAAAGCCTTTTCTGTTGAGTCTGTAAAACTCAAAAATGTTAATCCTTTACCACATAATGCCCAAAAACACTGAGGAAAAAGTCTTTTGAAAGTGTTGTGGGTAGAGGAGAAAATGCTGGTAAGCAGTATTTTCTTCTTTTCCCAAGATATTTAATTTCTACACTGTCAAAAGAAGAAAAAAAATACCATTTAAGAAACATTAATATTTAACATTTACACATGGTTTTAACCCATTACCAAACAGCAATATTTTAGGCTTATCCAAATCGAAAGCATTTGCAGACGACAGGGTGAAAGTGACTGAAATTTTGAAATTTGTTTTGTGAAGGGTAGAAAACATTGTGGGAAAAGGAGAAAATGCTGGTTACCAGCATTTTCTCCTTTTCCCACAATGTTTTCTAAAGGCTTCTTTCTCAGGGTCGTCAAAAGTAGGGATTGTGTGGTAATGGGTTAATTGGACAAGTCTACATTTTTGTCATAAGGTAAAGGGTAAACTCTCTTCCTCACCAAAAATTCGAACTCTTTACCGAACAACCCCTGGTGTTTACGACTGCAAGAAAGAAGCCTTTTGAAAACATTGTGAGAAAAGGAGAAAATGCTGGTAATCAGTATTTTCTCCTTTTCCCACAATGTTTTCTATTCTCGAAACAAATTTCAATTTTTGAGTTACTTTCATAGTGTCATCTGCATGTGCTTTCAATTTGGACCAGTCTAAAATTTTGTGGTTCGGTAAAGGGATAAATCGTCTTTGTTGAAAGCATTTGCAGGTGACAAATGTTGCTGAAAAAATCAGTTATGAGAGAAGAGAAATAAGTGTGTGTAAGGCTTTTTCCCCCTTTCCCATGTTTCTAAGTTCAAGGTTGTATTAGCTTTCTACCCCTGTGAGAAACAGATTTGAAAGTATGGGATATGGAAGAAGTTATAGCTTTAAGCAATTCCTATTATTTTTTTGCATTCGTTGTAAAAAGATTCATCTTTGTCAAAAGTATTTACAGTGTGTCACTTTTACTAGTACATAATTTTATTATATTTTTCTAGGTATAGCCAATAAGCTACCTTATTAGGTTTCAGAGTGATTTGTAAAGAACCATCACATTAGTTTTGCTAAATAGATGGGTAAACTCGCCGAACTTACCAAATCAGATTTTATAATCAGTTCAGACTTAACCCATTACCACATAATCCCTACTTTTGACACCCCTGAGAAAGAAGCCTTTAGAAAACATTGTGAGAAAAGGAGAAAATGCTGGTAACCAGCATTTTCTCCTTTTCCAACAGTGTTTTCTACCCTTTACAAAACAAATTTCAATTTTTCAGTCACTTTTATTTTGTCGTCTGCAAATGCTTTCAATTTGGACCAGTCTAAAATATTGCTGTTTGGTAATGAGTTAACCCTTTCCCCCTAAGGCATTCCCATGGCATCTCTAATTGACCCTAAATAACAGCAAGTCGTTTCGTATGTGTAAATGACACCTTTTGATAGCATAGAAAACATTATGGCAAAAGGTGAAATTGCTCGTCACGAGCAATTTCACCTTTTGCCACAATGTTTTCCAAAGGCTCCTACAAGCAATGCGTAGAAATGAGAATCTATGGAGTAAAGGGTTAAAAAAACTACTGGTAAGGTTTTTGGTAGGTGTATTTCACCCACCCCTGCCTAATTATCACATAAGGTTGTGCCAGACATTTTTTAACAATTGTTCTTAAAGTTACTGGTATGCCTGACATTTTCTTGCGTTTGATGTACAAGCCTTAGTTTTATTGCTGTTGTTTCTTTTTAAAAAAATCTTTCACAGGCAGAATGCTCCTTATTTTTAGTGATTAACTCTTTACCACACAATCCCGACTTTTAACGACCCTAAGATAGAAGCCTTTTGAAAACATTGTGAGAAAAGGAGAAAATGCTGGTAACCAGCATTTTCTCCTCTTCCCACAATGTTTTCTAACCTTCCCAAAACAAATTTCAATTTTTTAGACATCTTCATTTTGTCATCTGGAAATGCTTTTAATTTGGAAACGTCTACAATTCTGTTGTTTGGTAAAGAGTTAAATCAAAAACTTTACATTCAAGATGAACTTTTATTATATACATGTACCTACAAAACTTTCGGCTGAAATACATGTATTGCTTGTGGACATGAATGAAAAATAAACATATCCAGCATGTCAGATACTCTCCAAAATATTGTGTAACAACACTGACTTGTAGAAGACTACTTTTAGCTTGGTTCCCAGTTCTATTTGTCAAATTTTTATGTCAAAAATTATCTCCCTTAAGCCAGTACTTAACTCTTTACCACTCGAGAAAATTTTAGACTGGTCCAAATTGAAAGCATTTGCAGACGACAAAATAAAGGTGACTGAAAAATTGAAATTTGTTCTAGGAAAGGTAGAAAACACTGTGGGAAAAGGAGAAAATGCTGGTTACCAGCATTTTCTCCTTTTCCTACAGTGTTTTCAAAAGGGTTCTTTCTCAGGGGCGTCAAAAGTAGGGATTGTGTGGTAATGGGTTAAATCATAAACTTTCCATTCATGATGAACTTTTATCATATATATATATGTGCTTACAAAGCTTTCGGCTGAAATACACAAATTACTTGTGGACATGAATGAAAAATAAACATATCCAGCATATCAGATACTGTCCAAAATATTGTGTAACAACACTGACTTGCAGAAGACTTCTTCCAGCTTGGTTCCCATTTCTATTTGTCAAATTTTTATGTCAAAAATTATCTCCCTTAAGCCAGTACTTAATTCTTTACCACACGAGAAAATTTTAGACTGGTCCAAATTGAAAGCATTTGTAGACAACAAAATAAAAGTGACTGAAAAATTGAAATTTGTTCTAGGAAGGGTAGAAAACACTGTGGGTAAAGGAGAAAATGCTGGTTACCAGCATTTTCTCCTTTTCCCCCAGTGTTTTTAAAAGGCTTCTTTCTCAGGGGCGTCAAAAGTAGGGATTGTGTGGTAATGGGTTAATTTCTAACCATTTTGGGATAAGAACGACAACAATTGCAACATTTTAAGGTTAGAATGTGTAGGTATACTGTAAACAGACAGTGATGTAGAAGTAAATTTCCAGGTGCATGTATTTTAGCCGTACTTTGTAAAAAGGGGCTATTATCAATATGCAAAAAGTATTGACTCAAATCAGTCTGCAAAGTCCACGCAGTGTGACCTTGGCCAAAACTTTTTGCTTTTGGTGAATTTTTTGCTTGTCACAGGGCCATTCTACCTCATTAATAAGCCAGTTTTTAGACAAGGTTGATTTTATGAATCTATATTCTCAATAAAAGCCCCAGAATGTTAAATTTACTACAACATAGTATTCTGTAATTGCATGAATTTAAAATGACTAAATACAAGTTTTATTGTGAAGACAGGTTTATTTCTTTTTTTACCAGTTTATTTACAATGAATAAAAAAAAGGTGAAAATTCAGAAGCAACAATTGTTCACAGATAAATAACAAGTTACGGTCTTTAACTTTTTAACATTTCTGGATTCCAGAAACCTTTGAAACAAGCAGAATTTGGTATTTCAAAGGGCATTTATATTCAAGTTTATTGTTTGACTATTTGAGTACATTCTTATGAAGCCTGCTGCAAATACAGAAAATAATATGTAAGATGATGAGGTTTCACTACATCAATTGCCTTTGTAGCCAAGGTAGATCAAGATTAAACTGCAAAAAACATGCAGTCTGATCTTTGCTGAAACATTCTGTACAAGGGCAGCCTTGAATTAGCTTTCAGCAATCAACGAAACAGCTAAACCTTGAACTGGACAGAATTGAAAGCATTTGCAGACAATAAAACAAAAATGTAGCTAAACAATGATTTCTGTCCTTGATAGGGCTGAAAACATTGTGGGAAAATGAGAAAATGCTGGTTACCAGCATTTTCGCCTTTTCCCACAATGTTTACAAAATCCTTCTCTTACAGGGTTGTTCAAATCGGGATTGTATGGTAAATGATTATAATCCTGTCTCATTCCTAGAATGAACACCCACAGGGTTTATTCGTTGCTCTATGCATTAACATTCTTGCCATCAAGTTATTGATATAAAAACACTAAACAGATTTCTGCATTCAATAGTGTGCAATAAAATTGTTTGAACTGTTTTGAAGTTCTTTCTCTCTCATACATCAAACGAAATAGCATTTTTCTTTTCTTGTGTACACACCAACCATTCATAGTTGCATTTTTATATGAACTCCCTCATATTTGGTTCAGCCAACCAGAAATTGTGCTATTATATTAATTCTTTACCACACAATCCAAACTTTTAACAGCCCTGAGAAAGAGGCCCATAGAAAACGTTGTCAGAAAAGGAGAAAATGCTGGTAACCAGCATTAACCAGCATTTTCTCCTTTTTCCCACAATATTTTCTACCTTATCAAAGTTAGAAATCATCATATTAAGATTTAATTTGTTGTCTGCAGATGCTTTGAATTTGGTCCAGTCCAAAAATTTGTCTTTCAGTAAAGTGTTAACTGAGATTAAGAACCATTCAAATTGATTGGTGAGAGGACCAGCACTTTCTCACATACTCGTAGAGCCATGCTCTGACAAAGTTGGGTTTAATGCATCTGCAAGAAGCATTCTACTTGGTCTGCTTGACCTTTATCAAAGATTTTTGCTTTACGTTAACTCTGTACATGTCCTATACATGTCCATCCTACCAAAACATTCAGTGGGTTATTAACCTTTTACCACACGAGAAAATTTTTGACTGGTCCAAATTGAAAGCATTTGCAGACGATAAAGGTGACTGAAATATTGAAATTTGTTCTTGGAAAAGTAGAAAACACTGTGGGAAAAGGAGAAAATGCTGGTTACCAGCATTTTCTCCTTTTCCTACAGTGTTTTCAAAAGGCTTCTATCTCAGGGGCGTCAAAAGTAGGGATTGTGTGGTAATGGGTTAAACAAAATGGATCTTTGTAATTTTGTATTTACTTGCATGGTGAAATGCATCACAGAAATGCATTATACTCAGTTTTACCAAGGCATGGCTTATTTACTTTAAAACTTTGGCGAATCTTTGTACATGCATTCATACTGTGCAATGATCTATTCATACTTGTGCAAGGACTTACTACATTATTTTTACCAGCGTTTTCCTCCTTTTTCCAAGATGTTTCCAAAAGGTCTTTCTTCAGGGTCAATAAACACAAGATTGTTTGGTAAAAGGTAAAGTACATCCACATCCCTGTACTTGTGATAGATCTGTATCAAGTTTTTGAGTTCATATCAGATTAGATTCTATACTGATAGAAACTTTAAATCTTCTGAAAAATCAACCATTTTATACACAAGGTCATCATCTGCAGTAAGGCCATGGCCCCATCACTTTTTTGACCAATTACGGTACTTGTCACACCGCTTGCAAGAATTGTCTCAAAATACACTCAAATTGCAATTAGAAATATGTCAAGTTAAAATATTTCCTCACTTGACGAACTCCAAATGAGTTCCATGGCAGTGCAGCTTTTCAAAAGCAAATGAAATAGCCCTCATGCAGAAACAAATGCTTGATGTATGAAAAATATCAACTTGGCAATATTTAACGTATTGTATTTTATTTATTTATGCCAAGCATTGGTGATTTCTGGACTGGTGAAAATAAAACATGGTTTTAGGAAGTTAACCCTTAACCAGACAGCGAACTTTTAGGATTTTCCATCCTGAAAGCAGTTCGAGACAGCATTACAAATGCAGCTAAAAAACTTGGCATTGAGAAAGATTTTGAGACAGCATTACAAATGCAGCTAAAAAACTTGGCATTGAGGGAAAACATTGTGAGGAAAAGGAGAAAATGCTGGTATTAAGCATTTTCTCCTTATCCCACAATTTTTTCTACAGTTGTTTTCCTCAGAGTTTTTATAAACAAAAGTTATTTGATGAAAAATTACAGGTTTCAAAAAAGGAATCAGGCAAGACTCATCTTTAACTCTTTACTTAACAATCCCACCTTTTAACAGCCCTGAGAAAGAAGCCTATAGAAAACATTGTGGGACTAGGAGAAAATGCTGGTTACCAGCATTTTCTCCTTATCCCACAATATTTCTACCCTATCAAAGTCAGGATTCATCATATTGACAAGATTCAATATGTTGTCTGCAGATGCTTTGAATTTGTTCCAGTCCAAATATTTGTCGTTGGGTAAAGAATTAACAATACAAAATTGTTGATGTAAATATCTAAGAAATCAAGCATACTTAAAGCAAACCTTCCTTTCAGTCTTGAAAAATAGTAAACACAGCAAGAATGTGTTTGATAACAGGTACGCAGTATTTTCTTTCATAAATATATTGCAAGACAGTTTCCAGATATGTACATGTATGAGTATGTCTTGCTTTTTTTAAAGACCCCGTCTCTGCAAAATTATTGATCTAAAAGCTGGCTTCTGGCTTTTGCAAGTGCCGCATTCCAATTACCTTGATAAATGGGACCATATTTGTCAAATGCTCAATCTATTGTTTCAATTCTTGTATTCAAGACTATCTGTTTGATTGGCTTAGACAACAGGCCACTACCAATCCAATGACTTGTCTTTTAATTGAGAATTCTAACATTCAAACTGTCGATTCAAGTAACCCATCAGTCAATAAACTATGATCACGATCTTAGGTGATCATAAAAAATTTTAATACCAGAGCAAGACTTAGTATTCAATGACCTGGGCCCATATTCACCATCCATTCTTGAGAATAGTCTTAACCTCCAATGTTCTCTAAATTTGTAAGTAACACAACTTCTGATTGGCTAAACCCATTGGTTTAGCCAATCAGAAGTTGTGTTACTTACAAAATGTTACTTACAAAATGTAGAAAACTCTGGAGAATGAGACAAAGAACATTCTTGAAAATAGTTGATGAATACAGGCCCTGGTTATATACCCTTGGCCACTGAATGCTTCTGAATTCTGCATCTCTACTGGAATCTTCATGACCATCTGAAGGATCACAATTGTAATTAAATGATAGATGAATCAACAAAATACTGCCCCTTGTTCACCAAGGTCATGAAAAACAGTGTATACACTGTAAATTTGGCATCTCACTTGTCTCTGTCATGATGGTTCGTAAGAAAATCACAATATCAGACTTGTGATATAAATATGAAGCTCTCGCCATGGGTTGGTACCTTTTGCCTTCTCTTATCTCTATCACAATGATTTGAAAGAAAATCTATTTCAGGCTTGAGATATAAATATGAAGCTCCCTCTGCACATGTGTATCTTTATGCTACATAGGTGTACACTTTTCTGAAATGAACAAAATTATTTGTCATTTATTAATTCTTATCCCTTAACCCATTACCACACAATCCCTACTTTTGACGCCCCTGAGAAAGAAGCCTTTTGAAAACACTGTGGGAAAAGGAGAAAATGCTGGTAACCAGCATTTTCTCCTTTTCCCACAGTGTTTTCTACCCTTTCCAGAATAAATTTCTATTTTTCAGTCACATTTATTTTTTCGTCTGCAAATGCTTTCAATTTGGACCAGTCTAAAATTTTCTCGTGTGGTAATGAGTTAACCAAACTACAAAATTTTAGACTTGGCCAAATTGAAAGCCCCTGCATACTACAAGATAAATAAGACTCACAAATAATTGTGGCGCCGCATGAGTGGTGGCACTATATTTTTATTCGGGTTTGAAAAGTACCTATGGAGGCAGCCATATCGTTAACTCGGCTTACAGTCATTTCGCAACTGGGTCATTTCGTACCTTTGCCATTTCGTACAATATTGGTAATTTTGTGCTCACCTTTTTCTTGGGGTCATTTCATACTCACCTCGATCCTTTTTGGTCATTTTTCATACCCAGTTTTTAATATCAATTTGGCAAGTTGAAACCTAGTTTTTAATATTACTTATTTTCTTCTGTAGTTTCTCGAATGACAACAGCTTTTGTACATAGCTCCAAATTAAAATTATGATAAATTATACCAAAGAATAGCTATGATATGATTTTTTTGAACTTTTAAGTTGCATTGTAAGGATTGTTTTGGATATCTCAGTTCATTTCTCACCTAATTCTGCACAAATTTACTTTGGTCAATTTGAAATGCTGTCATGTGCCCTATTTCAGAAACAACTGATTGGTGGCGCCATTGATTTTATGCATCAACATTTTTTCTTAATGTCATTTTAGAAGAAAAGAAAATATTGTAGGGAGAAATAAAAAACTCTGGTTACTAGAATTTTCTCTTTTTCCACAATGTTTTCATGTCTTCTTTAACTCATTACCAGATGACAATATTTTAGGCTTGTCCAAATCAAAAGCCTTTGCAGACGACAAAATAAAAGAGACTGAAAATTTAAAATTTGTTTTGTGAAGGGTAGAAAACATTGTGAGAAAAGGTGAAAATGCTGGTTACCAGCATTTTCTCCTTTTCCCACAATGTTTTCTAAAGGCTTCTTTCTCCGGGTTGTCAAAAGTAGGGATTGTGTGGTAATGGGTTAAAGTAACTAAGACTGGGGGCTGTTTGGTCAAATGCTGAACCAAGATTCAATTGCTTTAGCAGGCAGTGAAGTTCAAGATCAGACTGCACAAGTACATAGCAACAAACGCACATCATTACTCTTTACCATACAATATCAGAAGTCCAGATAGAGGGAGTGATTTTGAATGCAAAATTGAAAATACTAATTATTCTATACTACTCAAACTTTGATAGGGATCACTTACATATTTCTGTATGGGTTTATAAGTTACAACAGTTTTGCATAAACTCTTTACCATACTGTAAAACTCTGGATTTGTCCAAGTTGAAAGCATTTTCTGACCAAAAAACTAAATGCAATGTGCACTATGCTGTCTGGTATCCAGCATTTTCTCCTTTTCCAAAAATGTTTTCCAAAGGCTTCTTTCTCCATGTCTTTAACAGTCAGCATGGTGAGGAAAAGGCTGAAAGATCCATTTCCACCGGTCATTTTATTGCTCAGTGTGGCAATGTAACTTATTGTAAATTCATACATGCCACATATACATTTAGAGTGAATCTTTTAGGTTGATCCCTAGCAAATTTTGAGTAGTATACAATGTTATGGGTACTCATTGGAGTCGTCTCCATGTGGAATTGTCTCATGGAGACGATTCAAAAGAGTACCCACAACATAGAGTTTGGAAAAGAAATAATGGATTTAGAATAGAGTCATTCCCTCTTATCTGGAGCTCTGGAAATATTATCTCCACATCCAACAGTGTAGATCAAAGATCAGACTGCACATTCTATGCAGTCTGATCTTGATCTACACTGTCCATAAAAAGGTCAGAGAGTCGTGCTTTGCAAAGCATATAGATAATTCAATGAACTAAAATATATATAACAAAGGTAAAAAGTACAAACCTATCGTCTGGGGTTCTGGCTAGATATTCTCTCTCTATTAGACCTTCTATTCTCTTCTTTATCACAACTGGACTGGGTAAGAACCTACTCTTCAACTGTTCTGTACACTGAAATATAAATATGGTTTGTAAGATAAAGTCTTTACCAAATCATATTTTAGTCTTGTTAAATTAAAAGGCAGTTACTGATGACATAACATTATTGCTGAACTGATGAGATTTATCTCTAAAAGGTAGAAGGTTGCCACAGCATTTTTTCCTTTTCCCACAGAGTGTTCAAAATTTTTCTTCTTCAGGATTGCTAAAAACATTACACTTATTTATATGGAAGCTTTAACCCATTACAACACAACCCCTACTTTTTACGACCCTGAGAAAGAAGCCTATAGAAAACATTGTGGGAAAAGGAGAAAATGCTGGTAAGCAGCATTTTCTCCTTTTCCCACAACGTTTTCTACCGTTGACAAAACAATTTTCGAATTTTCAGTCACTTTTTATTTTGTCGTTTGTAAAAGCTTTCCATGTGGACAAACCTAAAATTTTGTTGTTTAGTAACGAGTTATATTAAGACTTTCAGCCCAAAGGTTGATTTGTCAAGTGTCATGTATAAGGCTGTTTATACAGGAGTCGCAAGTCTGAACCTCAGCTTGGCAAAACTTTTTTTTTTTATGAAAACTGTTAAAGAAAATTGTTTTAACCTTGTTCAACTCTAAATCAAACTACATATCTTAATACAAATTCAAGTCATTTGCAGACAAAAGCTACAAGTCACTCAAATGGCAAAACCTGTCTATGATAGGGCAAGAAAACATTGCGGCAAACGATGAAAATACTGGTAATCAACTTTTTCTCCTTTCCTGAGTGTTTTCAAAACCATTCCTCCTTATGGCTGTTGACACATGGGGTTGTCAGGTAAACCAGAAGTTGAAAAGCAGCCAGTACTGTGACTTGGAATGATAAAAGGAAACACCACGAATGTATGGATATGTGCAATGTCTATAGTGATATACCTATAACGTTGTAGAAAAACGCCACAAAACACCTGACAAGGGTACAATAAGTCTTAACTCTTTACCAAATGACAAAATTTTAGGACTGTCCGAATTGAAAGCATCTGCAGACAACAAAATAAAAGTGACTTAAAACTTGATATTTCTTTTGTGAAGGGTAGAAAACACTGTGGGAAAAGGAGAAAATGCTGGTTACCAGCATTTTCTCCTTTTCCCACAATGTTTTCTATAGGCTTCTTTCTCAGGGTCGTCGAAAGTAGGGATTGTGTGGTAATGGGTTAAGTTCTCAATTCCATGTCTTACCTCTGTTACTAATACATTGTGTTGAAGCTTTCGTCGGGCTTTCATTATCCTTACAATGGCTGCCTCAATCGTAGATGACAGTTAAGGTAAAACAAATTGACATCTTTAGAATTGAATTTATACGATGTGTAGCACGTCAATCAACTTTTTAAACCTTATTGTTATTAAAACTAGAATTAAAGTTGACACATTTAATTCCTGATTTACACATTTTACAATTCAATTTTCTGCCAGTGACTTAAAATTTGACCGACTAATTAGCCAGCAATGGGCTTTACAGGCATCCTTCACAACCCCAGCTGCTAATGTGGTCAGCGTATTGAGATTGGACTAATCAAAACATATACATTCTGACCTTTGATCTATAATGCAAGCTCCGCAGAATATGCAGTCCGGATCTAGGCTATAAATGGTAATTACCTTATGAAAAATTTGGATTAAACAATCAACAAATTATAACAGGAAGGTTTTTCATTTTCCCGGAGGTGAACATCAATTAATACAAAACTTAATCTAGGTTTTACAGGTTTCTTTAAGAGGAGTCAATAATAACTATATGTTCAAACTTTTATCACTAAAGGATATTCATGTTTTCTATCTTCGTCCACTTTTGTCCGAGTTTCTTTTCTCTCTGGCTCTGCTTCTCCTTTAGTTGCAGCAACTATAATTATCAAACATACACATATATATTTCACACTAATGTATCACAATGTAGACAATTTGCAAACAAAAAACCTGCAGTTATTTCTAAACCCTTTACAGAATGACAAAATTTCAGACACGCCCACTTCAGAATATATGCAGAAAAAAAATAAAATGTGCCTCAAAAGTTGGAATCTGGTTTTGACTGAGGAGAAAACATTATGAGCAAAGGCATTTTCTCCTTTTTCCACCATGTCTTCAAATATCTTCTAATCCAGAGTCATTAAAACTTGTTTGGTACGGGTTTAAGGAACAAACATACATGGTATAATATGTGAATTCCATTGTTGCCTGATTGCTGGTTTGATCCATGGCTAGATCAATTTCTGAATGAAGACTGAGCATAGTCATTGCAAAAAGATCCATTCCTATCTCACCACTGATCACTGTTTTGATGGTCGAATGCACGGACGGGTCTATTGGCTGCGTGATATAACTGTCATAACATTCAAAACAGACTGACCAACAGATGCATACATGCACATACACCTAAGTGACTTACAACAATGTCTCTTTCACTAAAAGCATGCTGAACAAAAATTATGTTAGGATATAAGTGACTCCAATATCAACCCTTTCCCAAACGGCAAATTCTGGACCAGACCAAGTTGAAAGCATTTTGCAAGTGACAAATTAACAGTTGCTAAAAAGATGATTTGTCTATATGACAGGGTAGAAAACATTGTGGGAAAAGGAGAAAATGCTGGTTACCAGCATTTTCTCCTTTTCCCACAATGTTTTCAAAAGGCTTCTATTCCCGACCCGTAAAAACCAGGGATTATTTGGGAAAGGGTTAATGAGTAGTAGACACTTCATACTAAATTTGATAAATAGAGGATAATCAACTGGTTATTTCTGATATGAAAAATATCTCATGAGGATGTGTTGAAAAAATGAGTGTGCAGCACGAGTTTTTTTAAAGCCTTGCGACGCATCCGAGTGAGATATTTTTCAAATCAAAAATAACCAGTTGATTATTCTATTTATTATATACCTTTCTGACATCATTAGTTCCTAATTTACGGCAGGAAGTGAAAGTTGATATCGTCACTAGTGATGATATCTAAATTTATTACACTGGGAAATTCCAGGATTTCACTGCTAGGTATATAATAAAACAAACTACCTGTTTGAATCTTCACTCGGTACAATTTTGAAGTGAACTGGTCGTTGACTGTAAATACATGAGTTGGTTCTGAAATAAAACCATCATAGATGAGCAGAACTGTTGCAGGACAGTTAATAATCCCAACCAACTGCCTGGTCAGTTAACACATTACCACACAATCCCTACTTTTGACGACCCTGAGAAAGGAGCCTTTAGAAAACAATGTGTGAAACGGTTTACCGATATACCGATTAACCGCGGTCTGTTCAAAGAAAAAACCGAAACCGGTACGAATTTTACCGTATCGGTATTTCTTCAATATGTCAACTTCTCGTAATTGCATTAGAAAGTCCGGTTTTCCCCAAAATTCGGTCAGAAATCGATCGTTTTTCAACAATCTGAAAGATTTACGAAAGCGAAAGTTGTTTATTTTTTCTACAGGCGGTGTCACCGGTGTTAAGGTAAAATTATGACCGCCTCAAATTCGCCGCGGATACGAACTCCAAATAACCGTCGACCGTATTACTGATTTTGGACCAACAGACTTTGTTATTCATTTCCTATAACTTTGCCCACACTTATTTTGCGTTTTTTCTCCCGGTAGATAAGCTGGAAAGTAATTGTGTTTAACAGAGTAAGTTAGTGCATTGCACTGTCTTAGTGCATTGCACTGTCTTCTCTGTTGAGCTCCCAAAGGTCGGTATAGTAGCCCTGACTGGTTTCTACATAAACAAGTGCGCCCTCTGAGCGTGGGTTCAGTACTGCTGGTGACTTTTTGTCAGCACAGAGGGCTTCTCTGGGTGCTGACAAGGTTGACATGCTAATATTTTTGAAAAAGAACATGACTGAAATGTCACTGAGTCATTTACTTGTTTCTATGGATAATTCTTAATTTCTTTGTCATTTCAGTCTAGTCTGTGTTAAAGACTTACTGACTAGTCATTTTTTTAGCATATGCAACCCTAACAGTGACTACAAGTGGTCAGATATGCTAAATGTCAGCATATATAGAGCGTATTGCAATACGTATCGCAATACGGGTCAGCCGTATTGCGATATATTGCAATACGCTTTTTACCGTATTGTTTCACCCCTAGAAAACATTGAGGGAAAAGGAGAAAATGCTGGTAACCAGCATTTTCTCCTTTTCCCACAATATTTTCTACTCTTTACCGAACAAATTTCAGATTTTCAGTCACTTTTATTTTGTGGTCTGCAAGTGCTTTGAATTTGGACAAGTCTAAAATATTGTTGTTTGGTAATGAGTTAATCTGACAAATATCAAAAATGGCAGAATCTACCTGCTTAATCAATTATAACGGACTTTGCAGTTAATTCTATTCCAACCAATCACCTGTTTGAACAACCCCTTATGGAAAAGTCTTTTGAAAACACTGTTGAAAATGGAGAAAATGCTGGTAACCTGCATTTTCTCCTTTTCCCACATTGTTTTCTACTCTCACAGAAAAATTGCATCATTTGAGCCATTTCTTGATGCCTGCAAATGTTTTCGATTTGAAAATTCTTTCTTTTCCCCGAAAAATAAGGACTTAAAATTCCAGCCACACAAGTTCACTACTGCAGGAGGGGATGAGAAGTGTGTTTATTGAAAGAAGGACAGGAGAGCAACTCAATTCCAGCATACCCTTAAAATCCTTTTGGGAGGTATGATTATTCACTATTTCATCATATTAATCTATTGATATACAAAAATAATTACAACACAAAAGAATAAAAATGACTTCTACAGTAACTGACATTCTATAAGCTGAAGCTATTGCAGTATAATTTTTTCTTTTAAAAAAACTGGGCCATGATAGCCTTTTTTAGCTCCACTGGCTTTTAGTGAAATGTATTGAGTGCTTAATGGGCATTGACAGAGACAAAAATCATGAGAAGCCTGTTTGGCAATAAGCTTTCATAGAGAAAATACAAATGCAAAGAGAGACGCATGCACACACAAAGGACACAGAACCATGACATAAGCTTGCTAGCCTTTCGCAAGCAGAGTTTAAAAGCAATGTAGACAGAAACTTGAGTAGTAAACATTTCAGCACAATTCTCATTCTCTCCTTACCTATTTCTTTTACTTTGGGCTCTTTATGAAGAACTCTCTGGGCTAATTTACCCACAGCTAGGGACTGAATTGCTCTCATTAGGTCTTTTTCTGGAATATCTGTTTCACTTCGAATTTCCTACAATGTTAAAGTTAGTACCATATATCTGAGCCATACTCTCTGAAAAGGGTGCTTAACTCTTTACCACACAATCCTGACTTTTCACAGCCCTGAAAAAGAAAGCCTTTGAAAACATTGTGGGAAAAGGAGAAAATGCTGGTAACCAGCATTTTCTCCTTTTCCCACAATTGTTTTCTACCCTTTCCAAATAAAATTTCAATTTTTGATTCACATTCATTTTGTCATCTGCATATACTTACAATTTGGACTAATCCAAAATTTTGTTGTTTGGTAAAGAGTTAATGCATCTACTAAAAATATCGACCAATGTCAGCCAGTGCAGTTCACACAGGCTGACCTGGGTCCAAAAATTTGCTATTTGTTAGTTTTCTGCATATCTAGGACTATTCTACCACTACATTGAGTCAATCATTAGACTGAAAGGGGTTCATGAATCTAAAATGCTTAGTTTAATGGATCAGGGAGATGCATTAAGCCCCCTTTTTACAGGGCAAAGCTCATTTCATGACTGAGAAAAGTTTAATTCTTTATCTTTCATACACTTGTGCCCTTTCATACACCAATACCATGACTTGACAATGCCAAAGTTGTATTCATTTGTCAATAACATGTTCATCTTTCAGAATTATTCAGTGTGCTTCAAACGGAGGATAGGCAGTTTTTTATAGCATCTCCTTATATTATAATTTCAAACCAAGCCTAAATACCTTTGACACCAACTTACGAATAGTATATATCCAACACATGACTGGATTCTTTCATCAAGTCTGATAACAAGGCACACAGTCCAAAATACTCAAGTTTTCTCTTAATTCCAAGGTAACCAAATAATTTACCTTTAACCTTTCCCAAACAACAAACTTTTGGACTAGACCAAATTGAAAGCATTTGCAGGTGACAATTCAACTCTTGCTAAAAAGATTATTTTTCTATATGATAGGGTAGAAAACATCTTAATTTGTCATCTGCAAAATGTTTTCAATTTGGTCTGGTCCAAAATTTGCCATTTGGGAAAGGGTTAAAGTCGGGATTGTGTGATAAAGAGTTAAATCTTAGTCTATAGGGTCTCTAACACTCAAGTTTAGTTGGTACAGGATTTAGGTTAACTTTTTCCATAAACTTAACCAGGCTGCCAATACTTACATCATAAGTCCATTTCTCTCTATTATTAAACAGCATGAGTATACACATCTGGTATGTGGATACGGAGATAATGTGCCGTCGTGGACCTTTAGACATGGAGGAACTTGCCCCAACACTCTCGCTGGAATCTTCCTTTTTGGGACCAAAAAATACGGCGTTCAGGTCAGCAGAGCCAAGTTGGGGCTGTAACGTCAATTGTCTACCACTATGTTTTGCCAAATAAAACCTGCCAAACACACAATAAGTAAAACTTTAAAGAGGCCCTAATACTCATTTTCAGCCAGTTCTAACTCATTTTGTCTTTATTTTATCAAAACATAGTCATTCTTATATCTTCATGCCAGATACTGCGCCTGACGGTTGCAAGATATACAAGTTATATACTCGTGTAGATTTGTATGATGATCATGCATTCTGTCATGTGACTATATTAGACCTTGGCCCTGCGTCTGACGCAGTAAATAGTGTAAAAAGCATGCTTCTCTGTTGCAGCCTTGATTTTCAGACGGAGGTCTTGGCCTATATGCAAATTACAGCATATCCGATTCTCGGCGTAAACCAATGATAAATTTCCGTGACCCACAGCTATTGTTTAGTTTCGATCGTCAGCCACTTTTCTTCTGACAAATGTTCACTTTCTAGTACAAATCTCTGTGTTTGTTTGTTTTGTTTTTTTCAATTACACCACATGTCAGTAATTTATTCATGTTTACACAAAGGGCTGATTTCTGTACCATTCTAAATTTTGTAATTTAACATCGTTTTTGCTCACCGGGTGTAGACCGGCATCTTTAATTCACATGTGCTCTGTGAAAGGAGGCTAATTGCATTTGCAAAAAGTATTGACTCAGGTCAGCCTGGGCTGACTGCGCAGGCTGACCTAAGTCAATACTTTTTGCATTTCATAAATTTTCTGCCTGTTGAAGGACCAGAATACCTCAATATTCAGTAAGTTTTTATACAAAACACATGTAAAGGATATATAAATATAGGATGACTTCCTTGGTATCATGTGTCTCTGACAAATAATTTCAAGCAAGTCGTCTCGGCGATGCATTAAGCTGCCCCTTCAAAGAGACCACAACTATTTCTTTTTCTTTTGAAATTGAATTTAACAAGAGTAGACCTGTGACAGACATTTGTGTAGAGGTAGTGAGAGATACTGCTTCTACCCTTCACATAAGGCGTCTCAACCTTTGGAACCAAACACCCATATCTGGGCCGGTTAAAGTTTCAAGGAAGCAATCTTTCAGAATAGTTAACTCTTTACCACACTGGTTATGTTGGCTAGGTAGATTGTATGGTGTTTAACCCTTTACTCCATAGATACTCATTTCCACACACTACTTGCAGGAGCCTTTGGAAAACATTGTGGCAAAAGGTGAAATTGCTCGTGATGAGCAATTTCACCTTTTGTCATAATGTTCTCGATACTATCAAAAGGTGTCATTTACACATAAGAATGGCTTCATCCTTGCTGTTATTTAGGGTCAATTAGAGATGCCATACGAATGCCTTATGGGGTAAAGGGTTAACCCTTTATCACAAAATCCCAACTTTTAAAGACCCTGAAGAAGTAGGCTTTTGAAAACATTTTGGGAAAAGGAGAAAATGCTGGTAATCAGCATTTTCTCCTTTTCCCACCATGTTTTCTATCATTCCAAGAAACAAATTTCAATTTTATGATCACATATATTTTTTCATCTGCAAATGCTTTCAATTTGGACCAGTCTAAAATTTTGTCATAGTAAAGAGTAAACACAGTTTTCAAGACTATTTCGATAATATTATGGAGGCCAGTGGACCTATCCATGCTTTCGAGGAGTTTCTTTACCCAGTATTCTGCAAAATATTCTTTCAAGGCAACTAACTGATTTCCATTACCACCACCTCTGAAACAGTGGTCAGTTATTAGAGAGAGGAATAAAGCCTGCTGCAAAGACTAGTATCAATCCTCAAGAGGGTATTGGTGTGCCAGGGATCGAATTAGCAACCTCCTGTTCTCAAGTTCTGTACATTACCAACTCAACTGCAGGGACTCTGCAGTATATTGGCTAGGGACGAGTACAACATAATGTACTGGTACAAGAAAACTCCAGTAAAGCACAAATAAGAGCAATAGCATCAATACATATAATAGATTACTGTTGATGCATCTGTTCACTCTGTACCAGGCTACCAAATTTTACCATCACTTGCATTGGCAGCACTTTACAGAAGACAAATTAAATGTAGCCTAAAATGGTTTTAAAAGTATTTGACCTCAGTGTATTTAAAACACAGGATTATGCAATACAAGGTTACAATTATGGAAATGTTACATGTCAATTGTTTCTCAATAAACATGTAACTGACAATATTATGACATGGACATTTTCATGCTTCATGACAACAAAAGGTGATTATTTTTTTCATGGACAATATAAATGAAACATGACCTGTATTTGTGTCTACCTAACTTGAGCAGAAAATGTTATCTATCAGAACTAGGTTTCAGTGAGATTTTTTAAAGGCAATCCCACATGATATGTTTACAAGAAAGATATTTGGTCTGCTACATAAATATTTACCTTCTAAAATGATCAAAAGCGTGTCGAGGGGCGGACGGTATATTACAGTTAGGCGTGGCAGACTGTGTGGGCCAGTAACCTGTAGTCAGCACTCGGACTGTCAAATCTACTCCCAGTAAATTTACCTGAAAAGACATGCAAGACATTTAAAACAATCACTGATTATTTTTCATATAAGGAATAATATCGGTTCAAGTCATAAGAACCCATAAACGCTCATTTCAGTATTTGCATCTTACTCTTACACTTTCATAGAAGTTTTACAAGTATCATGGCTAGCTTGCCTATGCATTTCCTTGGATTTAACCCTTTATCCCATAAGGCATTTCTATGGTATCTCTAACAGACCTTAAATAACAGCAAGGATGAAACTGTTTCTTATGTGTAAGTGACACCTTTTGATAGCATAGAAAACATTGTGACAAAAGGTAAAATTGCTCGTCATGAGCAATTTCACCTTTTGCCACAATGTTTTCCAAAGCTCCTACAAGCAATGCGTAGAAATGAGTATCTACGGAGTAAAGGGTTAAGAAAGCTAAGAAATTTGGATTGAAGAAAACTAAGTTGTATCTCTTCAGGGTCTTTCTCAAAGACATGAATTAAAGGAAGGGGGATAGGGGGTTGAGAGCGCGAGAGGGAGAGAGATTAACTTTTGTATAATTAAACTTACATCAGCTTGATTTATATAGCCTCTGAATTCATCCATGTATCCATTGGATACTGTCATATCTTTAAACATTCCCTCAAGCTTTGAGGTAAACTGACAGCCACACTCCGTCTACAAAAACACAAAATACAAATAACAGTTACGTCATTACAAGCTCTAGGCGCAAACTAGGAATCACGATCTGATTTTGCTATGTCTTATATTAAATGATAACCTCTAACAATCTACATTTCACACCTTGAGAGCCACAATACTCATATAAATCCTTATGTTAATATCCTTTATTTTACATAGGTTTAACTCATTACAAAACGACAAAATTTTAGACCTGTCCATAATGAAAGCACTTGCAGATGACAAAATAAGCACAACTCCAAAATATAAATGTTTTCAGCACGGTAGAAAACATTGTGGGAAAAGGAGAAAATGCTGGTTACCAGGATTTTATCCTTTTCCCACAATGTTTTCAAAAGCTTTCCATCTCAGGGTCATAAAAACAAGAGATTGTTTGGTAAAGGGTTGAGTATTTTTTTTCCTTCCATCCTTCACCTATCAGTCTTCTATTTTAAAGACAATGGCGACAAAACTGTCGAAAAGGTTGAAAAAATAAGAAAAATGCTGGTAAGCAGCATTTTCTCCTTGTCCCAAAATGTTTTCTACCCTCTAAAAGACATAAACAATCATTCCATAATAAGCCATACTTTGGTTTGTCATTTGCAAATATACTAGGATGAAAAAGAAACGCAGGGTACCAAATGAGATATTGAACAAGCTTTGAGTCTCCATATGCAGTCAGTCACTACTTTTTTTTCACTGAGAAGGGGGTAATGTCAATAAGAATTCATTTTCTCGTTTCCTTTTGGCCATACTAAAATGAAATTTAGTCACAATATTCAAAACTAATCAGTGGTAATCATAAAATCATAATTTAGAAAACCCTGCGTTTCTTTTTCGTCCTAGTATACTTCTAAATTTTGTCAGTTAGCAGTAGTTTGGCAAAATGGAATTAGGTAATTCTTACAGCATTTATTAATGGTCTTTATATATTTTACCTTCAGTTTAGAGATCATGTTCTTCTCTGAATCATCCGAGACACTTTTGTTGAGCAGTAAACGCCTAGCCAAATGCTGCTTATAATACCTTTCAAAAACGTCTTTTTCTTGTAAAAATCTAAATAAAACCATACTTTTGTCTAACACTGTCTCAATCTCTTGTTCTGACATCTGAAATGAAGTACGTACAGATTTACTGAAATTGCTCATAATATAATCCTTTAACCCTTTCCCACACAATGACAACTTTTAACCCCCCCAAGGAAGAAGCATTCTGAAAACATTGTGGGAAAAGGAGAAAATGCTGGTAACCAGCATTTTCTCCTTTTCCCTCAATGTTTTCTACCCTATCAAAGCAAAATTGTACCATCTGAGTCACTTTGTAATTGTTGTCTGCAAAAGCCTTCAGTTTGGATTACTCTAAAATTTGATGTGTGGTAATGGGTTAAAAAGTATCATGTATTAAATCCCAGTTGATGTTTATTTCACATAACTTAAATCAATTTTCAGTAGCAAACTTGCTTAGGGAAGTAGCGAGTTGACCCTTTATCACACAATCCTGTGTTTTCAATAAGAAAAGGCTTTTGAAAACAGAGTGGGCAAAAAAGAAAATGCTGATATGGAGGATTTTCTTCTTTTCCTCTAACACTTGTCACTCAAAAAAAGGACATCTGTCTATGATTTGCTGGAAAACATTGTGCAAAAGGAAGAAATGCTGGAACCAGCATTTTATCCATTTTCTCCCATGTTATCAAAGGCCTTCTTTGTCAGGGTCATTAAAACTCTGGCCTGTATGGTCCAAAAAAAACAATCAAACAAAAAAATTCTTACAATTCCTTAACCCATTACCACACAATCCCTACTTTTGACGACCCTGAGAAAGAGGCCTTTTGAAAACACTGTGGGAAAAGGAGAAAATGCTGGTAACCAGCATTTTCTCCTTTTCCCACAGTGTTTTCTACCCTTCCCAGAACAAATTACAAATTTTTAGTCACTTTTATTTTGTCGTCTTCAAATGCTTTCAATTTTGGACCAGTCTAAAATTTTCTCGTGTGGTAAAGAGTTAAGAGATGGTAATTCTATTCTAATAATATCTTTATAAAAAACTTTATGAAAAAGTAAAAAAAAAATTCTGTTCATTGATAAATTGATTGATTGATTGATTGTAATATGTTCAACACTGTTTTATTTCAGTTATGTCGCCAAAACCAGAGCATATACCCATGCCTTCCCATTGTTTCTTTTACCAGTACTCTGCATAATATTCTTTCCAGCCCACTGGCTGCTTTCCCACATAACCATCGTTGAAACAATGATCAGCTGTAGGAGAGGAATTATAGATCCTGTCCTCCGACTATCATCAATCCTTGAACAGAAATTGGCTAATGACTCCTAGTACTTGAGTCCTGTATGCATCTGACTGCACTGGCTCTTGACAGTTAACCTTTTACTAAACAATCCCTGGTTTTTACGACCCTGAAATAGACGCCTTTTGGAAATATTGTGGGAAAAGGAGAAAATGCTGGTAACCAGCATTTTCTCCTTTTCCCACAATGTTTTCTACGCTGCTGGAAACAAATTTCAATTTTTGAGTTACATTTATTTTATCGTCTGCAAGTGGTTTCAATTTGGACAAGTCTAAAATTTTGTCGTTTCGTAAAAGGTTAAAATGAATCTGGAATGACAACATACCCCTTTTACACCTTTCTTCAGCTTATCATCTATAAACAAGGAGAGATATTCAGGTGATTTGAGGTTTAAATTGATAAAGTGTTCAAAGTCACTAGAAATCATCTTCTTGAATAAATTGTCATTGGTAAAGGACTCGTGCAGAAAATGGTCGAATCTGTCTTTTAAATCTAAGAGACTCTGAAATGAAAAGAAAGTATAACAAGTTACTCTTGACTTGCAGGAACTCGACCCGTATTCACCAACCATTCTTAAGAACATTCTTGTTCTTATTCTTCAGAATTTTGTCCATGTGAAAGTAACAGAACTTCTGATTGGCTAAACCAAATGGTTTAGCCAATCAGAAGTTCTGTTACTTTCACAGTCAGAAAAATTTGAAGAATAAGACAAAGAATATTCTTTAGAATGGTTGGTGATTACGGGCCCTGATCTTAACTCTAACATGCAACAAAACTTTGACATCTCAAAATTAAAGGCATTTTCTTCTGGTTAGTTATTTAGCAGGATGGAGTTACTAAAAACCATTAAAAGTGCTTAACTCTACATCAGCAAGCTTAATAAGCTGGGGAAGAGTAAAAAATCAACATTAAAAGCCTGTATTTGTTACACACTAGAGACAAATGTGCCAGGATCAATTTTCATATGACTTGGCTGTAGAGCCAATCTATCTATCTATCTGTGTCGTGGTTCAATGGTCATTTCCCGCCAAATCAAGCACGTGACTTTATTTTTCACTCAGTTACTAGTCTTTGTTGAAGTATCAGTGTGTTTTGACATAGGCTAGTTGACTATTTCCAATCTTTTATTGTATTTTTTCAAGTTAAAATCCATGCTATTTTTGCATGATGACACAGACAATAATCATGAGAATACTTTGATGTTTTCTTAAAAAATAGACAAGCTAAAAATTTACCTATGAGCATATATAAATAAATCACCTGTATATATGTGATGGCATTTTTACCATCACCCTCCTCGGAGACCAGCTTTTTTCCTTGCTCTCTTAGATAGCCACTTATACATGTACACATTGTCTTTAACCCTTGAGAAACTCGAACCAGTAACTTGTACATACAGTGAAGGTCGTCTGTTTTGTTATTTTTGAGCATATGTACAACTCCAGAATTCTCCATCTACAAATAAAGAATTAGTAAAATTTTTAATTACAATGTCTCAAAAAGTGACTTAATAACTTAAGTCACCTTAACCAAGCGCTTTGACTGCATTTTCTCCTTTTCCCACAATGTTTTCTAAAGGCTTCTTTCTCAGGATTGTCCAAAGCACGGATAATGTGGTAATGCATTCAAGACAGACTTATTGATAAATAGATTTGTGTTTTGTTTCTTTCATCACTTTCACAACCAATCACCTTGACAACTCAAATATTCATGTCCTTGGTTCCATCAATGCTACACAAGCACCATGAGGGGTCTTGCCCCCCAAGAACCAAGCACATCCAATGAAGCTCAAACCTAGGACCCTAATGTTATGATGCGTCACATTTGACCACTTAACCAGACTGTTGATTTGCTTGTTGAAAATTAGCTCCAGAAGAAAATAATATAAATCTTTACCAGACAACAAAATCTTGAACATGCACAGATTGTGACATAATGAATGGTGTTTCACACTGCTTCTAAAATTATTTCGGTCATATCACTGTGACATAGTTTCACCAGTACTAGGCAAGGGCTCTTCAAAGTCCAACCCAAGGAGTCCACAAATATCCAAGCACCTATAGTGGAGCTCTAGACTGGTCCTCAAGGTTATGAGACCTTCACCAAGTCAGGTAGGACCAAAGATTGAGACAAACAAAATGTGGCTAAAATGATTTTGATTTAAATTTGAAATGGATGGAAACACTGTGACGAAAAGGAGAAACTAACAGCACTCAATCTTAATCTTCAAAAAGATCTCAAAAAAAAAAAAACCCGTAAGATTGTTTGGTAAAGGACTTAACCCTTTAAAACAATCCCTCGTTTTTTACAACCCTGAGATAAAAGCCTTTTGAAAACATTGTGGGGAAAGGAGAAAATGCTAGTAACTACATGTAGCATTTTCTCCTCTTCCCACAATGCTTTCTACTCTGGTGGAAACAAATTTCATTTTTTGAGTTACTTTTATTTTGTTGTCTGCATGTGCTTTCAACTTGGACCAGTCTAAAATGTTCTTTTTTGGTCAAGGGTTAAACAGCTATTTTATACAATAAATCCAGCAAGATTCTATACCAACCTCGACTATAGTTTTCATATGTTTGCTTATCAATTCTTCTTCTAATACTTTTACAATGGGTTCTTCTGTAGATTTGTCTAAATAATGTGTTGCTCTCTCTGCCTCTTCGTTAATTCTTGCCTCAACTTTTTTAATGTACATAGAGGCACTATTTTCAGCTAAAAACTTCTGACTTTCAGACTGAAAAATAAAAAGAAAATTCAACTGTTTTGATTGTCTATTCAATGTTTAATGCCATTTCAACATTATTTTATTTGAAAATGCTTTCCCTAGTACACCTATCTACATGTCCATCCAGTTAATTTCACCAGTTCTTCTCATATCATTCTTATAAACACTGTCAAAATAATTTTCAACAGTAAGAGAGAATTTACTTCTTTTACAATGACTGTCACAAATTTTCCGAAAGAATTTGGCGGAGCAGCGGATATATAAATGATTTTTGGTGGGAATCGATCCTGCAAGCTCTATATAATATCATTGCCTAAGCTACATGGTTTACCGACTGATGCT
Source organism: Tridacna crocea (assembly GCA_943736015.1). Taxonomy (NCBI): domain Eukaryota; kingdom Metazoa; phylum Mollusca; class Bivalvia; order Cardiida; family Cardiidae; genus Tridacna; species Tridacna crocea. The sequence continues at coordinate 17,176,929 of OX031068.1, read as the reverse complement.
AACAAAATATAATATTTTCAGTGTGTTCTTGAATGATGTCTCAATGGAAGGGGTAAAGTAATTAACTCTTTCCCAAACAATCCCTGGTTTTTACGGGTCTGGAATAGTAGCCTTTTGAAAACATTGTGGGAAAAGGAGAAAATGCTGGTAACCAGCATTTTCTCCTTTTCCCACAATGTTTTCCACCCTATCATGGACAGAAATCATTTTTTCAGCAAGAATTGAATTGTCGTCTACAAATGCTTTCAATTTGGTCTAGTCCAAAAGTTTGTCATTTGGGACAGGGTTAACTCTTATAACACTATCTTATGTTTTAACAACCCATCTAGAAAACACTGGGTGGAAAGGAGAAAATTTTGATAACCAGTATATTCTCTTTTTTTTTTTCCCCCACAATGTTTTCTTTCCTTAACCCTTTACCAAACGACAAAGTTTTATACTGTTCCAAATTCAAACCATTTGCAGACGACAAAATAAATGTGAATCAAAAACTGAAACTTGATTTGGAAAGGGTAGAAATCATAGTGGGAAAAGGAGAAGATGCTGGTTACCAGCATTTTCTCCTTTTCCCACAATGTTTTCTATAGACTTCTTTCTCAGGGTCGTTGAAAGTCGGGATTGTGTGGTAAAGAGTTAAACAGGCATATATCCCATAAGTTGAACCAAATTTGATGTCTCATCCACAAATACTTTCAACATGAAGGAGTCTGTTGTCTGATAAAGTTACGAATTCCCAGGTTTAGTCAAACAAAGAATTTCAGAGCTCCAGGTAAGAAGGATTAATGGTAGTCTAGATCCATTATTTCGCTTTCAAACCCAATGTTGTGGGTACTCATTAGAAGTGTCTCAGATATAATTTGTTGGCTGCAAATGCTTTTGATTTGAACTGTTATTTAGTAAAGGGTTGTAAACGCAAGTTCAAACTTAAAGCAAGTTAAATTTAAGCAGTTGGTTGGTTGTGTTGGGGTTTAATGCCACTTTAACAGCTACGGTCATATCATGGCGGTCGGTGACGCACATGTGTTTCCTGGCTTTCTCATACCAGTACTAGCACTACTTTCTTTCCAGAGCCACCAACTACTTTTCTCACATGCTTCAGCAGAGGTGAGAGGCGAAAATATGCCGGCAAGAAAGTTCGCCACAAATGGGTATCAAACTCACAACCACCAGGTCATGAGTCCGACACGCTCACCACTGAGCCACCCAGGCGGGCTAAATTAAGCAGGCAAAAGGATGAAATATGCTAATTTACCATGTAGAACTCTCGAGATTCTGCGAGGAAAGGCTGTTCAAAATCTTCAACATACACTTGTCTACTCTCTATTCCAAGTATCATCAACATTTGACAGGCGTTTTTAACAGCACCCCTACCATGGAAAAGAAATAGAACAGAATGTCAATATATCTAGGCACTAGTACTCCTTTACAAGAAAATCCCAAGTTTTAAAATGACCCAGTGGAAAAAGTCTTTTGAAAATATTGTGGAGGAAAAAGCAGATGCTGATAACTGGCATTTTCTCCTTGCCACAATGTTTTCTACCCTACCCTACCCTATCATAAACTTATCCTCCATTGTACAACTTTTGAATGGGTTTTCTGAAGATGCTTTAAATTTGGAGGGGTCTAAAATCTATCAATTTGAATTGGGCTCATTGGATTACATGAATATGAGTTCGCCTTGCAGTGCTGAATAATTGAAATGGACCTCCACATTTGGACATAAAGAAGCAGAATGTGCAATTTCTAGACTCATACATATGACAAAAGAAGCGGCTTATTCCACGCTATTTGATCTTCCTCTACAATATCACTAACAGCAACAAAGTCCGCATTCAGCACTCTATAGGTTATAAAATCAAACATACAGTAAACAAAAAATCCTGTTTTCCACTTTGATAGCACTAGCATGGTGCAAAAACTAAAAATACTATGACAATCTTTACTTTATTAAATCTTTACCACACAATGACAACTTTTAATGACCCAAAGGAAGAAGCTTTTTGAGAATATTGTGGGAAAAGGAGAAAATGCTGGTAACCAGCATTTTCTCCTTTACCCACAAAGTTTTTTACCCTTTCAAAGAAAAATTGCATCATCTGAGACACAATAAAATAGTCATCTGCAAAGGCTTTCGGTTTGGAAAGGTCTGAAATTTTGCCATGTGGTAAAGCGTTAAACATTGCAACCATTTAGCACCATGTAGCAGTCTGTGTCTTCCCTGCTTAACTCTTTACCAAATGACAAAATTTTAGACTAGTCCAAATTGAAAGTGTTTGCAGATGACACTTTGAATTTGGCTGAAATGATTGTAATTGTCTGTGAAAGAGTAGAAAACCTTGTGGGAAAAGGAGAAAATGCTGGTAAGCAGCATTTTCTTCTTTTCCTACAAGGTTTTCCAAAACCTACGTCCTGGAGGTTGTTAAAACTCGGGATTGTGTGTTAAAGGGTTAACAATTCCAATGTCTTCCTGTGCACCAATTGGCAACAACTCTGCTACACTTGCCTCATTTGTGAATCTCAAACATGTTGATGAAGTAGGTAATACACTATAATTTACCACTGCAAAATCTACAAGCCTAGGTCTTTCTCCTGAGGCTCAGATAAACTGATACCAGTGGATAAACATTGTTTCACTCTTTAGCATAAAACCCTGAGTGTTACAGACCCTGCGGAAAAATATTTTTGAAAACAATGTGAACTAGAGCCATCACTGAATGTGACTTAACCCATGGCCACATAATCCTGTCTTTTTACGACCATGAGAAAGAAGCCTTTTGAAAACATTGTGGGAAAGGAGCAAATGCTGGTAACCTGCATTTTCTCCTTTTCCCACAATGTTTTCTACATTGCTGGAAACAAATTTCAATTTTTGAGTTACAATTATTTTGTCCTCTGCAAGTGCATTCAATTTGGTCCAGTCTATGATTTTGCTGTGTGGCAAAGAGTTAAACAACCGCAAAATTGATACAAATACAGATTTCATACCTGTCCACCACTTCACCTCGTCTCTCCTTTGCTACCATGTCTAATAACGTATGTCGTAAATGATCATTTATACTGGGATAGCGGACAACTTCATCGCGGAAAATTTTTAATCCTAGATTATACACATTGTCCACGTTATTCTGTTGTACATAGACTCTGTCCTGTTGAGAAATGGAAAATCAGTGAAAAACTATCATGACGTCCATCTGGACAAACACGTCAACCATATTACAACCTCAATAATGGAGAGATCAAAATCTGCAGGTTGGGTAGATCAACAGTATGGTCAGTCAGATATCATGCAGACAGCATATATCTTAGATATATGCTATCTGCTTTCTGTGAAAATTCCAGTAACACACCCATGAAGTTAAAAACATTTCAGTTTTCTTTCCCACTTGTAAAAAGTTATTATAATTTGAACCATGGCCAGTGAAAAGGGACTTAATGCATCTGCGAAAAATCTCGCACTGGGTCAGCCTGTGCAGTCCATGCAGGCGGACATGGGCTAAAACCTTTCGCTATTGGTCAATCTTCTTTGTGTCCAAGGACCAGTCTGTTTTATGATTGGGTCAGCAGCTAAAATACGGTGGGTTTTATGGACCCATCATAATGTGATGGTTTCATTCGTAAAATGCATCACAGATATGTTATATCCCCTTTTGCCAGAGCATGGCTCATTTACGTTAAGTTCGAAGGTTTAAAGACAGGTAGAAATTGGTGGAATTTATATGGGCTTACTGAATAAGCTGACCGAGATGCAAGATATGTAAGATCGATTGCTTTTTGCCCCCGTATTCACCAACCATTCTTAAGAACATTCTTGGTCTTATTCTTCAAGATTTCCTGACCGTGAAAGTAACAGGACTTCTGATTGGCTAAACCATATGGTTTAGCCAATCAGAAGTCCTGTTACTTTCACATTGACAAAATTCTGAAGAATAAGACTAAGAATATTCATAAGAACGGTTGGTGAATACGGCCCCTACTTCTTTACTCAGCATTCCTCTGTTTTTCTCTCTATGTAAGAGAGCTTTTTTAAAGATAACCAGAATTTTCCCCCCGTTTTGGGTAATGTTTTCTACCCTTTGGAAGTTCCGAAGACAAATCTGAGTCCATATTCATGAACCATTCTTAAGAATGTTCTTTGTTTTATTCTTAAAGATCGCCTAACTGTGAAAGTAAGAGAACTTCTGATTGGCTGTTACTTTCACAATGACCAAATTCTGACAAATACGACTTAAGAATGTTGAAAGAATGGTTGGAGAATATGGACCTTTTGAGCTATATTTATTGTTGCATATGCTTTACTATAGACAAATCTTAAAAGTTTCAATTTTTGCTAAGCAGAGAATTCAAACAGTAAAAAGTCACTGTTACAAACAAGTGCTCCTTTTTCCTCAGTATTCTCAGAAGCTGACAGCTGCAGGAATGCAATATTAGAGTTGTAACAGAGTGAGTTCTTTCATCTTATCACCACAAGATACCAATCAGACATAAGAGAACAAAGATCTAGCTTACCATATACATCAAAATATCTCTGATCATCACCATGGATGTTTGGTGATCACTCCATGCACTGTTTAATGTCTGTAAAAAGTTGTTGTTCAATGCTGTTATCACATCTTCTCTAACCTATCAAGTAAAATCAAAAATCAAAGTATACAGTAACATTAGAGCCAACAAACAGATGAGTCGTTCTCTAAGAAAAGGGGCTTTCATCTGCAACAAGTATTAACTAAGGTCAGCCTGCCTGGTATGCAGGAGGCTCTTGACATAAGCCTGCTGGCCTTTGGCCAGTGGAGCTAAAAACATGATATATTTGGAAGCCAAGTATTAAAGATTACACACATATATTCTTCACCCAGTAACATGCTCAAAACTTCCTACACCCCAGCAGCATTTACCTTTGATAAACATTGCAAACATTTAACTCTTTACCAAACGACAAAATTCTGGACTTGGCCAAACTGAAAGCATTTGCAGATCTATGGCTATTTCAATGTACCTCAAACAGTGCAACTTAGTATGATAGGGTAGAAAACATTGTGGGAAAAAGGAGAAAATGCTGGTTACCAGCATTTTCTCCTTTTCCCAGTGTTTCCAATAATTTTCTTTCTCAGGGTCGTTAAAAGTTGGGATTGTGTGGTAAAGGGTTTAAAAAAAGCTATTCCTTTCTTTGAAAATAACTTGCTGTGTGATATTTCTATCTGTTACTTGTTACTATAAAAGCATTATGAGTTGAGCTTTGTGTTCAATCTGTTGTCAGGTAAGAAGTTTGTATGTTTTTACTTTGATAAAAAAAAAATGTCTGACCTTTTTCACAAGATGTTCCGTGACAACTTCTTGTAAACCAGAATACAGCTTTTCTCCATGTTTATGTAGTACCATTGTGTACGCATTTCTGTACAGCTCTTCAAAGCTGAGACCGCTGTTATTCTTCTTCTGTATTTCTTGAATGGCATTTTTCAACAAGGACCAAATATTATCCACATATTTTTCATCCATATTCATCTAAAAAGACAAAAAAAATTATTTTACTCTTCAGAAAAAACATTATGATGCAATAGCAAGACCAACCAGTCAAAAATTTAATACAGGTACACATTACAAAAGTATTGAAAAAATGATGACAATCAACCAAGACAAATAATTATAACTACGTATTTTCGTACAGTTTTCTGAAATTCTGGTGCAAAAGAACTTTCAAATACTGGTAAGGATCATGAGCTAAAATATCATGTAATTTCCATCAAATACCCATATTACACGATATAAACAAACATCACTGGTTTAAGGATGCTCATGGAATACCAAAACTCAATAACATACAGGATCATTTGCACTGTAAACTTTTTCACATCTAATACATTGCTTACATTTCTGATCAATGTACTCTAAATATCTAAGAATAAAATTATACAGTACTGTACATGTAATTGTCTGACCGCATTCTATCTACTAGTACTGGATTTTACTCTTACCCAGATTTAGAAGGTAGCCTCATGTCACTTTGTGACTGATTCTCTACAGTAGAGAAACAGTCACTTAACTCTTTACCACTCAATTCCGACTTTTAACGACTTTTAACGACCTTGAGAAAAAAGCCTTTTTAAAACATTGTGAGAAAAGGAGAAAATGCTGGTAACCAGCATTTTCTCCTTTTCTGACAATGTGTTCTACCATTCCCAAATCAAATCTTGATTCTTCAGTCACGTTTCTTTTGTCGTCTGCAAATACTTTCAATTTGGACCAGTCTATAACTTTGTCATTAGGTAAAGAATTAATTACACAGGACCTGTATTCTATATCTACATAATTATTACACAAAGCCATGTACAGTATTTTGGCATTAAAAATGTCATGGTGTAGGATACAGCATAATTACTGCTACAAAAATTTCAAATCAGTTTAGTCCAAACAGCATTTAATAATATTGTCATGTGATAAAACGTTCAACTCATTGCTTAACCCATTACAACACAAGCAAAATAAAGCCTTGTATGGATTCAAAGCATTTGCAGAGGTCAGTTTAAACATTATTAAAAGGATACACTTTGTTTTGATGATGTGGAAAACATTGCGGGAAAAGGAGAAAATGCTGGTTACCAGCATTTTCTCCTTTTCCCAAAATGTTTTCAAAAGGCTCTTTTCTCAGGGTCATTAAATGAAAAGACTGTGTGGTAAAGAGTTAACTCTTTCCTAAACCAGCTTCTGAGAGGATCTAATGAAAAAGTTGTTTGGAAAAAAAATAAATGTTGGTAACCAACATTTTCTTTTTTTCTCACATTGTTTTCTGCTTCCTTTAAACATATACCTAGAGACAGAAGTAAACTTTAAATGCAGACAAGTAGGAAATTCAGTCCAACTTGTCTGTGGGCAAGTGGAAAATTCCAAAATTGCACACCCCTGCTGTGGAAATGATGGTACACGTTTTTGACGAATAAAACATGTAACTTGATATGGTCATTTATCGCAATGAAAAAAAAGTATCAAGCAATCATAATAATTGGCAAAATTGTTATTTTCACACACTACTTTTAATGCTGTCTTCTGCTGAAAGAGCAAGGAAAACAGGCATAATACCAGAAAACACTCAGCCATAATTGGCAAAAACCCATGAAAATCAAAATTATATAAAAAAAATTGCTACTTTTTATTTGTTTCATATATCAAATACAATTTCTTTCAGCAGAATGAGGCTGAAAATTTCATTCTTTTCTTCTTATCACTCACAAAACAATCCTACATGAATGCATTGACTGCTCTAGGGGTCAAAACGGCCCACTTCCAAAATGGCCTGGTCCAACGCAGCCCACTTTATCGAAACGGCCCACTTTATCGAAATGGCCCAATGTTTTGGGTACCAAATCACCTGCTTTTAACTATCAGGTTACTGTTTTTATTTCCACAAATTTTGACAGTGAGTTTTATAATTTTCTTTACTTTTATCTATTTCCAAGTGATGAATTTTATCTATTAAGCTTGGGCCTCGATTTTCCATACTTGTGCATTGTACTCTGCATTCCTATCCAATCTTATAATGTGGGTTTGTGAAGATATATGAGAATTCATGAGGTAATGAGAATCAACGATTATTAGTAAGTTTTAAAACAACTATATAAGCCAACTATATAAAAGTAACTGTGTGATCCATATGACAGTTCTTCATTGGGCTTTAACTAATGACAAAGTGGGGTACTGGGCCATTTTGGCACTGGACCGTTTTGCAACACATTCATTTTGATTCCTACCAATTGACTGTACAAATGCAGGGTTTTACCTGTATTATGCCAGAAAGGATATTCTATAAAATTGCAGAAATATGTGACTGTTTTCAAGGCACACTGCTTTCAAAGAAAACAGAACTCCGCACAAAGTTTGATACAACCCAGTCTTGCTTTGAAGAGGTTTGGATTCGGGTTCAAGGAAGTTTGCATATTCTTAGCTTTAGTTTTAAGCAAAATTAATCCCATCATGCAGTCAACTTTTTCCTCTTATTGACGATCGATGCATATACTCACTGGAAATGCTCTTATGCGCATTTTGGCCGCATCTTTCCTCGCGTGATTACGACTCATTTTCCCCACTTAACCTGGAAGAAACTCACGGGTCAAATCGAAACCTACGTCACGTTGTGAAATGAGAAAGAAAATACTTTTTTCGTCTCTCTGGAAGTGCAATGATGGATTCTATTAAAACAACAGTTTGTCAATTTATAATAGATTTTGTATGGCAGATAGGGGCTTCATTTTTTGGTACACAATATCTGTTTTAAATCTATTTTTGAACAAGGTCTATCGTATGTCGTCTCTGTTTTTGTTTCATTTCCCACAGTCCTTCATAATCAATTTCCTGTTCTTGAGGCGCGTGCCGTCATTCTTTCGAGCGGCTGATATACACAGATGGCAGCTGAATGACGTCACTTAATCAAAGTACCAGATCTAAGTAGATCTGCTACATTTTTTTTTTATAAAAGAAACACCTCAAGAATATGACTGTAGAAGCGTTTCAGTATACATGGAACTTCGATGCCAACTAAATTCCATCGGAAATGACTGATTTTCAGAATACACCGAAATATTTTATTGGCGATATATTTTTGCAAATCTTTGAATTCCACTTTTCTGAGCAAGGAATCTTACCTGTTCACCAATTCTTTCTAAAATGAAGGCACTACCAAGAAATATAAATATATGGCTACTTATAAATGTTATTGAATGGCTTTGAAAGGCAAGAAAACATTGTGATTAAGGGAGAAAATCCTGGTTTCATTACTTTTTTCTTATGGATCTACTTCACTGTTTTCAAAAGCCAATTTAACTTCCTCCAGGTCGTAAGCACTCAGGATTATTTTGTAATTAAATGGTGAAGGGGGGTATACTGATTAAACAAAGTCCATTAAATCACAACGTAAATTTATTGTACGAATACTGCTGGACATTATTATTATCCTCCTTAAAAAATGATAACAATTAATGAAAGATAGGAAATCTGCATTTTGACTAAAATGCTCAAAATAATCAAGTCTATCGCCAGTTATTTGAATGGCCAAGTTATGTCCAACCTCTGGCTTTTAGAACCAGGGGTTTAGAATCATTGTACACTCCAAATTGAGAGTGCTATATATCGGTATCACCCATAGGCAACTATGCACGACTCATGTGCGCTTGTGGACACAGAAAATTAAGATCAGACTGCACAGAAAGTTCAGTCTGATCACGATCTACACTGTCCGATGCAGTGGAATTTAACTTATATATCGCTTCGAAATGGCCTGCAGGGCGTGAAAAGGGACATTAATTCTTACATTTCCGTAAAGTGTCGTATCGGATCAGCCTGCGCAGTCCGCACAGGCTAATCCAGTACGACTCTTTCCGTTTTTATATGGCCTGCAAGACGCGAAAAGGGACATTTGGACATCTGCGTAAAGTGTCGTCTCGCTAATCCGAGATGACACTTTCCGTTTTCCATGCAATTTTCTGTTTTGCGCATGTCTACTGTATCACAAAATCTAATGTAGTCATAAAGTGCCGTCTCCATTATCTCCCGCTAGATGGCATTCTATAAATACTCATCTATCTGATATGGGCATCCTGGGTACAGAACCGAACCACTTTCCTACGCGACAACCGTTACTTTGAATTTAAAACAAAAAAAAGGTTTACCCAATAAAACGCTACCTCGTGCAATTCACTCAACTATGATCGCCAGTTTAGAGAAATCTGTTGCTAAAGCAGGTCTCATTTCTTCTCAAACGTATTGATACGTAAAAGCTATTTTCAACACTGCTACTTTATAGAGCGTAATATTTACAGTCAGTCCGCTTTCGGGGCTAGTAGTGATGCGTCATATAAGACAGTCGAATCTTCGAAGAATATGACATGCGCAGACAACGGTGCCGTCTCGGATTAGCCTGCGCGGACTGCGCAGGCTGATCCGAGACGACACTTCACGAAGATGTCCGACTGTCCCTTTTCGCATGTTGCACACCATATATCTTATTATAGTCACTGTCGTAAAAAGACGTTTCAGATCAGCCTGCGCGGACTGGGTATATGTCAACGTATATGTCCGAATATGTTGAAACGGCAGTATTAAGCTTTGCACTATTGGGTGGAAATTTTCTCTTTCAGTTTTTGATAAAGCCTAATCATTAAGATGTAGATCGAGTTTTTCTGTACAACAATAAGATCGTTTTTCGCCATTTCCTTCTTTTCTACAATACGCAATAGCGTAGATCATTACACGTGAACGTAACGCCTCTGTTGTGGATTTCGATCACCCCATACAGCCCCGTAGGAAGCAATTTGGAATTGGGGGGGGGGGGGGGGCAAAATTTTCAGAATCGGTTTGTCCCGATTTGACATAATTATATTGCGTTTGGTTATGCAGTGAGAAATAACCCAACTGCTTATACTAGGGACCGAAATAGAAAGAAATTTGCTCAGCAATGTGGTGAATTATGAGGGTTGGAGAAAAAATAAACTAGAAAATCACACTGAATGAAATGTGACGTCAGAAATTGTTTTGTGTCTGTCAGATAACAAAAGTAGATGAAAATTTTCCGTGGCTCGCCGCTGTTTGTTTAGAACTATTTTAATTTGTTTGAAATTTTTTATCAGCTTATCATCAGTAAGCTACTCTGAAATATTATTTCATCCTCTTTGTACACTACGATTGTCTAGCAATATTTGGCCAAACACTGACACAGTCATTTTATTGGTGATCAAATTATTGGGGGAGCCCCCTCCCCCGTTCCTACGGACCTGCCATAAGCTTCGAGAATCAATATTGAAGAACCACCTATAAGGGAAAACATATCTTCGTACGAAACTTTAATAGTATTTCGAGGGATGAAAGCAAAACTATTCCATCTGCATTTTGGAAAATTTTACAGGCGAGAGAAACACCTATTTCATTCCTCTGAAAAGAATTAGATCACATTTTCTAGATATGTTGGGTAGAATTGTGTAAATGAATTCAGCATTACATATCTAAGAATGATTATCTACCAATGCTTTCCTGAGAAATCAGAAGTTTTTTCCCTCACTTGTAAAATTCTCCAAAATGCAGATGGAATAGTTATGCATTCACCCCTCGATTTATGGTACATTATGTTGGCTTCACCTATTAAATTTTCAACTATAGCACCTAAGTTTTGTAAAAGGCCTATGGAGATACATTGCATGTTTAGTAAAATGCTTCGATTGTGCGTGCTTATACGCAATTAAAAACCATTTACTACACAACCCTGAGCCTAATTACCGTGGAAAAGAAGGCTTTTCAGAAAAAAAACGATCTAGCTTCAAACCCTAACACTGCCGAAGATGAACTTGTTGAATATCTTATAAATGAGTTTTGTTAAAGTCTCTTGGCATTTAACCCTTAGACTGCAAAGCATGACTCAGTGACCTTTTGCGGACAGTGTAGATTAACCCATTCCCACACAATCCCTACCCTGAGAAAGAAGCCTTTTGAAAACATTTTGGGAAAAGAAGAAAATGCTGGTAACCAGCATTTTCTCCTTTTCCCACAATGTTTTCTTCCCTTCAGTCCTTAAAACATATTGTAATTCTTTAGTCACATTCGTTTTGTCGTCTGCAAACGCTTTCAATTTGTACCATTTTAAAATTTCATCGTTTGGTAAATCTATCACTATATACTCAAACACTTTTCACAGATGATTTCATCTGGTTTTAATCGTGATGAAGATTGCAATGGAAGTACTAAGAGAGCTAGCAGAGTGTAGCGAACCCTCAGTTTCAAAAAGATGTCTTGTTTTTAAAATCCTGGGGCAAACATTTTTGAAAATATTGCCGAGAATGGAATTCATGCCGTTATCTATTCTGTGTTAGAAAAAAAAAACACAACGTTACTATCTATTCTGAGGTATTCTGTGTTAGAATAGTATTCAGTGACTTTGATTAACTGATGTGAGAAAGCTAGGAAACACATGGGTAGCTACACTGACCGCAACGATATTACTTCAGCTGCAAAAACGGGCTAAACTTCAATACAAGGAAAAAAAAAAAGTTAAAGTCTAGTTTTGGGTTTTTCTTTAGAAAAAAAAAAAATATGCATCGGCCGGGAATCGAACCCGGGCCGCCCGCGTGGCAGGCGAGCATTCTACCACTGAACCACCGATGCTCTGACAAAAGATGCAAAAATATTATATATAAAGCTAGACTTTCATTCGGAGTGTTTTCGTGCTCGCCCTTATTCATAACATTACCGCCATTTTGAAGAGCAAAGGGGTACACGATAAAAATCACAGAAAGGGAAATTAAGGACGCCACAATCGGTAACGATGCTCCCGTAGTATACTTTCTATTTAGTAATAGTAAAGTCTCCTATATTCAACCAAATAATTAAAAGTCTGTATCTATTGTGATATCTCTAAATCATTGTAAGGCGGCCAATCGATTGTTTGATGGCCAGCTCTCGGGTTCATGGTCGCCATGTCTGGACTGAAGTTCGAATCTCTGAAAGCATGATACATGATATCTTCAGATTGCATGTTTACTACGATTACTTGGTTTGTAGAGTCATTTAGTTGATTATATATATAACTGTTTCATGTAGGCAATGGGTTTAGAAGCGATCTCGAGAAAAAATTGCAAGATGGGCTACTGTGCATTGTTACAAACTAAGGGAGATAACTATAAAATCACATTGTTTATTGATGTTTAATCTTTTTGTCTTCTTTGACTTTTTAACTCTTCACCAAATGACAAAATTTTAGACTGGTCAAAATCGAAGCACTTGTAGACGACAAAATAGAATAACTCAAAACCTGAAATTGGTTTCCAGCAGGGTAGAAAACGAAGTAGGAAAAGGAGAAAATAACATATGACTGAATCTTCTTTTCTTCAATCGCATGGAAAAGTACAGTTGCTAATTTTCTGCTTGAATTGCATCTAATGGCCACATGGTTGAATTTTAAAGTGGTATATAGGTAAAAACACGGCAATACACACAGATTTGAGTGACTGGGAAAAACTCTGGCCAATTCATTGGGTGTCTGTATGAAAATTTTTACCAAAAACAAAAAAAAATTAAATCTTAGTCAGATTCGAAAGCTTTTGCAGATGACAAATCAAATGCAGGGGAAAATATTAGCACTCGCCCATGGCGACTAGAAAATCGGCTGGGCAAGCCAAAAATACCCGTCAGGGGCCCAGGTGGCGATGCCCAAAAATAGGACATTTTCAAAATTTATTAAATTTTCAGACAGAATAGTGACCAAAGTCAAGTTTATGTCTAGTTTATTATTCAAATCCGACAGATTTGTGTATTTCTGAACCTAATATTGTATCATTTACGATATACCTTTTTACCAGATGTTTACTCGCATTTGGCTGGTTCTCAATTATTGCTCGCGAATCTCACGGAGAACTACGGACAACTCGCCAAAAGACAACTCACCCAAAACTAAACACAACTCGCCCATAGATTGGGAAAACATCTCTCCTAAAATTCAAATGAAAACTTGCCCAAGTCCAGAAATTATCGAAATTCCACCCAAAACATGTGGGGGTGGGGTGGGGGGGAATTGTCCTGTACTCCTTGCCGATACCATGAAGCCATTAAAAATCTCGTCAAATGTGTTCCAAACTTTACATGACTTGTCGATATTTTTTTCCAAATTTTTACATTAGTTGATTTTTTTTTTCCCAATTTGACCAGCGGCCTTTTCCCAAAGTACCTGGATAAAACCCTGATGACTAAAATGAAGTTTAACTCTTTACGACACAATCCCAACTTTTAACGACCCAAAGAAAAAAAAGTCTCAGAAACATTGTTGGAAAAGGAGAAAATGCTGGTAAGCAACATTTCCCTCTTTTCCCACAATGTTTTCTACCTTTCCCCAAATCAAATTTGAATTTTTCAGGCACATTCATTTTGTCGTCTGCAGATGCTTTCAACCTGGACCAGGATATAAATTTGTTTTTTGGTAAAGAGCTAAAACTTAAAATGCCATTAATTTCTTCAAGCAATCACCTCATTCACCTGATCCTTTTAACCCTTTACCCCATACGGCATTTCTATGACATCTCTAATTGACCCTAAATAAGCTGTTTCTTATGTGTATATGACACCTTTTGATAGCCTAGAAAACATTGTGACAAAAGGTGAAATTGCTCGTCACGAGCAATTTCACCTTTTGCCACAATGTTTTCCAAAGGCTCCTACAAGCAATGCGTAGAAATGAGTATCTATGGAGTAAAGGGTTAAGGACAGGGCACCCTGATATGGATTCCTGTAACATGGCAGAAAGACGTACAAATTCGGCTAGGACTCGTACAAATTCGGCTAGGACTCGCAAAACTGTAATTAATTGGCCAATAAATGCTGGTTCTTTACAATGAAAGGCCATGTTACAGGAATCTCATTAAGGTGCCCTGTTCTTAACCCATTAATACCACACAATCCTTACTTACTTTTGACACCCCCGAGAAAAGAGCCTTTAGAAAACATTGTGGGAAAAGGAGAAAATGCTGGTGAATAGCATTTTCTCCTTTTCCCACGATGTTTTCTGCTCTTCACAATACAGATTTCAAATTTGCAGTCACTTTTATTTTGTTGCTTGCAAATGCTTTCAATTTGGACCAGGTTGAAATTGTGTCATTTGGTAATGGGTTAATACAATGTTCTCTCATAATGTGTCTTTAACAGATGGCCTTGGAGCCGAGCAAGTGATAACCATGGAGTCAGGAACTCTAGACTTTGAAGATTTGATGGACACTGGGGATTTCCCTGGATTTGAGATTGCCAAATTTACTCCAGCCAACACTGATAAAGAAAATGATGGTGATGGAATTTTGAGGACGCCAGAACATCATCGGGAAGATGATGATGATGAGTTTGTTTTACCCACAAATTTAAAAGCCAACAAAATTATATCCGAAAATGGAGATTGCGGCAAGGATGAGGTATGTTATACTTACCCTTTAGTAGGCCTTTACTACACACTGCCGACTTTTGACGCTTCTGGGAAAGAAGCCTTTTGAAAATGTGGGAAAATAGAGAAATGCTGGTTACCAGCATTTTCTCCTTTTTCTGTAAAGTTTTCTACCCTATCAAAGCAAAACTGCTCCATTTTAGCCAATTTGAAATTGTTGCCAGTAAATGTGTACAATTTGGATAGGTCTAAAATTTTGCTGTGTGGTAATCAGTTAAAATCGGTCTGTGAGTTTTGAACAAGTTTGAAAAACCTTTTCAAAAATATTTGGGAAAGGAAAAAATTCTGGTATGAACCAACATTTTGTCCTTTTACTACTCTATTTTCTACCCTATCATAGACATAAATTTTCTTTGAGGAACAGTTATTTTATCATCCCCACATACTTTTTATTTCGACTAGTCTGTGCAGTAAAGAGTTTACAGAAAGTTGAATAACCAACATTTTCTCCTTCTTTTACCAAATTACCAAAATAAAATCTTTCATTTGAGTAACATTCAATTTATATTCTTTCAGTCTGACATTTTGTGGTAAGGAATGACTAGAATGCAGATATTTTGTTTGGAAAAACCTTCCTTTCACAAGTCGGAAAAATTGTTTGTGTAGATAAGCACCAATGGCGTGAAAGGAGTAATGTCCATAATGTATTAAAGGGAAGCACCAGGTTTGCATGGATACAGCTGTAGGTGCCCTTGTCATCCTCACACACTGAAAAACTGAAAGCCTGTGGATAATGGCCTTGAGAGCCCAGTAGTAGCCGAAAGCAAGTAATATGGACATTGAAATACTTTCTGATTGAACACATTACCACACAATCCCTGCTTTTAATGTCAGACCCCTAGAAAGAAGCTTTTTGAAAACATGGTGGGAAAAGGAGAAAATGCTGGTAACCAGCATTTTCTCCTTTTCCCACAATGTTTTCTACTCTATCATAGACAAATTCCAACTTTTGAACTATGTTTAGATTTTTTTCAGCAACTGCTTACAATTTGGACAAGTCCATTATTTGCTTGTGTAGTAGAGTTAACCCTTTACCACACAATCCCTACTTTTGACGCCCCTGAGAAAGAAGCCTTTAGAAAACATTGTGGGAAAAGGAGAAAATGCTGGTAACCAGCATTGTTTCCTTTTCCCACAATGTTTTCTACCCTTCACAAAACAAATTTCAAATTTTCAGTCCCTTTTATTTTGTCGTCTGCAAATGCAATTTCGACAGGCCTGCAAAATTGTCGTTTGGTAATGAGTTAAATCACGCACATTCTGTGCAGTCTAATCTTGATCTACATTCACTAAAAAAACTCCTTATGTTGTGCTTAGCAGTACATAATTATCTGCTTTAGGAGAAAGAAGCCAATCACCTGACAAATGAAACTGAACAGGATGCACAGCCAAACGACTCATTACCAACTCAGAAAAATCACAAAGTTGAATCATCTGACCAGAAGGCGTCAGAAGATGTTGGAAAGCAAGAGGATCAACAAATGAAAAGTGAGGACAGCAATGTTAGCAAGTCCGAGGAAGAAACACCAGATTATGTTGTGTCTGTCAATGAGGACTATGATGAAGATGAAGAGGTAAGACAAACATGTTTTTGTACCCCCCACAACAAAGTGGAAGGGGGTATTCTGGAATTGCCATGCAGGGTCCAAAAAATTTCAGAATTTTTACTTGTCCTCCAGCCATTTTGCACTCGTCCTGCGGTTAGACAAAGAAGGATTATCCACTTACAACAAATTTTTACTAGTGTGGACGAGTGGATTTTTTGGACTCTGCCATGGCTGTCTATATGTCGTTCTGTCTGTAGACACAAATTTGTCTGGCGAAATACACTGATAGTTTATCAGGTAGTGAACTCAAATTTACACAAAGTGTTCCTATATGAAGTTGTGCGGGTGCAATTTTCATGACTCTGCTGTGATTTGTTGTGGAATTATCTCCCCTTGAACTTTTTCAACTCTTTTTGTACTAAACCATTCTGTATTCTGTGACAAATACATGTTTTGCGATAAGGACCTGATTGGGGGTATGATCATGTTTAGTGATGGCTCTAGTTGGTTTTGGTTTAACTTAGGACAACATTTCAGACTTGTCCAAATTAAAGGCATTTTCAGGTTTATGACAAATTCATAGTGGCTCAAAACATGATTTCTGTTTGATGGAGTAGAAAACATTGCGGGAAAAGGAGAAAATGCTGGTTAACTCTTTACCAAAAGACAAAATTTTGGACTAGTCCAAATTGAAAGCATTTGCAGACGACAAAATAAATGTGAATTAAAAAATGAAACTTGATTTGGAAAAGGTAGAAATCATTGAGGGAAAAGGAGAAAATGCTGGTCACCAGCATTTTCTCCTTTTCCCGTATGGTTTTCTAAAGGCTTCTTTCTCAGGGTCATCAACAGTAGGATTGTGTGGTAACGGGTTAATGCTGGTTTTTATTACAGGGTCATTAAAATTTGTGATTGTGTAGTAAAGAGTTAAACATGATTAGGAGCCATGCTCTTGCAAAAGGGGTTTTAATACATCTCTTTTATACATTCTGCTGAGTAAGCAATCACATTATTAAAGATGAAAAAAATCCAGGCAGTCTTATTAATCAACTGAATTAGGGAGCAGAATGGTTCTTTGAGACAAAGAAAATCAACCTACAGCAAAAAGTTTTGCAGATGCAACATTAACCCATTACCACACAATCCCTACTTTTGACGCCCCCGAGAAAGAAGCCTTTTGAAAACACTGTGGGAAAAGGAGAAAATGCTGGTAACCAGCATTTTCTCCTTTTCCCACAGTGTTTTCTACCTTTCCCAGAACAAATTTCAATTTTTCTGTCACCTTTATTTTGTCGTCTGCAAATGCTGTCAATTTGGACCAGTCTAAATTTTTCTCGTGTGGTAAAGAGTTAAGCCCTCATTTCACAGACCATTGCTCATATTTAACCATTTAGCAAACAATTCTGACTTTGTTGACTCTCAGGAAGACAACATTTGAAAACACTGCTGGAAGAGGAGAAAATGCGGGTAGACACCATTTATTTCCTTTACAGTTGATTTTGCTGTCTGCAAAATTTAATGTTTTTAGTTTGGACAAGGCTAAGATTGCTTCATGTGGTGTATAGAGTTCAATATTATTGTTTTACTTCCATTATGAAACGAGTTCTCACAACTGATCATAATGACTATCCATGATTGCTTAATGAAAACCATGAGCAGTATTTGTGCTGTGTCTTGTGTAGTTTGAAAGGGTGGCCCTACTTACCACAGGATTTAAACTCAGAATCTTGGATGCTAGAGGATGACTCTTCTGACGTACATGAAAGTTGGATGGTTTTATTGGGATTTAATGCCACTTTAACAGCTATGGTCATATCATGGCGGTTGGTGACGCATCCATATGTTTCCTTGCTTTCTCATACCAGTACTAGCACAACTTTCTTTCCAAAGCCACCGATTACTTTACTCACATGCTTCAGCAGCGAAAATACGCCGGGAAGAAAGTTCGCCTCAACCTGGTATCGAACTCACCAGGTCATGAGTCCGACAAGCTCACCACTGAGCCACTCAGGCGGACTTTGAAAGTTAGTAACAAATGTACTGCTGAAATATAAACCACATCTGGCGGGATTTGAACCCATGCAGGCAAATATGCTCTTTTTTCGAGGTTTAAAATACCAATAGCATAACCACTGAGCCAAAGAGGTAACTCCCCAATTCGGTTGTCAGATATTGTAGCAAATCAGGACGAAGCCATGCATGAAAGATTGGTCTCCCGTAACATTTCCCCTCTTAACCCATTGCCACACAATCCCTACTTTTGATGGCTCTAAGAAAGAAGCCTTTAGAAAACATTGCAGGAAAAGGAGAAAATGCTGGTAACAAGCATTTTCGCCTTTTCCCACAATTTTTTTTTTTACCCTTCACAAGACAAATTTCAATTTTTCAGTCACTTTTATTTTATCGTCTGCAAATGCTTTCAATTTGGACAATTCTAAAATTTTGTCGTTTGGTAATGAGGTAAAGTCATCATTTATTGATGACTCTAAGCCTAATTAGGCAAAAAAAGTCTATTTATGGGCAACAAGTAGGAGTATTGGCACAATGGCCAATCCTCACACTGGCTGATGTGACCCTCAAGATTTTGGCAAGAAATTAGGAATTGGGGTCACAAATGACCCTCAAAAGTTTGAAGCTGGTAGAAGCACTGGCTATATTCAAGATGTGGCAGTAATTTGGGGAATTGTATTTACATGTATTTATTATGATATTTATTTTTAGGAAGAGCCAGTTCAAAAGAAAAAGAAGATGAGTTTACTTCCTGCATCCAAACCTAAAATGAAGCTTTGGGCAGGAAATCAAAAGTCAGAAAACATAAAAGATGATAGAGTTGGCAAAGTGGATAAAGAAGTAGAGGAGAACGATGTTGGAAGTACAGATGAGATGAAAGCCGATTCTCAGTCTGAAAAAGACGGAAACTCAGAGAAAGTGGATGATGAAAACAACCCCCATCAGCAGTCGTTTTTGTCTTTTCTAAACCTTCAACCAGGTAAGAGGATAGTAAATATTAGTTTCCTTGTATTAGCTTGGCTATTTTGAAAGAAAACCTCGAGATATTTTCATAGCCCAGGGGTGTCTTTGGGGTGGTCATGGATAGTTTCATGTAAATCTTTGACACTTTATATCTGTAGCCGGGTACAGGTATTTGGTGATATATCGTGTGGCGATGTCGACATGTGGTTCGGTAGCTCAGTTGGTTAGAGTGCAGGAACAGTATTCCTGAGGCCCTGGGTTCGAATCCCGGTCGAGCCGCAATATATTTTTTCACCACCTGTTACATTTGGCGCCCACCGTAAATAACAGTGTCAAAGATTTTGCATGAAACTACCCATGGCCATCAGGTATTTGGTGATATATCGTGCGGCCGTATCGACATGTGGTTCGGTAGCTCAGTTGGTAAGAGTGCAGGAACGGTATTCCTGAGGCCCTGGGTTCGAATCCCGGTCGAGCCGCGGTATATTTTTCACCACCTGTTACATATCTTTGACATTATGGAAGATATTTTCTTCAAATCCAGACTAGTTGTTAACTAATCAGTAGAATATTTTCGACACAGCAATGTCCCTTTATCAATGTAGAATTTCCAAAACTTAGCCATTTTAAAGCCATTTTAAAATATCTCTGTCATCACTAGAGATATTTCCTACAAACGTGGACTGATTGTTAGCTTTTAACTCTTTACCGCACAAAAATAACTTAGACTGGTCCAAATTGAAAGTACCCACAGACAACAATATGAATGTAAGTGAAAAATCAAAATTTGTTCAGGGAAGAGTAGAAATCATTGTGGGAAAAGGAGAAAATGCTGGTTACCAGCATTTTCTCCTTTTCCCACAATGTTTTCAAAAGGCTTCATTCCCAAGGTCGTTAAAAGTCGGGATTGTGTTAATGGGTTAAATGGGGAACCCATTCAACAGGGAAAGGTAACCACCAAATACTTTTTACAGAGTTGTGCTTCTTTTTTGACCGAAAATTTTCATGCAAAGCAGCCACACCGGAATGCAACGCCCTTGTTTAACTCTGTCCCAGACAACAAAGTTCTGTAGTTTAAACATAGTTTATTTCATACAATTTGAAATGGGGTTGGATATTTCATATAATTTGAAATGGGGTTGGAACACAAGTTGTATCAACTTAGAATTGATCCTTCCCCTAGTTACTTACTTGTGTATCTTTAAGATATTTGCTGCAGAGGACAAATTGACTTAGATTATTATGTTCACCAACATTTTCTCCACTCTCACAGTATTTTCAAAGGCCTTTTCCTCCACCATTGTTTTAACTCGGGATTGTATGTCTAAAGCTTAAACTGAGCCTTTGTAGGTTAAACCTGGTAAAGCAGTTGACGATTTTCATTTTTTATCATTTAAACTGAGCCTACAGTCTATATCTTCTTACAACTAGAATTTGCAACTTGTTCATACTTGAAGAATTTGCAGACAGTTTGATCAGTATGACTCAAGATGAAAGTTTGAAAGGTTACAAAACAAAATGGAAAAAGGAGAAAGTGCTGGTAACCATAATGTTTTCAAAAGCCTTCTTTCCCAGGGGCTGTAGGAAGACCAGTGTTGTGTAGTCAAATGTGAAAAGTTGAAATAAAGTCATGTAAATTGACCTTTACCACAGTTTTATATTTTAGATACGTGAAGGAAAGAGACTTATTAAAACCTTGTTGGAAAAAGAGAATATAGTCCTAACAAGCATTTGCCCCTTGTCTAACAATGTTTTATTCTATTGAATATCATAGTATTTGTTAAAGTGAATAACATGTAGAAAAAGGAGAAAATGCTGGTTTCCAGCATTTCTCCTTTTCCCCACAATCATGTTTTCAAGAAATTTCCTGTCTTGAGGTCTTCAAAACTTGTGGATTGTAGTAAAGGGTTAAGCTGCATGCTAGATGCAGGTCTGTATTAGGATTAGCTAGGTCCAGCGTCATTAGTTTAAACATATTTTATTCGACAATAATATGTATAAGTTTCAGGGGCGTGCAATTTTGGAATTTTGCCACTTGCCCAAGGACAATTTGGACTGAATTTCCTATTTGTCCGCATTTAAAGTTTATTTGTCCTTCCCCCGCCCTCCCACACACAGCAACTGCATGTAGAAAGAGGCCTCACAAAGGGTCAGTATATTTAGTTTGTACCTTGAAGGTGTTTATTTCAACATAAGCAAAACTTGGAATAAATGGAGCGTTTGAGGATTGTCATTGATGTAAATATGACATTTCCTTATCTGGTTTGGCTAAAAAATTAACTTGCCCGCGGACAAGTGCTCTGGAAAAATTCACTTGTCCGCAGGCAAAAAGTCCCGAGTCAGGCAAGTCGGGCATAGGAATTCCACACCCCTGAGTTTACAATAGACATTTATGAGACAAATATACTGAAGAAAAAGATTGGAATGAAAGCTTAGGCTTACAAAGTTCTTCTCCAGCATCATTGTTGGTGTTAAAAATCTACTTTTGTTCTTGCTACTCTGTTTCAAAGGAAATTCCAAGCCTCAAAATGAAGCCAAGAACAATCAAGAGAAAACCAAAGCAGAGGATTTTTATTCCAGAAAACGGCTACGGACAAGAAAAAAGGTAAATATCCTTTGGAACCTTTTGTCAATTATCTTTGTCTTTGTTTAAATTATGTTTTATTGGGGTTGTAGTGATAGATACAAACATGTGATAGTGGTGGATGAGATTGGAATATTTGAAATCTTCTGTAATTGTTGATAATGTGTTTAAAAATCCATATTTTTGACTGTATATGATAGCATTAACCCATTACCACACAGTCCCTACTTTTGACAACCCTTGGAAAGAAACCTTTAGAAAACATTGTGGGAAAAGGAGAAAATGCTGGTAACCACCATTTTCTCTTTTTCCTACAATGTTTTCTACCCTTCACAAAACAAATTTCAAATTTTCAGTCACTTTTAGTTTGTCGTCTGCAAATGCTTTCAATTTGGACAAACCTAAAATGTTGCCGTTTGGTAATGAGTTAAGCCTTTACCAGATGACAAAATTTTTGCCTTGTCCAAATTGAAAGCATGTGCAGACGACAATTTCAGTGTGGCTTAAATCGTGTAATTTTTCTTTGACAGAGTAGAAAGCATTGTGGGAAAAGGAGAAAATGCGGGTTACCCACAATGTTTTCAAAAGGCTACTTTTCCAGAAGTGTCCAAAAGTCGGCATTGTGTGGTAAAGAGTTAATCAGTTTGTTCAGACTGACAAAGAAGAGGGATAGGTAGATGAAAATCTTCTTTCCTTGATGGTTTTACATTCATTTAACATGACACATGTATTCCACACTATAAACACAATGAAACGGAGTAAAATTAAGAAATGATCTTTCTATCGTGGTATATCGTTCAATAAACCACAGTTGTGAGTTATGAGGCACAATAAATAATCCATGAGGGCAATAGCCCGAGTGGGTTATTCATTGCGCCTCCTAACTCACAACGATATACCACGATAGAAAGAAGATTATACCGATTCTAACATGGCCAATTCTTAATGAAAGGTAAACAAGTTCAAACTAAGAGTAAAAACGCAGATGAAGATTATGTTCCATTGAATAACTCATTCATTGAATGACGTCACTCTACATGGATTGTCGCAGATTTTACCACGTTTTCCTTGCACTGTGTTTATGTTAGAATCTGCGTTACTCTATATAGAGTGGTATCGTTCTATACAGAGACATCGTTCTGTATAAAGTAAGTAAGTTATTCAATGGAGTGTAATCTGCATTTGAGTTTTTACTCAAGTAAGAATTCGTTTTCCTTTCATTAAGAGTTGGTCATGTTAGAATCAAATAATCATCTATCGTGTTTTATTGTATATCCCATTACCACACAGTCCCTACTTTTGACGCCCCCGAGAAAGAAGCCTTTTGAAAACACTCTAGGAAAAGGAGAAAATGCTGGTAACCAGCATTTTCTCCTTTTCCCACAGTGTTTCTACCCTTCCATGAACAATTTTCAATTTTTCAGACACCTTTGTTTTGTCGTCTGCAAATGCTTTCAATCTGAACCAGTCTAAAATTTTGTTGTGTGGTAATGAGTTAATAAACCACATTGTGAGTTATGAGACCCAATGAATGAACCACTCAGGCTATCGCCCTCATGGAAGAATGACTTTTAGTATACCGTAATTCCCCCAAGTATTCGGACGGGAAAAAATAATTATTTTTTTTGGTGTCCGAAAACTTATTAAATTATTTGGGTGACTGTCCGAAAATTTCGGGAAATCTATTTCCAACAACAACAACTATCCTTTAATAGACATAACATATCCTTTAACAGACATCGTACAGTATGTACAAAATACGCTAAGGCATATATTTCCCGAAAAGAACTGACATCAGATCGACCTTTATGGATTAATAAAACTTACTTGTAAAAAGAGTTCACACAATCACGTATTCGAACGCAAATAGCTACTTCGCTAAACAATCCTAAATCATGGTCGTGATAAGGGTTATACTTGACCTGACTAAAATTGGCTACGTCACCCATACACGTGCTTGTCTCCATGCCAACATGTCTGTGTACAGGTCGTTACAACTAGCCATCCCGTTATGCATTAAAAGTGTATTTTATAGCGTTTATCGATAAGATTTACATCTTTAATGCGTCACGGGTATTTGACTAAATATATACAGCCTGTGCAACACATATTAGCACCTGCATTCAGTCTAGCGCGATCAATCAGATACCAAACAAAGGATTTAAGCTTAAAACATAGATCGATTTACTCTTCTCAGGTACTTGCTAATTAACTCTTTACCACACAATCACGACTTTAAACGATCTTGGGGTAGAACCTTTTGAAAACATTGTTGGAAAAGGAGAAAACGCTGGGATTAATTGTTTTCTCCTCTTCCCCCACTTTCTTCGTTATCCAATCAAAAATCATTTTAGCAAAATGTAATTGTCGTCTGCGAATCCTTCGAATTTTATCTAGTCCAATAACATTTTCGTTTTGTAAAAGTTTGCCGTATCCCAAACAAGCCTTTGTCGTATGCAAACTCTTTCAGTTTGGAAGAGTCTTTAATTTGTTGTCTGGGAAAGTATTGCAGACCTTCGTCGATCTTCTGAACCATTTTAATTTGTTGTTTGGGAAAGAGTATAGCGGGTCTTCGTCAACTTTTAAAGCATTTCAATTTCTTGTTTGTTAGAGTACTGCGGGTCTTCTAAACCATCATAATTTCGTGTCCGAAAATTTAGGGACAATTATTTTACCAAGTGTCCGAACTTAGGGACAAAAAATAAATTATTTTGGAAAATAATTAATGGTGTCCGAAAATTTAGGGTGTCCGAATACTTAGGGGAATTACGGTAGTCCTTGTTGTGTAGCTGTGCAGGGTTTTCCTTGACGCACAATTTTGTGGGTTTTGATGCACTTTTAAGGAAAATGACCCACATTTTTTTTCAGTAATGCGTCATGGTGGACGCACAAATACAATAAGAGGTAATTATGATCGTATATACTTCTGACACTGTTACATCATGAGCAGATGAAAAATCTGGACTACGAAGGGAAAATGGGACGAAACACTGGACTGTGTATCAATTTTACTAAAATACCGTTGGTCTTTAAATGGGTCTAAACTAAACCAGTCGATCTCAAATGAAAACAATATGTTTCCTGTCAAAATCGATTTCATTCTTGGTGTCTGCAAGGAAGAAGAGCCCTTAAACAAAGATCAGACGATACTGTGGCTGGTAAGAGCACCCAGAACATCATTTCAAGGTCTCGAGGGTTCACTCGCTAGAGACAATGGGTTAGTTTGAAAACAGCGGCATGAACGCGACCAGCGCGTCAAAACACAAGAATCGGTCATTTATCTAATTGGTGAAAATAGTTTATTTTCGGCCAAAATGGATAATCTTTATCATGAAAAAAACCAGAGACTTCCCACTCTGGCCGACAACAAGCTTTCTTCGCCAACGAAATGGTGGATTCCTGTGATGAAAACAAAATAACCCCTAACAATAGCGAGAGGCTACACATAAACTAACACATATTTTCACAAATCGTAGCTTTTGTTTAAGGGATTTTAGCGAATTACATTTTGTTGTGACCCCCACAAATTCCAAAATGAACCCCATTATTTTTGAGTAGGGGGTCACAATGACACCTTATTTTTGTGGCCGAGGGAAATTCCTGAGCTGTGTATATATAACAACTGTTTTATCTTCAGGTCAGTTACTGTGAAGATGTTAATGAAGATCTAGATGATGAATACCAGGACGATGATGAAGAAGAACCATATGATCACGAAATAAATATTCCACGTCGCCGGCGATCTTCTGCAGGTTTGCAGAAGCAGACTGCTGCCAATAATGTAGCAGTAGCGAAATATGCAGAGGCATTAAAGAAACTTTCTGGGCAACCAAAAGCCTTTGTTAGTAACTTTCCAAAGATATCGAATGCAGGCACTCAGTCGATAACCTCAAGCATGATGTATCGTAATATATTATTAAATGTTACACAGAATCAGGAGAAGGAAAATTCCGAAGGTAACAGCCCAGCGAAAGGTCTATTTGAGTGTGGTTTATGCGGAACTTTCTTCAACACAGCAGGACTATTTATAAGTCACCAGGAAACGGCTCATGGCAAGGATAATAAAAAAGGTCGCTCAGGGATGGAAACCTTTCGCTGTGAAATCTGCCAGTTTGTTCTGACAAATAGGTTTGCCTACATGGAGCATAAGCGCATGAAACACAGTAAAAACCAGGTAACATTTAATTGTAGTAAGTGTGGTAGTACATTTGGTTATCTGATTGACTTACAAAAACACAAACAGATCTGTGGATTACCGTTTACCTATAACTGCACTCACTGTAATTTACAGATGCGAGATATGCAGGAACTCAAGACCCACAATGCTAAATTTCACCCTCAGAACACACCCACAGACAAACCTGCTGCAACACGACAATGGGTTAGTTGTGCTGTCAGACATTGCACATTTAAATGTTTAACCCAAATGGAAATGAAGCATCATGTGCAAAATAAACACAACGTTCAAAATAAAAACAACGCTAATGAGCTATTTCCATGCAACGCTCCACGCTGCTCTAAGATATTCAGCACTCGAGAGAAACTGATGGAACATAAACAGGAAGTCCACGCCTCAGAGTTTATTGTCCAATATCAATGTATGGAATGTAAGAGATGTTACTCTACAAAAGGACTGTTGGCTGAACATCAGTACCTACATCTGATGGATAGAATGAAACGATGTGACCTCTGCATGAGACAGTTCACAACATTAAACCAGTTAATGAAACATAAGGAAGTTCACACTGTTAAACGAACATACAGATGTACCTCATGTGCAAGATGGTGTCATGATAGGCAGGAACTAGCATTACATGTATGTCGGGAAAAGAAAGCTAAACTGGTAGGATTGCGTGTATATTTTTGTGACGTTTGTCATCAGGATTTCAAAAGTGATGAACAAATGTTCCGTCATCGAGAGAAACACAAGAAATACTACATGTGTGGTACTTGTCGCTGGGAAGGAAATGATGAAGAAGAATATTTCCAGCATAGGGAAGTCCACGGTATCTTCACATGTCGTGAATGTTGCGAAGAAATTCCAACAGAAACAGAGATGGCTACACATCGTAAAGCACACAAGTTTTATGTCAAAATGGAAGAGTTAGAGGAGGAAGATGGGGACATGACATCAGTTATGTATCTTCATCCTAATATAGTGAATACTGTCAAAACATAAAACTGCTTCTCTCATTGCATGTGTAACTTCCAAATAATGCAATAACAAATTAACTATCTCAATCTTCAAGGAATGATTGTTCAAAGAAAGCACATGTAGAAAGGAAATTTCAGAAAGGACACATGAACATAGGTATTTGTTCCCATGGTAAACAAGGCATAAGTTATGTAGCGCTAAAGGAATTAACCCTTTAACACATGAGAAAATTTAAGACTGGTCCAAATGGAAAACATTTGCAGATGACAAAGTAAAGGTGACTGAAAAATTGAAATTTGATTTGGGAGTGGTAGAAAACACTTTGGGAGAAAATGCTGGTTACCAGCATTTTGTCCTTTTCCCACAGTGTTTTCAAAAGGCTTCTTTCTCAGGGGCGTCAAAAGTAGGGATTGTGTGTAATGGGTTGACACATGAGGAAATTTAAGACTGGTCCGAATGGAAAACATTTGCAGACAACAAAATAAAGGTGACTGAAAAATTGAAATATGATTTGGGAAGGGTAGAAAATACTGAGAGAGAAAATGCTGGTTACCAGTATTTTCTCCTTTTCCCAGTGTTTTTAAAAGAAATGGAAATTGAAAACATTTGCAGATGACAAAGTAAAGGTGACTGAAAAATTGAAATTTGATTTGGGAAGGGTAGAAAACACTGTGGGAGAAAATGCTGGTAACCAGCATTTTCTCCTTCTCCCACAGAGTTTTCAAAAGGCATCTTTGTTAGGGTCATTGAAAGTCGGGCTTGTGTGGTAAGAAGTTAATAACATGAACTGTGTACTAGAGCACAAAATTGAAGACATGTTGAAAGGATTTGGAAAGATCCCTTAAGATATGGCATAAGTGACATAATTTGTGGTTGGAAGGATAGAAAACTGAGAAAAGGAGAAAATGCTGGCCTTTTCTCCCTTTGCTTACATTATTTTTAAAAGCTGACCTCTTCAAGTTTGTTTAAAAAATATGTTTTTTTTGTGAAGGGTTGAAATTACAGTACCTTTCCAAAACTTAAATCCGTCAGATTGTATTTTAACCCTGTACCACACAATCCCTTTGACGACCCTGAGAAAGACAGCTTATGAAAACACTTTTGGAAAAGGAGAAAATGCTGGTAACCAGCATTCATTTTCTTTTCCCACAATGTTTTCTACTGTGCTGGAAACAAATTACAATTATTGAGATATGTTTATTTTGTAGTCTGCAAATGCTTTCAATTTGGACCAGTCTAAAATTTTGTCATTTGGTAAAGAGTTAAACATCTTGTGGACCTTCTGAATAAATAAGATGACTACAGTTTAATACATCAGTTTAAATTAAATACATTGTGGCAAAAGGATTGGCATTATTTTGAAAAGATTCAAAAAGTCATCTACAGGGATAATTAGTGTATTGGTTTAACTCATTACCAACCAACACAATTTTAGGTTTGTCCAAATCAAAAGCATTTTGCAGACAACAAAATTAAAGTGATTGAAAATTTGAAATTTGTTTCGTGAAGGGTTGAAAACATTGTGGGAAAAGGAGAAAATGCTGGTTACCAGCATTTTCTCCTTTTCCCACAATATTTTCCGAAGGCTTTATTCTCATGGTCGTCAAAAGTAGGGATTTTGTGGTAAAAGGTATAAGGGAGATTTGTTGTAGGATACTTTACCAACCTTTTTCAAACAATGCCCTGATTTGGCTACCCTGAAGAAGAGTCCAAAGAATCCACTCGTCCTTACTAGTAAGAATTCTGAAACTTTTTGGAATCCTGTGAAGAAGAATGCTTTTGAAGCCATTATGGGAAAAGCAGACAATGCTGGTAACCAGCATTTTCTCCTTTTGTCACAGTGTTGTTTAGCCTTTCTAAGATGGATTTCATAATTTGAGTAAAATTTGATTGTCTGCAATATGCTTTTATTTTAGACCATTTTGAAATGTTGTTGTTAATGTTTGGTAAAGAGTTAAGATCTGATTCATAAACTTTTGATAAAAGAATATGCAAAGTGCAAATGCTGTAGACAGTTTATGTTGTCATTGTCTTAAAAAGTAATATTTAATTAAGTGTTTAGGCTAGGATGCAGTTTTGATTGGTCATTTTGGCCCATTACCAGCCAAGAGTAGGGGTCAATTTCTGTGCGAGGGGGTCAATGATGAACTAAAGTAGAAACTTACACAAATAGCATTTTCATTGTGATAGGTTCATTTTTGGGGTGTTTCAGCATTTATTGAATATTCTTCTGGTTTTCTGCTCTTTCCAGTGAATCATATTAGATTTGAAATCAAATGTGTTTAGATCTGGGCTTTGTAGACTTATGATCATCAAAGTGTTAAGATATGTGCCTGGTGATTGTACTTGTCTGAAAATTGTTAGTTCCAAGGATGATACAGATACAGGGACTGCAAAACATTCAGATCTTCCTGTTGTCAAAATTTAACCAACTGTTTGTCTTGAAACTTCCAATCGGAAGAAGAGGAAGGTGTTTCTTCATCAGTCTTCAGCCCTTTCAGCTTCAATTCACTCGTTAAACTCCCAAAGAATGAAAGAATCGATTTCTGTTTCTGATCAGACGATGCCATGATTATGTTTTCAAAGATCAAGGTAGTATATTGTGTGGGCACTTTCGTAAAAGCGATTACGGTCACAATAAAGCGTCTGTAATTCAACTTCTCACCGTAGCATTTTCCACAGCACCGTAAGCGTCTGCAAGGTGTTAACAACAATGAATGATTTCAACTTGTTACGGTAACCACAAAAAAATTGATCTTTATTTGAAAAATTGATGCGCCAAGATGACCCATTATTTTGAATTTTTATGCTCCATACGAGAAAATGGCGCGTCAATCCAGCAAGGGCGTGGCCTGGCCTAAACACTGTTAATTGTGGGCATAGATATAGATTAGAAAATTCAGAGGAGGAGTCTTTAATGTTGTTATTTGACAAATATTTTTTCATACATGCCCTGAATGAACATTTTTGTGCGTGTACTGGAGTCCATGAATCTGTTCATGGGCTTGCACATAGGTATATTTTTGTCACAACTTCTGTCTTCAGTTTTACTGTTGTTGGATTGAATCATTGCGCTATTACACCTTAACCACACAATGACGACTTTTGACGACCCTGAGGTACATGTAGAAGTCTTTTGGAAACATTATGGGAAAAGGAGAAAATGCTGGTAACTAGCATTTTCTCCTTTTCCCAAAATGTTGTGTACCCTTCCCAAATCAAATTTTGATTCTCTCAGTCACATTTATTTTGTCCTCTGCAAATGCTTTCAACTTGGACCAGCCTATAAATTTGTTGTTGGGTAAAGAGTTAATTGATTTTTTTGAAAAAAAGGAAAAACCCAATGACACTATGGAAAAGGAAGTGTCCAAAATATTGTATCTGGGAAAGGAAAAAATGTGTATTACCAGTATATTCTCTCCTTTCCACCCAATTTTTTCTTTAACCCTTTCCCAAACGACAAACTTTTGGACTAGGCCAAATTGAAAGCATTTGCAGACGACAATTCAACTCTTGCTGAAAAGATGATTTCTGTCTATGATAGGGTAGAAAACATTGTGGGAAAAGGAGAAGATGCTGGTTACCAGCATTTTCTCCTTTTCCCACAATGTTTTCAAAAGCTACTATTTCAGACCCGTAAAAACCAGGAATTGTTTGGGAAAGGGTTAAGTGAACATACCTATAGTGATATAGCACCATCTTCAGGGATCTTTTTTCCTCTGACAGCAGAACATTTTGAAAAAACCCTGCTACAAATTGTCCATTTTATGACAATGTTTTTTCAAAAGTTAATCTGTTGAATGACAAATATTGTCATGTGTAACTGTCATCATTGTGTTTGATAGTGTATTTACTTTTTGTTAGGCCATTTCTCTTCTTTCATGTGACATTTGTTCATTGACTAGTCGTAAGTTGTAGGTCATTTGATGTTTTAATCGTTAGTTTTAACCCATTACCTCACAATCCCTACTTTTGACAACCCTGAGAAAAAAGCCTTTAGAAAACATTGTGGGAAAAGGAGAAAATGCTGTAACCAGCATTTTCTCTCCTTTTCCCACAATGTTTTCTACCCTTCAAAAAATAAATTTCTAATTTTCAGTTAATTTTATTTTGTTGTCTGTAAGTGCTTTAGATTTGGACACGCCTAGAATATTGTCATTTGGTAATGAGTTAAACTGTAAGTAACATGGCCTGCATTTAATCAACCATTCTGAATAGTATTCCCAAGTCAAATTCTCAAAGATTTTCTAAATATGGAAGGAGAACAATTCCTGAATGGCCAAATTAAATGGACTAGCAAGTCAGCCATTCTTTTAACCCTCTCCCCCAAACAACAAAATTTAGACACTTTCAAATTTAAATGCAGACAATAAATTTAAAATCATTACAAATGAAACCAATTCCTCTGATAGAGAAAAAAACATTGTTGGAAAAGGAGAAAATGCTGATTATCAGCATTTTCTCTTTTTCCCACAATGTTTTTAAAGGTCTTCTTTATAAGGGTCATGAAAACCCAGGAACGCT
The DNA here is from genome assembly GCA_943736015.1 of Tridacna crocea. Taxonomy (NCBI): domain Eukaryota; kingdom Metazoa; phylum Mollusca; class Bivalvia; order Cardiida; family Cardiidae; genus Tridacna; species Tridacna crocea. The sequence continues at coordinate 17,145,196 of OX031068.1, read as the reverse complement.
TGGTTAAGGGTTAAATATAGAAATGGACACAGTTTAGAATGGTTGGTTGGCTGTAGGTCTCTGGTCTTTGTCGAGCTCGCAAGTGAGACAAAGTTACACAACCTCACTTTGGTGCTTATATATGTCTGGGCTGTAAGGCCCAAATTTTGATAGATTTTCAAGTATTTCTGCGCATATGTTATCGTTGACTTCTAGAACTGACACTATAACCCTCCGTTAACATTCACATGTTTTTATGACCCAGGGGAAGAAGCCTTTTTTTGAAAAGTTGGAAATGGAGAAAGTGCTGGTTACCCTCTTTAACCCTTTACCCCATAACACATTTCTATAGTATGTCTAATTGACCCTAAATAACAGCAAGGATGAAACCATTTCTTATGTGTATATGGCACCTTTTGATAGTGTAGAAAACATTGTGGCAAAAGGTGAAATTGCTCGTCACGAGCAATTTCACCTTTTGCCACAATGTTTTCCCAAGCCTCCTACAAGCAATGCGTAGAAATGAGTATCTATGGAGTAAAGGGTTAAGAACAAGAAAGTTCGCAACAAATACATGGCTGGAACACCAATAGCATCCGTCTGGATTTGCACCCACGCAGACACATAGCCTCAATTTTCAAGGTTTGAAAGGCCAGTACCATAGCCACTGAGCTAAAGAGAGATCTCCCTAATGCAATTGTTAGGTTATGTATTTGAATTTGGACAAAGCCATGCATGAGGGAATGGTCTCCCACAACAACCTACATGTATTTTCAAAATGTTTTGTACCCTTATATCCCCCACAAAGTAGTGGAGGGGGGTATACTGGAATGGCCATGTCCGTCTGTCCGTAGACACAAATTTGTCAGGAGCAATACTCCTACAGTTTTTCACATACTGAATTCAAATTTACACACAGGGTTCCTATATACATGTATATGAAGTTGTACATGTGCAATTTTCATGACCCTGCTGCGATTTGTTATGGAATTCTCTCCCCTTGAACCTTTTTCAACTCTTATTTTTGTACTAAACCATTCTGCATTCTGTGACAAAGACCTGTTTTTGTGACAAGGAGCTGGTTGGGGGGGTGGGGGGGTGTATAATCACGTTTAGTTTCAGCTTCATTTTCCATCTGCAAATTAATTCTGTCAAGCAGGACACATTTAAAATTATGTTGTATGGAAAAGAGGTAAATATTATTCAGGTGACTTGAAGGTCGGCCACATTAAACTGCACTTCAGTCAGGATTTGTCTGGGATTTGTCGTCAATATAATTATATGGTTGGATTAGGAACAATTTTGCACAATTATTTCTTTATGTTGAGCAGGAGTGTTATTTGACACTTTTGTTTAGTAGGTCTATGGTTCAGGTCAAAGTTGAAGGTCAAATGATAAGATACAATGTAGTCATAATTAGTGCTTTTTCGAATCGGTTCTTTTTCATTTCTAAAATATTTAGCGTAATTGTATGCTGTTATAAATAAATGTGTTGTATCTGATGATAGTTCGAGTTATTTCCAAGGTCCAGAAAATTTGTGAAGTGATAAAATTCTCCACAGAAGTGTCAGATATATAAGATGTGACATGAGTTGGCTTTTGAGATAAGATTTTATTAAACGAGTCTAGGGAAATGTTATTAACCCATTACCACACAATCCTTACTTTTGACGCCCCTGAAAAAGAAGCCTTTTGAAAACACTGTGGGAAAAGGAGAAAATGCTGGTAACCAGCATTTTCTCCTTTTCCCACAGTGTTTTCTACCCTTTCCAGAACAAATTTAAATTTTTCAGTCACCTTTATTTTGTCATCTGCAAATGCTTTCAATTTGGACCAGTCTAAAGTTTTCTTGTGTGGTAAAGAGTTAAGCAAGCCCTTGGCAAGCTTGATAACATTTTTCTTGAGGAGTTTAATAAGATTTTATTTCAAATGCTAACAAATGTCGGATTCTTTTATCACATAACGATATTTCACAAAATATAGACCAGATGATGCAAAAACATTCATAAATACACCCGAGGTATTTTCTATGAGACCCATTCACTTGTATGAAATGCGTACAAAATGATGTCACCCAAGTGTGATATCAAACGTGTATAAGATAAGAAAATTTGTAATGGGTATATTACACTGAAAACAAGGGAGGTAATGTGATAACAATTACTTCTTGAATAGGACTTCAGGAACATTGCACAGTTGTTGTCCTGATTGAGTAAACATGCGATGTGAAACATTCTTTCAAGTAAGCTTTAAGTTCAAGGTCACATTTTGAAGGTCAAAATAATAAAAAATTTTGTAACATGTACTTGACATGGTGGTGCCATTACTTTGATAGTTTATAACTAACAAGCATTTTGTTTCAGTGTAGTGAAAGTGTTAGAAATGAGATAGATGTAAAAGAATTTCTTTTTAAGGGCATTATTCAAAAGTTTCTTTGCAGACTTTAACCCTGTACCAAACAGTTCCTAGTTTTTACGACCCTGGAATGGAAGCCCATTGAAAAAAATTGTGGAAAAAAAGGAGAAAATGCTGATAACCAGCATTTTCTGATAACCAGCATTTTCTCCTTTTTCCACAGTGTTTTCTACCCTGCTGGAAGCAAATTTCAATTTTTGAGTGACATCTGCAAGTGCTTTCAATTTGGACATTGTTTAAATATCTGTACAAATATGAATCATATCGAAGGCATTTTAGTAGTATTTGCCACTTATTTTCAGCGCTAGTATTAATGACAACTTCTAAATTAGTGTTTGAGTCATGGGGTTGGTAGACAGAGTCTTAGCCAATCAGGCACACTCTAGAATTTCAGAGCTCCAGATAGAGGGAGTGATTTTGATTTTTGAATTAAATACGTGTATATAAATTCTCCATCAAACCCTATGTTGTGGGTTCTCATTAGAATTGTCTCAAGGATAGAGAAATAATGGATTTGGAATGCCATCACTCCCCCTTATCTGGAGCTCTGAATTTATAATAAGATTAACTCTATACAAAGTCCTTGGAAAGACAGCTTTTGAATATATTATGGGTTAACCCTTTCCCAAACAATCCCTGGTTTTTATGGGTCTAGAAAAGTAGCCTTTTGAAAACATTGTGGGAAAAGGAGAAAATGCTGGTAACCAGCATTTTCTCCTTTTCCCATAATGTTTTCTACCCTATCACAGACAGAAATCATCTTTTCAGCATGAGTTGAATTGTTATCTGCAAATGCTTTCAATTTGGTCTAGTCCAAAAGTTTGTCGTTTGGGAAAGAGTTAAGGAGAAACTGCTTTACTCGCAATGTTTTCTATCAGATACAAATCCCATCATATGAACCCTATTTGATCCGTTCTTTGTAAGGTAACAATGATTTCCATTTAGAGTTGTTGTTAACTGTGTTGTCTGATGGGTTAATCTTTACTGGAATTAGCCTTGTCTTGTTATACTATATCGACAGCAGGGAAAATGTTGGAAACTGTACTGGAAATGGATCAATCATGAAGAAGCAACCGTTAACGCCTTACCACACAATCCCAACTTTTAACGACCATGAAAAAGAAGCCTTTTGAAAACAGTGGGAAAAGGAGAATAATGAATGAATGTCGTTTTATGGCGCATCGACAGCTTTGGTCATTTAGCGCGCATATCTATGTTAAAAGATAGGGAAAAGGAGAAAATGCTGGTAACCAGCATTTTCTCCTTTTCCCACAATGTTATCTGCCCTTCTTGAAAATACTTTCAAGTTGGACTAGTCTTAAATTTTGTCGTTTGGTAAAGAGTTAATTTTATTTCATTTTGTATATAAATGATGGTAAAATACATGTACATGTACGTCTTATTTTTTTTGCTCATCCGGTTTACCCTTTACCAAATGGCAAAATTTGGGATGAGACCAAATTGGCCGCATCTGCATACGATAAATTGAACATTGATGAAATGATGATTTCTCTCATTGAAAGAGTAGAAAACACTGAGGGAAAAGGAGAAAATGCTGATTACCAGCATTTTCTCCTTTTCCCACAGTGTTTTCCAAAGACTTCTTCTTTAGGGTCGTTAAAAGTCGGAATTGTGTGGTAAAAACTTAAAGGCCAGAAGATTAATTTTTCTTGACACCCTTTTGTCAACTCATGTGGCCATAGGAAGACTTGATGCCCATTATGAGGCCCAAATGTGGTCTTATATATTTCAGTTTGAATTTTATTCTAGACTTTCTAAGACTAAAAACTTTTAATGTCTTTTCTGTTCTGTATTTTGTACAAAATAACCAATGAGACCGAGCAGAACAAAGTCAATATTAAGAAGTAGAAAGATGTGTTATATAGGCAAGGGTGTTTTAACTCATTACCAAATGACAAAATTTCAAGTTTGTCCAAATCGAAAGCATTTGCAGACAAAATCAAAGTGACTGAAAATTTGAATTTTGTTTTGTGAAGGGTAGAAAACATTGTGGAAAATGGAGAAAATGCTGGTAACCAGCATTTTCTCCTTTTTCCACAATGTTTTCTAAAGGCTTCTTTCTCAGGGGCTTCAAAAGTAGGGATTGTGTGGTAATGGGTTAACTTGTGAGTATATACTGCATATCTCATGGTATTCAATGTAATGCAAGTTCCTAGGGTCGGTCAAATATAAGTATGAAAACATAAAATTATGACTGCAAACGAATCATAGCAGCAGTAAGATAGGGTAGAAAACTATGTGGGAAAAGTAGAATATGGAGAAGATTCTAGTCACCAAACATTTTCTTCTTTTCACACAGTGTTTTCAAAAAGGCTTCTTTTTCAGAGTTGTTAAAAGTAGGTATTGTGTGGTAAAGGGTAAACACTGTGCCAGGCTAAAAGAAGATTAGACATGTTGAAATTGAAAGTATTTACAGACCAATCAAATTTTAGAAACAATGATGGAAAACATTATGGGAAAGGAAGAAAATGCTGGTGACCATTTTGCCCATTTACCAAAATGTTTCCAAAAGCCTGTTTTTCCAAGGTCCTACAAGATCGCGATTGTGTGGTAAAGGCTGAAACAAGGCTGTAATTTTGTTGTCTGGTAAAGAGTTGGTGGTATTCAACAAAGTTTTTTCAAAGCAATAAGCAGCAAATTTCTTTTGGGCTTTTGTGTGTTTATATTCAGTTCATTCATAGACGATTTAGTAGCACCACTAAGTCAGGTTAAATGTTGTATTTCTTCATATTCATTCTTTATTCTATGTTGTAAAAAAAAAAGGCCCGATCATGTTACAGTATTTGTCAAATACATACTTATGATTTAGCTATTAGTTGGTTGTCTTTGATGTTTTTGCATTAAGTATGCAGCATTTACATGTGTATCTAAGCCATGATTTGATAATGGTTTATGTCTTTTCCCAAACAATCCCAAGTTTTTACAGGAAAGAAGCCTTTTAAAGACAGTGTGGAAAAAGGAGAAAATGCTGGTACCAGCATTTTCTCCTTTTCCCATAATGTTTTCAATTCTTAAAAAAAAAAAAAAAATGTTTTTTGCCTCCTACTTATGTTGTTGTCTGTAAGTTCTTTTAATTTGGACAAGTCTAGAATTGTGCTGTTTGGCATCTTTGCAAGCCAAGGCTGACGATTCACTACGCTACTCTACCCTTGGTGTATCAAGCTTGATTTTTACATTCACCCAATACGCTTTTTCATTGGATGCAGCCAGCTCTAACTGCAAAAAATGAAATTGCTGGTAGCATTCCATCTTTGATGAAAATAGAACAAGGTCGCTACCTTTTGAAAAGAAGGTAAACATGGAAACCCACGTGGATGTCTGCTTATCGCTTCATGTGTATTTGTAAGCGGTTTGTAAAACGATATTACATTGGCTTTTAGAGATATGATGTAAAGGGGGGGGTAATAACCAGCATCCAATAGAGGGCGCATTGTAGGAATCTCGAAATCAGGCTCAATCAGCCAAGGTAAGATCCATGTAGTGATTCTAATCTTGGCTCTCGAAGATGGCTGTTTGGTAGAGTTGGCTCTTTACCAATACAATCCCTACTTTTAACGACCCTGAGAAAGAAGCCTACAGCAAAAATTGTGGAAAAAGGAGAAAAATGCTGGTGGCCAGCATTTTCTCCTTTTCCCACAGTATTTTCTAGCCTATCAAAGTCAGAAATCATCATATTTAGAAGATTTAACTTGTCTGCAGATGCTTTGAATTTGGTCAATTCCAAAAAAATTGTTGTTTGGTAAAGAGTTAATGCATCTTTGTGATCTATTATACCAAGCAACTCACCATAATTATAATTAATGGATTCATAAAATCAATATTTTTTTTTTTTATAAGCAACTGAAACATGAGCTAGATTGGTCCTTTAACAGGCAGAAAACTGACCAATAGCAAAAAGTTTCTTTGCGGGTCAGTCTCGTTGATTATTTTTTTCAGATGCATAAATCACCCTCTTTACAGAGCATGTCTCTACTTTCTTTTAGGTGCATTCCAGGAACAGGCCATTTCCTTACGTCTTGGGGTTTACCAATACGAGACCAGGGTCCATTTTCATCAACCACTCTTAACCCGCTACCAAACAATCCCTGGTTTTTATGACCCTGAGACAAAAGCCTTTTGAAAACATTGTGGGGAAAGGAGAAAATGCTGGTAACCAGCATTTTCTCCTTTTCCCACAATGTTTTTCTACCCGGCTGGAAACAAATTTCAATTACTGAGTTGCGTTTATTTTGTCATCTGCAAGTGCTTTAAATTTGGACCAGTCTAAAATTTTGTCGTTTGGTAAAGGATTAAGACCATTCTTGTCTTGTTCTTCAAGATTTTCTAACTGCGAAAGTAACAGAACTTCTGATTGGCTAAACCTAAACCAAATGGTTTAACCAATCAGAAGTTCTGTTACTTTCACACTGACAGAATTTTGAAGAATAAGACTAAGAATGTTGGTGAATACAGACCCAGGACTCTGTCATTTCCTGTTGCAGTTGCTGAGCCCCGATATAGCAGTCGGTAGTGTAAAGGACTTGCAAACATCATGTCACAGGTTCAAATCCCCAGCTCGGTTTCTTTCTTTCAGAGGATTGATGATAGTCATTGTGACAGGATTTTTTCCTCTCTTACCACTTAACATTGTTTCCATGATAGTTTGGTAAGAAAATAGCCGGCGGCTCTGGAAGAATATTGTGCAAAGTACAGGTAACAAAAGCTCGAGGAGGAAATCACTGGTCAACGCAATAAAACTGAAATGATGTTGAAACGAGATTAACCCTTTCCCAAACGACAAATTTTTGGACTTTACCAAATTGAAAGCATTTGCAGACGACAATTCAACTCTTGCTGAAAAGATAATTTCTGTCTATGATAGGGTAGAAAACATTGTGGGAAAAGGAGAAAATGCTGGTTACCAGCATGTTCTCCTTTTCCCACAATGTTTTCAAAAGGCTACTATTTCAGACCCATAAAAACCAGGGATTGTTTGGGAAAGGGTTAAACACCTGACAATCAACCAATCAATCCATCTCTGACAGTCATATAGTATTGAAAAAAAGAAAATGCATACAAAAAAATCTGTTTTATTCATCAAAAAATGTTCAAAAACTTTGGCAATGATGTATTTGTGTAGTGCTGGAAAAAAAATGATGAAAACAAAGAACCTCATGTTTTAATTCATTACCACACAATCCCTACTTTTGACAACCCTGAGAAAGAAGCCTTTAGAAAACATTGTGGAAAAAGGAGAAAATGCTGGTAACCAGCATTTTCTCCTTTTCCTACGATGTTTTCTACCCTTCACAAAACAAATTTCAAATTTCAGACACTTTCATTTTGTGGCCTGCAAATGGTTTCGATTCGGACAAACCCAAAATTTTGTTGTTTGGTAATGAGCTCATTAACATAAGGTTGATCCGAGATGACACTTTATGCAGATTTACAAAATGCCCCTTTTTGCGTGTTGCAAGTCATTCAGAGGGTAAATGAACACAGTTGATGTAACCATGTAAGTCATTAAAAGAAAAACTTATATCCCATCTTCATCCATTCATGGAAGCCGAGTATTTGCACGCATGGAAAGTTTTGCCTCGATGTGAAAAGGAATAAAACCCTTGTCTGTTACCCAACATCTCCCACGTTCTGAAACAAAAAAAATCTTAAGATGATAATAACATATTACAAGAGAACCACAAGTGCCAGTGATGGGCTGGAGTAGCTGCCTTTTACAAATATATTAATTTTCAGTGAGACTTTCAAGTAAAAAAAATGTGAATTTTTGAGTTAAAAATATTTTTAATGGTTACATACCGTTATTGTACAGGTTCCCCTTGTCATACTTAACTCTTTACCACACAATCCCGACTTTAAATGACCCTGAGAAAGATGCCTTTTTAAAACATTGAGGGAAAAGGAGAAAATACTGGTAACCAGCATTTTCTCCTTTTCCCACAATGTCTTTTACAGTTTTTCTACCCTTCCAAAACCAAATTTCGATTTCTGAGTCGCATTTATTTTGTTATTTGCAAATGCCTTCAATTTGGACCAGTCTAAAATTTTCTTGTGTGGTAATGAGTTACAACTAGTGCGACTCTGAAGGCACTACCCTCAGTAACACCAGAAATATTATGAAATATCCAAGTTTTTGTATGATGACAACACAGACAAAGAGAGGCCTTTGACAATTCCTCAATTTTGTTTTCCACTAAAGTCAACAATAAAGAGTGAACTCCCATCATATGACTACAGGAAAAAGGTATACATGTACATGTATGTAACTTGTACTTGTAAAAGGGCCTTTTCAGTTTTTTTGTCAGTACATAAAAAATAAATTATATATATATTCCTCTCTGCAAGCCTGAAAATGCTTCAGAGTTGAACTCATTAAAAAGGTATAATTTTGGTATTTAAAGGTGGGTATTTAGTATTTTTACATTTCCCCAAATTAATAAATATATATATATATATATATCACTGAAATTCATGTGAAAAAATAATACAAATCATCAATAATTAAGATTCATAAAATTACAAAAAAAAAGATAATGGTGTTCCCTTAAAAGGCTATGTAGCCTCTTAAGGATTTTTTTTAGATTTTGCGCCAAAAATCAATAAAGCATTTTGGGAATGCCAAATGACTGGCATGTGACTCTAACGCTTAAATTCCATTACATAACAAACATGTAATAATTATTTTCCATAATGTCTTTTTCGGACACTATGTTTTTGAACTTTGTCTGTGTATTCTTGTATGTACATGTAAATCAATAATGAGCGAATTGATCATCTAAAATAGAACATGTCTCCCGTCGGTGTTGACCTGGGCTGTAGTAAATCTCTAATTTCTTGTGTTATCGGATGGTGTTCGACTACTGTGGTTTTATGAATGAAAATTAAAAGGCTTTGGGAGTATAAGGATGATTTTTCTGCATTTTTGTATAATTTTCGTCCCAAAACCTGAAGAGCCACCTTTAACTCTTTACTTGAAATCAAGATTCTAGACTGGTCCAAAACTGAAAATAGTTGCAGATATTGACTTAGTACCGTAACACATTATGTAGCTCGACAGATTTTTTTTTAGACCAGTCCAAAATTGGAAGTATTGGCAGACAACACATTAAATGTTGAAAAGATTACGTAATTTATCTTTGAAAGAGTAGAAAACATCATGGAAAAAGGAGAAAATTCCGGTTACATGCTGTGCTTTCAGAAGCTTTTAATCCCAGGGTCTATAAAAGTAATGATTGGAGGAAAAAGGTTTTTATAGCAGGTATCATTTTGCAATCTGTAACACTATTTCTTTGACATCAAATATGAAGTCATCACGTTTATTTGAATATGATCCTACAATACTGATGGCTATTGTTGTTTCGTTGAGGAAAAATTTTTAGACATACCTATATTAAAACCACGAGTCAATTTCTGTGAAAAGGGAGATTAATGTATTATAGAATTTGCAACATTATTAACTCTTTACTCCATAGATATTCATTTCTATGCATTGCTTGTAGGAGCCTTTGGAAAACATTGTGGCAAAAGATGAAATTGCTTGTGCAAGCAATTTCAGCTTTTGCAACAATGTTTTCTATGCAATCAAAAGGTGACATATACACATAAGAAATGGCTTCATCCTTGCTGTTATTTTGGGTCAGTTAGAGATACCACAGAAATACCTTATTGGGTAAACGGTAAATCAAGTCCTACAGTTTGCACAGGCTGACTTATGCTGAAACTTTTTGCCATTAGTCCATTTTCTGAATGTCAAAGGATAATCTTACATCATTATTCAGTTGATTGCAAGATAAAATTGATTTTATGGACCTAGAAATATGATGACTTACATGGTTTGATGCATTACAATGTTCTCATGTTTCCCACACTGTTTTCAAAAGACTTCTTTGCAAGGCTTTTCACAACAAAAGAATCTCCAGAAGAGTTAGAAATCTTTGATACCTATTATCTAATTCTGCATTGGCTCGGATTTCCTTAAAACTTCCTGATATATGGACCACACCATACATGATCACTATCAAAGATACTAAACACTGTATCATAATCTGAAAGTACACAAATAATACAGTTCCAAGAAAAATGTCAATGTTGACATAGCAGTATATAACTATAAATGATCTTACTCAAGTATGCATGTGTATAAGACACATATTATTAATCAGACCAGAGTAGACATTGCGCATGCAATGTGTGTAGGTTTTCAGTATCAGGTACATGTATGTATTCATTGTCCACCGACAATTTTTGTGTATTCCTGTTCTGACAGTTCCACTCTTCCTATCAAATCTCAAATAATATGCGGCTCTTTATTTAGTTTGTTACTTTTTTTTTTCCAGTTCTAAAGGAACATAAGAAATAGAATATCAAAACAGACTGCATTTCTGTATGGTCAGCTATGACCTTGTTGCATGGGATTTAACGTTTGGTCCAATCTGATACACACCTCTTCACACAATGTACTAATGCAATGACACAGAAATGCAGACTGTTGTATTATTCCACTATCAGCACTTTTTCCTTACTATTTAACTGTTTACCAAATGACAAAATTTTAGACTAGTCCAAACTGAAAGCATTTGCAGACAACAAAACATGCATGACTATAAATTTGTTTTGGCTTTTAAAAGATGAGATTGTGTGGTAAAGGGTTAAATCTCTAAGGTTTCTATGCTTAACTCATTACCACACGACAAAATTTTAGACTGGTTCAAATTGAAAGCATTTGCAGACGACAATATAAAGGTGACTGAAAAATTGAAATTTGTCCTGGGAAGGGTAGAAAACACTGTGGGAAAAGGAGAAAATGCTGGTTACCAGCATTTTCTCCTTTTCCTACAGTGTTTTCAAAAAGGCTTCTTTCTCAGGGGCGTCCAAAGTAGGGATTGTGTGGTAATGGGTTAAGTATACACTGTTTGCTGCACATTGCCATCCACTGAGAAGAAAAAATCTGAAGAGAGTGTGTTCAGTGTTTCAAGATAGATTATTTATTTATATGTGGAAGCCAAAGATGTTTGTCTAATACTTTGCTGACAAAACAAGATATGTGAAATTTCAAAATGGCATAGACAGATGCACCCAAACTTATTCCCAAAGGAATCTGAAAGTATTAAACTTGTGTTCATTAATGGTAGGGCTTGACCAAACAACAAAATTTTCAAAATATAAAGCAAGTCCCAAGTTGAAAGCATTGGCAGACGACAAAAAAAATGTGACAAAAAATTGAAATTTGTTTTGCAGTGGGTAATGTGGGAAAAGGAGAAAATGCTGGTTACTAGCATGTTTTCCATTTCCCACAATGTTTTCAAATGGCTTCTTTCACAGAGTCTTCAAAAGTTGGGATCGTATGGTGAAAGGTTAAACCGCTTTCAACATCATTTCAGTGTAATCAAAATGACAAGCCTCTTATTCATGTGTGTCCTAGGTTTCAATACAGCTTCAGCACACGAAAAAGGGGTATGTGAAAATTTTTGTAGCATGCTGTCTCGGACCAGCCTACATAGTCGGCACAGGCTATTCCAAGACAGCACTTTACGACTACATTAGATATTGTGCTACAACTTGGATTTGCTCAAAGCAGAATGTTACATTAAAACAGGCTGATCGAAGATGACATTGTATGCAAACGTCGGAATGCCCCTTTTCGTGTCTTGCAGGCCATATCTAGTCTTACGAAGATCTTGCCTTAGGACATGTCCATGTAAAACGAAGCCTCCTAAAAAATATAAAGAAAATAAAATGTGCAGGTACTCACATCCCAGGGAAGTCTAGTAAACTCTTGTTCAGTAAGCCGCAAGTATGCCCTGTCTGTAAAACAAAAATAAAATCAATACAAAATTAAAATGCATTACATATCAATGTTATCAGTATCCGAAAATAGCTATCCGGATTTCATGCTACTAATGGTTTTCGGGCTATCATATTTCTAGTTACGCAAAATTATAGCTTCAAAGATTCTGTTAGTTCATTATGTTAGTTACTCACGTTGTGCCGCTGAATACGCTGCATGTAACAGAGCCAGGAGGCCAAATGTTACACAAAGTTTGTGAAAGTCCATGTTTTCCACATGCGAGTAAAATTAGAAGTGAGAAAACTGTTGATCAACATTTGATTGCAAGTAGTGTAAACGTCAAACCCCTAATATAAGACGTTAATCATATTGTTTTAAAAGACCGACCGTCAACCTAAATTACAAATTTGATCATTAATTGTGACCAAGAATCATGTATCTGATCTAACGAATCAGTTGATCCATACAACGAAAACACCTATTTTTATAAGCATTTCATTGGACACTGGGAACGGTCAAAGGGAAGCAACTACATCAAACTTGGCTGCCGATGTAGTCTAGAGTTATTTTTCTTGAGTACTTCAATTTGTTTCGACCTCAGTATTGATATCGTATCACGAGTGACGCAAACCGTAAACATTGATTTAAAAAAAGGTCATATATTGGCTTCCTTCGCCTATTAAAAATGTACTTTTCTCATCAAGAAGAAATTTCTTCTATACCAATAGCTCATAATTTATATATTAGAATTAGTAAAAAATAAAATCGTAAAAAGTTAAATCACGTGTTTTTAGCTCAAATTCGTAAACTTTTACAGCAGTAAAAAAACCCGTTATACGGTATATTTAGTTGGTCTGTGCAACTTGGCTGATTCCGTCACGGATAGGTGAAACGGTCGCCGTGATATATTTATGACTTAATTCTTTTATATTATATGGTTTGCTACATGCGAAAAGGGGCATTCGAACATTTGCATGGCGTGTCGCCTTGGCTAATCCGAGACGGCACTTTCCGACTAGATTTTGTTCTTCAGTAGACTTGCCGCAAAACAGAAAATTACGTAATTTTAAACGGAAAGTGTCGTTTCGGATTAGCCGCTGCGCGGACTGCGCAGGTTGATCCGAGACGACACTTTACGCAAATGTACACATGACCTTTTTCGCGTGTCGCTGGCCAGATAACCTGACCAAACAAACAGAGATAGGAATGATCTTGATTTCAAAACATTTATATAATTTATCAATTTATTCATTATTATGTGAAAGTGCATCCTCGGATACCCCGGGGTCTCCCTATTTGCTACGCTACATCGACCCCTGGGACAATTGACTAATAAAACTTTGAATCAGCCGCCGAAAATCGATACGAAACGTCATTGCGTACAGTCCACTCGCCCATCACAAAATGATGATGGAACCAATGAAAAACCAGCATTCGGTCAGCGGTAAAGCGAGGGAAATTCAATTAATTGTCCCAGGGGTCGTTGTAGCGTAGCAAATAGGGAGACCCCGGGGTATCCGAGGATGGTGAAAGTGGATTTAACCCTTTGGCTGCTAAGCGCGACTCACTGACCTTTTACGGACAGTGTAGATGCAAGATCAGACTGCACAGAACGTGCAGTCTGATCTTGGATCTACACTGTCCGATAAGGATATATCATTCCGTTAGACATAGCTTTGAAATGATAATATCTGGGTTTTTCATTTCGAACTGAAACTCTCATTTTAGTTGTTTAGCAGGATACGGGTTAATAATGCTTCTGCAAAAAAAAAAAGTATTGAATTAGATCAGTTAGCAAAGTCCGCATAGCTTGATCTTTTGCTACATTTTGTTACATGTTTCCTGCACGTCCAAGGTACATTTCCTTTCATGGATTGGTCAGAATTTAACTAGCCAGAATCGACCCCCATTCCGAAGATGCATTTTACTATTTTCCCCGAGCGCTCATGATGATGACTCGGAAAAGTGCACAAATATCGTACGACCAAAAACACGGGGTGTCAGTAGTTGAAAGGTTATCAGTTTTGAAAAAATGAAAATAGTGTATAGTTTGAAGCGGACCGTTTTCGCAAACTAGAGAGAGAGAGAGAGAGAGAGAGAGAGGTATTAAGGAGTACCTGCTTTCACCAACAACTAATTTTGCCCATTCCCTACACTGTTTTCTGACATTATTTATCTATTACTAGCCATAACTATCGCAGGAAATTTACATGTGTATGAGGATTGTAATTTTTTTTTTCTGTTAGAATGAAGAAGTAGCCAATTTCACTTATTCAGCAGGATTTGCCTGCATTTGATCCCAAATTGTTTTATATTTGGCCTCCACTGGGCATTTAACCCATTACACACAATCCCTATTTTTGACGCCCCTAGGAAAGAAGCCTTTAGAAAACACTATGGGAAAAGGAGAAATTGCTGGTAACCAGTATTTTCTCCTTTTCCCGCAGTGTTTTCTACCCTTCCCAGAACAATTTTCTATTTTTTCGTCACCTTTATTTTGTCTGCAAATGCTTTCAATTTGGACCAGTCTAAAATGTTCTCGTGTGGTAAAGAGTTAAAGCTTATAATTTAGCAGGCTATGTAGATATGTGTAGATATGCGTTCTGTACAGTCTGATCTTAATCTACACTGTTCACAAATGCAATTTAACGTCAATGGAAAAGATGCAAAAAAGATAACTATACTGCATGTTACAGTTTCATCTCTAGCAGATAACGTTTACTTCAATTCTCTGTGACCTTTCAATGACGACTTCCCAGAAAAATGTTTGCTAAAATTATGATAAAATACCATTGTTGTAGAGGAGGTCTTGCAATCTTATGACTAAATAGGATGTCTTACAGAGTTATCGGTTCTCGTGCTGAGGTGGCGTGAGCTTAAGATCTGAGAATGGGGGTCACGGGGTCATCACGTGAAACATAACCTAATTTTCATGAAGTGATTTAGAATGTAGCCTTTGTCTGCCCATGTCGTATTGCTTGAAGATTGATCCGTCATCGGCGTAGCTATCCTAAAATGAAGTATATTGCAAAAGTAATATAGAGGTTATTAACCGAGTTAGGGCGGGAAACATGGGGGATTTGAAAGTTGTAGGTACATGTATATTATATGGGGGTTTTCCCACGACTGTCTATGAAAATGTCTGAATTGCGGAAACTATCCGTTGTCTGGGCATGTCATATTCTTCGAAGGTTCTACCTGTCTTATTTGACGCAATACTCTCCCCGATATCGGGGAGACTGTAATAATACGCGCTATAAAGTAGCAATGGAGAAAATGGCTTTTATCAATACGTTTGAGGAAAAATCAGGCCCGTTTCAGCTCCAGATTTCTCTAAACTGCTTATCATGGCTGAGTGAATCGCACCAGGTAGCGTTTTATTGAGTAAACGTTTATTTTTGAAATTAAAAGTAACGGTTGTTGCTTAGAAATGTGCTCCGGTCCTGTGTACCCAGTATGCCCAAATTAGATAGATACGTATTTGTAGAATGCTGCCATCTAGCGGCAGATAATGAGAAGCTATCTGGTGCAGAGCCGAAGGAAAAAAACCCAATGAAACTAAATTTTTCTCATGCAAATGAGTTTTTCCGTAGCACTCAAATATGTAATTGGAAAGTGGGATGTTAAAATACCCTGGGTGAGGCCATCTATCGTGAAAATATTATTTTTTATTGAAAATACATTAAATGCTCATGGTCTTCTATTCGTGCTATGATACGGAATTTGTCTACCCAAGGCTTAGTCTACGGCTTTTTCGTTCCACAACCAGTTCATACCATGGCTTGTCCATCCCATGATTGCACGCTGCTCTATTTCACAGGGCATGATATAAGATCGAAGTAATTGATTGTAATGCTGGGAATTTAATGTAACGCCAAAATGTTAGTTTTTTGGTTTAAACTTAATTATATTCGATATATTTACATGCTTTCTCTCTTTTCCGATCATGCATCCTCCTGTCAAAGGACGTTACTCTTTACTCCGATTAATACTCAAAGGGAGACCACCAATACACAAATAATCCTAAATTTGTCATGAGTCCTCTCCCTTCAGCCAAAAAAGGTACTGATTTGCCCAGTAGTTTTACGTTAAATTAAATATTTGAATAACAGTTCTCTTTTTTCTTTCAAATTTTTATTCCATAGATTGGCTTACTTGACAAATACCACATCAGCGTTCTCAACGCTTTGATTCTTACAAGTATTTAACTGTTAACCAAACTGCAAAATCCAATTTTCTTTCAGAGTGGATAGCTTTTGCAGATGACAATATAAACATGACTTAAAAATTGGAAAAATGTATTTTAAAGACTTAAAATCAATGTGACAAATTGCGAAAATGCTGGTGACACAGTTATGCCCCTTTTCACGTAGAATTTTTGCAAAATAAACAGCAGCAGACGGTTTGATTTTGCTGTAATAGTTCAGGTCTAAATTCAATGCTTACAAAAGAGAAATAGATTAGCTCTTTATTACCAAACAACCCCTTGTTTTTACGACCCTGAGATAGAGACCTTTTGAAAACATTGTGGGAAAAGGAGAAAATGCGCGAGCATTTTCTCCTTTTCGTACAAAGTTTTCTGTCCTGCTCTCGTGAGCATCATATTTTCACTCGTGGCTGCGCAACTATAGAAAATATTACCGATGATGTTCACACGATGAGAGAGGTCAAGACTTTAACCTTACACAAGTATCTCTCAGCTTCCGCCATTTGAGTCTTCTGCAGGGTCTGTATTTACCAACCATTCTTAAGAATGTTCTTTGTCTTATTCTTCAAGATTTCCTGACTGTGTAAGTAACATAACTTCTGATTGGCTAAACCAAATGGTTTAACCAATCAGAAGTTCTGTTACTTTCACATTGACAAAATTTTTAAGACTAAGACGAAGGATAGTCCTAAGAATGGTTGGTGAATACAGACCCAGGTCTGCTGGTATACTTTGGGTTTATTCAAATCCAAATTTTTTTTTCGTTTGTCAGAGTTACAGTAGGTCATCATCTGCTATAGAGTTAAAAAAAATCGTGCTAAAGCGGCAAAACTACGCTCAGGTGAGCTAAATCTAAACCGTCTGAACGATAAAATCTGGTTCTTTTGTGATTTTTTTATTGTATGAATCCGAGTACATTTATTGATCTTTATATGTAGTTTAATTGAAATTGGAATCTTTTACCCAAAACGGGACGAACGAAACAACTTCATAGACTAGTTTTTCTTTACTATCTTTATAAGGCCTTTTAATCATTTAATCATTCGGGTATTTGTGGTGAATGTAAGTAGTAAAAAATAAAGAAAAAGAACACGATTATGTGAAATTATGGGAAAAAATTTTTTAGCATGTAGCCGAAAAAGAGTGAAAAGGATGACATGGAGTAAAACGGGTAGAATAAGGTCTGAGTCGTCCTGTTTAATCAGCAAACCATGACTCCATTTATTTGCTAAATTGGAGCTTTACCTTGAAAAAAGAAACGGCAATATCACGTGGTTTTTTCGATGAAGTACATAGTAGCGTGGGGCGAACCAATACCTGGTGTACATAGTGGACGCTTTATATTATAGTGCTAGAAAAAGAATATATTTGAATGGGTGAATTTTTCTATGGAATTAAGTGATAGGTAACGACTCCTAGAGGAAACCAATTTGACCAAAAAAGGAATGTTAAAGAGAGAAATGGATTAGCGTAAGTCAATCATATATCCCGTGTACATGTAGATCTGTATTTTATACATGCACCGTCAAATCTTGTGCTTTTAACTGTTCTCCGTCCATTTTGCCAATTAACTCATTACAAAACGACAAAATTTTACGTTTGTCCAAATCGAAAGCATTTGCAGACGACAATTTGAATAAAAGGGACTGAAAATTTGAATTTTGCTTTGTGCTGGGTAGAAAACATTGTGGCAAAAGGAGAAAATGCTGGTTACCAGCATTTTCTCCTTTTCCCACAATGTTTTCAAAAGGCTTCTTTCTCAGGATCGTCGAAACTAGGGATTGTGTGGTAATGGGTTAACCTCTAGATACTTACAAGACAAAATGAAAGAATAGTCCAAAATTGGAAACATTTGCAGACAACAAATTGATCAGTTAATGATTTCTGTTCTTGGTAGGATAGAAGACATTCGAAGAAAAGGAAAAAAAAGGCTGGTTACTAGTAATTTGTCCTTTAACGACACTGTTTTCAATTTAAGCTTTCTTCTTCATGGTATTCAAAACTCGGAACTAAGTGGTAAACTGGTCACCATACTTGCTGGGATCCTTACTGTAAGACCTGTGTAATGCACTTCCGGTGAAAATTCTAATTGGTTGATAAATAAGGAAAAATAAGGATTTATGCAGAAATAATATTTTTGCACATTTCTAACGGATCAGAAATTCCGTTTATGTCTATCTTGAAATTATTTTTGATACTTTTGTTAGTTTTCTGAAAAGGGAGGTAATTATTATCTCTTTTTGAATTGAGAATATAGTTGTTTTAGATTTATAAATGATAATTCAAAGAAGAAAAACATGGAAAAAATGAATGGGTGAAAGTAGTTCAATAATACTTATTTTTAATTAAAGCTAATTTTGCAGGATGATATTTTAGTGGAAATAGCTGGTTTTCCATTACACAGGTCTTACCTTAAACCATCTTTCAGCAAATCTTCATAATCGTGGAAACACACATGTATACTCGAGCCATGCTCTGTGAAAATGGGGGCTTAATGCATCTGCAAAAAGTATCGACTCATGTCAGCCTGCGCAGTCTTTAAATTTTCTGCATATCAAAGGATGATTCTACCTCATGATTAAGGCAGTTATTTTACAAAATGGATTTTAAGGGTTACATGATCATGTGATAACTTGCTCTGTAAAATGTATCACCGACATTCATTAAGCCCCCTTTTGTCAGACATCCACATATGTACATATGTATTACGAATAATTATCATTATAACACATGTACTGTGTCGTCTACTATAACTAACATCTGTTACATGAGTATCACTGTTGGGGGTTCCTGTGACTCAGTAAAGTGTGGGATACGAAATGCGGACGCCTCGGGTTCGCTCTAGAGGCTTTTTTTTCGTGAGCGTTTCCTTGAGCAAGACACTAAAGAACCCAGACAAGTTTTGGTCAAACCAATGATATATATATGTAAGCGAGCTGTCGCAGTAAACGTACAAAAATAATGTTGAAAGCTAATTTACCATTCTAACTGTAATTCGCTTATACCCGTCACCTCTACATGCAGTTTTATTGTTCCTATTGCATGTCGTAGTCACTGGTATAGTATGCCAGAAACCAACGCTGATCATTGTTTCGATTGGTTTTGAGGGAAAGCAGCCAATGGCTTGGAAAGATTATTGTGCGGAAAAAAAAAAAAACTCCAGGAAAGCACGAATAGGTGCACTGGCTGCCGCGATATAACCGAAATAATGTTGAAAATGATGTTAAACACCATACAGTCAATCAATCAATATGCCAGAAAAAACTCAGCATAGACTTCAAAGACAGAAGGGCAGACGGTCAAACAGACAAAAAAAAATTGCAAGATATGGAGAAAAAGAAATGGAACATGGGGGGGGGGGGGGCGGAGAGAGAGAGAGAGAGAGAGAGAGAGAGAGAGAGAGAGAGAGAGAGAGAGAGAGAGAGAGACCTGCTTGTTATCAGCATTTTTTCTTTTTCTTTCAATGTTTTCAAATGTCTCCTTGATAGGGTCGTAAAAACATGGGATTGTTTGATAAAGGTCTCATTGATTCACAGGCTATTTTTAGATAAACTGAAAACTGTCATAAGTGACGCAAGAGGCATTTGAAATAAAAAAGAAAAGAGTTATTTTTTTATAACTTGGAAAAGATTGGTGGAAAAGAAGCAGTTACTTGCTCTAAGCAATGCTTTTACTTCAAATATATTTTCACAAGGACAAAGGGCGTAAGAGGTACTCCAACATAAATGGAAATTTTTTATTTATTCATTTTCAAGAAAACTAATCTAAAATTACAACACCAGCAATACTCTCTTTTTCCTTGTTGTTTTATATGATGTTGAAAAGGGACATTTTTAAAGAAATGCGAGTATTTTTAAGATAAGATGTTAAGGTAAGACCTGTGTAATGGAAAACAGCTATTTCCACTGAAATATCAACCTGCAAAATTAGCTATAATTAAAAATGAGTATTATTGAACTACTTTCACCGATTCATTTTTTGAATTATCATTTATAAATCTAAAACCACTATAATAAAAAAGAGATAATAATTACCCTCCTTTTCAGAAAACTAACAAAAGTATCAAAAATTAATTTTAAGATAGACATAAACGGAATTTCTGATCCGTTAGAAATGTGCAAAAATATTATTTCTGCATAAATCCTCATTTATCCTTATTTATCAACCAATTAGAATTTTTGTCCCATGTTCACTGGAAATGCATTACACAGGTCCTACCTTAATCCAACTTATTGTTGTAAAATGGGCAGTTTCTGAAAACAATATTGTTTCACTGACTCTGCAATCATGGGTTTTAAATATACTACTCAAACTTTGATAGGGATCACTTACAAATTTCTGTATGGGTTTATATGTTACAACAGTTTTGCATAAAATCTTTACCATACTGTAAAATTCTAGATTTGTCCAAGTTGAAAGCATTTGCTGACCAAAAACTATACGCAACGTGCACTATGCAGTCTGTTATAGGATAGAAATCATCGTTGGAAAAGGGGAAAATGCTGGTATCCAGCATTTCCCCTTTTCAAAACAATGTTTTCCAAAGGCTTCTTTTTCAGTGTCTGTAACAGTCAGCATTGTGAGGTAAAGACTTAAAGATTCATTTCCACTCGTCATTTTATTGATCAGTGTGGCAATGTAACATATTTTAAAACCATACGTGATGCATGCCACATATCATTTAGGATGAATTTTTTAGGGTGATCCCTAGCAAATTTTGAGTAGTGTAGTATAACGCATAAAAATCAGCACAAGACTTAGTACAATAAAACGATTATCCCAATAATCATACCATTTAATAATATGTAACCCAGCTCGCAAAAAAGGGACCTTCTGGGAACTTCGAAAAGTGTCAAACCTGGTCAGACTGTGCAAACTGCCCAGTCTGATCAGGGTTGACACTTTTCGATGTTATGACATTTTCTGTATGAAAAGTGGTCATTGTACCCTGTTATACAACCATTTCTGAATTATCAACTTAAACTGACCTGCACTATCGTTGATCTGTTTTCATCTAATATTGATGTACAAAATTTCAAGATGGTTGCTTTTTGCGTGATGGGTCACATATTTTTTTTGCTATGGTGTTCATGAATATAGTTGGCTGTGGTACAGATTGATAGCAGCAACCTTTGTATATTGGTATTACAAATGAAACCGCTGATAAGTTCACAGAGGACTGCAGAACAAACATGTCCATACTTTCAACCAATCGCGAATGACTATTTATTTATCCAAGGCTGACACCGAAAAGTAGGTCAAAAGGCAGCTTATACAGCGGCGCCGAAAAGTAGTCCGCAGCAGGGACGTACATCAGGGATGTAAGCGATACTTTGTAATTCAGTGACGGATTGGTCATGCCAACAATGTTTTCCGAATGTTTATCTTTATCTCCCGCTAGATGGCATTCTATAAATACTCATCTATCTAATTTGGGCATCCTGGGTACAGAACCGAACCACTTTCCTACGCGACAACCGTTACTTTGAATTTAAAACAAAAAAAAGTTTACCCAATAAAACGCTACCTCGTGCAATTCACTCAACTATGATCACCAATTTAGAGAAATCTGTTGCTAAAGCAGGTCTCATTTCTCCTCAAACGTATTGATACGTAAAAGCTATTTTCAACATTGCTACTTCATAGAGCGTAATATTACAGTCAGCCCGCTTTCGGGGCTAGTAGTGATGCGTCATATAAGACAGTCGAATCTTCGAAGAATATGACATGCGCAGACAACGAATAACACTTTGTATTTCAGTGACGAATTGGTCATGCCAACAATGTTTTCCGAATGTTTATCTCAAGGAGACAATGTTTACGGGTTCCCATTGTATATGTGGAACATAGAAACAATGATATTACAAGCTATGTCTATCTTTTTATCCTTGTATTTTGCATACTGTCTTTTTATATCTGTTATCTGTCCCTGCCTGGCAGCCATCTCGGTAAAGCAAATGCTTAATGCATTTTGAATGCCTTCTTAAACATTTCCACTATACCACGGTATATTTGTAAACACAACACCCGAAAACATGGGAGAGGGTTGAAATTAGGACAATTTTTGACAGAAACTATTCATGTCGAACATAATGAGTAATGGCTTATCAAGATTGGAACTGTTAAAACATTCATTGAATTTTGTTATTGTTAACCCATTACCACACAATCCCTACTTTTGACGCCCCTGAGAAAGAAGCTTTTGAAAAACATTGTTGGAAAAGGAGAAAATGCTGGTAACCAGCATTTTCTCCTTTTCCCACAATGTTTTCTACGCTTCACAAAACAAATTTCAAATTTTCAGTCACTTTTATTTTGTCGTCTGCAATTCCTTTCGATTTTGACAAACTTGAAATTTTGTCGTTTGGTAATGGGTTAAATATCACAACAACAATGTCAACCACAAAAATACCTGCCGAGTCGCGGTGGCGCGGTCGGTAGCGTGCAGGTCTTGGAAACAGGGGGTCGCAGGTTCGATTCACGGCTCGGACTATTTCTTTCCGAGGATTGCAGATGGTCATTGTGACAGGATTCATTCCTCTCTTGTTACAAGCTGTAGTTACAAGGTTTTCGAAGTAAACCGACGATATAGCTATTCTTGATCTCTAACTGGGTAAAGACTTGCTTTATTTAAATCATCTGGGAGATACATGAATCCCCCTTTTGCCAGAGCATGGCCCAATTTTAAGTCGAATAAGGGACATAACTCCTTCAGAATTATTTACATGGTTACCGGTCATTGCTGTATGGTTCTCTTTTTTTGATATTTCATATGTAACCAAAATACCTTCTGCAATGACAGAGATAATAGAAAATTCTTAATTAACTCTTTTCCCGGCGACAAAATTTTAGACTGATCCAGATTGAAAGCATTTGCAGATGACAAAATAAATGTGACTGAAAAAATCGAAATTAAGTTTCCAGTCGGGTAGAAAGCATTGTGGGAAAAGGAGAAAATGCTGGTTACCAGCATTTTCTTTTTTTTCCCACAATGTTTTCAAAAGGCTTCTTTTCCATGAGCATCAAAAGTCGGCATTGTGTGGTAAAGGGTTAAGATAGCCGACTGTACGACAACTGGACTATCCAAAATGTCTAGAAGTTTATGATGCGTGGCTATGCGTTTATTACTCTCAAGGGAAAAAAAGAACTAGGGGAAAATACACCCCATGTATTTGCTATTGTTATTCTGAATTTGCGATGGCACACTCTTAAAAAGAAGAAAAAAAAATCGGACGGAGCACTTCCGGAGAGATTCGATAGCCTGTCCCTCCGCAAACTCGAAATTTGATCAGACCCCAAAACTCTAGTCAACACAGCCTGAAAAATCTTAAACCATGTCCGTTCTGAATAGACGTTGTATACAGTTATAAAAATAAGAGAATTTTTGGTCAGTTTTTTCATACAGTTTGATAGAGGTTGTATAGGTGAAACTATTACGAAAGAAGCGGAAAGGGCACTATGTGCAGGCTGATCTTGCTCTCCACTATCCACAAAACGAATTCCTGATTCTATAAATGGATAAAGGTTAAACTTTAACTCATTACTACTATTGTGAGAAAAAAAAAATGTTTGAAAATACACATAAATTACACAAAGTTACGTGAAGACACCCGAATGTAAATTACTTTAGTATCATGTTTCACGTATCGTGTGACTTTAGTCTTGGTCGAAAACCGCCAACCCTTTTTTCGTAAAATGTGAATTAAAATGAAAACTTTCACAGTGATGGGCAACGGCAATACAGGCAAGTTCCGTTGCAGGACTTATTCAAAATAAAAGTGCGCAGGTCCTTCAGATTCTTTTTGTATTTAAACTGTCCGCTACACGTTTGCACTGTTTAACCATAGAGACTTTAACCCATTACCACACAATCCCTACTTTTGAAACCTCTGAGAAAGGAGCCGTTTGAAAACACTGTGGGAAAAGGAGAAAATGCTGGTAACCAGCATTTTCTCCTTTTCCCACAGTGTTTTCTACACTTCCAAGAACAAATTTCAATATTTCAGTCACCTTTATTTTGTCGTCTGCAAATGCTTTCAATTTGGACCAGTCTAAAATATTGTCGTGTGGTAAAGAGTTAAGTTTGCTATTGAATTCGAAATTTTGACCTTCGACAAAAGTAAAACCGACTTTTGTCAATGCCAGCTATCGTGGTTTAACAACAATTTGATTTATATTTTACTTCTGCTCTGGAAAAAGAGGGCTTTATGTATCTCCGTGATTCGTTATACCAATCGAGTCATTACAGAATTATGGTCTCGTAAAGCCCAAATTGCCTAACAACTGACTGAATCATGAAGTATAATGGTCCTTGTACATACAGATAACTCATTTACAGCACAAAAATTTCGACCCATGTCAGCTTTCCCGAACTGCGCAGGCTGACATGGGTCAATGCTTTTGCAGGTGCATTAAGCTCCCTTATTATAGAGCATGGCTCTTTTTTTTTATTATTATTATTATCAGGGGTAAATTATATAGTTTTTATAATGCTTTTTTAAAACTTTATTAGCCACCCCATATAGCCTGCAACACGCCAAAAGGGGCATTCGGACATTTGCGTGAAGTGTCGCCTCGGATTAGCCAGCTATTCCGAGACGGCACTTTACATTTTTATGTAAATTTCTGTTTTGCACAAGTCTGCTGTAGCACAAAATCTTATGTGGTTGTAAAGTGCCGTCTCGGATTAGCCTGCGCGGATTGCGCAGGCTGATCCGAGACGACATTTTACGCAAAAGTCCGAATGCCCCTTTTTGCGTATTGCAGATCATATTGGATAGGACTGGTCGTGGCCATCTTCCCTCTATCCTTACAATAACTGTGATTTTCATCAGTTATTGGATTCTTATCCTGCTGATTGAAAGTCTAAAACACTGTTTTTCCCTATTTGACATGTTTTTTCCCTCTAATTTCTAATGCGAATAAAAGTGTAGTATATCGAACTTTGTGACATTGCGAACAATGCAGATCAAGAGC
This sequence comes from Tridacna crocea, assembly GCA_943736015.1. Classification (NCBI taxonomy): domain Eukaryota; kingdom Metazoa; phylum Mollusca; class Bivalvia; order Cardiida; family Cardiidae; genus Tridacna; species Tridacna crocea. The sequence continues at coordinate 17,119,814 of OX031068.1, read as the reverse complement.
CGAGTGTACTGATGTGTAGACAGATTTTTGCATTTCACTGTTTGTTTTGATGACAAGTTGTAGGATACGAGTTAATCAAATAAACATGAACTATTCAGAGATGCAGATAAGGTTTTGTGGTTAAATCTTATGTGTTGCCCTAGGTTGTGAGTGTTTTAACCCGTCTGTTGTCTTTGACATACTATTTTGATACGGCCTGAAACTCAGAAACTAAGAGAGCCTGCAAACGATAATTCCAAACTAGGTGAAATATGATTATGAAAGATCGATTTTACCGATTGTGGCATTTGTCTAAGACAATGTTACCATGAGTTCAATATTAAATGTTCAATATTGAATTTTGAAGACCATGCGTCGTAAGTAAACTCAATTTTTCCCAGACAAATGAGCTTTTCGATAGCACTTAAATATGTTATTAGAAATGGCGTATTAAAATAAACTGGATTAGGCTATCGATCGTAGAAATACTTCCTGTTGATTTAAAAATAGCTTAACCACCCCAGCGTTTTCACCGCTTTGATTTTTATGGCGTTTTGTGGGAATCAGATACAACCTTAAATTTCTCAGTTCAATGTCAGGTTTAGCATCAAGTGTGTATGTACATGTATATAAAGCTTCATATGTAACCTAACGCTATACAGGTATTTAAGGCGTCAAGCGCATTTTCAAGGATTTGTTCCGTTTCAGAATGACTTTTTTTGCCATTGACTGGAACTTTTACGAATTTCACCTTCACATATCGTGGGCGTCATAATAATCGCCATATTTTTATATAGTGTAAATGAAATCCACTCTTAGTTTATAGACAGGTATTTTATTCATTTGGACTTAAATGTGACATTAAGTTTTGTACACGTCAAATGCAACCTTGAAAATCATTCTTCAAATCATTTCGTTACTAGGTGATGTCGTACTTAGGCCATTTCGTGCAATTTTGGTAATTTCGTACCCAATTATTCTTTTTAGTTTGGTCAGTTCGTACCCACTTCGATCATCTCGTTCCCACTTTGGCCAATTTATATCAAATATTTGATATCAACTTGGTAATTTGGAACCTAGTTTTAATACTAATTTTCTTGTTTCTCGAATGACAACTGCTTTTGTACATAGATCCAATTGAAATTATGTTAAATTTCAGCGAAGAATGGCTATAATTGTGTCTCGCCATTACTGTTTTTTTTTTAAAGTTTAAAGTTTCATTCTAAGTATTACTTATGACTTCTCAGTTCATTTCTCACCGACTTCTGCAAAAAAAAAAATTACTTTGGTCAATTTAAAATGCTGTAAAGTGCTTTTTCTTCTAGAGACAACTGATTTGCGTCGCCATTGATTTATGCATTAATATTTTCTTGTCTTTGTTTATGAAACTATAAGCATTCTCGTGCCTTCCTGCCAAGTGTTGCCCCTGACAGTTTCAAGGTTGTGCAGATAACGAAAGATGTAAAATGCGTTTCATCTTCTGGGGGCTATCAAAGACATCAGTGTGGTTGTTTCCGGTCCTACCTCTTTACCAAACGACAAAAATATAGACTGGTCCAAATTGAAAGCATTTGCAGACGACAATTTCAGTGTGGCTCAGATAGCGCAATTTTTCTTTGACAGGGAAGAAAACATTGCGGGAGAAAATGCTGGTTACCATACCCAGGGGTGTTAAAAGTCATGATTGTGTGGTAAAGAGTTAAATTGACAACAAACACCCGAGTTTCTTTATCCCATACACCTTATATCGATTTTATGTCTGTTTACACAGCTGACTAGATTCTACACACTAACAAGTTTAAATAGCACGCGTTTACTCTCTGGCTGGAAAGGTGTATTTATAATATATTCATACATGGTTGGCTACTAAAGGAAAATTAAGAAAGAACATATTTTTCATGCACGAAATAGTTCGTTGAAAGAAATTAAGGAAAAAGGTCTTATCTGTCATGAACAGCATTCTTTCCTCAACCCTTTAACAAAAAATCCCTGGTTATTACGTTCGTGAGATAGAAGTTTTTGGCAGACATTGTGGGAAAAGGAAAAAATGCTGGTGACCAGCATTTTCTCCTTTACCCACAATGTTTTCTACCCTTCACGAAACAAATTTCAAATTTTCAGTCACTTTAATTTTGTCGTCTGCAAATGCTTTGGATTTGGACAAGCCTAAAATTTTGTCGTTTTGGTAATGAGTTAACCCTTTACCAAACAATCCCAGGTTTTTACGTGCGTATATAAGATAAAAGCATTTTGCAAAACAAAATGTGGGAAAAGGAGAAAATTCTAGTTACCAGCATTTTCTCCTTTTCCAACAATGTTTTCCAAATTAAAGGTCTTTTTCTCGGGATCGCTAAAACTGGAAATTGTGTTGTAAATTGGAAAGTTGATACAGTAAGAGGAACTGCACAAATACGGCTCTAGTGGTCCCTTTAAACTTCACAACTTTGGAAGATAAGAGAGAGAGAGAGAGCTCTGGAAAAGGATTTCAACCGAGATCTTTATCTTAACCCTTTACCACACAATGACGACTTTTAACGACCGTGAGAAAAAAGCCGTTTGAAAACATTGTGAGAAAACGAGAAAATGCTGGTAACCAGCATTTTCTCCTTTTCCCACAATGTTTTCTCTCCTCTTCAGTACAAATTTCAACTTTCCATGCATTCATTTCTATTTCTGACGTCTGCAAATGCTTTCAGTTTGGACCAGTCTATTTTTTTTCGTTTGGTAAAGAGTTGAATCGAGTAAAGCGACATCGCTACGATGCACATGTATAATAAATTTGACATACTCAAATAAACATGTAGTGCATATATGACATGCAATTTGCAATTCGTCAACAAGTATGTGCACGGACCGGAAAGGAGTTTCTTTTAAATGGTATGTGAACTTTAAATGCTTAAAAAAATGAAATTTTCAGCCTTTTATTAAAGAGGCCCTAATACTCATTTTCAGCCAGTTTTAACTCATTTTGTCTTCATTTTGTTATACCAAATATTGCGCTAACGGTTGCAAGATTGCTAAGATTACGGTCGATAGAAGATTCATTTCGCTGAGTTGCGGCCTTCAATGTAATCAGACTATTCGTTTCCGGTTTTTGAATCGAAGATTTTCGATAACCGTTTTACACTCGGGTAGATTCGTATGATGATCATGCATTCTGTCACGTGACTACATTTGACCTTGGCCCTGCGTCTGATGCGGTAAATATAGGAAAATGGATGCTTCTCTGTTGCAGCCTCGATTTTCAGACGGAGATCTCGGCCTATATATATGCAAATTTCACCGTATCCGACTCTCGGCGGAAACCGACGATAAATTTCCGTGACGCACCGCCATTGTTTACAGCTTCGATCGTCAGCCAGTTTTCTTCTGACCAATGTTCGGTTTCTAATAAAAACCTCCCTGTTTCTTTTTTCAATGACACCACATATGTCAGTAATTTATCCATGTTTACACAAAGGATTGATTTCTGTACCACTCTAAATTGTTTGAAATCTAACAGCGTTTTTGCTTACCGGCTGCAGACGGGCATCTTTAACTCTTTACCACACGACAAAATCTTAGACGGGTTCAAATTGAAAGCATTTGCAGAGGACAAAATAAGGTGACTGAACAATTGAAATTTGTTCTGGGACGGGTAGAAAACACTGTGGGAAAAGGAGAAAATGCTGGTTACCAGCATTTTCTCCTTTTCCTACAGTGTTTTCAAAAGGCTTCTTTCTCAGGGGCGTCAAAAGTAGGTATTGTGTGGTAATGGGTTAAATGAAGAAATTTTGGTTTGAGGAAAGAAAAAACGTGTCTGGAATTTTCTTGTATTCACAGTAGTGTAAGAAGACTCCTGAACGCTTTACCAATAGCAACTTTTAACCCCCTTGAGAAAGACAGCTTTTAAAAGCAGTAATGCCATGCCATGAATATGAATGTCAACTTGAATATGACTGGCACTCTGGCATAAAGGGGGTTACATGAATGTTTGTGATGTATCATACAAAGTAAGACTTCACAGAGTTATGGATCCATAAAAATTCGTCCAACAACTGGCTGAATCGTGTGGTAGATTTGTCGTTTGACATGCAGAAAGTTTACCAATAGGAAACAGTTTTGATCAGGTCAGCCTGTGCAGACTGCGTAGACTGATGAGGGTCAATACCTTCTTCAAATGCAGTACGTCCTTCCTTTTTTGCAGAGTATTATGGTGACATATTCCTGCCACGAGATACGAGGTAGTTATCACGATAATTTTAGATAACTATGGCGATGAATTAAAGTTTTCTGAAAGAGACTGTTTCGACGCAGGTCATAATAAATTTACGTTGAAGCAGCCGGTTGCTTGGAAAGAATATTGTTCAAGTTACTAGTAAAAATAAATTAAGGAATGGCGTGGATAGGTGTACTTATCGCCGCAATAAAACTGAACAATGATGAGATAGGGAGAGTAACTGAGGGAGCGACAAAGAGAGAGAACGTGAGGGAGACAGAGAGACAGAGACAGAGAGACAGACAGACAGACAGAAATAGAGAGACAGAAACGGAGAGAGAGAGAGAGAGAGAGAGAGAGAGAGAGAGAGAGAGAGAGAGAGAGAGAAACACATAGACAGACACACGGAGACAGGGAGACAGAAATAGAGAGACAGAAATAGAGAGCGAAAGAGAGAGAGAGCCAGAATTTCATGGTTACGAAACAGGTTTTTTTAGATAAATGGAGCAAGATCTACTGAGCACATGAGACGAAAATTGCATTGCGTCAGCAAATAAGACGTTGAATTCCTGCAGCTTTGTCGTGCAGGCATGCATTTTGAACGATATATAGGTAACTTGTCATTTAGAATTAGGTAATGAAATATTTAAATCTTTCAGTAAGCAATCCTTTTTTTCCCCTTATTAACCTAAGTTAGAAGAGTTTTGAGAACATTGACGGGAAAGGAGAAATTGCAGTTACTCGTATTTTCTCTTCTCCCACCCCCACCCCCTCCCCTCAGTGGTTTCTTTCCCGGCTAAAACAAATCTCGTTTTTCGAGCCACTTTTATTTTTTGTCCACCAAGTATGGTCTGGTCTAGGATTTTGCCTTTTGGTATTTGAAGAATCATCTGTAGTCTATTAAAGAAATTAAAAATGATATATTGGAGCAGCGCTCTAAAAGAAGTGTGTGTGTGTGTGTGTGTGTGGGTGGGGGGGGGGGAAAGGGGTTTAACTCTATACCACACAATCCCGACTTTTAACACCCCTGGGAAAGAACCCTTTTGAAAACATCGTGGGAAAAGGAGAAAATGCTGATAACCAGCATTTTCTCCTTTTCCCACAATGTTTTCTAGCCTTCTCAAAACAAATTTCAATTTTTCAGTCACATTTATTTTGTCATCTGCAAATGCTTTCAATTTGGACCAGTCTAAAATTTTGTCGTTTGGTAAAGGGTTAATAAATTTTCACCGCGATCTAATAAAGTTTATGTAATCGCTTAACATGAGTTGGCGATAGGCACAGATCTTCGACCTGAGTCCCAGTCATATACCTGTGTAGTCTGATCATGATCTACGCTGTCCTCAGAAACATTTTATGTCATTAGAGGTGGCCCTTCAGAATTTGGGACGAAAATTTTACAAAAATACAAAAGTATCATCTTTTTACTCCCAAAGCCTTATAATCGTCATTAATAAAACCCCAGTTTTCGAAAACCATTCGACAACACGAGAAATTAGAGATTTACTACGGCCAAGGTCGACATCGACGGGAAACACGTTCTATTTTTACATGAACAACTCGCTCATTTACATACTGGAAATACACAGACGAAGCTTCAAACATAGCGTCCGAAGAAGATATTATGAAAAATAATTACATGTTTGTTATGTAATGGAATTTAAGCGTCATTAGTCACGTGCCAGTCACTTAACATTTCCACAATGCATTTTTTAAATTTTTGGCACGAAATCTAAAAATAGCTTAAGAGGCTACGTAGCCTTTTAAGGGAATACCATCAACATTTTTTTTTTTTTTTGGTTATTCTATCATTCTTAATTATTGATGATTTGTATTGATTTTTCATATATATTTCAGTGATATATATATTTTTTGATTTGGTGTGATGTAAAATTTCTAATTACCCACCTTTAAGAGACATTTATCTACTGTTCTGTAAACATGACAGGTCAAATGACCGAAAAGGTCATGTAGACATTACAAAAGTAATCCCGAAAACAAACACGAGGTAAAAACTGCCGCCGGTGATTTAACTCTTGGCTTCTTTTTACTCATAGGACAACGTCGTTTTGACTTGTAGACTTTATATATTGTATATCAAGATCAGACTAAACAGAAAGCATCGTCTGATCTAGGGTCTACATTTTCCGCGGAAGGGGTTGGACTTCGGCTATGATAAACAATGTCCGCTTTGAGTAAAAACTCCAGCCAAAATCGCCTTGAAATTGTTATGTTAAAGATACATAATATATATGTGAGCTGTGCTTTGTCAAAAGGGGGCTTAATGCATATTCGTGGTGCATGACACCAAGAAAATATAATTACATGATAATTGATTCATAAGGTCTACTTGTGTAAGAACCGACCGAATCATCAGGTAAATTGGTCCTTTGACTTGCAGAAAATTTACCAATATTGGCAATAGCAAAAAGTTTCGCCCCAGGTCAGCCTGCGTAGACTGCGCAGGCTGACCTGGGTCGATACTTTTTGAAGATGTTTTAAGTCTCCCTTTCACGGAGTAAGGATCCTGTATTTATGTTTTTTTTTTAGGTTGGCTGAAAATGATCACTTTATTCACTTTTAACAGCCTGGGCTCTTTTCTTCTTTTATTTTCATATTTACTTTGTTTAATGAATCAAAGAAAAAGATTTGCAAGGGAAAGGGGAGGTCAAAAGTACACTTACCAAAATCTGCCAACTGTTTCAATCTTTTCTCACAGGGCTATGTCTGTATTTAAAGGTTGGTGTTCATATTTTTCATACCTCACCAAATTGAAAAAAATATGTATCACTGAAATTTACATGAAAAAAAAAAGAATACAAATCACCAATAATTAAGTATCATAAAATTACCCCCAAACACTGGTGGTCCCTTAAAAGGCTACGTAGCCTCTTAAGGTCTTTTCAGATTTCGGGCCAAAAATCACGAAAGCATTGTGGGAATCTCAAATGACTGGTACGTGACTAATGATGCTTAAATTCCATAACTCGACAAATATGTAATTATTTTCCATAATGGCTTCTTCAGACGCAATGTTTGAGCGTGCATTTACGGTATGTAAATGAGCTAGCTGCTCATGTAAAAAGAGACCGTGTTTCCCGTCGGTGTCGACCTGGGCCGGACATCTTCGCGAGCCAAGGTTACGATCACTACGTGGATCTTACCTTGGCTGATTGAGCCCGATTTCGAGATTCCTGCGATGCGCCCTGTATTGGATGCTGGTTATTAACCCCCCCCCCCCCTTTTTTTTTTCATCATATTTCTGAAAGCCGATGAAATATCGTTTTACAAACATTTTACGAATACAATTATTTAACATGAAGCCATAAGCAGACATCCACGTGGGTTTCCATGTTTACCTTCTATTCGAAAGGTCGCGACCTTATTCTATTTTTATCAATGATGAAATGCTACGAGCGATTTCATTCGTTGCAGTTAGAGCTGGCTGCGTCCAATGAAAAAACGTATCTGGGGAATGTAAAAATCAAGCTCGATCCGCCAAGGGTAGAGTAGCGTAGTGAATCGTCAGCCTTGGCTTGCGAAGATGGGGGCCGTAGTAAATCTCTAATTTCTGTTGTTATTGGATGGTTTTCGACTACTGGGGTTTTATGAATGAAAATTAAAAGGCTTTGGAAGTAGGACCTATAAGAATAATTTTTTTTTGTATTTTGTAAAGTTTTTGTCAGAAAATCTGAAGGGGCACCTTGAAATTGAGCCATGCTCTGTGAAATGTGGTGGTGGTGGGGGGGGGGGGGGGGGGGTTTATGAATGCATCTGCAAAAAGTATCAACCCATGTCGGCCTGCGCAGTCCGTGCAGGCTCTAGCATTGGTAGAAACCTTTTGCGATGGGTCATGCAGAAAATTGACCGACGGCAAAAAGTACCGATTCAGGTCAGCCTGCGCAGAATGCGCAGTCTGACCTGAATCGATACTGTTTTCAGATGTTTTAAACTCGTCTTTCACACTGCGTGACGAATTTCTTTTAAAAACTGGTATAATGGCAAGGTGTCAACTTTTTCAATTGACAGCGCTAAAAGTTCAAAATTCGTATCGATTTATTGGCAAGGTACATGAATGCACCATTGAAGGTCAATACCAAGAGGAACAATACAGGTTTTAGACACCTAAATTAACGCATGGGTTTCAGTATTCATTCTGTAAAAGATCTCAAACTTTTAACACAGTACACTGAGTTTTAAGGACCCCCCCCCCCCCCTCAAAAAAAAAAAAAGAAAATGAAAAAAAAAAATTGAAAAAAAAAAAATGAAAATAAAAAAAAGAAAATAAATAAAAAAAAGAAAGAAAAAATTGAAACAAAAAATTGAAAAAAAAAAAATGTGTGAAAAGGAGAAAATGCTAGTCAACAGCTGGTCCGGTGGTCCCCAGCTTGTCACCAGCATTTTCTCCTTTTTTTCATTTTTTCAAAATGATTTCTACCTGTTGCATGGCAAATCTCATGAATTGAATCTCATTTCATTTTTCGTCTGCAAATGCTTTGAATTTGGGCAGGCCAAAGCTGTTATTTCTGTGATATGCTATTTGTCAAGATGTTGTTAAAAGATTAGCGATTATTCAATATTGAAATAATTAACCCTCTCCCACACATTTCAGTGTTTTAAACCTTTACCCCATGAGGCATTTCTATGGTATCTCTAATTGACCCTAAATAACAGCAAGGATGAAGCCGTTTCTTATGTGTATATGACAACTTTTGATAGCATAGAAAACATTGTGACAAAAGATGAAATTGCTCGTCACGAGCAATTTCACCTTTTGCCATAATGTTTTCCAAAGGCGCCTACAAGCAATGCGTAAAAATGAGTATCTATGGAGTGAATGGTTAATGAATTGAGAAAGAAGTTTTTTTTAACATGATAAACAGCATTTCCTCCTTTTCCCACGACGTTTTCTACCTACTGAAACACAAAACCTATTATGTTGAAAATGTAAATGCCAATTCCTTAACCATGAACGAGTCATAAAAGTTTGCTGTGTGGTAATGGGTAAAACGGTTGATAGGTCAGATAAGATTGGAATATCTCTTTAAAGGTGGGTATTTAGATTTTTCACATTACACCGAATTGAAAAATATATATATCACTGAAATTTATATGAAAAAAAAAAATCTCTGCAGTAAATCTCTAATTTCATCTGTTGTCCGATGGTTTTCGATTACTGGGGTTTTATGAAAGAAAATTGCAAGGCTTTGGGAGTTTCAGGATGATTTTTTTGGTACTTTTGTAAAATTTTCGTCCAAGAATCAGAAGGGCCACCTTTAAAGGTGGGTCGTCAGATTTCGAGATGAAAATTTTATAAAAATACAATAAAAATCATCCTTATACTCCCAAAGCCTTTAATTTTCATTAATAAAACCCCAGTAGTCGAAAACCATCCCACAACAAGAGAAATTAGAGATTTACTCCGGTCAGGACGACACCGACAGGAAACATGGTTTATATTTACATGAGCAACTCTCTCATTTACATACCGGAAATACACAGACGAAGTTTGAAATATAGCGTCTGAAGAAAAAATTATGGAAAGTAATTACATGTTTGTTATGTTATTTAATTTAAACGTCATTATTCACGTGCCAGTCACTTGACATTCCCACAATACTTTTTTTTTTTATTTTTGGCGCGAAATCTAAAAATAACTTAAGAGGCTACCTAGCCTTTTAAGGGAATGCCATCACATTTTTCTTTTTGTAATTCTATGTTTCTTAATTTTATTGATAATTTGTATTTTTTTTATCATATAAATTTCAGTGATACATGTATATATATTTTTATTTTTTAATTTGGCGAAATGTGATAAAATCTAAATACATGTACCCACCTTTAACGAAACAAAACGTGTTTATATTTCCATGTTTGAAACACTTAAAAAAAAAAATGAATTTCGCTTTAACTCATTACCTCATGACAATATTTTAGACTGGTCCAAATTGAAAGCATTTGCAGACGACAAAATAAAAGTGACTGAAAATTTGAAATTTGTTTTGTGAAGGGTAGAAAACATTGTGGGAAAAGGAGAAAATGCTGGTTACCAGCATTTTCTCCTTTTCCCACAATGTTTTCTAAAGGCTTCTTTCTCAGGGGCGTACGTCAAAAGTAGGGATTGTGTGGTAATGGGTTAAATAATGACAGCTTTCATATGAAGATAAGAAAACGTTGTGGGATAAGGATAAACTACTGACTTACAGCATTATCTTTTCCTCGATATTTTCAAAAGCTTTCTTTCTCGGGGTTATTTATACACTGGCTTATTTGGTAAAGCGATAACTTGTAGTCTATAGGTCTTCACTGGTTTCGAAAGTGCTAATCTAAAGTAAATACCCGAATTGATAAGAATGATAATAGACAGAAGATAAAATACAGAGATATCTACATAACAATTAACAAATTATTTGATCGGACAATGTCCACGGTGAAAAGTGCAAAGCAATGGATAGATGGAGGGGTGGCAGGGTGGTGGTCGGACAGACGTTTCACGGACGGACGGACGGATGGATATATGGATAGATGGGAGGGGCTATATAGATGGATGAATCCGAACACAAATTGAACGAGTCTGTGGCAGGCTGCCAGCCTGGATGGCTCAATGGTGAGCGTGTTGTACTCATGACCTGGTGATTGTGAGTTAGATACCCGGTTGAGGCGAACTTTCTTTACGGCGTATTTTCGCCTCTCACCTCTGCTAATGCATGTGAGAAAAGTAGTTGGTGGCTTTGGAAAGAAAGTTGTGTTGGTACCGGTGAGAGAAAGCTAGGAAACACATGTTCGTCACCGACCGCCATGATATGACCTTAGCTGTTAAAGTGGCGTTAAACACCAATACAACCAATCAACTGTAGCAGGCTAGTTAATGAATGAATGAATGAATGAATGAATTTTTGTCAACTTCGAGTGAAATGGTGATATGTGAAAAAATGAAAAGTTCGGATTCTCTTCTTCCCATCTTTCTGCTGTCACAGCCACAGGTTAAAAATAGAATCAAAATACGTCAGATGTAAACAAAAAGCACGTGTTAAAATTTAGGCTGATGACAGCAGGTCAAGGACGTTCAACAGCTGATTGCTCTTTGTTCGTAGATATAGACCTGTGGGATTACGATGGTGAAATTGACATTTTAAAGTGTCACCCACAATTCTGATTAAAAGCGGAATTATGGCTATTAAATTCTGATTCTGTATCACAGCTTATGGCGTATAAAATTCTAAATTCTTAGAATCTGTGCCGTGTATACATGTATTCTTGAACTGTGTCTACATTGAAAGTGTGTTGTTTTGGGACATATTTTGTTATTTATGTATGTTTTACGCATTTCGCTTTAAATAGCCTTTACTTGACAGTATTTATGAGGAAAATATGAATTGCCAGCGGTAATGTATTTTTCATGTTATTTACATAGATTTGTGGTACATTTCGGCGGTGAACCGAGAGTGCCATCTTAACCAGTTACCACATAATCCGTACTTTTGACGACTCTGAGAAAGAATCCTTTAGAAAACATTGAAGAAAAAGGAGAAAATGCTGGTTAACCAGCATTTTCTCCTTTTCCCACAATGTTTTCTACCCTTCACAAAACAAATTACACGGATTTGTGGTACATTTTGTCAGTGAATCTATAGTAGTATGTGCGTCATATTAACCCAATTACCACACAATCCGTACTTTTGACGACTCTGAGAAAGAATCCTTTAGAAAATATTGTGGGAAAAGGAGAAAATGCTGGTTAACCAGCATTTTCTCCTTTTCCCACAATGTTTTCTACCCTTCACAAAACAAATTTCAAATTTTCAGTCACTTTTATGTTGTTGTCTGCAAATTATATGGTTTCAATACATTTGGACAAGCCTAAAATAGTGTTGTTTGGTAATGAGTTTAAAGGGGGGAGATGGAGAGGGGATATAGGCCCCTTTTTTAAAGTATGTGTGTGAGAGGGTGGGGATAATTACGTTACTTTAAAGAACTTTGTTTTTTTTAGTGTGTTTGATAGCCAAATGGTTAGAAGCTAAACTAAGGCCGAAGAGTCGAACTGCCCTCAGCAACTTTTGTCTGAAAGCAATCGCAGTTTGAATTGTTGAATCACGATTGGAAGCTTCTTGCAAATAAAACACCCAAATTTTGCAAGTTCAAAGCTTTTTTTTTTTTCTCTTCTGAAAATATCACCGCCTCGTTGGCCAGTGCAGATCAAGATCAGGCTGCATCTTCTGTGCAGTCTGATCTTCATCTACACTGTCCGTCGTTTTAAGAGCACTAAGTTGCGACTGTTAGTCTTTGGTCGATCATCTTTCACTGGTCAGATGTCTAACATATTCTAGAAATGTACCTTTATTGCATTTCCAATATATTGATTTCAGATATTTTACAATTACCAGAGGTAAACAACGGCACAACTTACAATGAAGACTGATTTGAAACGGGTGACAATGGAACTCTTTGTTATAGCGTATGGATAGGTGCACTACAAACTGACCGCGATATAAGTCGGACCTATATTGAAACGGCGTTAAAGGTGGCCCTACAGATTTTGGGACCAACATTTTACAAAAATACAAAAAAAAAAAAGAATTATACTTCCGAAGCCATGTAATTTTAATCCATAAAACCCCAGTAGTCGAAAGCCGCCCGACAACGAGAGAAATTGGAGATTTACTACGGCCCAGATCGAAACCAAACAATCATTTCCCTTCCCATCCATATTTCTCTCCCCGTTGTTGTTTCTGTCATAGTCTGTCTTCTGTCCTTATGTCCGTTGGTCGATCTCTCTGCCCACACCCTTTCTTTTACTTCATCGTTATATAACTTTTGTCTCTTTCCATTTTGAGAGAGAGAGACGGAGAGAGAGGTAGAGAGAGAGAGAGAGAGAGAGAGAGAGCGAGGTAGGTTAATCCCTAGGCTGCCAAGTCTGACCCTATGACTTTTTGCGTACAATGTAGATCAAGATCAGACTGCACAAAACGTGCAGTCTGATCTTGGATCTACATAGTGCGATAAGGATTATTTTTCTCGAAAACTCGATTAGAAATAGCGAATGTTGGGTTTTTACTATCGGCTTGAAACTTTCATTTTTTTTAAAAATTTGTTTAGCAGTATAAGGGTAAAAATTTGTCTATTTGTCCTCTATGAAAGAAAGAAAGAAAGAAAGAAAGAAAGAAAGAAAGAAAGGACAGAGATGGACTGATCGACGACATAAAACGCCAAACTTCCTACAAATGTCAACTAGCCGGAAGGTCATACAGTTTACCCTTTTACAAATTGATTCATTGTTTTTCCGATTTGTGAGAAGATCGAAATCCTTTGAAAACGTATAGAGAAAAGGGATGTAGAGCTGGTAAACAAAATTTTGCTCTTTACCTTTTAAAGTTTTCATTTGTTTCAAGGACAAATTTAGTAATATGAGCGATATTTAGCGTGTCGTCTACAAATGTCGTTTGCTTATGGGTTGATTGACACGGTGCACTTTGGAAATGACGCATATGTGCATTTGTCCTAGATACGTATATTAGTATATATACGTGCATGGGAATATAATGATTTATGATTTTATATTTTGTATATTTGAGCCATGCTGTGTGAAAACGGAGTTTTAACTCTTTACAAAACGACAAAATTTTAGACTGGTCCAAACTGAAAGCATTTGCAGATGAGAAAAAAAAATGCGACTGAAAAATTGAACTTTGTTTTGGGAAGGGTAGAAAACATCATAGTGGGAAAAGGAGAAAATGCTGGTTACCAGCATTTTCTCCTTTTCCCACAATGTTTTCAAAGGGCTTTTATCTCGAGGTCGTAAAAACCAGGGATTGCCGTTTGGTGAAAGGTTTTGAAAACATTGTAGGAAAATGCTGACAACCAGTGTTTTCTCATTTTCCCACAACGTTTTCTCTCCTCGTAAGGAAAAAAACCACCATTCCAGCAATATTTGTTTTGGCAGTGCAATATATTGAACTGTTGAACAATTTGTTGTCCTGGGATGATCTTACATAGCATCGATTTACTTCCCAAACCTCGTAACTACAGCTTGTAACAAGCTGTAGTTACGAGGTTTTAGAAGAAACCCGACGATGGGATCTGTCTAGATCTACAGTGTCCAATCCAGATTAACTTAATATTGAAACAAAACTGCAATTTAGAGATAAGTCACAGGGTCTCCTTGCCTGTTGAAGTAGTTGCTCTCTCTTTTTTCACACCGAGAACAAACTTACTCCGCGGAACGTTGGACATTATCCATGTTCGACCTTTAGCTCATACTCATTGTACTTTGATTGATATCAAGGGAGAGAATTCTAAACTCATTAAGGGAAGGAAAATAATTGCGCATTGAATGTCAGTTGAAACGCAGCCAAAAACTGGAGTTTGTGAAGAATTGACACATTTTTTTTTTATTGAAAACTGGGTTAAGATAAAGTATGTGTACATTTTATTGCATGTCATGGTATCTGTAGTGACAGCTTTCATTCAAATTACTTCATTTCATTCGTACACAAGTAGCTTCGATCGTGGCTTGTTGTTTGTCGATCAATAAATATTTTTCTTTCCTAATATGGCGCTTTGCTAATTTTTTTCGGCTGTTGTATGTTCATTATTTCTGCCAGCTCATCAATTTTGAGGGTCATCTATTAAAAGTGACTCCCTTGTAAGAATTTTGGGGGTCATTCAGAAATTTTAAGAGTCGTGCTCATTTGTTTGTAGACATTAACATTTTAACCTTATTTCACCAAGTTGTTGTTCTTTTTAGATACACATAGTGCTTAGCATATTACATATCGGTGTGGAATTTAAAGGAAAAAGTTAAAAAACAATGACAATGTTCAGGGTTCCCATTCACATACGTTTGTGCATGAATCACATGTATTATATGGAAGCCACATCCTAAATTTAACTAACCTTGTCTTCACCTTCAGTCTGAAGGGTTGCTCTGATGTTGTTTGTGCAGAGCTTCAGATAAGAGGGAGTGATAGTATTCTAAATCCACTCTTTCTCTTCCAAGCCCTATATTGTGGATACTTGTTAAAATCGTCCCGGTGAGATGATTCTAATGAGAACACACAATATAGGATTTAGTTGAGAATAATTAAAATTTTAAATTGTAAGAGCAAAATCACACCCTCTATCTGTAGCTCTGTTTGTGGCTGGGTCTCTGCACCCCTTCACATCAGCCCTTCTTTAACAGTATCTGGTAATTTTCAAAATCTTACTTACCATCATTTAATCTGCTTTAATGTGTCTGCAATCTGCTTTGACACTTCAGAGTCCAAGCATAGCACTAGTAAAACGGTGAACATTCATGAATATGCAAAGTATCACCATGATATGATTAAAGTAATGTTGAAAGCAATTCGTAAAACACCAGTCAATTAATCAATCAATCAATCAATCAATCAATCAATCAATTCACCCTTTCACCCACACACCCACCCATTAACTCTTTACTCCGTAGATACTCATTTCCACACATTGCTTGTTGGAGCCTTTGGAAAACATTGTGGCAAAAGGTGAAATTGCTTGTCACGAGCAATTTCACCTTTTGTCACAATGTTTTCTATGCTATCAAACGGTGTCACATACCCATAAAAAACGGTCTCATCCTTGCTGTTATTTGGGCTCAATTAGAGATACCATGGAAATGCCTTATGGGGTAAAGGGTTAAGCAACCCAACCAACGGACAGTATAACAGAGATAAATAAATGTTACTTTTTGAAGGATGATGATGATAATATATGATAATGATAATGATGAAAGGGCTGTGGCAAAACAGCCAAGCTTAAAATGCTGTTTACCTGCATTTCCTGTTGTTTCCATCATATTTGCAGATGCATATAATAATTTTTGATTGTTTGTTAATCCTTTACCATACTATCACAAGTTTTAAAAATCCTGAGATATACAGCTATGAAAACATTATGGCGCAAGGAGAAAAGGCTAGAATTTGGAAAGGATCATTTTCTCCTTTTGTTCCTCAATGTTTACTAACTTTACTAAATTATACATTTTTGAGTTACATTTTTTTTTTGTCTGCTATTACTCTCAGTTTGGACAAAATGTTGTTCTTTGGTAAAGGGTGGAAAGTTTTATTTTGGGTCTTCTTCCTCTATTGCAGTAAGGCTAGATGATTGAAACACAGCTAGCAATTCTTGGCAAACCAACGATGCAAGACGATGTGGACGGAGGTCGTTGGTTGATTGTGATAGGCTCATTTTTTGTGCAGTTTATCATCTGTGGCATAACATACAGTCTTGGGATTTTCCAGATCATCTTTCAGGATGTTTTCTCGAAGGATCATTTCGACACATCTTGGGCCGGGTCCATCTTGATATATGTAACAGCACTGACAAGTAAGACCTGTATTATTGTTTTCAACATTTGGGATAAAAAAAGTTAGAAGTAGAGGAACAACCTTATGCATGTTTATGATCAAATTGTTATCAATACTATCTGTCCCAACCTTTTGAAGGAAAAATCTTAATCAAGGAGGCCTGGCTGTATAGCTTAGTGGTTAGTGCATCTGACTTGTGACTTGGTGGCTGTGAGTTTGATACCCATTTGTAGCAGACTTTCTTACCTGTGTCTAATGCCTCTCACTTGATGCATGTAAGATAGGTTGTTACTGACATGGAAAGAAAGTTGTGTCAGCACTGGTGTGAGAAAGCCGGGAAACTTGTACAAAGGTGCATTGACTGTACTGTTTTGATCTGTTGAGGTGGTAAATTCTATCACAAACAACATACATATAATTAATTGTCTTGTTCACCAATCATACCAAATTCAAGCCCAATTGTCAGCCTGATTGCTTGAGGCATGTTTAGGAAAAACTTGTATGTGTAGCCCCAGAACTGCTTTTGCAATGTTTTTGAAGAAAACTTTTCATTCACATCTGTTTGAAGGCTTAATTACATGTTGAATATGTTCTATGCTGTTGAATTTCCTTAAAAAATTTTAAGGATGGGTCTTGGTCTAGTTCTATTTTACATTCCACTCCAGTTATATTCGAACAGTTCAAAGCTGTGTTTCAAATAATCTGATAGACCCTTTGACCTGGTAAAAAACATCATGGGAAAAGAGGAAAATGCTGGTTACCAGCATTTTCCTCTTTTCCCATGATGTTTTCCCCAATATTTTCAAAATATACATTTCTCAGGATTGTATTAACACATAACATTATTTTGAATATTATGTGAAAAGGCTATCATTTTGATCTTGCCCCATGCTTGTTTCAGGTGTCGTGTTTCGGTGTTTTATGAGCAAGTTAGGATGTAGAATCTGTGTGATGCTAGGTGGTCTCATCTCGGCTGGAGGCCTGGCGCTGTCAGTGTTTGTTACGGACTTGTATCAGCTGTATTTAACCTATGGACTGATGACAGGTAAATATACATGGACACATGATGCTGTCTGTGTCTGTGAGCTCAGAGTGTTTGGGAGTGATTTTTAGGATGGATGATTTTAAAATGATTTTAACATCACCTGCTTATTACTAGAAAACAAAATTTTCATTCTTCCATATTGAAAACCTTTGCAATTAACCAAATATGAGTCCAATAGAATTTCTCTGCCAAAGGGTAGAGAACATTGTGGGAAAAGGACAAAAGCAAGTTGAGCAAAAGCTTTGTTATGTAGGGTCATAAAAACATGGTAATTTGCAGTAAGATTTATCTCCTTTGCCAAAAATGTTTTCGCTGTCATGCTACATGTGGCGTAGAGTCATGACGCAAAGTAATTTGATAAAGTATTAACCCTTTACCACACAATGATGACTTTTAACAACCTAGGAAAGAAGCCTTTTGAAAACATTGTGGGAAAAGGAGAAAATGCTGGTAACCAGCATTTTCTCCATTTTCCACAAAGTTTTCTATCCCATCAAAGAAAAATGGCATCATTTTAGCCACTATGAAATTGTCGTCTGCAAATGCTTTCAATTTGGATGGGTCTGAAATTTTGCCATGTGGTAAGGGTTAACCTCACCTTTTTGTTATCATTTCACAATGGTCATACCAGGCTCTTGTTAGTTAATATCAAGGAGATAAAAATTGATAACCCTTCTCCAAGAGACAAAATTTTAGATGGGCTTATATTGCAGACACTTGAAGATGACAAATCAGTTTTGGCTTAAATGAAGAAATTTCGCTGTGAGGAAAGAAAAAATGTTTCTGGAATTTTCTTCTGTATTCACAGTAGTGGAAGAAGACTCCCAAACGCTTTACCAGTAGCACCTTTTAACCACCTTGAGAAAGACAGCCTTTGAAAACATAGTAAAGAAAAGAGAAAATTCTAGTTATCGGCATTTTAACCTTCTCTCCCACAATGTTTTCTTTCTTCCAAAATTGACTTTGAATTTTTGAGCCTTTTAATATTTTTACTCCCTGAACTGTTTTTAATTTAGATATATCTAAAATTTTGTAAAGAGTGAATGAAATTTGTGAAAAGGAATGTTTGGCTAAGGGGTTGAAAGGTGTAGCATGTTAACTCTTTACTAAACAACATACATGTAATTTTAGACTAGTCCAAATTGGAAGTATTTGCAGACAAAAGTAGTTTGACACAAAAGATGAAATTTGGGTTGGGAAGGGTAGTAAAATGTGGGAAAAGGAGAAAATGGTGGTTGTAAACCAGCTTTTTCTCCTTTTCCCACAATGTTTTCAGAAAGCTTTTCGTCAGGGTTATGAAAACCCGGAATTGTTTGGTGAAGGATTCAGCCAGTAATGTACAAGGCAACATTTAGTTGTCCAAAAACTAGAACAATTGGCTCAAAAGACAAAGGGTTTTAGTGAGGGATATGTACTTATTTTGAATGTTGGGAAACTAATGTGTGAAAGGGAGCAATTGTATTGCTCCTTTGCATTTATGCAGTGTTTCTTCCAGAGCGTGTTTCTTGCGTTTTTTCACACAATGATTTCTTAACTGATGCATAACAATTAGTAGTATGGGTTTTTTCTTACACAACCAAAAAAAAAAAATTTCAGTTCAATCAAAACAATAATTGATAATTCATACCATAACATCCAGCTAAAATACTAAGGGGCAAAATAAGGTTTTAACCCATTACCAAACGACAATATTTTAGACTGGTCCAAACTAAAAGCATTTGCAGACGGCAAAATAAAAGTGACTGAAAATTTGAAATTTGTTTTGTGAAGAGTAGAAAACATTGTGGGAAAAGGAGAAAATGCTGGTTACCAGCATTTTCTCCTTTTCCCACAATGTTTTCTAAAGGTTTCTTTCTCAGGGGCATCAAAAGTAGGGACTGTGTGGTAATGGTTCAATGTGTAAGGTCTATTTATTCTAGATGCTTTCCAAAATGGAAAAGCAGGTAAACCATAAAAGAAAAACTGAAAGGACTCGCAGACTTTTTTTTTGTCCCTTCCACAAGTAAACACCTCAAAATCGTTAAAGAAAAATAAGTCAACAAATGCATGTAATAATATTATCTGGGTCTTGTCAGACGAAGAAAAATGGTTTCAGTTCCGAGTGGGGTATGGGATGGGGGAGGCACAGGGAAAGGTCCAAAAACGTGAATTTAAGTACATGTAGCTACAACAAAAAAATGATATTTATGGGGGTGACTCTTACGATTTTTGTATGACCCACAAAAAATTTGGAAAAGGGGTCACAAATGACCCCCAGAAATTTGAAACTGGGAGAAACACTGATTTATGTAAAGTATTAACCCTTTGAAATTTTTATGACCCTGAGGACAAAGGTATTTGTTTATTGAAGGTTTAACTCTATACCAAATGACAAAATTTTACACTGGTCCAAATTGAAAGCATTTGCAGACGACAAAATAAAAATGTCTGAAAATTTGAAATTTTGTTTTGGGAACGCAAGAAAAGAAAACATTGTGGGAAAAGGAGAAAATGCTGGTTACCAGCATTTTCTCCTTTTCCCACAATGTTTTCAGAAGGACTCTTACTCAGGGTCGTTAAAAGTTGGGATTGTATGGTAAAGAGTTAATAAAACTGATATGATATATTTTCAGGTATTGGATTTGGTCTAGCCTGTTCACCTTCCATAATGATCATTGAGCAACATTTCATGAAGAAGAGGTTTCAAGCTGTGAGCTTTGCCGTGGGTGGAGTTGGAGCTGGAATCATAGCATTCCCCTTCATTATTCAACATCTTCTAGTGTATTATGCCTGGCGTGGAACGTTACTTATTCTGGCTGGATTTGCTTTCAATTTATGTGCATGTGGAGCCATCATGTATCCCGTGGCAAAATACAGAGAAGTCCGTCTAATGCCACTTTTATCTTGTCTACCTCTCCGAAACCCAATATTTCACGGAATGTGTATTAGTAATTTTTTCTGGAGCTTTGGGTCTACAATTGTGTACATGTACTTACCAGCGTATGCCATACAGAAAGACACAGACTTAGAGAAATCAATGCTATTAGTCGCATGTGTAGGAATTGCAAGTTTTACATCGCGAACATTATTTGCATTTATGGGACGTAAAAGTGCTCTGGATGATGTAACTGCAGTTTTGTGCTCAATTTGTTTGGGTCTCGTCATCACGGGCATTTCTCCTATGATGTTTGATAAATACGCGGGACAGATAGGTTTTACATTGATATTTGGGTTTTATAGTGGTTATTGGACGACATTTTTGTCGCAAGTATCTCGAGAGCTAGTGGGACCAGAATACATTGCCATGGGCAATGGGTACCTCTGCTTCATGATAGCTGTTGGTGGGCTTCTTGGCGGACCCTGTGCAGGTAAAAAAAAATCCTCTTAACATATTTTGGCCGTGCCTTGTGAAAAGATGGTTTAAAACTCGTTACCAAACGACAAATTTTTGGACTGGTCCAAATTGAGAGCATTTGCAGACGACAAAATAAATGTGACTGAAAAGTTGAAATTTGCTATGGGAAGGATAGAAAACATTGTGGGAAAAGGAGAAAATGCTGGTTACCTTTTTCCTACAATGTTTTCTAAAGCCTTCTCCTTTAGGTCGTCAAAATTCATCATTGTGTGGTAAAGTTTTAACCCTTTACTAGACGACAGAATCTTTGACTTGAATTTATTGAAAGCATTTGCAGACAAATGTAACCCAAATACACAAGTTGGCCTTTGAAATGGTAGAAAACTTTGTGGAAAAAGGAGAAAATGCTGGTAACAAGCATTTTCTCCTTTTTAAACGCTCATGGAAGATTGGACATATTATGGGATCACCCATGGCGTACTGTCATCTGGATGGGCATCAAGGTGTCTGGGCAGGCGGTCGGCATTCAGTTCTTTGTGTGGTAAAGGACAATCCTGAGAGAGAACACTACTAAAAAACATTGTGGGAAAAGGAGAAAAATGCTGGTGATAGCATTTTCTCATTTCCCACAGTGTTTTCGACATCATCGAAGACAACTTCTATCATTTGAGCCTCCTTGAATTTTATAGTTTACAAATCCTTTCAATTTGGGCAAGTCCAAAGTTTCGTTGTTTGGTAGAGAGTCGGTCTAAGGGCTTGAACTTAAATCACCCATGCTGTGTGAAAAGGGGGCTTAATGCATTTGCAAAAAGTATCGACGTTGTCCAGATAAAAAGCACTTGCAGACAACAATTTAAATGTGGCCCCTTTAGGATGCTGAGGAAGAAGCCTTTTAACTCATTACCAAACAACAAAATTTTAGGTTTGTCCAAATCGAAAGCATTTGCAGATGACAAAATAAAAGTGACTGAAAATTTGAAATTTGCTTTGTAAAGGGTAGAAAACATTGTGGAAAATGAGAAAATGCTGGTTAGGGATTGTTTTGTAGTGGGTTAACGGATCAAAATTACTACATCTGGTAATGAGTTAAATTATGTCATGGAGACAAAAGGATAAACCAATAGACTCATGGCTGCAAAGAAATGTACCAGTTTACGGTCACAGGATGTCATTAACTTTTCATCCTCAACTCTACAAGTGCTACTTTTGTGTATATGCTGTAGAAATACTTTTGAAAACATTCCGAGATGAGGACAATGCAACTGGTCCTCTTCTTACATTATTTTTGAATGTTAGAAGATGTTTTCAAAAGGCCTCTATCTCGGGGTCGTAAAAACCAGGGATTGTTTGGTAAAGGGTTAACACACCGAATTGTTTTTGTAACAGCCCAATTAAGCCATTTGTTTTATGGAGCACTTGATCTTTGACCCATTGATATTGTTTAATTCTTTAACTCTTTACCACACAAGAAAATTTTAGACTGGTCCAAATTGAAAGCCTTTGCAGATGACAAAATGAGTGTGACTGAAAATTTGGAATTTGGTTTGGGAAGGGTGGAAAACATTGTGGGAAAAGGAGAAAATAATGGTTAACCAGCATTTTCTCCTTTTCCCACAATGTTTTCAAAAGGCTTCTGTCTGAGGGTCGTTAAAAGTCGTGATTGTGTGGTAAAGAGTTAACACACTACAAATTTTAGACCTGTCCAAACTCAAAGCATATGTAAACTTCCGCAATGGATGTGGCTAAAATAGTGGAAAAATTTTTGCCATTGGTATGGCAGAAAACGTCGTGGGAAAGGAGGAAATTTTGTTTTAAATAAATTTTAATCCTTTACTGAAAAATCTCTGGTTTTTATGATCCTGAAATAGAAGACTTTTGGAAACATAGTGGGATAAGGAGACAATGCTGGTAACCAGCATTTTCTCCTTTTCCTACAATGTTTTCCACCTTAACCCTTTACCACACAATCCCGACTTTTAAGGACCCTGAGAAAGAAGCCTTTTGAAAACATAGTGGGAAAAGAAGAAAATGCTGGTAACCAGCATTTTCTCCTTTTCCCACAATGTTTTCTACCCTTCACAAAACAGATTTTAAAATTTCAGTCACTTTTATTTTGTTGTCTGCAAATGCTTTCAAGTTGGACCAGTCTACAAGTTTGTCGTTTGGTAAAGAGTTAATTGAAACAAGTTTCATTTTTGAGTCATGTTTATTTTGTCTTCTGCAAGCGCTTTCAATTTGGACCAATAAAAAATTTTGTTGTTTAGTAAAGAGGTACTTAATATCTTTTTATTGCATATTTTCAGGCATTTTGGTACAAGAAGAAAAAGAATTTAAATTTGCGTTTTATTTGGCCGGTGAGTAATTTACACCTATTAGAACCACAATTTGTGAGGGACTAATGGAATACAAGACTGGATCAGTAATGCAACTAGTAGCTATTCTACAGATAGTTTAGCAGAGCTCCAGATAGAGGGAGTGATTTTGATTGCATAATAGAAAATATTAGTTATTCTCTATAAAACCCTATGTTATGGATACTCATTAGAATCGTCTCATCGGGATGATTCTAAAGCGTACCCACAACATAGGGTTTAGAAGAGAAATAACGAATTTAGAATGCCATACTCCCTCTAATCATGCGCTCTAGTTTAGGTCTTTGTAAACATGAATTATTATTTGGCCTTGAAGAAAGCACTAAACCCTTATCTTGCTACAAAAAATATAATGAAAATTGCAAGTGGAAAGTAAAACCTAACTTTTGGGGTTTAAATTGTAATTTTTTGGGAGATATATGTCTTTATTAGATAAAATAGACCCAAAGTTAGACGGCACATTCTGTACAGTCTAATCTTGATCTACACTGTCTGCAAGCTATTCTTCTAACTGGCTAAAGTAAATAGTTTACCCTAGCATCAGAAGTTGTGTCAATTCTTTACCTAACTACAGAAAATAAATGTAACTCAAAAATTAGAATTTGTTTCCAGCAGGATAGAGAACTTTGTGGGAAAAGGAGAAAATGCTGGTTACCAGCATTTGCTCCTTCTCCAACCGTGTTTTCAAGTGCTTTTTATAAAAACCCTGAGGGATGTGAAATCAGGATGGCTGGGTGAAATATGAAACACAGAAAGACGAAATTATAGCCATGTTATTTATAAAACCTCTATTTGGCTACTATGTATTTATATTGCAGGTGCCTCACTTATTTGGAGCAACGTTATTCTGTTGCTCTTCAAATTTAAAACCTGCACACCAATACCATCCACAGAGACAAGCTACAAATCGGGCAAGGAAAGGTTGTTAGAAAATGTAACAGAGACTTCACAGATCAAGACAATCAATGGGGAACAAGTGCTTGTGTAAGTATTTGCATATGTAGAAGAATTCTCCGAAAATACTTTAACTCTGTACCAAACGACAGAATTTTAGACTTGTCCAAATTGAAAGCATTTGCAGACAAGAAAACTAATGTGACTCAAATATTGGCCCTTGTTTTTGGAGGGTTAGAAAACATTGTGAGAAAAGGAGAAAATGCTGGTTACCAGCATTTTATCCTTTTCCCACAATGTTTTCAAAAGGTTTCTTCCTTAGGATCATAAAAACTTGGGATTGTTTGGTAAAGGGTTAACCCTTTACCACACAAGTCTCTGGTTTTGCAACCAGGGAGAGAAAGAATGTCTTTGAAAACATTGTGGGATATGGAAAAAATGCTGGTAACCAGGATTTTTCCGATTTCCCACAGTGTTTCAACCCTATCACGGAGCCTAAGCTCATTTGTCCCAATTTTGAATTTGCCCTTTGTAGATGGTATGAAATGCCAGGAGTGTAAAATGTGTTGTATGGAAAATGGTTATCGTAATACTTCAGCAGTTAATTACACTTTGTAACAGCAATCCATGTACTGAAAAAGGGCAAATTAAATGTCAAAAACTATTTTAAAAAGACCAGTTTGGGCCGAGCGTAATGAACTTAGTGCTATTCAAATGAGCCGATTTGCATATTTGGATATCATGTTTTACAGCAATATCTTAGCATTACTTTGAAACATTTTGTGTTTTTCTATAATGGTCATTAGCTGAGATATGATTAAACCTTTACCAAACGACAAAACTCTGGACTAGACCAAATTCAAAGTACTAGCAGACGTTATATTGAATGTAGCTAAATTGATGATTTCTGTATGTGATAGGGTAGAAAACATTGTGGGAAAAGGAGAAAATGCTGGTTACCAGCATTTTCTCCTTTTCCTACAATGTTTTCAAAAGATTTCTTCCCTAGGGTTGTGTGGTGAAGAGTTAATCTTGTAATCATACTCCATTATTGCAATATTACAAATTGTCACGGAAAAAAAGTCTCACAAATTTTCACAAAGCTGAGCAAGATTTCTTGAAGAAGAAAAATATTCACTATTAGCTTTGAAAAATTCTCCTATTATCTCTGGGGTGGAGGTTGCAATGAAAGGGTAATTAGCTGCCAGTGTATTAGGCCTGCCCATATTTGTCTTATAGCATTTTGTCCCTTTTTTTCCATAATATTAATCCATTACCACACAATCCCTACTTTACCCTGCCTGAGACAGAAGCCTTTAGAAAACATTGTGGGAGAAGGAGAAAATGCTGATAACCAGCATTTTCTCCTTTTCCCACAATGTTTTCTACCCTTCCCAAAACAAATTTCAACTTTTGAGTTACATTTATTTTGTCATCTGCAAATGCTTTCAATTTGGAGAAGTCTTCAACAATGTTGATTGGTAAAGAGTAAATAGCCTTCTTCCTCCTTCTTCTTCCTTCTTCCTCATGGTTTTTGAAATGCAGGTTTTTTTTTTTTAAGCGTCAAACACAGGCTTTTAACCTATACCAAAGGACAAAATTAATAAGACAGGTTGGTTTATTTTTAAAGGGTAAAACACAAACTATTAACCTGTACGGCTATACCATAGGACAAAATTTATAGAACAGGTTGGTTTTTTTTTAAAGGGTAAACCACAAGCTATTAATCTATGTGCTATACCAAACGACAAAATTTATAACACAGGTTGGTTTATTTTTAAAGGGTAAAACACAAGACAATGAACCTATAGGCTATATCAAAGGACAAAATTTATAACACAGGTTGGTGTATTTTTAAAGGGTAAGACACAAGACTTTTAACCTATAGGCTATACCAAAGGACAAAATTTATAACACAGGTTGGTGTATTTTTAAAGGGTAAGACACAAACTATTAACCTATAGGCTATATCAAAGGACAAAATTTATAACACAGGTTGGTGTTTTTTTAAAGGGTAAAACACAAACTATTAACCGATAGGCTATATCAAAGGACAAAATTTATAACACAGGTTGTTTTTTTTTAAAGGGTAAAACACAAACTATTAACCTATGGGCTATACCAAAGGACGAAATTTATAACACAGGTTGTTTTTTTTAAAGGGTAAAACACAAATTATTAACCTATAGGCTATATCAAAGGACAAAATTTATAACACAGGTTGTTTTTTTCTTAACCCTTTACTCCATAGATACTCATTTCTATGCATCGCTTGTAGGAGCCTTTGGAGAACATTGTGGCAAAAGGTGAAATTGCTGGTCACGAGCAATTTCATCTTTTGTCACAATATTTTCTATGCTGTCAAAGGGTGTCAAATACATATAAGAAATGGCTTAATCCATGCTGTTATTTAGGGTCATTTAGAGATACCATAGAAATGCCTTGTGGGGTAAAGGGTTAAAGGGTAAAACACAAACTATTAACCTATAGGCTATACCGAAGGACAAAGTTTATAACACAGGTTGGTTTTTTTAAGGGTCAAACACAAGACTTTTAACCTATACCAAAGGACAAAATTTATAACTCTTTCATACTGAAAGCATTTGCAGACATACAATGTTAAATACACCGTGAAGGGTAAGATTTAACGTTAAAGAAGAACGACAGAAAATATTTATGAAAAGGAGAAAGTCTTGGCTACTAGCACTTGCTCCTTTTTTCTACATTTTTTTTTTTAAAAGCCTGCCAAAAAAACATCATTGGAATAGGAAAAAAATGCTGGTTACTAGCATTTTCCCCTTCATCAACAATGTTCTCAAAAGCTGTCTTCCTTAGGATTGTCAAAATACAGGATTGTGTGGAGACGGGTTAACAACCCAATTACTGGCAGCTGGTTATGAGCATTTTCTCCATATGTTTTGTACCCTTTACCAAATATTTCCAATTTGGATAAGTCTAAAATTTTGTTGTTTATTACACATTCTAACATGACATGCGAATTTGGCTCTATAAACATAGTGCAAGGAAAGCGTGGTAAAATCTGCAACAATCCATGCAGAGTGACGTCATTCCATATCGAGTGACGTCATTCAATGAGTGGGTTATTCAATGGAATATAATCTTCATCCACATGTTTACTCCCAAGTTTGAGCTTGTTTTCCTTAGAATCGAAATAATCTTCTTTCCATTGTGGTTTATCGTTTAATAAACCACATTGTGAATTATGAGGCGCAATAAATAAACCATTTGGGCTATCACCCTCGCGGGTTATTTATTGTGCCTCATAACTCACAACTGTGGTTTATTGAATGATAAACCATGATAGGAAGAAGATTATTTCTTAATTTAAGCACAAACCTTTTAACCTGGTCCATCACTCTCCTTTAGCTGAACAATGCTACAACTTATTATTTATTTTACAATGTTTTTTCTAAATATCATAGCTCAGAAATTAAATCTCAGGTAATAAAGATGTTGTTGGTTTAGCTTGATTCCATCTGTTGACCTTTTTTCTTTTAACCCTTTCCCAAATAACAAATTTTAGACTCTTCCAAATTCAAAGAGTTTGCAGACGACAATTTCAAATTTGATAAAAATGGCAGAAAGTTCTCCAAATGAGTAGAAAACACTGTGGGAAAAGGAGAAATTGCTCGTTACGAGCAATTTCTCCCTTTCCCACAGTGTTTTCAAAAGACTTGTACTGCAGACACGTAAAAACAAGGGCTTGTTTGGGAAAGGGTTAAGCTCACCTATATTGGAAGAATTTTCAAGGCTTTGTCATAGCTCTGTTGTTGTGCGAGTTGTTGTCATGCAAATCAAACAAGAAATGTCTTAACTCTTTACCAAACGACAGAATTTTAGACTGGTCCAATTCGAAAGCACTTGCAGATGACAACATAAATGTAAAAAAAACTTACAAAATTGAAATTTGTTTCCAGCAGGGTAGAAAACTTTGTCATAGCTCTGTTGTTGTGCAGGTTGTTGTCATGCAAATCAAACAAGAAATGTCTTAACTCTTTACCAAACGATAGAATTTTAGACAGGTCCAATTCCAAAGCACTTGCAGATGATAACATAAATGTAAAAACAAACTACAAAATTGAAATTTGTTTCCAGCAGGGTAGAAAACATTTTCGGAAAAGGAGAAAAAGGAGAAAATGCCTTTACGGAACAGAGTCCCTGTTTTGATTTTCCACTCGACCAATTTCTGTCCGAAGATTGATGATAGTTATTCTAACAGGATTCATTTTTTTCATTGCTGACCAGTGTTTCAACTATGGTTATGTGGGAAAGCAGGTTGGAAAAAAATGTTGTGCGGAGAACTGGCAAAAAGAAGCTCCATGAAAGCATGGATATTATGCACTTGTCATCTTGATGTTACTTAACCCATTACCACTCAATCCCTACTTTTGACGCCCCTGAGAAAGAGGCCTTTTGAAAACACTGTTTGAAAAAGAGAAAATGCTGGTAACCAGCATTTTCTCCTTTTCCCACAGTGTTTTCTACCCTTTCCAGAACAAATTTCTATTTTTCAGTCACCTTTATTTTGTCGTCTGCAAATGCTTTCAATTTGGACCAGTCCAAAATTTTCTCGTGTGGTAATGAGTTAACCCGTTCCTCCATATATATTCATTTTAACACAGTGAAGAAAAAAGCTTTAGGAAAACATTGTGGAAAAAGGTGAAATTGCTCAAATGAGCTATTTCACCTTTTTCCACAGTGTTTTCTATGGAATCAGTAACATACATGTAGAATCCCTTAATAGCCACATTTCAGTTGTTGTCTGCAGCTTCTTTGAATTTGGAATGGTCTCAAAATTGTATATTAGGGAATGGGTTAAATAATGTTAAAAAATTTGTCAATCACCATACAGTCAATCATTAATCCTTTACAAATCTTGTGTTTGAATAACACTGAAGGAAAAGCCTTTTGAAAACAATTAAGGTAAAGGATGTGAAATGCAGGCAAGCAGCATTCTCTCGTTAATACTTTTTACCATTTAAAGACAAATCTCTTGGTTTAAACCCCTATTTTATAATTATGTTGTCACCAAATGCATGAAGTATTGTCAATTCTAACATGACACACGACTTTGGCTCTATAAACACAGTGCAAGGAAAACGTGGTAAAATATGCGACAATCCATGTAGAGTGACGTCATCCTATATCGAGTGACGTCATTCAATGCGTGAGTTATTCAATGGAACATAATCTTCATCCGCGTTTTTACTCTAAGTTTGAACTTGTTTTCATTTCACTAAGAATTGGCCATGTTAGAATCGAAATAATCTTCTTTCAATAGTGGTATATCGTTCAATAAACCAGGTTGTGAGTTATGCGGCGCAATGAATAACCCACTCGGGCTATCGCCCTCGTGGATTATTTATTGCGCCGTATAACTCACAACTGTGGTTTATTGAACGATATACCACGATAGAAAGAAGATGATTTCTTAAGTCTAAAAATTGATCGTTTGTTGAAGGGGTTAAGTTATTGGTTAGGTTGTAAAGAGTTCAGGCAGCATGCAAGTGGGTATTATGTTGTTTAGATTCCAGGCACTTGTTTCAATAGTAGTTCTTTAGGATATTGCATGGATGTTCGTTTTTTTGCGCCACTCGTGAAAATATTACCGATGGTGTTCACTCTGTGAAATAAATTTCGATCTTTCACCGTAAAAAAAAACAATTAGAGTAGGTCCGGGTAATATCGGACACTCGGGTAACTTCGGACACTTCGTTTGTCGTTAAATACAGAAAACAGAATAAAGACGAAGACTGTAAAAATCGATCATGGCTTCACATAAATCCCACAAAAACACAAAGCATATATCACGATGACGTAATCAGGGCAATGTAAGGGTTAATTTGATTGGATTATGCATCAATGTTATGAATATGCATATGTTTCATTTTCCTCCATAGGAAAGTATCAAAAGTGGAAACATTCTAAATGCAAGTTGAAGGGCCTTGTAAAGGTATTTGATATAGTATTTAAAACTATTTACATATACAAAATGGTTTTAAAGTACTCATAGATGTACATTCTCGGTGTCTGATAATGTTTTATTGTGATAAATAAAGCATTTTTTTCCAAAAATCGAAAATAATTCCATGTCCGATGAAACCCTACACGTGACAAACAGAGAGGAGCAAGTCTTGTATCGGACACAGTGTTTGTGGATTTGAAATGTGGTTTATTACAGCTTTCCACAACTGTGTTACGGCTTTTTCATTTCATGAATAAATTCTGCACTGAACCTATGGATTAAATTATTGTTTGTGGGGAAATTGTAGCGTTTTGAATATAAACATCTCTATTTTACATCAAGGAGAAACAAGCTCCCACAACGTGCACCAATCTCTCTCTTGAGTCTGCATCCCAGCTACTACACTAGTAGACCGAGAGGGGAACTGATTGACAATAAAATGATAAATGTAGAGTGCCAAAATATTAAGGGGGAAAGAAGCCATTGCTACCTAGAGCTGCTCAGTCTCAGTTAACTCCTGGATTAAACATTTTTCCCATCCAATTTGCCGCCCGATGTTCCCCCAACCGACTGTCCGATACAAGACGCCATAATGTCCGATTCAAAACTACCTATACAGTATGAACAATATCATTTATTTTTCAATTATAATCCTAACTTTTTGGAATAATACTGTGCCAATAACACTGTTCAGAGGTTTGCCTAGTTAGCGACCGCAGAATAAACAACCTTGGCGAGCCAATGAACATGACTGTAACAAACCATAGATGCCGAAAGTGTCCGATATTACACGGTTGTACTCTATCCTCTATTTATTGGTAATAGTAAACGTTTGTTTTGAGTTTGTAAAAGGTGTTGTAAACAAGTCATTGCAAACTAGTTGTAGCATGAATAAAGCACTTCAGCTTGTCAATGCTCATCATAATGTCTGCTGTTTCATATTACAGTGAGACTGTCATAACCTCAGTATGATCCTCACCTTCCTCACCTTTGACCCCTTCCGTCTACAAGCACCGTTACCATGGCAACAAAGATTCCAATGAGATATCACTTACAGCTTTTAGTTTTTGTTTGTTATGATTTTGTAAAAGGAAGTTTTGTTTTCGTACATTTTTCTTTGTTTTGCATAAAATGTTGTATATTCTCTGTTGTTTTTGCCTTTTCAAGATTTGCTGAGTCTGATTTTTGTTTGTATCTATGTAGTATAAGTTTATAGGATTTGTAGGGCAACTAATTTAGCATTTTGATATACATGTGTATTGCTGAGAAGATTTCAGTCCTGAAAACAAACCTGTTTAACTCATTACCACACAATCCCTACTATTCACGACCCTGAGAAAGAAGTTTTAGGAAAACATTGTGGGAAAAGGAGAAAATGCTGGTAACCCGCATTTTCGCCTTTTCTCAAAATGTTTTCTACCCTTCACAAAACAAATTTCAAATTTTCAGTCACTTTTATTTTGTCATCTGCAAATGCTTTCAGTTTGGACAAGCCAAAGATTTTGTTGTTTGGTAATGAGTTGATTATTCTGTTGAAAGTCTTCTAATGGGTAACTCATAGTCCTTTTAACCCTTTGGAAAAATGAGTTGTAGAACAATGTAGAAAAAGGAAAAAAAGATGATTATCAGTATTTTCTCCTTTTCTCACAGTTGTTCCAGCCCTTTTAGTGACAAATTCCATCACTTGAACTACATGTATATCAAAGTTGTTTAGACTAATTTAACCCTTTACCAAAATGATCCCTAGATTTCCCAGATGTCTTTTTGTGTGACTGGTCACATTTATATTGAACAAGTTGCTTGAATTAACATGTATACTGCAGGAGTATTTAGTTAACTCTTTGTAGGCTTGGACATAAAAGTCCAAGAGGAAGAAGCCTTCTGAAAACATTGTAGGAAAAGGAGAAAATGCTGGTAACCAGCATTTTCTCCTTTTCCTATAATGTTTTTTACTCTTGTAAAGTCAAGTTTTAATTTTTGAGCCATGTTTATTTTGTTGTCTGCAAATGCTTTCTATTTGGACAGGTCTAGAATTTTGTCGTTTGGTAAAGAGTTAAGCCTTTACCACACAATGCTAACTTTTAATAACCTTAAAAACCTGAAGGGAAACGGAGGAAATACTAGAAACTAGCATTTTCCTCTCTTCCTGCATGGTTTTCAACCTTATCAAAGATTGCTGTCACAGTTTGGTGTCTGCATATGCCTTAGTTTCGAAAGGTCTAAAATTTTGTCGTGTGGTAAAGAGGTGTTAAATTTCACTTGTCCGCTTGTATTTATGAGTAACATTTTGCTTCGGGCAAGTAGAAAAAATGCCAAGCTCAACCTGTCGGAAAAGTACATTTTAAAACTAAAGAATTCAAAACTTGTAAAGTAAAATTCAAATTACTGTACAGGTTTTTTCACGGAAAACAAAAAACGAAAGTAAAACTGAAATTTCAGAGCATCTCTTCGAGCAAGATACAGGATGCTTATGTTTATATCGCATGTGCACCTGTAAAGTGCTTGACAGGATTTCTCTTCAGGGTGTCGGTTAGACTAAGATACCTGTAGCTTTGAACAGGTGTACCAGTCAAGCCAACAGAAAAAATAAGTATTAAACACCATCTACTTTGCTTAGATCGACACCATTTGTAACAAGTGTAATTTCTTGTTTGGTCATTGAAGTCCGCAAGTTGGAACAAGTGATAGTGTCATAAGGACAAGTAACTTTTTCTACCCACTAGTCTTACAGGACAAGTAGGCAAAGAAAAATTTTACACCCCTATACAATCATGTTTAACTCATCACCAAACGACAATATTTTAGGCTTTTCCAAATTGAAAGTATTTGCAGACAACATGATAAAAGTGACTGAAAATTTGAAATTTGTTTTGTGAAGGGTAGAAAACACTGTGGAAAAAGGAGAAAATGCTGGTTACCAGCATTTTCTCCTTTTCCTACAATGTTTTCTAAAGGCTTCTTTGTAAGGTTTGTCAAAAGAAGGGTTTTGGTGGTAATGGGTTAATTTCACCTTGAACCAATCCATTAGTTTCCATGCATTTCATCCTATAAAAACACTTTTCTCTTTATCACACAATTCACTTTTAATAATTCTGAGGAAGAATGCTGTTAAAACCTTGTGGGAAAACTAGAAAATCCTGGTAGCTAGCCTTTTTCTTTTTGCCATAATCTTTTATGCTAGCATTTTCTCCTTTTCCCAGAATGTTTTCAAAAGGCTTCTATCTCCGGGTCATAAAAACCAGGGATTGTTTGGTAAAGGGTTAGAACAAGACCAAAATAGTTGCAGTTTAATTGTTGCTTTTTTCTCTTGTGTGTATTTCTTTACCACAAAATCTCAACTTTTTATGACCCTGAGAAAGAAGCCTATAGAAAAAATTGTGGAAAAAGGAGAAATCGCTAGTAATCAGCATTTTAAAGCAAAATTTGTCTTACTGAGTATAAAGAACTTGCATTGAAATGCAGACAGTGTTATTAAGATTGTTTATCAATATTTTTCTGCTTATTTCTTACCATGGTATTTTTCAGGTGACAGAGGAATCAGAGCAACAGAAGTATTAACTATGTTGTTTGTAAGGCATTAAGTAAGAGATGTATACATTATGTACAGAATTTTATAGTTCATTTACTTGCACAATGTTATTTTCATGCAGAAATGTAACATCTCAGCTTTCTTTTTCTTTTGTTTTTCACACTTTGTAAATATTGAAAGATTTCATGACAAGCTTAAAGCTTTTATGCCTTTGCAAAAAAGATTCACTGTGTATTTGTGACCCGTCATGCAAAAAAGATCCTTCTGAGACCTGCGAAAGTGTCAATCCTGGTCAGACTGTGTGAATTGTGTGAGTGTAGGACAAAACCCCCCCTAACACAAAACCCCCCTAGTACAAAAACCCCCATGGACAAAAGACCACTTTTCAGTTAAGGGTATGGGGGTTTTGTCCATGAGATTTTTATCCTAGGGGGGTTTTGTCCTAGGTTTTTTTTGTCCTTACCCCAAATTGCGCAGGCTGACCAGGGTTGACACTTTTAGCTTTAATGACATTTTTGTATGAAAAGTGGTCATTGTACCTTGTTACACAATAATTTTTGAATTATCAACTTAAACTGGCTTGCACTACTGTTGATCTTATTTGAGGTAATGTATGGAATTCCCAGATGGTTCCTATTTGTGTGACAGGTTACATTTATATTGAACAAGTTGCTTGAATTAACATGTATACTGCAGGAGTATTTAGTGAACTCTTTATAGGCTTGTTACTCTGTCGGCTTTTAAGTGCAATTAAGAAAAACAAAACAGTTACACAAATGAAAACTATAAACTGACGGAAAAAAAAAAATCTTATGATGTGGAAAACATTGTATGAGGGGAGCAATTACTCTTAACTCTCTACCACACGACAAAATTTTAGACTGGTCCAAATTGAAAGCATTTGCAGATGACAAAATAAAGGTGACTGAAAAATTGAAATTTGTTCTGGGAAGGGTAGAAAACACTTAAGAAAAAGGAGAAATTGCTGGTTACCAGCATTTTCTTCTTTTCCTACAGTGTTTTCAAAAGTGTTTTTCTCAGGGGCGTCAAAAGCAGGGATTGTGTGGTAATGGGTTAACAAAAAAGTTGTTCCATTTTCACTGGTGTTTTAACCCTTTACCTCATGACAAACTTTTGGACCAGACTAAACTTAAATCGCTTGAAGTCAACAATTTACATGTAACTCAAATGATGATTTCTGGCTTTCATAGGGTAGAAAACATTGTGGGAAAAGGAGAAAATGCTGGTTACCAGCATTTTCTCCTTTTCCCACAATGTTTTCAAAAGCATTTTTTCCCAGTCGTGAAAACCAGGCTTTGGTTTGGTAAAGGGTTAAAAAGCAGTGAATTGCATTAGCATAATTATAGTATAGTATGTCTAATAGTGGTGAATGAATGTTATGTATTATATTCCTATCAGTGATTTACAGGGATTTCTCAGTGTGTGTTTTATTTTTTCAGTTTCTCTCATTGAGCAATATCACAAGTGATGATATGGTATTATCACTAGTGATGATACAGTTTTGAAATGTTTCTCTCTGCTTCAAACATCTTTAGTAAAATAGCACAGTAGCACAGTGAAAAGATTTCTGGTACAGTCTTTCCAAGCAATCCAGAGCAAATGACCTTATAGGAGAAATCTTTTTGAAAACTTACAGGAAAAGAAGATGTCTTTTGTTGGAGAGAGAGCTCTTGGAAAATATTGTGGAAAAAAAAAGAAAGTACTACCAACTAGCATTTTCTCCTTTTCCCACAATATTTTCTTTCCTATCAGAGAAGCTATGCTCTTTCTAAACAATTTAGTATTTGTTATCTAGAGACTTTGAGAGAGTCTTAAACTTGTCATGTGGGAAAGGGTTAACCTTTTCTTCATCTAATTTCTTATGACTGGTTTTAAATTGTAAAGGTACAAAACAATGCATGCTTTCAAATGGAGAGATATATTGATATAAACCTGTACAATAGTGTTCTCAAAGATTTATTGTGATGTTAAGCGTTGAAAGATTTATTTGAACGAGTAGTGTTTTAGCTCCACATTAACCAAGGGAAGTAACTCTAGTTATAAAGAAAGTTTGTTACCATTTACCTCCCTTGATTGTGAAATTGCAGTGATACATGATTGGTGCCAGATATTAAAGTTTTTTGATAGAAAAAATCTATTTTCAGAGAGAGTGATTCATTTTCATGTTAATAATTATGCTCAGTGGAATTTTAATTTCAAAGTAAGATTTCTGTCATTCAGGTTTTTTTTCCCAGAACTTTACCTTTTATGCCAATGAATAAACCTGCTTTTATTGCCTGAGAGTATTCATTGTTTGCAAAAGCCCTCTATTTCAGGGTTATAAACACTTAATTTGTGTGGTAAGGGTTAAAAAGCCAGTGGAGCGATACAGGACCATCATGACCCTCTTGTTATTTTGATTTAGTTGGAAAAACCTTCAAAAACTTGCTCAGTAAAAAGAAACACCTTTCTTTATGAAAAAGTACTTGTTACTGATGGCAGATATTGATAAGGTTTTGATAGGTTGAGATCAATTTATTGCTTGTGTGAAATGTAATCTAACTGAAATGATTTTGTCAAAGGGCATTTTGAGAGAAACCAGAGCAGCCTACAAGTATACATGGGTGGAGCATTACCTTTAATTGAAGAATCTGAGACTTTTAGGAAGAAGGCTATGAAACCATTTCTCAAAATTTAGAAAAAAAAAATATCAGAATCTCCTTCATTCCCAGAAATATTTACTACTCTGTCAGAGAATAACACCTTTTTTGTGCATTTTGAAATTTGCTTTTTGCAATTATTTTCAGTTTAGAAGATGATTTGATGTTTAGGAAAGGATTAAGGGAATCGGCTTTGGTGTCAACATTTTCCTAGCCCAGAGCTTCTCTGCCACTAAGTATCAAACGCTGCCCTAAATTTATACCTCAACTAAATATGAATTTATATACATGTACATTTAGATAGGAAACTTAGACCAAATCAAATGGATGAATGACAATATCTGTACACTCTTATGACTAAATGTGCATGGATGAATAAAACTTTTATAATATTTCTTATTGATACTAAATCATTCACATCATTGGTATTGTTTGACCAATCTCTTTTTTGTTTCAGATTTTTTTGTATTGTAATTTTGGGTGATCTGTTTGGCCAATATGGAAAGCTTCTCTCAATGCTTTCAATGGTATTAGAAACACTGAGTTACCATTCATTTTTGTATATCATCCTTTGCTCTTTAACCCTTTCCCATACAATCCCTGGTTTTTACGAGTCTGGTATAGTAGCCTTTTGAAAACCTTGCGGGGAAAAGGAGAAAATGCTGGTAACCAGCATTTTCTCCTTTTCCCACAATGTTTTCTACCTATCATAGACAGAAATCATCTTTTCAGCAAGAGTTGAATTGTCGTCTGCAAATGCTTTCAGTTTAGTCTAGTCCAAAAGTTTGCCGTTTGGGAAAGGGTTTAGCGGTAAGAGTAGCTCTGAATTTATTGTGTTGCAATTGCAGAATTGCTAGATATAGCATCTCAGTTTTGCCCTTTTGGAAATTTCCACAGCCTCCAAATCACGATCAACCGTACCAAAAGAGATTTCATGTTTGAATGGTAGTTGTGTTATTGTTGATTAAATTTCTGCATGTTTTATTTATACTTTCCATATAAGTTGTATTAAATCAATGCCATACAGCTATTTTTAAATAAACTGCCTTGGACCTTGTAGTACAAATGCATCTGCTCTGTTACACAGGAGACTGTAATCGGTCTATTGACTATTTGAATTAAGATTTTATATTGTAAACTATATGTTTGGAAATATAAAAGCCTTTTAGTACATATGTAGCTTTTTTTAAGGATTTAATTAAGTTGTGATGCCAAGTTTGGAAAAATGTCTTGAAATTTTTTCACTCATTGTTGTGTAGATACTTTTCCTTAGTTCCATTTCAAAAATTTGACTTAGTATTAAAGTCTAGTTTACCTTTTCATTGATTATTTCATTGATTGTTTGTAATTTATTTCCATGTTTATGAATGGCAGTCAATCTTGGATAAGCACCTGAGAGGGAAGGACAGAAAAACACTATCATGGCTAAAATGAAATATTGAAGAAACCATGCAATAGAAAAAGAAATATTTTCTTGTATAAAGTGGAGTGAAGTTAGCAACCTAAATCACATGTCCGTTACATTAGTTAATGGAAATTTATTGTTTGACTGGAGAGCTGGTATCTTTCATGTATTTTTTGAACTTAGGGAAATACAGAAATTATCAATATGATAGTCACATTTTGTGTACTAAGTTTGTTTTTTTATTTTTTTTTAGAGGTTGTTTGCTGATGATGTGTAAAATGTCTGTAGTATGTGGGGAGTATAACATGAAATTAGATTATGTGTACATAAAATGTTGTATTAATGCAATTATCAATGCAAGTATAATTGTCAATCAGTTATACCACTTCGGTATAATACTTGTGATTTGTTTTTGATTCTTACATACTGTATATATTCTTCATACGAAGTAGTTGTATTGTATATAATTGGATTTACTTGTATTTGATAGGTAGATCCCTGATGAAAGTATTTCCAAGGGATATTCTGAAATTATTGGTCTGTCTGTCCTCATTAATCTGCCCATCCGTCTGTCTGATAGCATCCTCAAAGGTGTATAATCTATTTGATTTGCAACCATCTACAGTTTTGTTGTACAAAATCTTGTTACAGTTATTGAATAGAAACTGTAGATAGGTATGATACACTTTTAGGATGATTGCCCTTAAGTGTCGGGGAATCTTCGTATCCTTTTAATGTACACATTTCCAAGGGTAATGCACGTTCGGTATGAACATCTTGTCTTATCTCTTATTGTACATGTACTTAATGTGGGTATTACATCTCCATTGCAGAGATTTCCACCGTATTCATATATTATTACTAATTGTTAACACACCATGTGCAGCCTGACAGATGATTGAGATTGTTTAGTCAAGCTTTCTCTGTTATAAATTTATAGTATTTAATTTACATTTCATATATTTGGGGACGTAACAAATGATCAAAATGTTATGAGCTTTCGGTTCAGAAAATGTGGTGGATGAATAAATTTTGATTTCTTGCCTCAGTTTGGAGCAGAACCATGACGCATCACTCATCATGCCTTTTATCATAGTCTAGATTGTTGAATACACATCTTTGTTTTGACTTTCATCCCTTTCAGTTGTTGAAGTATATACTTTTTGTCATTATGTAGCGTACATGTCTGTTTCCGCTCTAAATCATGCTTTTCTCTGACGGTTTTTCTTTCTTGTTCTTGGACTTAAATGGTAGCAATATTGGCCTTATGTACCGCTCTGTCTCTCTGTCTGTCTGCCAGTCCCGCTCTCTATTTATTTTTATCTTCCTGTGTTAGTGAAAATGATGCACTTTGTGATGCATGCATTAGATTTGGCATGTATGTTGACATGGTTAGATACTTTTTGAAAAGACCGTTAGCTACTCAAAACTTTAATATGGCGGCCAATTTTTTTTCTGAAAGATGGCGACCATTTCCCGTTCTTAAGAATGGTTTTTATCATAGAATAGGACACAGTATGTATCCATGTTTTCAAGCATGGGGAAACTGACTATTAGCATACTGATACTGTAAACTGATTTTGAAGTATTGGTTGGTCTCTATTCATGATATGATGTTAATTTCGGGATGTAGGTTATGTTGGTTTTCACCAAAATCATGCAACTAGAGACGAAAGCATAAAACCTTACACATATATTTATTTTCAATATTGCACCAGTTAGATAGCCGCACCTGAATCGACAGGATGTGCCAGCTTAGGCGAGCTAAGCCAAGGCTAATAGGGCTTGAGTTACCAGCTACCAGTAATCCCACAAAATGTCTATTATAGTCGTATGATTTTAAAAACTGACTGGATCAAACTCTCTATCACACTTTAAAGGAAGAAGATTTAAAATCCGCACCAGCAGACAGCGTTAAACACGACTGTTATTTAATGCTAGGAGATTAAGCAACAAACACTCATACAAACGCTATGATATTTTAACCTATCAATAGGTTACCTATCATTTTGTATCAAAGCAGATTAAATGAAGGTGAAGGTTAAAAAAAAAAAAACAATTAAATGCACGGACAGTGTGATCCACTCTTGTTTAATTCTACCAAACTTGCGAGCAAGAAAAAATGAAGCCAGTGCTGCAATTTCAGCACATGAAAGCCGCTCTAAGATTATCGAGCCTTGAATGCCAGCAGTATCTTTAGCAGTATGATTCAGAAGGAACCGAAACAAGCTATGGTGTTGGAGCTTGACCAAAGGCCAAATGAATGCACATGAAACCTATATGATAAAAAACTTTTAGCTGGACAGTCCTGGGGCAGAGTGGGTGGGTGGGAAGATTATATTTGAAATATTTAGCTCGGCAGTTTCGAAGAAGCCCTGTTGTCGTCTGTGTTGTCATCTAACATCAACATTGACATTTTATAAAATCGCTGCCGTTACTGAGGATAGTTAATTCATTCTTACACAAGTTGTTAATAAACAAAAATGAAATATGTACAATAAGGACCAGTGACCATCAGAGTATTTTGGAACAGTTGTGTCCCTTTCTAACTTAAATTTTGAATATAATAATGAATATACTAGACAAACTTAGATATGGGATGCAACTGAGTATGGGCATTCAAACCCTGCAACTAGTTCAATCGTTCATCCAGTGGCATTCAAGTCCCATGTGATCATTACACATTTTGAGTGTACACTTTACCTCAATTACTCTTGGCTCGACTCTTTCAAGCCAGCATGTCGAGTCAATTCAGATATGGATACCTAAATGGAACAGCATAAGAAACTGTGAGTGTATATGCTCACTAGACAGCATTTAAGACACATAACGACCTTACTAGAAGTGAGTTTAGCCAACGATGTTCCACAGCATTGTGTCTTCAGCGTGTCCTAGTTCTTTTATGACATTCACCCTTATTTTTGAAATCTTCATCGTCTAGCAAAATATTTAAAGTGCACACAGATATAATCACAAGATACTGATTTTCAAGTCCGTTGGACAACATGCAAACCTAAGAGCTTTTTATACATATGGTTCGCAGACCTGGCTGCAAGTCATAAGGTCTCAAATCCCAGACTCCCGTAAAGCAAAATTCTTTCCTCTTCTTACCTGAATACAATTGTATAACTCACAGGACTGTAATTATCAACGTATTGTCTTAACGTATCAAATAGCTGAAATGCCAATTACATGATCATTAGACCGAAAGGAACACCTTGTTATCGTCTCAAACCTTCTAAAATGATCGAGTCCTTCGAAGTTTACGAAAGAAAAAAATCACATTTAATACCCCTGTGATGTTTAATAACAATGATGGATTTTGGGAGTAACAAATTGGCCAATTCAAATAATTGCAGCCATTTTGCAACATCAAAGCCATCTGTAAAACAATTATTAACTCTTGTTTTGTCTTTTCTGAGCACAAAACCTACAATTATACCTAAAGAAGGACCAATTTTGTCATACAGTCATTACAGCAATTCCAAAATACAGTATGTAAATATGCCTTGGCGGCAATTTTGAATGACCGCCATTTCGAAATATCAAGTGGGTAATAGAATTTTCCAAAACAAGAGTCACTATGTATATATATTTAGTATGTTTGCCAAATGTCACGCTTGCATCACTAAGTGCATGATTTTGGTCAAATACTAATTTAATCTGCTCAGCTATGTTTCCACCTCTCTCTGTTCTTTCATTTTAGCTAAACATGCATATTGGATATTTGCAACAGGCCATATTGAACTAATAAAAAAGAGTAAGATATGAACTATTAATTTAAAATTCCTTTTTATATCATAAGCTGTACAATGGTAAGTTTTGAATAATAGACTCAAGTTGTATTTTGTCGTTACACTATGTAAAAAGTGAATATAATTATGTGGTTTGAATTCTTTACCTTGATTGACAATAAAGTAACGTAATAAACAAAATGTTTTTTTTTAACCTTTCGTCACATTATCACAGTTTGAATGTCCCCGAGCAAGAAAGCAATTAGAACATTGTGGAAAAAGGAGGGAATGCTGATAACCAGCATCATCCCTTTTTCCACAATGTTTTCTTCCCTTTTCCAGACGAATTTGATTACTTGAGCCTCAATTGATTTTTAAGTCGCACGTTTGTCAAAACGTTCGACTTTTTGCGATGAGCTCGAGGAGCTCAGGGTGGGTTGGGGGTGTCTATAGTGGGTTGAAGAATCATGCAAAAAATTGGATCAAAAACGTCGTATATACTTCATAAACGAGGTGCAGTTACTCTGCTTTTAACCCAATCGCTGTAGAACTACTTTTTCTTTGGTATGTCTGGAATTTGTTCTTTATGATGGGACTGGACCCGGTAACTCATATAACTCATATACCTACGCTAGAAAAAGGAGAACGTGACTCAAATTTTAAATTAAAAAAATGCGGTTATTTTGTATATCATGTGAAAATTTAACATCTATCTTTGTTTAGATGGGTAAATAAAACACAATTCAGCTAAGATATCCCCCCATCAGTGCTTAATGTGAGTTTAAAAGGGATCGCGGATTAATATAGCTTATCGAGAGCACCTTACTGTAAATATTCATGTATTATCGAGACCGATAGAGCTTTGCTTATAAGTGGAATTTCGGACTCGAGTGATGTCATTTGAAATCAACTCTTTTAAACCATGCAAACCATGAATTCAGGGTTAAATATCGTAAAACTCGCTCTAGATTTGAAAATTTGTTTCGTTCCGGAGCTTTGACCTAGTTTGTAACGTACGTCTCGGATGAAACACCCCAAACCACTCGAAAAATACCCCAAAACGGAGCACTCAAAAACTATTCCATTACACATCAAAAAACTTTTGTAACATATAAAACTGCATTCGAAACGCTTACATACACGATTTTATGGAAATCAGACATGAACTTTTGCTATCAATTCTAGTATTTTAGGTCTTTGATCAGCTTAAGTTTGAAGTACAAAATTGTACTTTGATAAAGAAAATGCAAATGGCGGACGGGATAGAAAACAAACGCACATGGCGATTAACACCAGTAAAGTTAAAATGTTGATTACTGCTTTTGTTCGGACCCCAAAAGAGTGGCGACAAGGATATTTCATCCCCACTGTATACAGTAAATACAACATGAAATATGAAACGCAAGGTAAAATACAGCAATTACGACCGTATTTTGACAGTTGCGCTGTTTAGGGGTTTACAGTCAAAACGTACTCAAACCGAAACGTACCCAAGTCAAAACGTACCAGAGTGGAGTCAAAACGTACCCGAATGGAGTCAAACTTACCCAAATGAAGTCTAGACCTACCCAAGTGGAGTCAAAACGTACCCAATGTGTAGTCAAAATGAACACATGATTTTTATAGTATTTCTAACTTCAATTTGTGTAAAGATTAATAGAAATTATGTATTCGTCATCATGACTATTTATAACTCTTGCTTTATTTTGAATTTGCCTTACATGATTAAAACCGATGATGAAACTTAGTTAACAATAAATATAGCGAAGTCAATCAAATGCTTAGTGATAAAATACGTTTTTCTTTCTATTTTTTTTTTTTAAGGAAGATAAAGTTACTATTAATGAAAAAAAAAAAAAGCATATTGGATACTTGAAAAATATTTATCCATCATTATAAAAATATGTTTTATATATGAAAAAAAAACCCATAAGCATCAGCACATTTAAAGAAATGATATAACAGAGAAATGTGATACATTAATTACATTGTTTGGATAGCAAAGATACAATTTCAACACTCAAAAAGAGTGTAACAAATTTAATGTGGTGATTAACCTATTACCACACAATCCCTACTTTCGACTACCCTGAGAAAGAAGCCTTTAGAACACATTGTTGGAAAAGGAAAAAAATGCATTTTCTCCTTTTCCCACAATTTTTTCTAACCTTCACAAAACAAATTTCAAATTTTCTGTCACTTTTATTTTGTCGTCTGCAAATGCTTTCAATTTGGACAAGCCTAAAATTGGGCTGGTCTGGTAATGAGTTAAACTAATTATTCACAATGGTCTTTAACCTGTTGTAGATTGCATGGTTATTAATTACTTTGCAAATATTTTTTATAATTTGAGAGTCAGTTTGGTTGAGATGAAAAACCTTAGGACTGTTTTTTCAGCTAACCTGAGCACAACATGCTCAAGGGAAGCTTTTAGGATCACCTGGTGTCTGTCATCCGTCATGCGTCATCAACAATTCTTTAAACATCAACTTCTCCAAAACCGCTGGGCCAATATGGACCAAACTTGGCTGGAATGTTCCTTGGGAGGTCCTCTTTGAAAATTGTTCACAGAATTTGATTACGTCAAAAGTTTTGGTTGCAATGGCAACCAAACAGTTTTCTAAGAA
This sequence comes from Tridacna crocea, assembly GCA_943736015.1. Taxonomy (NCBI): domain Eukaryota; kingdom Metazoa; phylum Mollusca; class Bivalvia; order Cardiida; family Cardiidae; genus Tridacna; species Tridacna crocea. The sequence goes on along the minus strand of OX031068.1, from coordinate 17,075,728 downwards.
ATTCTTTAAAAATCTTCTTCTCTGAAACAGCTGGCCAGATTTTAAAATAATTTCACAGAGATGTTCCTTAACGTAGTGGACCCGTAATAGAAAACAGCTATTTCCACTATAATATTACCCTAGAAAATTTGCTAAGATTAAAAATGGGCACTATTGTACTACTTTCACCGAGCCACTTTTTTCTTTTTTGTCCTTCCTTGAATTATCATTTATAAATCTATAACTACTATAATTTCATTACAAATGGATATGATAATTACCTCCCTTTTCTGGAAACTAACAAAATTATCAACAAATAATTTCAAGACGGACCTCGAAGGAATTTCTGTTCGGTTAAAAATGTGCAATAGTATCATATCTGTACAATATATGTCTTATCAACTGTCCAGAAATTTTATGCCATGCTGCACTATGCCTAATATTACGGGACCACTACCTTAAGTGACCCTTTCCAAAACTTTTCCGTGAAATTTTGATCAGTCAAGAAACATGACTCTGGTGAATGGGGGCTATTTGCACTATACAGGAATGAAGAAATTATAAAAAATTCTTCTCAGAGACCGCTGGTCAGATTTTGAAATAATTTCTCGGGGATGTTCTATGGGTGACCCTTATCAAAAATTGTTTGCGAAATTTCAATCTGTCAAGAAACATGGCTCTGGTGAATGGGGGCTACTTGTACTTATATGGACATGCAGAAATTCTTGAAAATTTTTACTTTTCTGAAATGGCTGATCAGATATTGAAAAAAGTTCACAGAGATGTTCCTTGGGTGACCCTTTTAAAAACCTGTTTGCGAAGTTTTGATTTGCCAAGAAATATGGCTCAGGTGAATTGGGGCTACTTGCACTATATGGAAATGAAGAATTTCTTGAAAATTCACCTTCTCCGAAACCCATGATCAGATTTTAAAATAATTTCAAAGCAATGTTCCTTGGGTGACCATTTTCAAAAATGTTTGCGAAATTCTGATCCATCAAGAAACATGGCTCTGGTAAATGGGGTCCACTTGCACTATTCAGACATGAAGAAATTCCTGAAAATTCTTCTTCACTGAAATGGTTGGTCAGATTTTGAAATGATTTCACAGAGATGTCCCTTATGTGTCCCTTTTCAAAAATTGTCAAGTGCTAGCATCGGTATGCAGTGGCACTGTTTCAGTAAGTTCCAAGTAATAGAGGTGACCAATGACATACATTTAATATTGTTTTGGGTATATTATGTCTGGCTATATGCCATCATGGATATATTAAAGAAAAAGAAAAATGAAAAGATCTAACTTGGTGGGAAGCTGCCTATTACAAGTAACTGCATTTGCTCAACTAAATTGCAGACTAGTCAAAATCGAAGAACTGCTGAAAACTAATCAAATTTGACTTACAGTAAACCATTAAATTTGAGTCTAATTGGAAGAAAACCTTGAGTAATAAAAAATGAGTTTTTCTTTCTTTCAGCTCTGTTTTCCAAAGCTGTTTGAATTAGGTAAAAGCAAGATTGCCCTGTAAAAGGGTGATGACCATCTATCAGTCCCAAAATATCAAGGTTTCACCATTAGTGCGACTTTCAGGACCTTCAGTCCTTTGATTTTCATATGCAAAAGCTTTGAATTCGGTTGAGTCTAAAATTTTGTCATGTTGTAAAGATTTACTGATTTGCCCTTTTGAAACCAGGTTTTCTAGGGAAATCAAAGTGCTTTTCGAGGCTGATTGGAAGTACATGAAAAGTTTTACCATCCCCCAATGAAAAGGAAGTCGAAACAGTATTTCGGCCGAAATTAATGAACTAAATGAATGTATTTACATAATTTGACTGAATACACGAGTCTTATTATGTCTCCCTCCGTCAGGGTCGGGAGACATACTGTTTTACCCAGTGCGCCCGTCCCTCTCTCTGTCTCTCACAAATCTTGTCCGCTATATAAATCGAAAACCTTTAAAATTAAATATTTTGAAAAACTTCACACTTTTGTAAAGCACTATGAGACGAAGTGTCTGGCAAAAGAACCATAACTCTGGCTTGTATATTTTCGAGTTGTTTCCCTTTGATTTTTTCCTTACTTATTTTACGTACAGTTTCGTGTCTGCAGTAGAAATCTGGGAGAAAATGGTATTGGCTTTATCAGGGATTATTAACTCTGATGACGCCCAAAGCGGGGGAGACGTCTGGTTTTTTTTTTTTTTTTTTAGAAAAACAAATTCTAGTATTTTGTAAAATTTAACCAGCATTTTCTCCTTTTCCCACAATGTTTTCGAAAGGGTTAAATTCTGGCACGAAATTGTGTCTTGGTAAGTTCGTTCTATCAAAAGTTATTAAAGTAGATGGAGTCATTTACACTAGTATCAATTTCTGAATGTACAATGCACCAGAATGCGAAGCTGAAACTAGGGCCATAAATTAAAAGTCGCGTTAGTCCAATTATTTCACCTTTACAAATATTTAGTGAATTATGTCGGGTACACGGAGCTTCTGCGGTATCAAGACGGTGGGTTTTTCAGGTGGTATAGAAAAGTTAAAGAGGGTAGAGTTTGCTTAAAAGATACCCCCGTTTTGGTCAACCCAAAACAAAGAAAATATTGTTGCTGTGGCAGTATTGATTAAGCAGGATGCCAGACTAGACTGGTCCGTTAGCTAGAGCCTTTTCATTAAAACAAAATCATCAAGTAAAACTGCAAAACGAAATCTTTGTGTTCTCAATGTTCTGATGTATTTCAGAAGAAGGTCAAGTAACAAGACATATTTCTGTGAGTTGATGTAGTTGTGTACCTTGTTTATTAGAATGGCTCAAATGCAGGGCCTGAATGCCAGGCCAGATGCCAGACCTACAGCGAAAGAAATAGCTAGGAAAATTGGCATATCATCGGGGTCAGATCATAAGATTTTGACCAAGAGGTTAAAACTTCGTAAGATTTGCGCTCGATGGGTCCCCCGCCTCTTGACAAATTAACAAAATGCTACTCGTAAGAATGGCCAAATTTCTTCATAAAAAGTAAAAAAATTATAACAAACGCAGAATATCAAGACTGTTCGCTTGTAATGAAACCTGGATTTATTATTTTGAGCCCCAGAGAAGCGTTAATAGTAAACAGTGGCTGCGCAAAGACTCACGCTATGCCGATCATAGCAAAAAGTATAAAAAGCGTGGGATAAGTTATATGCCATATTTTTAATTCTGACGGTCGAACTACCCAAATTTCTGTACCTAACGGCCGATCGGTTACAGGCAAGGTTTACAAGAACACTGTTCTTTCAAAAGTGAAGAAACACTACGAAAACTGGAGGCCAAGAACCGAAATAACGGGCCTGTGCCTTAGTCATTACAATGCAGCTGCTCACAAGTTTGCAGTTGTTCAGAATTTCCTGGAACGGAAAATGTGGCACAGCATGTCCATCCACCCTATTCTCCCGAACTCAGCCCCTGACTTTCTCTCACTTTCTCTCAATGAAGAATATCCTCTTTGGACGTCGATATGGCTCTTAAGATGGCTTAGGGAGTACCATTTTAATAGTGTCTGCTGGGTATTCACAGGAAAGCCTATTTTGCAACCTTCACAGACTGGATTTCCAGACTTGAAAAATGTATTTCTGTCATGGAAGAATATTCTGAAGGGATGAAATGAATGAAATGTATGCGTTTAGTTTCATGCTAGACACCAAGTGACATTATTAAATGACCGACCCTCGTATGACACTAGAATCCCTTCGAGACCAGATTCATCAACACTTCAATTATTGCTTGCCCGTTATTTAGGCCAAAAGGCTTAACATTAAACCTAAATTAACCTTTGTGACCGGCAGGACTCGTGCTCTATCGTATTCAATGAAATAATCTGCCACAGTCATTGACCAAACAGGAAATGTAACCTTGTAATAAAAATTATGAAAATAATCTGTAAGGCGAAATTTATACGTGTTGATCTAACAAAACTATTTGCAAAAAGTCTTTTCTTTTGCCACAACATGTAAAAAAGACGCCTACTGTATTAATGCAGTAGGCATGTCAACAAAAAGAATGTCCTTCCTTTTTACTGTAATTGAAGAAAAAACCCAAAAGCAAGCCATACAGCTATAGAGACACTTAACGAGCACTGACCTGAATTTAGAGGCCTTATTCTTTCAGTTATAGAATCTGTGCATACAATGACCTTGGATAGATTCGAACTGACGGTCTTAAATTCGTTAAATTTAAATGCGACCATGGCATTGTTCCGACTGAATGTCAAACCAACATTTCTTCTGGTGAACCTAGAGACATCATATTTGAACCAGGGACAAGGGAGATAATCAGCCTTGTACATGTTTTCCACGCATCGATTCCTTTCAAGCGTATTCGATAAAAGGCCTATCAAAAAGGTGTCGTCATATGGATTCCTAAAAACGTAGAGGGAATCACTAATCGATCCAAAATTCAAGATTCCCTGTCCTGACTCAGATACTTGGGGCTCCGTATCTTCAAAAGTAAGTATACCTGCGTCCAAAGACTCCGGTCCTGTACTGTTGTAATCATTATTATTGAACGCTGATTTGACAAACTCAGTTATTTCATCATTGGCCAATGTTGGACTTTTTAAACGAATGTAATAACTCACTTTTACATACAGACCAATTATAATGTGGCCAACATTATCCAAAATGGTGGCTCTAGTTTCATTCAGATCTTTTGACTTTGTTTGATAGAAGAAATACAAACGGCAAGTTTCTGGATATTCGAAGAATTTTGTGTTGGTTCCATGGAGTATAGACTCAGCATGACTGAAATTAGCTTCCTCTTTAAAGACGATTCTAAATGTATGGGTAGCTATGCCATTTACGGTCTTTCCAAATAATACTCTACACTGAAAGGTTTGCGGATCTAGAATCTGCGGAGACGAGCAGGATACAGGCATACACTGTCCCTGCAAAATCACAAAAAAAAAAAATCAAAATGAAGACATTCTTACTTCTGAACAAACCTGTGTTTTGACGACCTTGAAGTAAAAGGCTTCAACAGTGTATGAACACGAGAACAGACTTGTAACCAGCATCTTGTTCCCTTTTTCACAATACTGTTTGTCATATCAGGGAACTACAGCTTATTATAATGTGAGTTTGTTCACCTGTAGGTGCTTTAAATTTTGAAGTCTAAAATTTGTCATTTAAAGAAGGATCAAAAGTCAGAGAGTCTAGATGAAGCTAGAAGAAAAAGAAAAAAATAGAAGAAAGCGAGGAAGATAAAAAGAAAACTGTTACCAGTACTTTGCACAATATTCTTCGCGTGCCACTGTCTGCTTTCTAACATAACCGTCATCCAGTCATTTATCGGCGGAGAGAAAAAAATGAATCCTCTCGCAGTGGCTATCATCAATTCTCAGAAAAAAATTGGCCGAGTTTGGGAGTCGAAGTAGCGAACCCCGTTCTCAAGTCTGTCAAATGCGCTAGCGAGGCTCGGTAGTGCTCCTAACGTTGACAAAGATTTGTGTAATAATAACTTTATGCGAATAAACACTCTAAGGGAGTGTTTACAGACAATATGATCAAACTTAAATAAAACATACTTGAGATTTAAGGCATGGAATCATGTAAAACTGATATAGCAAGAAGATAAATCGGTTGTAACGATGTTTTTTTTTTCTTCATGTTTTCATTAGTGGTTTCAATGCCAAAAGAGGTCTTGTCTCATGTTTATTACGAGTGGTTGTCAAGACAAAAGAGGACTTGCCTCTTGTTTTTATTTGTGGTTTCCAAAACAAAAGTTTTGCTTCATGTTTTCACTTGTAGTTTCCACGACAGAATAAATTTCGACTCATATTTTCACTTTTGGTTTCTCAGCCAAAAGAATTCCTGTCTCATATTCCACTCTCAGCTCTTGTGACAAGTTCAGTAGTATGCAGGTGGCATAGGGTCATTAAATATTCTAATATGATACTCGTTTGTGAATTCGGCTTTATAAACATGTCGATGTCTGCTCATGTCATATTCTTCGCAAATTCGACCTGTCGGCTATGACGGATCACCCATCCCCGTATACCTGGGAAAAATAGGGCTTATACCGAAGCTATCAGCGGATTACCCCAGCATGAAGGGACTATTTAGGAAAATAGTCGATGCAAAGTCAATCATAGCTGAATGAATCATACCAGGTCGCGTTTTACTGAGTAAATGTTTATTTCATTTGAAATTTCAAAGTACTAGTTGTTTTGAAAAGGTGTCTAGTTCTGAATTCCCAAATTAGAAAGATGTGTATTTGTAGAATTCCACCTAGCGGGAGATAATGACGAAATCGTGGTAAAATCCAAGTCATTCTATATGGTCCGCGAAAAAGGGCATTCGGACATTTGTGTAAAGTGTCGTCTCGAATCAGCCTGCGCAGTCCGCACAGGCTGATTCGAGACGGCACTTTACGACTGCATTCGATTTTGTCCTACATTAGACTTGGGTAAAACAGATAATAAAATTTGAACGGAAACCGCATCCAACGAATAGGCGTAAACCTGTGAAGTCTCGCAATACCGTGGATTGCTAATGACGAAAATGCCCATCTAAAGCTTGAAATCGATGTAAAAAACGTCATACTTACTGACAAAGGATCGAACGCTAATCTTCCCGTACAGGTGTTTTGAAGTACCGTTGACCCCATCTGTTCGTCGGTATACTGGTTGATATCATTAACGCTGAACTGAAGGAGTGCGGCAAAGCCTTGCGTTAAATCAAACGTAGATGGGAATGGACAGTGAGAGGTATCTCGAACATAAATCTGCTCTCCGTTACACTGCGCACAGAATATGTTTTTGTACCTATTGATATGAGATATATAAAAAGTAGTAAGGGAACAGCGCTTCAGACCGGAAGTGGCATTTCAATTCCTTCTTTGTTCTATATAAACGGTCATTTTGAAAATGAGGAGGTAATTTTTGAAATCTATTTTTAGCCCCGAGGTCAACAATGCGTGACATATTGATCGTGTCTCTCGAGCAGACGAAAACTCGCCTCGTTGTGTAAACAAAAGCAGACGAATTCTAGGGATCCACAGTGGTAAATCATTGCGGAAAATTGATAAGCGGTCGATATTCTTCAAATGGGTCGATCATATACCGTCTTCCAGAACAGGGTTGAAAAAGTCCTATGCTCTATCGGAAGCAACCAAATCTCTTTTCTAAGCCATCCTGGACGGGAGAAGATAATTTTAACTAGCGGGGTTCATACGTGACATGTGTTATTCTGTCTCTCGAGCAGACGAATTCTAGTGATCGGCTGTGGTGTGGAAAAGGTTTTTAGAAGCAACTTAATCTGTTACCTACGACTATGTGCTGGACAGGGGGGATTATTCTCTCTCTCTCCCTCTCTCTCTCTCTCTCTGACTCTCTCTTTCTCTGTCTCTCTCTCTCTGACTCTCTTTCCTTCTCTCTCTCCTTCTCTTTTCTCTCTCTCATGGGGCGTTCAAACAACTCAAAACAAAGAAAGTAATATTTTCACCTTTTTTTTTATTGTTTATAATACTTATTAAGAACATACAAAAGAGAGATATGCATAAAAACACACACAAAGATCCATAAGTACACAAATTCACACTAAAGTGCATGTAAATAGCATACAGAGCAACAATACTCTTACATATAATATACAAAACATTCTAAAATGAAAATATAACATACTAAAATAGACAACAGAATCCTCACTAATACAACTCGAAAGTCAGTATCCATATGGGTAAGATATATAGTTCTCACCAATGACACGTTTGTCAAATACTTGGCGATAATCCCTAGTCTGGGATGTTGTGAGTAATCTGGCATTGTCTCTGTCTCGCACAATTTTGAAAGAGTCTCTAACCGTCACTGTCCCTTTGTCATCAGAACGTACCATGTCTTTTAGAACGTCAAAGTTGATTGAGAGTAGATTTTTGTGATTCAGAGTGAAACCTCTAATTTTACAGTGGGTTAATTTACCTTGTTCATCAGGATGAGCCAAACAATAGGCATAGTTTTTAGGGCCTCCTGTTACAAACGATATAATGCTATTGTTTGGAGTTTCATCGGTCAAGTCTCCGAGAAAATCGCCTAAAACGGGTTTTTGTTCTCTAGAGGCAGTGGAAAACACAACAGAATCCGTGTCAGCATAGAGCGCACGGGGTCCGAGCATTTCCAGGTAGCTGTACAACTTTAGACGTGCTTGAGCTGTTGTGTAGGCAGCAATGACTACATTGGTCTTTCCCGAAGGTTCGACAAAATCGTCTTTCAATTTCCATCTCAGCTCTACTGTCTCATCTGATACATAATTGACAGCCGTTACCTCTTCACTCTCGCTTGTCAATTTGTCAAAGTAGACGGAAGGGTCATCAGTGATTTCAACCTGTGCCATGTTACTGCGTTGCCCAAATTTGCCCCAGAACGAATTAAGCATGAGTTTGGCTAAAGCTCTCATACCAGGATTTTTCTTAATATTTTTGTAATCTAGCTTTACACCTTCTTTTTCATGATAAGTTTGAATGTAGCTCTGTTTTTGTTCCTCAGTTTGACACCATGAAGGCCATCCGCTGGCTTCCTGTTTAAGCTTCAAAAATGTATTTACATATTCTGTGAATATACCCCCTGTTTTCGTAACAGGGTCATATTGCGAAACACGAGAAAAGTGCCAAATCTCGTAGATTGCTTTGAGTCGATATCCTGTCTGCAAGGCCTTTTTCAACTCCTCGGTGACCCATGTGCCTATAAATTCTCTTTCTTCTTCCAAATGTTGACAGGGTGATTGTTGTTGGGTTTCTGCGCAGGTTCTGCACAGAGCAAACAGTAATTTATTGTTCAGTTTGCAGGGAAGGACAGGATGAAATAAACCTTTAGGTGGTAACACCTTACACTTTATGAGCCCCTCGTACTCATCTAAATTTCCGAAATCTTCCGTAATTATTTCAGGATGACCAAGTGGTACTTTACCCGTTTTATTGATGAACGGATAGAGAGAAGTGACGTCATAGTAACTGATTGTTTCGTTTTCGGAGGCTTCCTTGTAAAGTGTGAATGCTTCGGTCCTACCCCCATAGAAGGCATCCCTTGCCTGAAGTGGTGTGACTAGTTCAAGATTTTGAATGAAAGCAGCCATGGCCTTATTTTGGGAGAGGTCTCTGTCGAAATCTGACTCCCATTTTGAAATGTAAATGTATCCTTCATTTTCGAGGAATCTTTTTTTATCTAGCGTTTTTTGATACAGCTCTCCCATGGTCAGTTTTGTTACTGGATTCCAAGTTGTACTAGTAAACTTTTTTGGATTTCCATGCCAGAAATCGCCATGGAACTCCAAAACAACTTTCTGCCCATCCTCTGTCTCATAGTAACCATCCACCAAATAATCACCAATGCGTTTTTCACCACCATTCATGGCATGCTGTATCTTATATCCTGTCGTGTTAGACAAGTATTTTAGCCATTGCAAGGCCTTTGCGGATTGGTTTTGCTGAGGATTGTACCCATGATTAGGAATTATCCCTATGCGATCATTTTCTAAAAAGTTAGATCGAAAGACACGTTGACATGCAGAGGCTATGGTAATTGAATTTTCGAAGGGATCAACTTGGGTGACGTCCATGAAATTTTCTCTAAATTTAAGACTACAGCGTCGTAATATGTCTACGTCTGAGCGACAGTAGCGAACCAATTCATGCCAAAAATTAAAGGGTTTGTCTTTATTTTCAGAGTACCAGGCTAGGAATGTTTTTCTGTCTTCTGGCTTCATTGCATCAGGATTGTAGAACGCGACATCAGGCAAATGGGGCAAAATCATCTTTTGGTTTTCTTTTCTATTGTACAAGTGTGGGAAATACCCCTTTGCTAACTCAGACATTCCGAACATTTTAGGTAATTTTGACAGTGCCATTGGTAAGAAGTTAATGGAATCAATCATTTTGATTTTACAACTAGGTACTTGCAGACACATGATTTTTGCTCCATTGGGGATGATAGTTGGAATTACAGCGTTCCTATAAAGATAATGTAAAACTGGATAGGAGTCATACCCTTGGAAGTTGTGACATATCACGGTAGCTTTATAATTATCTTCCGAAAACAGCCACCGACAAAACTCATCAAGTGTATTAAGACCGTCAAAAATAAGTTCATTTTTGCCACAATGCTCACATTCGCTGGTATCTGTCACCATGGTATCCATGCACAAGGAACACACTTTGTGCACAATGCATAGGTTTGGCACATGTTTGACCACACCACACTTAGCTGAGAAACAGTGCTGACACCTTCTGCTTTCATCCGGACTAAATCCAGTTTCACATTGTACTATGTCATCCTGAGTACATTCAAAGTCAAAGAAGATAAAAGTTTGTGGGTTCTCTTGTTCTTGAATGAGCTCCTCCTCCACTGATATTGGCGTCTGAGTATCGATCGCATGCTCGGGCAGCATGTAACAATGATCTTTTGGATAGAAGTCTTTGCATACATTACAGAAGATCTCTCCGCAAACATGCTTCCTTTTATGTTTTTTTGTGTTGATGGTACTTCCACATTCTCCACAGCGGATCAATGTCTTGCATGTAGAATTCCCTTTTGCGGTTTGCTGCTGGTGCAAATTAAAGCATTGTTGCCCTTTAAAATATCTGTTACAGGTAGGGCAGTAGACCCAGTTTTCGTCGGAATTGTCGTTATGAATTTTGCAACACATGTGGCAAACATTGTTGCATTTATGGTTTTCTTTGTGATCATAACCCTTCTGACATTTTGTACAATAATAATTTTTGGTCAAAAATGCAGCCATAGATGTGATGACATCATAATGGTTGTCATGAAAATAAAGACATATTTTCTTTGCAGACTCCGGTCCACTGTATATAATGGCATTGAAATGATCACGTGATACCACAAGGATCTGGTAGTTTGGTAGAACCTCTTGAAATTTCTTGACTTCTGCTACACCACACTTTCCCAGTGGGACGTCTGCTCTGGCATGTAATTCTAAGGCTAACTTGCCTTGTAGACTTCGCCCCTGACGTATACTGTTCCACTGTTCGTGCTTGTCAAGCTTTGCCTTGGCTGTCGCAATCGCTCGGGCACAGCACATATCATCATCGTTCTTTACTTGAATAATACACTTCTTGTCAGAGAGAAATTTCTCCGTGTTCACAAATTTGCAATGTTTTCTTGCACCACCGTTTGGCATATCCACCAGAGTTACTTCAAGAATGAGTCCTGAGTCAATGACAAAATCTTCATTGGACTGGAGCACCCTTTCAACTTCTGACATAAATCGGTCTGCAGTCAACTCTGTGACCTTTAGGAAGGGTATAATAATAGGATAATCCAGGCCAGGACTCTGTACAACAAGCCTGACTAAATCCTCCGACTTTGCACCCTTTGTGAGGTCCTGGAATATCGCTGTAAATATTCTTTTTAGTGTAGAAAGCACATCCTCTGCCACCTCTAGGTCCTTGATGCTCACTTCATAAGTAGAAGCAGTTGTTTTAAACTTCACCATTCGCTGCTCCTTGACCTTGGATATGTTGTAAAAGTCTCGAGGGTCATCTTCTTTTCGTAACCTTTTGGTAACAGATCCATTTGCACTTTCCCCTACATCCTCAGCTGGCCTTTTTTGCCCACCACCCACTTGATGTTTTTCCAGCATATGACGTTGTAGATTATCTGATCGACTAAATGCTTTTCCACATTCTTCGCAATGAATCGAATTGGAAGCCTCGTGTTTTTCTACATGACGATCCAAGTTATCCTTTCGAGTAAATATTTTCCCACATTTGTCACATCCATATTTCCTCCAGTGATTTTCTGTGCGTTGGTGTTGTTTGAGCTGGCTTAACTTGGGGAAACTAGCCCCACATACTTCGCACTGGTAAGCCATATTGATTGAATGAGTCCTGTGAATAAAGTAAAACAAATGGTTAAAAAGTGCATTTTTTACATACGTATAATACTTTGCTTATACAATCTGAGTTGCAATATTGCCATAATTTCAAAAACAGAAAAAAAAAACTCAGGCGAGACTACAAAAATTACAGTCTGGGAAACAATTCTGTTAGATTTTTAAAACAGGAGACTACAAAATCCAGGCGAGACTACAAAAAAGTCAGGCGAGACTACAAAATTGGAAAGTTATACTGTCTAATTCAAAAGACAAGAGTCTGTAAAGCCAGGCGATACAACAAAGAAAGTCAGGCGAGACAGCACAAACAAGATACTCACTGTATTGAGTAGTAAGTGGACTACTTGAATTCTGTTCTTCTCTCTCTGTCAAATAGAACTCAAATGAATCTGTCTGTATAATTTGGTCCCTTTTATGGATACGGCTTAGTAAGTGGAGCTGAAATGATAGATTTTGATTGATTAATAGAAACGTGGGTATACATGCAAGAAATGAAAGGCGAGACCAAGAAAAACATCAGGCGAGACTAAGAAAAAGCCAGGCGAGACAACAAAAAAGTCAGGCGAGACTACAAAATTATAATGATACTCACTGTTTGAATATTTTAGCCAGGAACCTATGAACTTCGTTCTTCCCTCTCTGTCAAACAGAACTCAAATGAGACTGCTGTGTAATTTAGTCCCTTTATATAAATACGTCTCAGCAAGTTGACCTGAAATCACAGATTTTGATTGGTTAAAATAAACTCTTATATATGCAAGAACTAAAAGGTCTATCAACAAAATGATTTTAAGGGGCCAGAGAAAAAGCCAGGCGAGACTAAGAAAAAGGCGAGACTAAGAAAAAGGCGAGACTACAAAATTTATAATGATACTCACTGTGGTGACGATTTCAACTTCTCTCCTTGATATTTTGAACTCGAATGAAGTTGTCAATCTGTAATAGTGTCTTTTATAGCAACGTCTCAACAAAGGATGGTTTGGGCTGAAATGATATATGCTGGTTGGTTAGTCTTTGGCCTGTGAAACACTATATAAGCGACATACTTGTTAGATTCAGTCATTTAGTCACGAATCATCGGAAGGTCAACATGGAAAGTATTCACTGCACAGATTGCGGTCAAACATTTTGTAGTAAATACAATTTGTTAAGACATAAAAGAAACAAGCATATGGTAGAAAAGTTGCTAGGAAATCCGCAAGGAGCGCCGCCGCAGGGAGCGCCGCCGCAGGGAGCGCCTCAGGCAGCGCCGCCGCAGGGAGCACCGCCGCAGGGAGCGCCGCCTCAGGGAGCGCCGGGAGTGCCTCAGGGAGCGCCGGGAGCGCCGCCGGGAGCGCCGCAGGGAGCGCCGGGAGCGCCTCAGGGAGCGCCGCCGCAGGGAGCTCCGCCGCAGGGAGCGCCGCCGCAGGGAGCGCTGGGAGCTCCAGAATCACTGTCATGGACTATGCGAAAAAGTCAAGATATGATGCTCTACCACCCTTTCACCATGATGATTTCGGGACCAACATGTAAGTTAATGTTGACTTTGCTTAATTAAACACAGCGTTAATCTAGAGTATGTTTGTGAATCCAGAAGACCAATAACCTTTTTCCTGTCTATTTCAGCTTGCGGTAAAACGACCTACGTGAAGGACCTTCTTTACCACAATGCAACAAGAATTCAACCGAAAATACAGAGAATCGTCTGGTTATATAAAAGGTGGCAGCCTTTGTACAACGTTATCCATAGAACTGTGTCTCCTAGAGTCGAGTTTATTCAAGGCATACCATCAAATCTGGAAGACGACGACTACTTTGATCCTAGGATCAATAACCTTTTGATATTAGACGATCTGTTCTCAGAGGCTGGAAAGGACAAGCGAGTGACAGATTTATTTACGGAGGGGTCCCATCACCGATCTTTGTCTGTCATTTCCATCAGTCAGAACCTATTTGCTTCGAAGGACCCGACTCAGAGAAGAAATTGCCACTATCTTACACTCTTTAACAACCCCGTAGACAGACAATCCGTGATGACTTTAGCTCGTCAGATGTATCCTGGTCAGAGCGAGAAGATGATGAAAATGTTTGAAAAAGCTACAAAGAAACCGTATGGCTATTTATTAGTGGATTTAAAACCATTCACTCCCGAAAACGACAGATTAAAAAGTGAGGTCCTATGGGCTGACCAACATCTGGCAACAGGAAGACCTGCTTACAACCAATCAGATCACTCCTTTGAGCCTATAAAAGAAGGCAGTCATCCAAAAGCTAGTCATTCTGAAGTTGGATTTCAACCCGTTCACATCGAAGAGCAACAGCAAGAAATAATGGCTGAAAAAAGTCAAGCTTGTGACGATTGCGGACTGTTGTTCGATACCTTTCATGACGTACAGAGGCACGTTAAACGTGGGTGGTGCCCCGAAACTACACAGTCCAAGAAAAAAAAAATAGAGGAAGACACGGATGAAGACGATGGGCCTATAGAAGAAAACGAAGCCTATAACCACCTCTGGAAATTGGCGAAGAAAGAATTCAAAGATAGGTTCGACAGATTATACGATAGATATGTGTCGGATGGAGAAAATGAGAACGATGCTGCTGACATGGCCAGAGATCGTGTGAAACCGGCTGAGGAAAAAAATTTCTTCCAGCGATATACAACCTTACTGGAAGTCTACTGGTTCCCCTTGAAAGACAGTTCAGTGCACCAAAACATCGTGCGACAGATCAATCTGCTGAGAGAGAAGGGAGTCAGTCTATCTTCCACCGTGAAAAGGGTCATAAAGAAGAGTAAAGGTCGTTTTGAAGACCTTTTTGACACAGAAGTATCGGACGATGAGGAGAGCGAGAATAACAGTGACGACGAAACAGACAATGAACAGATATAAGTGTATTTTAAACAACAGTGTTCCTTCAGTATACTTTGTGACCTGGCAGTGAACGGACATGGCACCGTGGGAAAATTATTTAAAGACAATTTACTATGACCCGTCTCACCCGGCAAGCTTTGCAGGACCACAGAAACTCTACAGCGTGGTACAAAAAGAAGGAAAATTCGATATTGGCGTGTATCGCATTCGTAAATTCCTTCATAATCAAGAATCCTACAGTCTACATAAACCCGTCAGAAGACGATTTCAAAGAAATCACGTGATAAGTGCTGGAAAAGACGATCTGTGGATGGCCGATCTGATCGACATGGTGAAATTCGAAGAATGGAATGATGGCTACAAATACATCCTACTCGTCATAGATACGTTCTCCAAGTACGTCTGGTTACGTCCACTCAAAACCAAAACGGGAGAGGCAGTAGCCGAGGCCTTTATAGACATTTTCAAACAGACTGGAAGAATTCCCGCTAAACTGATGACGGATAAAGGTAGGCAACATTTGTTTTGATATAACCAAACATTTTTTTTCATCGGCTTGATAATGGCTGAAAATTGTTGAAAGCGGCTGAACAGACCATGAAATAGTAGCATTTTCAATATGAATAGTGTGTAACGAATTTGTAAGATACCACCTAGTTTCTACAAGAAAGAGTTCATAATAGACACGACCATTTATCTTTTCAGGTCAAGAATTCCGTGCAAGAAAGGTGCAGAGGTTGATGACAGAAAACGGTGTGCGGTATTTTCCCACACAAAACGAAACCAAGGCTTCCACATCGGAGAGAGCGATTAAGACGATAAAAACGAAACTGTATCGCTATTTTTCCTACAAGGACAATTACGGTTATCTAGCTGTATTACAGAGTATAGCAGACAGTTACAACAAGACTTATCATAGAACAATCGGTATGCCTCCAGCCGATGTGAAGGAAAACAATGCGGAAGAAGTCCGGCTCTCTACATACTTTGCCAGACAGAATCAGAAAAAACCCGATTTGAAACGTTTCAAGTATAAAATTGGTGACTATGTGCGTATCAGTCATCTGAAAAATGTATTCACGCGAGCCTATGACCAGACTTATTCTGGAGAAGTGTTTCAAGTCTACAAACGGTACCACAGAGGAATACTACCGATCTACAGACTCCGTGACCTTCAACAAGAAGAAATCAAAGGAACGTTTTATGAATCCGAACTTCAAAAAATAGTCGTCGATCCAAATCAAACGTGGAGAGTGGAGAAAGTATTGAAATCTAGAGGCAAAGGACAAAACAAACAGTACTTTGTGAAATGGAAATATTATCCCAAGAAATTTAATTCTTGGATCAGTGCTAGTGACATTGAATAATATATTGTAAATACGTGTATGTAAATACTTGTAAATAAACATGAAATAACAAAGTTCTTGTTTTCATTCCCCCCACTCTTCAACCTTCCAGCTCAAATAGGTTATTGATAAAAGGGTTAAATACGCAGCAAACTGTACATAGCTTGAAGTTACTCAGTGTGACGATGTAAACATTCAACTTTCATAAACCTGTATACGTCACAAAAATCGTCTGCTGTTGAAAACGATGTGATCTACTCCGCTGTCAGGTATCGATTAACTGATGCAGTGTTGCTAGAGTCCGAAACTGTCTTCTGATTGGTTGACGAGAGCCAAAAGCGCTTTTACATAAAATCTAGTACTAATTTCTTACCGTGATAAAATCGTCACTTGGTAGTATTTTCGCTAGGCGTTGGATGATGGATTTAACGTGATGTTAACTCAACAGTATCTTGCAGTGGAATAAGGAAATCTCGGAAAAACGTAGTTTTATATCGCGCATGTAGAACATGTCTTAACTTGTCAATTCATGAGCCGGTATGTACTAGTTGCAACCGGAGAAGTTTAAACAGAATGCCCTATTACATTATATCCCCGGACTATTTGGGGGAGAGAGAGAGAGAGAGAGAGACAGAGAGAGAGATAGTAATTCCCCCTGTCCAGCATATAGTTGTAGGCAACAGAGTAAGTTGCTTCTGAAAACCTTTTCCACACCACAGCCGATCTCCAGAATTCGTCTGCTCAAGGTTACGATAGTTGAACTCACTGGTTAAAAATAGACTGACTTTCTTCCTTGTTGCTCTTCAGTTGCTGGAAAGAGATTACAAAGAAAAGAGAAGGCCTTTTGTCACCCTGTTTTTGAAGCTATCGACCGCTTATCAATTTTCCGCAATGATTTACCACTGTGGATCCCTAGAATTCGTCTGCTTTTGTTTACACAACGAGGCGAGTTTTCGTCTGCTCGAGAGACACGATCAATATGTCACGCATTGTTGACCTCGGGGCTAAAAATAGATTTCAAAAATTACCTCCTCATTTTCAAAATGACCGTTTATATAGAACAAAGAAGGAATTGAAATGCCACTTCCGGTCTGAAGCGCTGTTCCCTTACTACTATAAAATATGAATTATATTGCTTCTATTGCAATAAGAATAATATCAGTAACATCAATGACATTGGTGAAACCCCAACAATTTCTTTTAGGGACCGTATTACAATGAGGCTGATTTTTAATTTCTGAACGGGGCTAAATTAAAAGGTATGAATAGGGCTAGACTAACCTGTTCATAATAAATGAAAGAAATTGTCTCGACAAGAACTGACCTAGATCCGCTGTAATATGCTACAACTGAGAAGGCCTCCTTCCCAGAATCGTTGAAGCTCGGGACTGTGTAGTACAGAGTTAGTTAAAATGCTACCAGTGTCCTTGTCAAATTTACCAGGTAAGCAAAATGTTGACAACTGCAGCATCATGGAAAGGATATATTGATTCTCTTTGAAGATGTAATTAAAAGTAAGGTCTACTTACAAATTTCTTTCATCTTGAACCGACACATAAAGCAAGTCTAGAGTTTCACACATTATCTCCGTAAGGCTGTCGGTCTTAACCCAGAGTCCAGTCACATTACATGTTGTGATGACGTTATTGTAACACACCGTGCTAGTGACGTCAATGTCAGGGGGATCAAAAACCAGAGAACAGTTTTTGGTGAGGATATCATCCTCGATTTCTGACAGAGCTTTTGCTGAGGAATCAATAGTCTTGAGACACCTGTGCAAAGGAAATAAATGTGACCCATCACGCAAAAAGGGACCATCTGGGAATTCTGTTCATCCATTACATGAATACAGATGAACGATAGTGCAGGTCAGTTTAAGTTGATAATATAAAAATTATTGTATAACAAGGTGCGATGACCACTTTTCTTACAGAAAACATTATTGAAGCCAAAAGTGTCAGCCCTGGTCAGCCTGCGCAATTCGCGCAGTCTGACCAGGGTTGACATTTTTTCGCAGTTCCCAGAAGGTCCCTTTTTGTGTGATGAGTCGCATTTATACCGGATCCATAGTGATGTGATCTCTTGCTTGGTGTCATGCATCACTGAGGTACGTTACATCCATTTGCCAAAATACCGCCTATAAATAATGAAAACCCAATTAACCCTTTCCCAAACGACAAACTTTAGACTCTTCCAAACTGAAAGAGTTTGCAGACAACAATTTTAAATTTGATGAAAATGGTATACAGTTCTCCTAAAGGGTTGAAAACACTGTGGGAAAAGGAGAAATTGCTCGTTACGAGCAATTTCTCCTTTTCCTACAGTGTTTTCAAAAGGCTTGTACTTCAGACACGTAAAAACCAGGGCTTGCTTGGGAAAGGATTAAGACATCAAGACGACATAGGCTGTAGGTCTTACAAATTGAAAAGAAATGGTATTAGCTGATTTCAATCAGTGAATATCTTGGATTTGACAGTGAATGACATCACTAGTGATGATAACCACAAGGCTAGCGATGATATAGTTTTAGAATGTTGGCTCTAATTTTTTTTCCTATTTTGCCTATAGTTATTGTATCATTCTTGAAAATCATTAGAATAAAACAAAAGGGAATTAGGGATATAATGAATATGATAATCAACTGGTTGTATGTAATATTAAAAATCTGTCACTCGAATGGGATATGATGCGGTTAAGATACTTATCTATCGGACTCGTTTTTCAAACCGCATCACACACCATTCTGAAGACATATTTTATATCACGCATAACCAGCTGATTTTCCTATAATCGTCGGTTTACTTCGAAAACCTCATAACTACAGCTTGTAACAAGCTGTAGTTACGAGGTTTTCGAAGTAAACCGACCATATACTTACTCGAGTGAAGGGACCCATGTCTCAAGGTCAGTTAAGGATGCATTGTTGCATTGTGCACAGTAAATGTTTGCATAATTGATGTCTTGGCTAGTGTCATACAACGGCATCGAATGTACTATAGAAACCTTGTCTGCCATTCTTGTACTTTCACACTTGGCTTTGATCTCTTCAGGTGTATTTGTAGGGCAAGCTTGTAGAAATTCATAGTCTTGGTGGAAATATATACCTGTTGGAGTTCAACAACAAACACATTAAGACATGTTTTAGTGCACTGAGCAGGAAATGGTATTATCAACGGTTATGGAGATGGAATTCTCAAAAGCAACCAGTTAGCTTTAATACGATTAAATTGTTTGTCAAATTTAATTCAAATCACTTCTCCTAAACAGGGTTAAACCTTTCACAGGGAGCCTTAATAAATCGAGGAATGTGCTATCATCAAAGAATTCATGCGGAATAAATCCGATCAAGGAAACTGAAATACATTTAAAATCATAAAGAACAACATTAGTGTCGCGATGTTTAAAATTTCCTAGGCGGAGGTCGGGACTTAAAATTCCTTGGGACAGTTCTTTTTTTCTGTGTGTTGGGTGGGAGGGGAGAGGGCGTTTTCCAGGGGGTAGTTTTCCTAATACCCTTCTAGGAAGATGACATGCGCATACAGCGATAATTTTACAACGGAAAAAAAAAAAAATTGTCCATACCTTTAGATTCACCTACAAGAACGCCATTTCGGCACACCATTCCCTCTTTGTTGGATTTATAAGGATTCGTTGGGTTCAGCTGATATATCGTGTCCGTACAACATGAGTGCGAGGTGCCGCATGTCGACTCACACGTACACCTAATACAGCACGTGGTATTACCTTCAGCAAACGGATCCAGTCCACATACGCCATAATTTGAACACAAAGCCCTCAAAGATGGTCCCGCCAAATCTATCAACGGGTGTGTACCTTCTTCAGTGTTGTCTGATGTTTGATCCAGTGACATGCACGATACCCAGATGAACACTCTTCCAAAACTTAGGATGAACAATATTTTTAAAGATCCAACTGATGTCATTTTTATAGTGGCGTGTAACCTACAATACAAAACGTTTAAATTTCTTAAATTTTTGTGAGTTTCCCTGAAAAGGGCCTTTCTACAAAATGGCTTTTAACACTCGAAAATGGACATTTGCTTAAAGTGTCCCCTCGGATCGCAGGTAGACCCGAAACGACATTTTCCGTTTTGTGCAAGTCTGCTGTAGCTCAAAGTCTGATATACTCTTACAGTACCGTCTCGGATCAGCCTGCGCGGACTGCGCAGGCTGATCCGAGACGGCACTGTACGCAAATTTCCGAATGCTCCTTTTAAACCACGTCGTGACCACCATCGATAATATTTTCACTGCGCCACTCGTGAAAATATTAGCGATGGTGTCCACTCGATGAAATAAATTTCGATCTTTCACCGAAAAAAACAAATATCCTCTATATCTTTCACTGTAAAAAAACAAACATTCTATTGATTTTATGCTTTTAACCTTTTCTGGTGGGGTGGGACTTAATCATAATCCAGCACAGTTGTTTTTGGTTATTTACCGCGGTGTACCTCCCTCATGCATAGCAACGGATCACAACAAATTATGTCAAGGGCCAGTATTGTAAGGTGAGTTACGTCATATTTCCATCTGATTGTAAGGCACGCGTATTTTATCTAGGTAACTAGTGCACGGGAACAACTGTTTCCGCTTTAATTTAGGAGTTAGAATATAAAAGTCCGTATTCGCACTGGTCGTAACCATGAAATACCGAAAAATATTTCACCGATTTTTCTTGATAACCTACCGGGAAGTATTAATTAAAAATCTTTCTTCGACCTCTTTGAGCGGCTGGAAATACAATCCACTGAAAACCAGAAAGATATCAATCTTATAGGCTTTATAAGTATAAGAAGATTCCAGATCAGGTTACGTTTTGAGTGGTGTGATCTCGAATATTAATCTTTCACCTAAGCACCTTATGCTCTAATTCTGTGCCCTGTATTTTCACTGTTAGACTGACTACACTTGACCCAGTGGACTTACATTGCACATGCGTAAAGACTAGATTAAGACCAGAGTGTAAAGAAAGTATCATTGTCTTCGATTTTCATTATATATTTATACGCACAAACTAGCCTATATTTACATATTTTTACTGTATAGGAGTTATTGACCAGTAAAGGTTAAGAAACAAATGTCTTTGACAAGATCCTATAATAAATAAACGATATTAGATCCAAGATGAAGTCTGGGAAATTAATCCTATAAATCAGCAATATAATTGTAAAACAAGAGGGTCAGAGTGCTCCTTTATCGCTCCACTCTATTGTACAAATAAATGTGACATGCACTCAATTGGCATTCACGGAGAAATCAAACCAGAAAAAAAATCTGTCTGTCGATGAAAATTCCATTTAAAAAGAACAAAAAAAAGTAACTGTATTTTGAATAAAAGGTTTCCCAAACTTTATTTGAAGTAAGACACAGTTTTACTCTAGCTTAATGTTTTCAGTTGTTTTGATCACTAGGGTCTAAAAGCACTTTGTTTTATGAGGGAGGGGGGTCAAATCTGTCTAGTAAGGAACCGATATGCCATGTCCATGACTTACTTTCTTTAATAGAAATACCGTTTCGAAAGCCTAGCCTGGTAGCACATTCAGTTGCATAGAGGAATTGAAAACATTGCGTTGCTGTTTCGAGGATTGCTGATAGACATTGTTACAAGATTCATTCCTTTCCCACAGCTGATAATTATTTCGATCGATCATGGTTATGTGGGAAAGAAGCCAGTGGCTTGAAAATATTATTGTCCGAAGTACTGGTAAAGAGAACCCCCGGAAAGCATGATGTGGTGCACCAACCTTCGGGATGTTCTGAAATAATGTTGAAAACTGCGTTAAAAATTGTGCAAAGAAACAGAACGTTAGAGTGAAAGAGTAAGGAGTAATCAAAACTTAATTAAACAACTAATTATTTGTTTAAGATTTTGAAGACTTTTGAAAACATTGTGGGAAAAAGAGAAAATGCTGGAAACCAGCATTTTCTCCTTTTCCCACAACCTTTTCAACCTTTTCAGAGACAAGTCCCGTCATTTAAGTGGTATTTGACATGTCGTTTGTTATTTTAATTTTGATTTCTTATACTAAATAACTTCTTTTTTTTCTTAACCAGACAATAGTTTCCAAACCTCTCGTTCTTAGGGTTGCAAACATCTTGACTTTTCGGTATAGAGCTAAACGTTTCTTTAAAAAGATACGGTTGCAATTATTATCAAGGGTAACAACCTACGTCACAGGAAGTGATATCGGACCTGCGCATTTTCGTAACTTATATTGAAAAGTAAGTACGATATGAAGATAGAATGAGGCTAGCTTGGGTAGATACAAACGGACCACATAGACTCTCATGTATTTATCAAAGACATTAGATGAATACATTTAATATTCTGATGTTTTAGACAGGAAACAGATGTCTATATGCACAAACACTTTGACCAAATATCAAAAAGTGATTGGGTTTAATAGTTGGTCGAAGTGTATTCCATTATTATAAGAAGTTAACAAAAGCTTTGACCAAAAACAAAGTCCCTAGGCATTGTATGCTTTGATGGTCTAAAGACTTTTTTCAGATCATTCAAAGGAACGATTACAAAAAATAAAACAGTCTTACCAAACACGCACATTGACTTTATAACAAGGGTCCGATATCACTACCTGTGACGTCACACTGACGTAGGTTGTGAGGGGTGATTATGGTAACAGAACAATTTTCCGAAACTGTTTTTTTTTTTTATCCTTTTAAAGGCCACGCCCTATAATTTGGGTGACTTTTAATCTATCCTCTGCAAAAATATGAGGCCAGAAAAGACAAGAAATCAAGTTACAGATCCACGATGGTGTTTGATTAATTGTATTAATAAGGATTCACTTCTCTCTTGTAATAGACACTAAATAGTGTTTGTTGTATGGATGTATCTATGGTGAATCGGCAGCTCCGATTCCCCAGATACTAATAACATTGTCAGCTTCTTCATAGACGTCTGTAAACAGGGGGGTAACAAAGTATACGTATGTATACTCTGGCTCACTTCTGAATATCGTCGGTTTACTTCAAAAGCCTCGTAATTACAGCTTGAAACAGGCTGTTGTTGCGAGGTTTTTCAAGTAAATCGAGCCTATGTATAGGTTATGCGTCTGCATGTATGTGTGCTTTGTTTGTATTTCATTCTTGCCTTCTTTTTCTCCTTTATCTCCTCATCTTTCTTCCCTCTCTTTTCTTCTCCTTCTTCGTCTTCTTCATCCTCATCTTCTTCTTCCACTTCTTCACACATCTTTATCTTTTGATATCTATAAGAATTCGAACACACATAATGTAACCATTCAAACGTCAATGATTGAAACACAATAAAATTCAGTAATCTGCAGACACTTGGTTTCTTTTCATGAACATCACTTCGCCCTTTCTAACCAAAAACGTATAACACGCCCTTTCAAGTAACAATTAAGTCCAAAAGTAAACAAAGTGGGTGCTTAAATTCATTTGAATTTGTACCATGTAATTCAAAAAGTATGATAACAACTGTGAAGATAAGGGCACGGTCGCTGACAGAGAAATTAATTTCAAAACTAGGTTAAAACTTGCCAGGTAGCTGTTTCTTTTGTTTACGTTTTTCCTGATTTTAAAATTCTTCTTTTTTTTCTTCCAGCAGCTTACACATGGCCCGACCACACGAAAACAGACTCACATCTCCACAATATTTTCCTTACTTTTAAATAGTATTGTTTTATGTTTAAACGAATTATGACACCTGCTTTGAATTTTTTTTATCTCTACTGGGCCTTTAAATTTACCTTATTAACCCTTTCACTATTTAACTCTTTACCAAACGACAAGATTTTAGACTAGTCCAAATTGAAAGCATTTGCAGGCAAAGTAAACCTAACACAAAAATTGAAATTTATTTCCTGCAGGGTAGAAAACATTGTGGGAAAGGAGAAAATGCTGGTTACCAGCATTTTCTCCTTTTCCCACAATGTTTTCAAAAGGCTTCTATTTCAGGGTCTTAAAAACCAGGGACTGTTTGGGAAAGGGTTAATGAATAAATTGCATTTTCTCAAAAGCTAAAAATACATTTCCTCTGCAAGATCAAAAGACAGTTCTGTCATAATCTAGAATATAGCATTGGACAGTGTAGATAAGAGATCAGACTGCGCGTTCTGTGCAGTCTGATCTTGATCTACACTGTCCACAAAAGTTTCTAGTGTCATCTATAATATGGAAAGACTTAAGAGCGTGGGTTTGTTACAAAACACTCCAAGTGCCTGATTAATAAACCACAGAGTGCTAGCCATCTTATCAGAACTAGGTCGTAATGTTACCCTCTCCCCACGCATTTTAACGACCCTGAGAGAGAAAGCTCTGAATTCTGTAACATCGTGGAAAAACGAACAAAAATGCTGTCAACTAGAATTTTCTCCTTTACCCACAATATTTTCTATTCTATCAAAGACAGAATTAATCTTTTGAGCGAAATTTAATTTGCCGTTTGCAAACGGTTTGAGTTCGGTCTAGTCCAGAATTATCTTGTTTGGTATAGGGTTGACTCTTTACGCACTGAAAAAGGTTTGTAGTGGACGATGTAAAACAGGGACGATTGACCTGAATTTATATTTGATTAATGAGTATTCGCGATAGCACTGTGGCAAAAGAAGAAAATGCTCGTTACGAGCATTTTCGCCTTTTGCCACAGTGTTATCGAAAAGTGTTCTACTGCTGGACGAGGATAAGAATTTTTTTCCCCGAAAGTGTTACTATAGTAGTGGTGTAAATCAGAATTTATACAAAATAAACAAGGAGTAATCTTATAGCATAGTTAACGTAAACTGGGTTAAAGCTCTCAAAATAGTAAGTATGTTTTTGTTCTATGCATGTTACACGAATGCATTTTTACTTCTATATATAGGTTTTGTTGCAGACAATTTGGGTAAGACCAGACTACCTGTTCTGTGTGGTTGAATTTCGGAGAGTATAGGCAGAGATCAGACTTCGCAGCGGTGTAGGTTGATTTTGATTGCCGTTATCTCCTTTACGCATTGACCGAAAACATACGTATTTATAGACACAGTTTGATCTATGATTGGTTGGTTGTATTGGGGTTTAACCCCAATTTAACAGCTAAGGTCATATCATGGCGGTCGGTGACGTACATGTGTTTCCTGGCTTTCTCACACCAGTACTAAAACAAATTTCTTTCCAAAGTCACCAACTACTTTTCTCACTTGCTTCAGCAGAGGCGAGAGGCGAAAATACGCGCCGGAAAGAAAGTTCGCCTCAACCGGGTATCGAACTCACAACCACCAGGTCATGAGTCTGATACGCTCACCACTGAGCCACCCGGGCGGGCTTTGATCTACTGTATGAACGTTTCGAAGAAATGAGAAGTTACTATGTAAAGACTTTAATAGTGAAAGAAAAAAAAGATGAATGGATGTTTAAGCAAAAGGTATGTATTTCTTGACAAGGGCTGTACAGTGTGATGCAAAACGCTTTTGTACTAGTGTAGAATCGGGCTACGCTGTACGTGCAACCTAATATACTCTTTTGGATATGCTGATGTCGTTAAAAAATAAAACATGTTGAAATCTGTATCCTTAAAGGCTATTAAGTGTGGCACACTGACCTCATGGGGACAGTGTTAGATCCAAGATCAGACTGCATAGAACGTGCAGTCTGGTCTTGGATCTACGAAAACGCAATTTGGAAATAGAAATAGATTCTTGGCCTATTTAGCTTTTTTTTCTACCATCGAGTTTAAAAATCAAAGCGTTGGGAACGCTGATGTGACATTTGTCAAGGAAGCCACTATGTGGGATTAATGATTCGAAAACAAGAGGAACATAATAGCCTTGGATCGCTCACCTGAAATTCATTCCTTGTGTGTAATTCAATTTCTGACCGATTATCCGGTTAATTGAGTATAAAATATGGCCTCTAGAAAATCCACAAGGAATTTCCTAAAGTTGACCTAATTTATCATCCGACTGATCAATTCTTGATCTCATAAAAAATTGTGAAGACAAACATTCTGAACAGTTTTCAAGTTTATTGAGCAATAAATATGGCCTCTAGAGTGCCCACAAGGTATTTCTTAAATTTGATCAAGTGACCTAGTTCATGACCCCAGGTGCCCCAATTCCAAACTCACTCAACATTTCAATAAGACAAACATTCTGATCAATTTCCTTATTTCCTAAAGTTGGCCTGATTTATCACCCGACTGACCCAATTTAGAACTCATTGAAAAAATTATCAAAACAAACATTCTGAAAAGTTTTCAAGTCAAGTGAGCAAGAAATGTAGCCTCTAGACAGCCCACAAGGAAGTTCTTTAATTTGACCTAGTAACCTTGATTATCATCCCAGGTGACCAAATTTTGTACTCATCCTAGATTTTATCAAAATGAACATTCTAATTAATTTTCATGTCAAGTGAGTAAAAAAAGTGTGGCCTCTAGTGTGCCCACAAGGTATTACTTAAATTTGACCTTGAGGCCTACTTTATGACCCCAGGTTACTCAATTTTAAACTGAGTAAACATGTTGTGCTCAGGTGGGCTAAAAAGATTTGAACAGGTTCACTGCACGCTAAATAACAAAGCTTTATACTTTCCAGTTTGAGAAAAGAAGAACTTTAAAGTTCTCCTTCTCTGTTTCTTTGTTCGAACGTGTGATCCTCGGGGCGGGGTCAGTTTTGACGCCATCGAAATCATTTGAACAAACTTGGTAGAGGTCCACTAGGAGATGCTACATACCAAATATAAAAGCTCAAGCCTTCCAGTTTTGGCGAAGGAGAATTTTAAAGTTTTCCTTCTTTGTTCCTATGTTTGAATTTGTGAACCCTGGTTGGGGCCAGTTTTAACCCCAGAGGCACCACATGAACAAAATTGGTTAAGGTCCTCTAGGAGATGCTAGATGTCAAATATCAAAGCTCTACGCCTTCAAGTTTCAAAGATGAAGAATTTTAAAGTTTTCTTTTTTTGTTCATTTGTTCGAATTTGGGACCCCCGGGGCGTGGCCAGCTTTGACCCCAGAGGCATCATATGAACAAACTTGGTAGAGGTCCACTAGGAGATGCTACTTACCAAATATCAAAGCTTTACAACTTCTAGTTTCAGCAAAGATTTTCAAAGATTTTGCTATTTTTTCCTTTCTGTTGCTATGGCAACCAGAGTTAAGGGTTGAATTCAATCTGTTGAATAAGTTTGGTAGAACTTCACCAAAGAAACATCCCTACCAAGTTTCATCAAGATTGGCCCAGGGTTTAAGGGGGAGAAGATGTTTAAAGAAATTCTGGACAGACGGACAGATGTAGGCTGGACAATGACCATTCACAATTCCTCTCCCTAGCAGTAAGTGCTCAGGTGAACCATAACAGAAATATTGTCTTATTATTAAATTGAAAATCAACCTCCTGAGCAAATTCATATGTCTCTTTGGTAAAAAGGGAGATTACTGGTGCCTAGGTTTGCATCATTTGTGTATCGATAGTCTCCCTTTGATCTTTCAAGAGGAATCAGGAGTCGTGTCCCTTGACGGAAGGATGCATGATGTATAGACAGAGAACCCATGCAAATACATCGAATTCAATTAATTTTATACCTTGATACTATGATTTTGAGATGTCTTTGATCGTCAGGATCTGATTCCCAACAAAACAAATAAGTTTTCTACCTGAAAATATTAATTCACAATGAAATGATTGGCGTGCAATCATGGGACGAATAAGCCTAGGTACGAACTGGTTTTGGAACGAACAACCCCGGAAGAAGATTGGATAGAAGACAAATTTTGTGCATATCATTGCGCCAGTAGAAGGCTATGAAGAGATGAAACTATTTTCAATCAAAAAGAAGTATTTCAGCGATTAATGGCCTTTTGGTGTTTATTTCAATACGCCATTTCCAATTATATATCCGAGTGCTTTTGAAAAAACCCATTTGTCTAGAAAAAGTGAGTTTAATTTGGTTTATTTCCTTCGGTTTTGCACAAAATGCAGTAGATCTATATGCTCTTCGGAATTCAATTTTGAACATTTATTATTGATCTCATGGTGGCATTGTCTTCGACAAATGCCTCAAAAATCATTTCAGTTATTTAGCAGAGTGAGGAATAATGACTGTGGCTCGTCACCTAAAAGGGACCTTCTTGGAACTCCGAAAAGTGTCGGCCCTGATCAGACTGCACGAATTGCGCAGGTTGACCAGGGTTGACATATTTCGCCTTCATGACATTTTCTGTAAGAAAAGTGGTCATTGTACCCTGTTATACAATATTTTTTTAATTATCAACTTAAACTGACCTGCACTATCTTTGATTTGTTTTCATCTAATTGATGAACAGAATTTCCAGATGGTTCCTCTTTTCATGATGGGTCTCATTTAAATTTTTTTTTTTGGTTTTATGCTGGAAATGTGTTCAATTCACAAAGCATTTGCAGGTTCTAAAATTAGAAGATTACCTCTTATTTTTAACCCTTTTTCCTGGTAAATAATCCTTTACCCCATAGATACTCATTTCTACGCATTGCTTGTAGGAGCCTTTGGAAAATATTGTGGCAAAAGGTGTCATATACCCATAAAAAAGGCTTCATCCTTGCTAATATTTAGGGTCAATTAGAGATACCATAGAAATGCCCTATGGAGTAAAGAATAAGTGAAAATGAAACTTTCAACCCGACAGAAGAAAAACAAATTTTCCTATTTCAAAGACATGTTTTTGGGGAGAAATACCTCATTTATTGGACAGAGCAGATTAAATATCGGACTGCAAGTTTCTTGCTGTCTGATCTTAATCTACACTATCGGCAATAGGTCCCTTAGTCCCGCATAGCATTTCAAAGATTTATAGTTTGTTTGATATAGAACACAGATCTTTGCATAACCTACATTAGGTCTACTACCTTGCAATTTTGTGTAATCGGTGCAAATTATTAAATTTCAATTCATATGTTATATTCATAGTTTTTGAAGTGGTAAGCAGTGCACTACATTATAATGTACAAGAGAGCCATTATAGACGAGAGTCACTCTACTGTATATCATATCTTATTCTGCTATGTAAGTTAAATGAAAATCTCAACACGACGCTAAAATCCTGAATGGTCATTTCAAAGTTATTTTGGGGCAAAAATATCTTATCAGACAGCGTAGATCTAAGATCAGACTGCACAGACTGTTCAGTCTGATCTTGATCTACACTGTCCGCCAAAGGTCAGCGAGTCGCGCTTAACAGCCTATCGTGAACGTGGAAAATATTATTAACCTTATTTATTTCATGCTTTCCGGTGGTTTATCGAGAAATATCGATGAAATAATTTTCGATATTTCATGGTAACGACCAGTGAAAATGCCGGTGTTTATATTCTAGTTACCTGGGTAAAATGCGCGTGACTCACGACCAGATGGAAAAATGACGTCATTTACCGTACATTTCTCGCGCTTGATGTAATACTGTAATGCTTTGCTATGCGGAGGGGGGCACGCCATGGGGAATAATTGAATAGAATTGTACTGGATTTTGACGAAGTTCCTCCCAGAAAGGCATAAAAGCATGGAATAAATAGAATATTTGTGTTTTCTGGTTAAAGATCGAAATTTATTTCATCTCGTGAACACCATCGGTAATATTTTTAATCGTGGCTGCGCCACTCGTGAAAATATTACCGATGATGTTTAGTCGATGAAATAAATTACGATCTTAAACCGAAAAAAAAACTCTATTTCTCCACAGTGAAGGGTAAAATAGCACTGATAACGGGTTCCAGCAGTGGTATTGGTCTTGGGATAGCGAAGTATCTCGCCTCTAAGGGCTGTGATGTCATCAAAACAGGGCTGGCTAGCAAAGAAGTCATTGACCAATTAGCGGACGACTTTAAGCGGTACTTAAAACTCTTATATACGAGGGGTGTTCGAAAAGTTTCGGGACAAGTGCTGCTATTCTTTTATATTTTAACATTTTTAAATGAGATTTTCGGTAATGATAGCTACAACCATATTCTATAGGTTGGTTGAAACAAATAAACGCAGGTACACGAAACGCGTGATGTGTTGTCACCATAGCAACGTCAGGTCGACGTGAGCGGGGCACCTTGATGTGCTGAATAAGAAGCTTGTCTTTACAAACGTCTGAAATAGTTATGGTTATTCAAATTATCCCACGATATGCTCAATGCACCTCTTATGCCTATGTCCCCACTAATTAAAACATTTTTTGAAGTCTGATGATGGAATGTTGCTTATACATTCCCTGACCATGATGGGAAGGTCATCGACGACGTCAAAAGAGTGACTGCGTCAGTAACGCCTGATGGTGGGGAATACCCCAAACTTACACGTTGCGAGTCAGGGGAGTATGGTGGGTGCTCAATAGTGTTACTCTATCAATCAGCAGGTACTTTCTTGGTAGTTGATGAAGTATACGTCGTGGCATTGTTGTGATGTAAGTAGAATTGCCGGGTTCTTTTGGTCGTTTCTCCAATACAACCCTGGTCAACCCATTACGATGCACCTGAATGCATCTAAAAACATGTGGGATCGAAATTATGTTTATGAATCAATGGTTTCACGAACCAATTCTGTCATTATATAAAATAAGAATATCATTTTATGTAAAATGTAGTTAAAAAATCAAAAGACCGTACGTTCGAGTAATACTGTGCTGTGACTGTCTTCCCAATCGGTACTGTGTGGCAGAGAATAACTCCGTTCATTTCAATAAAATAAAGCGTTTCATCATTGCTTTTGTAGGCGACGGTGAATTAGGGTTTTTTCCACACTGAAATGTCTTGCTTGGTCTCTGGATCATACAAACCAATCCCAGTTACATCGGCCGTAATAATGAAAACCAAGAACCTGTCACTACGTTCTCTGTTCTGTTTCAGGAAAGCTTTACTGACGGCGATTCACTGTAGCTTTTGATTGCAGGTAGTAGATGGGGCACCCTGCGGTCAAATAATTTTGTCATACACAATTCAAAAACATACTGGAGTGCCTATTGTGATCGATACTTGCCATTAAAAAGAAGTTAGTTTGTGAAGTGACGTCAAGGTGCCCCGCTCACGTCGACTTGACGTTGCTATAGTGACCATTCATCACATGTGGCGTATATCTTTGCTTATTTGTTTCGATTAACCTATAGAATATGGTTGTAGCTATTACTACCGAAAAAATCATTAAAAAATCTTAACAAATAAAAGAATGACGCCAACCGTCCCGAAACTTTTCGAACACCCCTCGTATATATAGCTGATACAGTTTGCTCTCAACACTTCGTCGCACCTGTACTGAAAGAGCATATTATAGTCGGTTTACTTCAAAAACCTCGTAACTACAGCTTGAAACAAGCTGTAGTTACAAGGTTTTTGAAGTAAACCGACGATATAAGTCACACTCTTGCAAAAAGGAGTTATATATATCTCGGTGACGCATTATTCAAATCACTTCATTACATAATTAGGGATCCATGAAAATCCATTTCGTCTTTAACCGAATCGACTGAATCATTAGGTAGAATGGTCCATGAGCATGCAAATATTTATCACATGCAAAAAGTTTCGACATAGGTCAGCCTTCGCAGATAGCGTAGGCTGACCTTGGGTCGATACTGTTTGCAGATGCATTACAAAAGCCTTTAACAAAAAATGGCTCAGAATAGCTTAACCCTTTACCCCATAAGGCATTTCTATGGTATCTCTAATTGACCTGAAATAACAGCAAGGATGAAGCCATTTCTTATGTGTATATGACACCTTTTGATAGCATAGAAAACATTGTGGCAAAAGGTGAAATTGCTCGTCACGAGCAATTTCACCTTTTGCCACAATGTTTTCCAAAGGCTCCTAAACAGTGTGTTGAAATGAGTATCTATGGAGTAAAGGCTCAAAAGCCAACAAAACAGTTTATAACGGAGATGCAGTAAGCCCCCTTTTGGAAGAGCGTGGTTCATATGTTTTCATGCACCTGCAACATTTTGCTAGATAGTTAAACAGACTGTATTGAAAGCATTGGCAGACCACAAAATAACAGTGGGCTAAACAACAGAATTTTTTTTATCCACAATGGATTCGAGGAAAGAGAGAGAATCCTGAATTTATATATATATATTTTTTTAATCTTTTTTCCCGCCACGTTTTAATATGCCGTCTTTCTGATGGTCATCAAATTATAGGATTATTATATGAGTAATAACGAGGTTAAATGATGTGATGTATGTAACGTTATGGAAAGGGACATGTAATAATATGTAAAATGCCTTTTTCGTAAGGCAGTATTTTGGGCCGGGAGCCTTTATTAACAATTCAAAAAAGAATTGTGTAGCATTGTCTATTCACAGGTCTTACGAAGGAAAGTCCATATTCATAAACAGTGATCTAAGTAAAGCGAAATCAACAACAGACTTGTGTAACGATATCAACAAACACTACCCAAATGGTATAGATATCATAGTGAATAATGCAGGTAAGACCATCTTCGCAAGCCAAGGCTGACGATTCACTCACTACGTTACTCTACCCTTGGCGTGATTTTTACATTCATCCGATACGCTTTTTCATTAGATGCAGCCAGCTCTAGCTGCAACGAATGAAATCGCTTGTGGCATTTCATCTTTGATAAAAATAGAATATGGTCGCTACCTTTCGAACAGTAGGGAAACATGGAAACTCACGTGGATGTCTGCTTATCGGTTCATGTGTATTTGTATGCGGTTTGTAAAACGATATTTCATTGGCTTTTAGAAATATGATGTAAAGGGGGGTAATAATCAGCATCCAATAGAGGGTGCATCGCAGGAATCTCGAAATCGGGCTCAGTCCGCCAAGGTAACATCCACGTAGTGATCGTAGACTTGTTTCGCGAAGATGAGGTAAGATATGATATGGCTTCCAAGAGGCGAAAAGGGGCAATCGGACATTTGTGTAAAGTGTCGTCTCACGGACTGCGCAGGCTGACCCGAGACGGCATTTTACGACCACAGTAGATTTTGTGCTAAAGAAGACTTGCACAAAACAGGAAATTACATAAAAACGGAAAGTGTCGCTTCGGATTAGCCTGCGCGGACTGTGCAGGTTGATCTGAAACAACACTTCACGCAAATATCCGAATGCCCCTTTTTGGCGTGTTGCAAGCCATTAATAAAGTGGCAAAAAGGGATTTATCACCGTGATACATTGTACCAATTAAGTCATCACATATTCCATCTTCGCAAGCCAAGGGTGACTATCCACTAGGCTACTCTACCCTTGGCGGATTGAGCTTGATTTTAACATTCTCGCGATACGCATTTTCATTGGTTGCAGCCAGCTCTAACTGCACGAATCAAATCGCTCGTAGCATTTCATCTTTGATTAAAAATAGAACAAGCTCGCGACCTTTCGAACTTTCGAATGAAAATGGAAGGTTAACATGGGTACCTCCATGGATTTGTGCACGATATGTAATGATTCATTGCCGTAAAACATAGACAAACAATATTTTCAGAAAGTTTCAGTATGACCAATCAGTTATCGGAGGTTTTAGGTTAGATATCAGAACCTGAAGATGAATTATCTAAGTACCTTTGTGGTTATTGCTTCATGTTGAATTATTGCATTCGTAAGCTGTTTGTGAAACGATATCTTATTGGCTATCAGAAATGAGATGTAAAGGGGGATAATAACAAGTATCCAATAGGGAGCGTATTCCAAGAATATGGCAATCGGGCTCGATCCGCAAAGGTAAGATCCACGTAGTGATCGTAACTTTGGCTCGCGAAGATGCACATATTCATGGATCCACAAAATCCATTTTGTCTAATATCTGACTGACTCATGAAGCAGGGTGGTCCTTGAACATGCATAAAAATACAAAAAGCAAAAAACTTTCGACCCAGGTCAGCCTGCTTTGACTATGCAGGTTGACATGAGTCGGTACTTTTTCAAATGTATTCAACTTTCTGTTCGAGGAGTATGGTTCATATAGACCTACGTGTATGGTTCTGGGCTTGCCTTCACTGGTAACCTACTCATTTAGATTACTTGTTCTGTATACACATATTACAAACTTCATTTAACCTGACACAGGTCAACATCATTTACATAAATTAAAATTCTTGGCATAGCAAGAGTCTGCCTTCGGTATTTGTCCAGAAAGGCCACGGAAATATTTGGTATGGTATGCGAGAATGAAGCTGCTTACCTCTTTTCTTCCCGCAAATATTCGAATAGTCGAATTCCATTTATATGCCTACTTATATATTCAACATAAAGGCAAAGGTCAGGTTAAATGAAGTGGGCAATATCTGTTGTTACAAGTGCAGTGGGGATTGCATGTTTTATATATCATGATATTTTTGACTAGTAATATGGTCCGTTGGCCTTAGTTACGTAAATAAACAATCGTTCTGCTCTGTGTTCTGCAACCTCTGATTTATGTTTGTGATTTATGACAGTCTTTTAAATGTATGTTTGTCATGAGCCAATGGCCTAAATTCTGGAATAATATTATGTCTGTTGCCTAATAGACATAATCATATTTAACCTGATCCTGACGTTTATGCTGAAGATAGGCCTACTAGTAGGTGTAAATAGAACTCTGACTTTTATTCGTAAAGTTGTTATATACTCAGGAAGATATAGAGGATATTTGTTTTTTTCGGTGTAAGATCGAAATTTATTTCATCGAGTGGACACCATCGGTAATATTTTCACGACTGGCGCAGCCACGAGTGAAAATATTACCGATGGTGTTCACGAGATGAAATAAATTTCGATCTTTCACCGAAAAAAACAAATATTCTATTTATTTTATGCTTTTAATCCTTTCTGGGAGGAGCTTTATCAAAATTCAGTACAGTTCTTTACCCTTATTCCCCGTGGCGTACCCCTCCCGCATAGCAACATTACATCAAGCGCGCGAAATGTAAGGTATATGACGTCATATTTCCCATCTGGTTGTTAGGCACGCGCAATTTACCTAGGCAACAAGAACGTGAAAATCGGTATTTTCACTGGTGGTACCAATGTAAGATCGAAAAATATTTTCACTGCTATTTCTTGATATCCTACCGGAAAGCATGAAATAAATTCATATAAACAGCTTATCAATTTAATTAGCGCATACCGCACTAAATATTTCCGTCAGCATTCGGGACATGTGCCGAAGGGAGCCCCGTTCGATGCCGAGGGGATATATTGCAATTGTATATAATTATGCACATGATGTTGACCTGGGTCAGGTTAAATGAAGTAGGCAATCCGTCTTTTTTTTACAGGTATACAACATGTATGCATGACAGACCAATATCCTATGGAAAAATGGCACGACATGCTAGCTATACATCTGACGGCACCGTTCCTAATTTGTAGACATTTTATTCCATTTATGAAGGACAAAGGTTTGTTTTCTTTATTTGAATCTTTTATTACACGGACTTTAATATATATAATTTTAGTTATGCCTTTGCGACAATTACCAATGTCTGATGCTATTCAGTTGTAACAAAGCCTCGGACTCTTTAGTATCTTTCCCAAGGACAAACCGGCACCACCTTCGACTCATCTGGGACCGATTTAATATTTTTCTAGTAAAAAAAAAATCGCACTTAATCTAGGATGTTGGAACCATTCATACATGTGGATTTTCATTATGTAGAGATAATGCTATATTTATTGTCAAAATAAATGTTTACGTCAAGAAGCATATTTTTTAGAAGATAGCTTAACGTAGTAGACCCCTAATAGAAAACAGCTATATCCACGATAATGTTATCCTACAAAAGTTGCCATGATTAAAAAAGAGTGTTGCTGTACTGCTTTAACCAAGTCACTGTTCCTTTTTTGTCTTTTCTAGAATTATCATGTATAAATCTGAAACCACTATATTTTCGTTACAAAGAGAGATAGTAATTACCTCCCTTTTCTGGAAACTAAGAAAAGTACATGTATCTACAAATAACTTCAAGATTGGGCATAAAAAAATTTTTGGTCGATTAAAAATGTACAAAAGTATTATACATGTAGCTGTATAAATCCGTATTTAGCAACTATCAAGAGAACTTTATGCAATGCAGCACTAGAGGTATTAGGGGTCTACTACATTAATGCATCCACAAAAAGCATCGGCCCAGGCCCAGGCGCAGGCTGACTTAAGCCGAAATGTTTTGCCACTTTGCTTTTTATAAATTATGGGCATGACCAAGGGTATATATATCCTCTCTCATGAAGCTTTTGGTTGTTTGATAGATTTTATTGATTCATATATATATATGAAGACTTGCTTGGTGTTCAATGAATTTATCTTTATCCTGCTTAACCCATTACCAAACGATCCCTACTTTTGACGCCCCCGAGAAAGAAGCCTTTAGAAAACATTGTGGGAAAAGGAGAAAATGCTGGTAAACAGCATTTTCTCCTATTTCCACAATGTTTTCTACCCTTCACAAAACAAATTTCAAATTTTCAGTCACTTTTATTGTGTTGTCTGCAAATGCTTTCGATTTGGACAAGCCTAAAATATTGCCGTTTGGTAATGAGTTAATAACAATGAGGGGTATAAGTGGGAAATTTCCATTAGATAGTTAAAACCCAAATATTGCTATTTTCAAAATTATATTTTGGGAAATAATATATCCTTATTGGACAGTGTAGATCATAGATCAGACTGCACGTTCTGTGCAGTCTGATCTTGATCTACACTGTCCACGAAAGGTCTGCGACTTGCACTTTGCAGCCAAAGTGTTACATGCTCTTTGACCCGGGCAAATGACTCAAATGTATGTTATTTTGTATCACAGGTTGGGGACGGATTGTGAACGTATCGTCCATGATGGGTCTTGTCAGTTCACCAGGACGTGTGCCGTATAGCACAACAAAGTCTGGAGTAATCGGGATGACAAGGGTATGAATTCCAAAATACGTGAGCCGTAATCTGTGAACAAGCGGTCTGGTGCTTCTTCATAAAGTGTCGACCCTTGTCAGCCTGGATAGTCCCTGTAGTCCGCATACGCTTACATGGGTCGAAACGTTTTGTAGTTGTTGAATTTTATGTTTGGAGAGGAAATACATCTTCGCGAGCCAAGGTTACGATCACTCGTGACGTGGATCTTACCTTGGCTGATTGAGTCCGATTTTGAGATTCCTGCGATGCGCCCTCTATTGGATGCTGGTTATTATCCCCCTTTACATCATATTTTTGACAGCCAATGAAATATCGTTTTACAAACCGCTTACGAATACATGAAGCGATAAGCAGACATCCACGTGGGTTTCCATGTTTACCTTCTATTCGAAAGGTGGCGACTTTATTCAATTTTTATCAAAGATGAAATGCTACGAGCCATTTCATTCGTTGCAGTTAGAGCTGGCTGCATCCAATGTAAAAGCGTATCGGGTGAATGTAAAAATCAAGCTCGGTCCGCCAAGGGTAGATTAGCGTAGTGTATCGTTAGCCTTGGCTTGCGAAGATGGAAGACGGAGTGCATGAGCCGATGTTCAGACGAAATAGATTTATATAACGCAGCGACTGGCTTGGTATACGAAGACGCATTTTTTTTCTGGAGCGCCGTTCATTTACACGATATACCTACCATTTTCTTTGCACCGATGTATCAATTAATGAATTTTCAGTGAAACCGAAGCAGTGATCATCAATTGTGATGATATGATAATTTATAGTGACGATATCATTCTTTTGCCATATGATATCAGTGACGATATTATGATTATTTATTTTTTTTCCATACGTACACTTTGAGTAGAAGGTAAGTGGCAAAATATTTCAATTAAGTCCGAATCCCCGTGGACTTGTCTGCATTTTTAACTTTATTTTTTAACCCTGTTGAATAAATGAAACAAAAAGTCCCACTCAATGGTAAAAAAAAGCCAAACATCGATATTTTAAAGTTGCTTTCGACGGAAAGAACAAATACTTTAAAATCGCTCTGTCCAAAGAAGTGCTCGGAGTTGCGCTGAGCAGCCTTAGACCTAAGCTATTGTATGTTAAAACCTGCAGTTAAAGGTAGAAACTTATCGGAAAAAGAGAGCTTAACCCTTTACCATACAATCCCTACTTTTGACGCCCCTGAGAGAGAAGCCTTTTGAAAACACTGTAGGAAAAGGAGAAAATGCTGGTAGCCAGCATTTTCTCCTTTACCCACAGTGTTTTCTACCCTTCCCAGAACAAATTTCAATCTTTCACTCACCTTTATTTTGTCTTCTGCAAATGCTTTCAATTTAAACCAGTCAAAAATTTTGTCGTTTGGTAAAGAGTTAACTAATATGCCATTATAATATATATTCTAAGATTGGGAGCAACATAATATGATCTAAATCCAGCTCTTTAAAAAGCGATAAATATGTTAATTTTTTTTACATCATCGTCGATGGAGACTTTGCTCAAATTTAGCGGAAGAATAGTGCAGACCTGCAACTTCGATGCCAGGTCATGAACTGATGATCGAATGGTCAGAAGCTACATAATTAATTTTTTTCTTGTACATTGAAAAATACATATAGGTCAATAGGAATACAATGTTACCTAACATACTGCATGTCATAAAACCTTATTCTGAAGCTTACAACATGCTATAGATTTTTATTATATACCTAGCAGTGAAATCCTGGAATTTCCCAGTGTAATAAATTTTGATATCATCTCTAGTGACATGATCAACTTTCACTTTCACTTCCTGCCGTAATTAAGGAACTACTTTTTTTTCATTAAGCACTTATAGATAGTTTTTGTTGTTTTTAAAACGAAAAATTAAAAATAATAATTTTTATAAGGTATATAATAAATAGAATAATCAACTGGTTATTTTTGATATGAAAAATATCTCACTCAGATGCGTCGTAAGGCGTTAAAAAACTCGTGCTGCGCACTCGTTTTTTCAACGCCTAACAACGCATCCTCGTGAGATATTTTTCATATAAAAAATAACCAGTTGATTATCCTCTATTTATCTTATTACCTTTATCAACAATATACCTTAGGAATGGTTGAAAGTGCAGCAGGTATTCTGAGACACTCTATACATTTCAGGGATTAGCACTGGAGCTTGCAGAGACAGGTGTAACATGTAATGTTGTGTGTCCAGGCTTTGTGGAAACAGAACGTAAGTGTAAATGTCCAAACACTCCATCAAAAGCTATAGTTGTCATTTGCACAGCAATTTCAGTTATCATTTTTGAATTAAAAAAAAAATATATATATATATATGTTTCACGGATTATAAAACAAGACGAATTAATAAGTCACGCTTTGGCAAACGGGGCTTGATCCTTCTCCGTGGGCCATCACTTCAAGCAAAGCATGATATGATCATGGATCCAAGAAATTCGTTTTGTCTAAAACCTGACTGAATCATGATCCCTTGACATGCAGAAAATTTACAAAAAGCAAAATACTTTTTGCAGCTACATAAAGCCCCTTATTCACAGAGCATGATTCAACTGTAATAATAATAATGATAATAATTATTAGAAAAAACGCAGTCAGCATACAAGTGCCATGAAAGTTCAGTAATGTCAGACTGGATGAGGACCCAACCCGAAGCTGAGATGATCCAGCATTATTCTGGTCTTGCTTTGAACTAGTTCTGTTTTTTGTTTGTTTTCAAGATAAAGAGAAATCATAGTGGATTATGGTTGGATATATCGTGGTTAAGAACAGTGAAAAATACCAATTTTACATTTTTAAACTCTCCAGTTTAAAGAGGAAACCATAGTTCCTGCGCACTAGTTACCTTGGTAAAACCAGAGGGAAATATGACGAAAATTACGCGCATTTATCGTTCATTTCTCGTGCTTTACGTAATGTTGTAATGCAATGATGATTTGAATTCCTTATGGAATGATTAAAACTCTATGAAAAATAAGACTCTAATGTTCAATATTTCGGCTATTGCCTTTTTCAAGAGTTAGAAACACTTTATCCACTAGAACATTTTTGTAACGTGTATCAATGCAGCCATATTGTTTTACTCAAATAATATCAATAGTATTTCTACTTTTTGAAAAAGCCAGTACCCAAAATATTGAACAATGGAGTGTTTTTTTCATAGTATAGTAATGTATTCTTATGTAAAGGGGGTTTGCCACGAGAAAATACCAAAAACAACAGTACTTACTGTACTGGATTTTGAAAAAATCCCAACCAAAAGATGTTAGAAACATGAAATACATATAACTTTTTCTTTTTGGGAGGGGGGGGGGCGGGGCGGACAAAAGATCGAATTTATTTCATCTCGTGAAAGTCAACGGCAATACTTAAAATATAAGCTGTCAAAACGGTGCTAAATTTTTATAATAATAATAATAAAAAATCTATCCTATGTAACGCCAGTATAGATTTTCAAAATGAACAACTTTGTTTTGAGGTGACATTCAAGCTGTCGCAATAAATCTTAGAACACAATTCCTTGAAATGTCTAGGTAACATAGCATTGCGTGAAAATTTATAGTTTTTTAATAATTGTCGTTATGATTTTAGTGTAGTGTACGTTTTATATTTGAAAACAGTTGTAGCAAAGACGCTTTCCAATGTGGCAAAAGAGCAAAACAGACCCTTTGAAGAAGTAAAGGTAAGTTTTTTTTCCCAAACTATTGCCTATTCCAATCAGACTGAAGTCTGTAAAAAGACTGCGTTATCATCCATTATTTCCATTAATTCTTGAGTTAGCTCCTGCAAACGCTTCTTGAGTCTTGCAATAGATCATGAAAATAAAAGTAAAAGAAAATTAATTAGCGGCATTACCAAGATTAAGCAAAAACGTAAACCCAAATTTGACCATATATCTACCTATGATTTGAGTAATTCTATCATGACTAGCGATGGTATCACATTTGGAGTGAAGAAATGACTTTTACCAAATTACATTTATGCCCGAGTTTTTTTAAAAGGCTGTAGAATCAAGTATGCAGGTGTCTATTCAGATCAATGCTTTTTTGGTGAAAGAATAAATAGTAAATAAATACAAATAGATGTATTTACCTGTATAGTTGATGAGTAGCATACTCTAACGTTTTACAATTTGACATCGACAGACTATTTTCATCATCCTTAACCCTTTACTCCACAGATACTCATTTCTACGCATTACTTGTAGAAGCCTTTGGAAAACATCGTGGCAAAAGGTGAAATTGCTCGTCACGAGCAATTCCACCTTCTGTCACAATGTTTTCTATGCTATCAAAAGGTGTCATATACACATAAAAAATGGATTCATCCTTACTGTTATTTAGGGTCAATTAGAGATACCATAGAAATGCTCTTTGGGGTAAAGGGTTAACTCAACTGTAAATCAATTTCTTTCCCTGCTCCACTATGATTGTGCACAGACAGTAGAGCTATAAACATGGACATTTATTAGCTCTAGACGGGAACTGGTACTCGAAGACTCTTTTTTAATGTTCGAATATTATCTTATAATATAATAACATAATAATTTTGTCCGGTGGGCTTTTCACTAATAGGGCTTTTGTCCCTACCC
The DNA here is from genome assembly GCA_943736015.1 of Tridacna crocea. Classification (NCBI taxonomy): domain Eukaryota; kingdom Metazoa; phylum Mollusca; class Bivalvia; order Cardiida; family Cardiidae; genus Tridacna; species Tridacna crocea. The sequence continues at coordinate 17,034,255 of OX031068.1, read as the reverse complement.
CGACATGTAGACATGTAATAGAAGCGAAGTGAAATCCGTGAATATTAAAAACAGTATGAGTGGGTGTGAAAATGATATCAACATACAATAATAAAATAATTTCAAATTTCAGAAAGAGTTCTTCAGAGATATTCATCCAATCAAAAAGCCGGTTACCATTCAGGAAGTGAGTATAGACAGTGTTAAGTTACATTTCATGTTACTTAAAATGGAATATCCTACAAAGACTATAACATGTATATGTACCCAAATATTCAATATTTACATCGTCAACATATTGTTGTATGATTCTAAAAGATTTTTACAAGGCATAGACAGCTAAGCTCTTTGAGCGAGTAAATGTGATTCTGTAATATATAGAGGATATTTGTTTTTTTCGGTGTAAGATCGAAATTTATTTCATCGAGTGGACACCATCGGTAATATTTTCACGAGTGGCGCAGCCATGAGTGAAAATATCACCGATGTGTTCACGAGATGAAATAAATTTCGATCTTACACCGAAAAAAAAAATGTTCTATTTATTTTATGCTTTTAACCCTTTCTGGGAGGAGCTTTATCAAAATTCAGTACAGTTCTTTTCCCTTATTCCCCGTGGAGTACCCCTCCCGCATAGCAACGTTACGTCAAGCGCGTGAAATGTAAGGTGTATGACGTCATATTTCCCATCTGGTTGTTAGGCACGCGCAATTTACCTAGGCAACAAGAACGTGAAAACCGGTATTTTCACTGGTGGTACCAGTGTAAGATCGAAAAATATTTTCACTGCTATTTCTTGATATCCTACCGGAAAGCATGAAATAAATATTCTTTGCATTAAGGATATAGAATTTGAGGAGTATATGTACCTGACGTAAGGCTAAATTATGAAAGTGTTCAAGATGGAGACAAATATGGTACAGTGTAGACATAAAGCGCAGTCCGATCTTTAATCAACACTGTCTAACCAGGAGGTATCTTCTCCCTTAAAAATAACTCTGCAATAGCAACATTCTGAATTGTACCATTGGCTTAATCCTTTCCCAAACGACAAACTTTTAGACTGGACCAAATTGAAAGCATTTGCAGACGACAATTCAACTCTTGCTGAAAAGATGATTTCTGTCTATGGTAGGGTAGAAAACATTGTGGGAAAAGGAGAAAATGCTGTTTAGCAGCATTTTCTCCTTTTCCCATAATGTTTTCAAAAGGCCACTATTCAAGACCCGTAAAAACCAGGGATTGTTTGGGAAAGGGTTAATAGCTTCATTTCAGGATAAGTGTTAATTTCAGATGAGATACATATATATGGATGTGGCAGAGATTAATGACTGTATTGCCTAGTCGTTTTAGCAATTTAGTTAGACTGTGATTTTGTGGACAGTGAATCAAATTTCGATTCCCGTCATAGCGAAAGACTGTTTTTTTCCGACCCTGTTCGAGTTTACTAATTTTTCCTTTTGTTCCAGGTATCTAGTCTTGTTGGACACCTGTGTAGCGAAGATGCTTCAAGTATAACTGGCTCCATTTTTACGATTGACGGTGGATATACAGCTAGATGATCAGGAACTTACATGAAAGATCATCCAGAGGACTGTTTGGCAGATTTATATCACAAGACCGCTTACTGTGTTCGAACTTGCCTTAACCCTTTACTCCATAGATACTCATTTCTACGCATTTCTTGTAGGAGCATTTGGAAAACATTGTGGCAAAAGGCGAAATTGCTCATCACGAGCAATTTCACCTTTTGCCACAATATTTTCTACTCTATCAAAAGATGTCATATACATATAAGAAACGGCTTCATCTTTGTTGTTGTTTAGGGTCAATTAGAGATACCATAGAAATGCCTTGTGGGGTAAAGGGTTAACTAACTTATTGTGCGAAACAAATCTTTCATACTTAAATTTTGTAACACTGGGCTGTACTATGTTATTGGTTTTATCTTAACCGAAAATTGCCAAACATGCTCGCGATCTACTTCTTCTACTTATCCTTTTAGAGTGTACATCCCAACCTCATTTTGTCACTAACATAAAATACAAACCTACAAGTGTACATATAGTCCTAAATCTTATACCAGAAGAAAACTGCGTCAGGTTGATAAATCAAATCACTTAATTAGAAGTGAAATAACAATTACAGCATGTCCCACTTCGCAGAACAACTTCGACTTTCATTTCGCTTGATAGCTCCATTTACTACTTACATGTACATGTACATGCAAAACATGGAATGGAAATTTATTCACTTCGCCATATGATAGCTTTATACAGATAAACAAATTCTACTTTTCAAGACTTCGAGTCCTCTGATTACATCTTCCAGTAGATGTTAATAGTAAAACATGTAAGGGATCCACCTCTATTTTTAAACAGACCCTTGGAATTTGCATGTTAACGAGGTATCTATACCAGTTTAGGCACCTGTCATCGATATTGATCTTTTGCGGGTAATCTGTCCAAGGTTAAGGACAAAGTTTTAATTCCTATTATGAAAACTCATCCTCAAAACTTATCATTAAAAATTATCCTCAAAACTTATCCTCAAAACTTATCATCGAAACTTATCCTTAAAACTTATCTTCAAAACTTATCCTTAAAACTTATCTTCAAAACTTATCCTTAAAACTTATCTTCAAATAAAACTTATCTTCAACACTTATCCTTAAACTTATCCTTAAAACTTATCTTCAAAACTTATCCTTAAAACTTATCTTCAACTACAAATTTTCTTCAAAGCTTAACCTCAAAAGTTAATAAAACTTTTAACCTTTATCATGCATCTTATCATCAAAATTCAACATTTTTATATATCTCCAAAACCTTTCAGTTATAATGCTTATGTTTGGTATGTAGATACCTTTCATTGATACCAATGTTTTGTGGGTGATATGTCGAAGATCAAGGTAAAAAAATCTAACCCTTATCATGAAAACTTATCCTCAAAACCATAGTCATATAGGCATTTCTCAGTATATTTAAAGTCCTTGAGTTATAACAGTTATACTTAAATAGCTGGTACCTCTCATTATTGCATACCTGCTGATGCTATGGTCAAGATCATATCTAAGGTAATGGTCATATTTCTGATTTTTTTTTGTAAGGGGGCATTTGCGTTTCACAAAACACTTGTTGGAGTAAAATTTCTTCAGTGAACTAACATTAGAAGAGAAAAATGCTTACATATCTGGCTCTCATCAAAGCATTGCATACAAAGACAGATACGATGGTAATAATTCTGAAAGACGGTAAATGGAGAAAGGAAACAAAAAAAATATATAAAACTGTTGCTAGAAAAACTCTTTTCTTTACTAAACGACAAAAAATGTTGAGTTGTCTAAACTGAAAGCATTTGTAGACGACAATTTAGACATGGCTGAAATGATAGAATTTGTCTTTAATAGGGTGGAAAACATTGTAGGAAAAGAAGAGCATGCTGATTACCTGCATGTTCTCCCTTTCTCTTTATATTTTCAAATGCCTTCTCTTTCAGGGTCACCCAAGCCTTCTGTTTTGTATTGTATGGATATTGATAATAATGAATTTCTATGGAAAAACGAAATTTGGAAAAGTAAAATACACTAAAAATGTCCCATCTTGTATGTTCACTGTGCTGTATACCCTGCGTCGATACTTAAAGCTGAACCAGTTATACTTGCTGCTTCGTTACTGCACAAAAACCCAACAAAGCTGGCCACCTATACAGAAAAAAAGAAATAAAGTTATATCATTCTTAATCTTTAGACTGCTGAGCGCGACTCAAGGATCTTTTGCAGACTGTGTTGATCAAGATCAGACTGCACAGAACGTGCATGAGTCACACATATAGTTTTTGAGCCATGAACTGGAAAAATGGGTTTAACCCGTTACCACACAAGAAAATTTTAGACTGGTCCAAAGAGAAAGCATTTGCAGAAGACAAAATAAAGTTGAATGAAAAATTGAAATTTGTTCTGCATAGGGTAGAAAACACTGTGGGAAAAGGAGAAAATGCTGTTTACCAGCATTTTCTCCTTTTCCCATAGTGTTTTCAAAAGGCTTCTTTCTCAGGGGCGTCAAAAGTAGGGATTGTGTGGTAATGGGTTAAAGGATCTCCATGCTACGTAACACGTGATCTGGTCGCAGCGATATATCTGAGATAAGGTTGAAAACGGCGTTAAACATCATATACTCAATCAATCGTCCATTCATTTGTTTGCTCATCATTTGGTCATGCATTCATTCTTTGTACATCTCTTCCTTTTGCTGTAATACTATAGAATGATGATGACGATACTATAACACACCTGTTCGATGGTAACTGGCTTTTCTGTTGGATTCTTTTCTTTGAAGAACTTTTCCTGTAGGAAAAAAAAGGAATTATATAAGATTGAACAACTGTAAACAGTACTAATAATATGTGACACGTCACAAAAAAAGGGACCTTCTGAGAACTGCGAAAAGTGTCAACCCTGGTCAGACTGCGAGAATTGCGCAGGCTGACCAGGGTTGACACTTTTCGCTTTAATGAAATTTTCCGTATGAAAAGTGGTCATTGTACCTTGTTATACAATCATTTTTGAATTATCAATTTAAACTGACCTGCACTATCGTTGATCTATTTTCATCTAATTCATGTACAGAATTCCCGGATGGTCCCTTTTTGCTTGATGGGTCATATGTGTACTCGTATACTGTACTAATAAAAGAAAGGTCGTTATGCTACTACTAACAAATTTCAACGCGAGTGAAACATCAGTAAGGGTCAGGAAGCTTTGTCAGCAGGGAAAAGCCTGTAGCCCGATCATATTTTCCTTTTGTTGCTACTTTGTTGTCACCATTTGTACCTCTTTATACTAAAAACGTGATGCAGGCAATATGTCATATTTTGTCAAAATTTTGATTTTAGATAAAATGTGAAAATAATGAGTGTTCCAATTATGAATAATAATATTAAAAAAACATTGATCATTCATCAGAACAAACAAGTCTTTATTATATATGAACTTAATTGGGGCTTGGTCTGGCAAAAGGGGGCTTATTGCATCTTTGCAATGCATTCCACCAAGCAAGTCATTACCTGAATCATAAGGTAGACTGCATGAATTACGCAGGCTTACATGGATCGATAACTTTTGGAAAAAAATGTTGAGCCCCTTTTTTTATATAGCATGGTTCATATATGTTTCTTACGTGTCCAAAATTGTCAATTGCAAAGGTTTTTCGAAAAAGAGAAAGTGCTTGTAGAATTGTACATAATGATTATGTTCAATACAAAAGCTTGGATACGGAAAGAGACGTTTACCCTCACTTCCTCATACGTAATAGAATGCTGTTTTGCCAAAACATCAAACTGCTTTGTTAAAACTGTAAGGAGAAAAATTTGCTTTTCATTACAATAGATATGTGACACATCATGCAAAAAGGACCATCTGGGAATTTTGTACATCATTTACATGAAAACGATAGTGCAGGTCAGTTTTGGTTGATAATCAAAATATAATTGTATAACAAGACCCAATGACCACTTCTCATACAGAAAATATCATTAAATCGAAAATTGTCAACCTTTGTCAGCCTGCGCAATTCGTGCAGTCTGACCAGGGTTGACACTTTTCGCAGTTCCCAGAAGGTCCCTTTTTTGCGTGATGGGTCACACTCAGTCGTTTTCAGCCAGTTCATCCCATTTCATCCTTACTTGCAGAAACTATAATAGTTTCTGTATCTTTTTGTCAAACGTTGTCACTTGCGGCTACGAGGTTGCTCAGATTACGACGGATAGAAAATCGTCGGCTTCCTTAAAAAACCTAGTAGCTACAGCTTGAAACAAGCTGTAGTTTCGAGGTTTTTTGAGGAAGCCAATGAAATGTATCTTATGTTTTTGGGGCCTTCTAAGCAATCGCAAGGTACAGTATCAGCGGCACATGATCTTTTGAGTCTTGCGGCAGTCAACATTTCATAAGTAGGTAGTTACGGGAGAAATTTGTTCGAGTATTCGTTTTCATTTTGCCACATTGTTTGAATAAAGAGGTTTACTACACGACAAAAAAATGTCGTATGCGGGCAGTTTATTATTGAAGGTATTTTTTTTTTTAACATAGTATGCTCTCTTACACGTATCCGTAAAGAAAAACATCGTTTGCACGTTTGCGTAGATCTGTTAAACTTCTTTACAAATTCACTCTTTCTGCTTTTTTTTTTACATTTTTGTCTTGGCTATACACGCTGTGCGTAGTTTTCAGCAGAGTAACACGTTGCATTACTTTCTTTAAAATGGAAAAGTTTTTAAAATGTTTTTTGGACCGATTACTTACGTTGGGTCTCCACAAACCCTGGACAAATTGCGTTACATGTGATACCATAAGAGGCTACCTCTAACGCCGTTCCCTGCAAAATACAAAAACTGTGTCCGTATTCACCAACCATTCTTATGGAGGTTCTTTGTCTAATTCTTCAAGATTTTCTGACAGTGAAAGTACCAGAACTTCTGATTGGCTAAACCATACGGTTTAGCCAATGAGAAGTTCTGTTACTTTCACACTGACGAAATTCTATTTAAAGAATAAGACGGAGAATGTTCTTGAGTTTTCTTTCCAGACTCTGTCACTAAAATATTATACTTTCTTTTCACCCGCAAATGATATTTTATGTAAAGATAGAGTTGAAATCGATATTTTGTGAAAACGACAAAGGTTTCTTGCATAGAAACACAAGAAAAAAGTGTAAAGGGAGACTGCTTGTCACAAGGAAATGCTCTATTTGCCTTTTAACTTTCGTGAAGGATTACAAGACCAAAGCAGTCGTTTACACATGGCAAAATGCAGAAAACTGAACAATACTCATACATTTTGACCCAGGTTAGCCTTCGCTGCGTCGATATTTTTTTGCGAATGCATTTTACTCACTTTCTTAGAGCATGGCTCATACGTAAGTATTGTTCGATGTTTCCGAACGTTATCCTGATTTAAATCTGAAGCGCCAATAATAATTAAAGCTGCTTTCCTTGACTGTGTCGATCAAAATCAGACCGGTTTCTTCATTTTTACCAAGCTATTTATAAATATCGTCAAAACCATGTTAAATGACGAGAGAGGAATTAAACCAGGGATTCAATCCTGGAGGAGAATTTGGTAAAATCTTGAATAGAATCCGAGACCTAATGATCACAAGCCATGTTGTTTTTACCGCCCAGCTCCAAAAATTGTACACACTTTTGTCAAACCTATAAGTCCAGCTTTGGTGCCACTGTAAGGAACTTTTCCCGGGGTGCTTATTAGTCCCATCTGAGAGGCAGTATTGACTATCCTTCCCCAGCCTGTTAAAAAGAAGTAGAAGTGAGGCTGGAACTCATAATTACATTAATGTTTTACTTAAGAAATAATCTTCTTTCTATCGTGGTATATCGTTCAATAAACCACAGTTGTGAGTTATGAGGCACAATAAATAATCCACGAGGGCGATAGCCCGAGTGGGTTAGTCATTGCGCCTCATAACTCACAACGTGGTTTATTGAACGATATACCACGATAGAAAGAAGATTATTTCGATTCCAACATGGCAAATTCTTAATGAAAGGAAAACAAGTTCAAACTAAGAGTAAACACGCGGATGAAGATTATGTTCCATTGAATAACTCGCTCATTGAATGACGTCACTCGATATAGGATGACGTCACTCTACATGGATTGTCGCATATTTTGCCACGTTTTCCTTGCATTGTGTAAAAACTTATAGAGCCAAAGTCGCGTGTCATGTTAGAATAAAGATTAAGACGTGAAAGCTTCATGTATTACACTTGCTTTTGCTGGCAGCGTTGATCGAGATATCAATCAGTCAATCAACCGACCGACCGACCAACTGATCGATCGATCGATCAATCATTCCAAAGGCAACATTTTAAATTCGCCCCTAGTGAAGTGTTTGCATACATAGAATGAAATATAGCTCTAGCTATGTGTTTGTCTTTGAAAGTCTTTAAAGCAAACTTTAAGGGTGGTTACAAGCGTTTTCTCCTTTTCCTCTTTGTTTTCAAAAACCTTATCCCACGATATTGTTACAACATGAGACCTGCTCTTTAAAAGAATATATTGAATTTTTCGTAATTTCTTACCTTTCTTTTTCATGTAAGGTATGAAGAACTGTGTGATTATGAATGGAGCTGTGAAATTAATGGCGACCATTTCGTTAAATTTGGCTAGAGGATAGTCTTCCACTGAACATACGTGTTGTATACCTGCAAGCATAAACTATGTTTGATACATATGTGATCCATCACGCTAAAAGGGACCATCTGGGAATTCTGTACATCAATTAAATGAAAACTGATCAATGATAGTACAGGTCAATTTAAGTTGACAATTCAAAAATGATTGTATAACAAGGTACAAAGATTACTTTTCATACAGAAAATATCATTATAAGCGAAAAGTGTCAACCCTGGTCAGCCTGTGCAATTGGCGCAGTCTGACCAGGGTTGACACTTTTCACAGTTCCCAAGAAGGTCCCTTTTTGCGTGATGAGTCACATATAACTGGAAAAGTCTACTTTTTTTATGATGCGGAAAAATGAGTCGTTGTAGGTAATAGAGTGCGGCACCTTGTTCTAAATACAGTGTAGTCCATGTTAGGTTGTAGACGGCAAAGCTTGTCAAAGTCCAAATGGTTTAAGCCCGTATTTCACAACTATTTCAAATTTTAGGCCCACTGTAATTTAAAAAGTGGCGCAATTTCTGATTGGCCATTTATATCCAATCCCTGTTCTAGCCAGTCAGAGATTGCATCACCTTAAAATCCATAAAAAATCTTCAGATCTTGGCTAAAAATGTTATTAAGAATAGCTGGCGGATAATAACCGAATCCTAGGCCAGTATTCACAAACCATTTGAGAATATTCTTAGTATTGTTCTCCAAGGTTTTCTAAATTTGTAAGTAACACAACTTCTGATTGGTTAAACCGAAAGGTTGTGTTACTTACAAATGTAGAAAATTCTGGAGAATAAGACAAAGAACGTTCATCAGAATGGTCGGTGAATACGACCCCTGATTCAAACGCGTAAGGCAGACCTATACATGCCAAAAGGTTCTGACATTCTTTTACGTACCTGCATTGTTTATCAGAATATCAATTCCATCGGAATACTTTGAAATGACATCCTTGCACATTTGTAAGGTTGATTCTTGGTTAAAGAGGTCTCCACTAACGTAGCTAAATTTTCCTTTGTATGCACTGAAATATGCCAAAAGTGTATGATGATTGCACGCTTCTTTCAGCACTATTGAGTTATGTTGTGTGAAAGCTCGGGGCCCGTATTCACGGATTATTCTTGACAATATTTTTAAGTAGTCTTATTCTCCAAGGTTTTCTAAATTTGTAAGTAACACAACTTCCCTTCTGGGAACTGCAAAAAGTGTAAACCCTTGTCAGACTGCGCGAATTGCGCAGGCTGACAAGGGTTGACACTTTTCGCTTTAATAATTACATTTTCTGCACGGTCATTGGTAATTGTACCGTGTTATACAATCATTTTTGAATTATCAACTTAAACTGACCTGCACCATCGTTGATCTGTTCTCATCTAATTGATGTACAGAATTCCCAGATGGTCCCATTTTGCATGATGGGTCACAAATCATATTGATTGGCCATTTACTAAATCCTTTGCTGCAGATATTGTTTTAAATGGGAACTGAGAATAATCATGAACCAAGACAGTGACTACATGACTAAAACTACCGTTTAAACTCTGACAAAATGGCCTCTATCTCTTCCGGTGTCCCAAATCCAGTAAATATGACGTCATTTCCTCTGGCGGCGAGGTGATGCGCAATGCCGAGACCAATCCCACTCGTTGACCCCGTTACCAAGGCAACTTTTCCATCCACTGAAGATTACAAAATGTTATGGATAAAAGCCTGATTCGACCATCATTTTTCCCAAGTTCTTTCCGCATTTGATATATAGACACATACCTGTTAAACTTGCCGTTAAAACTATGTTGGGTGCAGGTAGAATAATAAGCCTGGTATAAAAAATAACATCAAAAGCGCGAACATGAAACATTTCAAAATTGCGCGTTTTTTCCCCATGAATTGCATTTAAATGTATCAGGCCCGTAGGAACAGGGGGTGCTAGGGGGGGCTCAGCCCCCCCAATAATTTTGAAAATCATAGTAACTAAAATATGAGTTGTTAGGGCAATGCAAAACCACGCAAAAAATCTCAGTATTTCGAAGTTAGCCCCCCCCCCCCATCTTGAAATGCTTCCTACGTGGCTGTGTATAACACCCATACCTCACATATGTGACCCATCACGCAAAAAGGGACCATCTGCGAATTCTGTACATCGATTAGACGAAAACAGATCAACGATAGAGCAGGTCAGTTTAACTTGATAATTAGAAAATGATAGTATAACAAGGTACATTGACCACTTTTTACATAGAAAATGTCATTAAAGCGAAAAGTGTCAACCCTGGTCAATCTGCGCAATTTGCGCAGTCTGACCAGGGTTGAAACTTTTCGCAGTTTCAAGAAGGTCCCTTTTTGCTTGATGAGTCATTTATTATTTATTTAGAATCAACTGGGCTCTTTTTTCAAAGTTATTTTGACATTTAGAGTGCTCGAACCTGTTACTCAGTGTTTGAAATCGTAGAGTCAAGATTCAACAGCAATGAATAAACACAAGCTTCACGTCATGTTTTGAAAATGATTGAACTACATCAAAATTTAGTGAAAATAGGCCATGCTCTTTGAAAAGGAGGCTTAATGCATCTACCAGAAGTATCGACTTGGATCAGCCCTGTTTAGTCTGTGCATAATTTATGTTGCAGTTTGCTTATAGCCAATGTTTTGCATTTTAACCCTTTACCACGCAATGACGACTTTTAATGACCCTGAGAAAGAAGCCTTTTGGAAAAATTGCGGGAAAAGGAGAAAATGCTGGTAACCAGCATTTTCTCCTTTTCCCACAAAGTTTTCTTTTTTATCAAAACAAAATTGCACCAAAAAAGCCACTTTGAAATTGTCGTCTGCAAATGCTTTGAATTTGGATAGGTCTAAAAGTATGCTGTGTGGTAATGGGTTAAAGGACCAGTCCACCTTACTGGATGAAGGCTTAAGTTGGTTGTGTTGGAGTTTAACGCCACTTTAACAAATAAGGTCATGTCATGGCGGTCGGTGACGCACATGTGTTTCCTGGCTTTCTCATGCCAGTACTAACTCTACTTTCTTTCCAAAGCCACCGACTACTTTTCTCACATGCTTCAGCAGAGGTGAGAGGCGAAAATACGCCGGAAAGAAAATTTGCCTTAACTGGGTATTGAACTCACAACCACCAGGTCATGAGTCCAACACGCTCACCACTGAGCCACCCAGGCGGACTGAAGGCCTAAGACAAAATCGATCTCTATGGATCCATTATTATGTGATGATCTGCAAGTTATAATTCATTACAAAGATTCATTTAGCCTCCTTTTGACAGTACATGGCTTATATATAATAAATACGTTGTGCAAGACCGTTAAGTTCGTCCAAATCATTAACATGTAAAAAATGCAATCAACTTTTTACTAAACGACAAAATTTAGACTTGTTGAAATTGAAAGCATTTGCGGACGACAAAATAAATGTGGCTCAAAAATTAAAATAATTTTTGAGAAGGGGTAGAAAACATTGTAGGAAAAAGGAGAAAATGCTGGTTATCAGAATTTTCTCCTTTTCTCACAAGGTTTTCTAAAGGCTTCTTTCTCAGGGTCGTCAAATTAGGGATTCAATGGTAATGGGTTAAGCAAATACTGATCTATAAGTATATTCTACTATGTACGATCTGAAAGCTTTGTAACCCAGTCGTAAACCCAAAGAAAGATGTAAATATATGTTGCCGCTGCCGGATGACTGAAATATCAAGATTATGAAGCAGCACACAGTTTGTAACACCATTCACACAAGATATATACACACTCTTTACATGTAACAGAATAATATTCAATAATTAAAACGATGTTATACTCACTTTTGTTTATAGTTATCTAGAGTTGCCGTGACATATGCACCCAACAGCTTTGGCCCAGTCTACATCATTCATACGTGTATACCTCTACCTGTCTACCTTTAACCCTTTCCCAAACAAGCCTGGTTTTTACGTGTCTGCAGTAACAGTCTTTGGAAAACACTGTGGGAAAAGAAGAAATTGCTCGTAACGAGCAATTTCTCCTTTTCCCACAGTGTTTTCTACCCTTTTGGAGAACTTTCTGCAATTTTCTCAAAATCTAAAATTGTCGTCTGCAAACTCTTTCAGTTTGAAAGAGTCCAAAATTTGTCGTTTGGGAAAGGGTTAACAAGGTTCACTCTTTTCATAAATTACTCTCACTGGCTTAATAAACATAACAATGGCTCTGTGGTACTATGTCCGGCTGAAAATTTCTGGTAAAAATCTACAGCAGCGCTGTACAGTCATTCTCCAAAAATGGGTACAATTACGAAAAATGTTTGTCGCAACAATAAATACGTGAATTACTCTAATGATTACATACAAATGACAGACAGACCAATTATGTTTATATCACTGATGATACTAGTCTACAATAAGTATACTTTGGAAGTCATCAGATTCATTTTTGTGACAACAGTATCCTTTTAATTGGATGGATTTGTTAAATTTTGCCTGTCGCAGGTACCATACACAGTATGTGTACTTCTGCTGTATGTTAAGATTAGGAAGAATCCGGTCGTACACTTTATTTTTTCAATTGACACAACTATCATCTACCGTATTTGGATACTTTTCTTAATTATATCCAGAGCTGATATATTTTTTCATCCAAAATCATTTGTCGCAAAATCACACCTAACGTCCGTAACACATTTTGATCAATTTATTGCAAGTCTTTTGAACCGTGTCATGTACCCTTAAATACCTTTTTTCAGTGGTGGAATGGATAGAGCTCACAACACTTTGATATTTTTTAACATTCCCTTAAAGTTGAGCTGACTGTTACATATGAAATACAAAAATGCTATTTGGGACAAATTCTTTTCTAACATCCATAACGGCTTTTTCTACCATAACTTGATTGGTCTCTGTGAAATTGATGCCGTTTTAGTTTGGACAACATCAAGGAAACATAATTGAAACTATGCACGTGAGTCTTTCCAGCATCTCCTTAGCTAAATGTCAGTTTTAATGAAATATTTCTAACATCCGTAACGACTAACATCCGTAACGAAATATTTATTCTAACAAAAGTTGCTTCACTTAAGATCTTATCCTGAGGGTGTAACCTATTTTGACACCGCCACCAATGTATATGTTCGAAATGAAAACAATCAGCTGCAAGTGTTGCGTCTAGAACACATGCCGGAGGTTGGAAGTAGGTGAAAAATGAGTTCTCTAGTACATCATAAACAGACTTTTAAATGGTGATGTCTGTGCTGAGTGATTATTGTGGATATGTATCATAAGCACCAGGAATGTGACTGTTAAAACAAATTCGCAACCTTAATATCAGTGTCAACACTGAATATTTCTGAGCAATCAAATCCTTCCCATTTTTCTTACGGAAGTTAGACTTGTGACCAGATATGTATTTTATTTCATAAAATCAATTTAGATCCCTTTGGAATTTCTTAAATCATGTTTTACAGTCTATTAAGACGTCACATAGAGTGTGAAATGTGAAAAGTGCAAGCATTGATGATAAAAATATATGTAAATGGTACTAAACCGTTACGGAGGTTAGATGAAGTAATCATTGTTCCTCAATCTGTGATTTTTCTAAGTCAGCATGACATAAACAGATTGAATCTTGTTCCGTCGAGTTATGATTTAGATAAATGTTAACATTAGAAAAACCTTTTTAAAGAAAATAGTGTTTGATAGTGTTAAATTGTGGCGTTACGGACATTAGAAATCAGTGGAGGTTTGAAAAAATATATATATTCTCGGTTAAAAATTGGTAAATTCAATAACGTAAAACTGTCAATAATATTACTTCAAAGTTCCATATCCGATCACATGATTTCTGTTGCAGAACGGCACTCATAAACGTTGAAAGGCATAAGAAATTAAGCTGAAGACAGAAAGAAAAAACAAAGACTTTTTTTATAGTAAGAACAAAGGAGAAAGAGAGTGGTCAAGTTAACTAAAAAGGCAGAAAGTGATTGAGAGTACTTTTTCTCATCGGCATTTTAGTTAACCAATTAGGTTTTCTAGTACAACAGTTTAAAAGTCAAACAGCTTGGATCCTGACAAGGCACAAAACAACTTTGTGTCTTATGAGAATCAAATCTGTATTCTAATGGTATCATGTTGCGTATACATGTTGTGTTATATATTTTATTTGGCTATTTTTCCCATTTCGCGAAATAAATATCCATAACAAAAGTATTAATTAGGTTTCTACCAACAATGCTGGTGTGTATATCAGTTTTGTCATACCGTATGGCTCTCAAGATGTTTATATCATTATAGTACTGGTTCGCTTATTTGTTAAACAAAAAGAGCAGAAACAGTTTAATACACTTTAATACTTGACCCATTTTCTGATGTAAATGTTGTCCGGAACTAGATTAAACAGTTTGGTTTCTGAGAAGACACTAAATAGCTTAGTGTCTTAAAAGAAATAATAGCTGCTTGCTAATGGTATCATGTTGTGGGTGCAGCAATAAGATTAAATATGTTTGTTTTTATTCAAATCAACACATTTTGCTAACCTCCGTAACAGAAGCACTGGCTAGATTCATACCAGGAATAATGGTGTATACACTTTTGATGTCACAGCGTATGTCAGTAAAATGTTTATGCAGTTTATTGGTTCCACTTTTATATTAAAAATGTGTTGCATCACTCATTTAGAGTACTTAAATTACAAACATTGAACAATGTTTGATTAAAATAAATGTTTTCTCACAATATCAATTTGTATGCCGATGTATTTTTGATGTTGTGGCAAAATTTGACCAAATACTTGCTATTCTCTGTAAGCGTAATGAAATCATCTGTCAAAATCTCAAACTTAAACAACATGTCTCTGTCACAGAAGTAGATTAATATATCGAACAAATGTTAAAGTAGTGTTTCTAACATCCGTAACAGTGCCCGATGCTTGATTATTTTGCCGGCACATTTCTCGGAGATGGTTGATGTTGACTGTGTCAAACTTTACAGATAATTTATTCGATAGTTGAATGTTACTATCCAGTAAAAATGATAATTATTTGAGAAACTAAAAATTTGGACATTTTTTCAAGTGTAATTGTACCCATTTTTTGAGAATGACTGTGTAACCAAACACGTATGCAAGAAAATGATCTGAAGACAGACCCAATGGCCAATTTTGTGTCCGCGTCATGGTAAATCGTTCTAAATATTAAAAACACAGTAAGAGAGGAGTTTAGAAGTTGGCTAATCACTTTTCTTTCTTTCTCCGACATTTCTTTCATCTATGGTATTTGTTCATTCTATATTCTTTCTCTGTAATTAACTATCCTTACCAAATATGCCTAGAACATGGAAGAACATAAATAATAAACATAAATAAGGCGATAAACATAAATCCTCTAGATTAATAATCATGTCATTTGAATGGTTGGATGCCTTGGTCTCTTGTTTGCGTTTAGTTGTGAAGATATGCAGTCGTTGCATGTTGCAGGTCGGTTGTCCCGCACAGAAGTCGTAGCTATGTTAATGATAATAAGCATGGTTTAAACCCTTGTGCTGCTTTGTACGACTCAAGAAACAATATCAAGATCAGACTGCACAGAAAGTGTAGTCTGATCTTGGATCTCTACTTATCCGTTTGGTTCTGGGAGGGCACTTTTTATCAATGTTTTCAAAAGCTGTATGCTGGTGGTATTGGGGATGTGGACTCTACGAAAATTTAATGAGTGGGAAAACCAAAAATAACTATAGTGGGAAATAAGTATCAATTAAGTCCGAGGTATTTCCTAGTATTTCTTCTTAGATAGATTAATTTATATTCAGTCACTGCACATATTTCCTGTTTTATGAATAAAATTTATTCATGAAACAGGAAACATGTGCAGTGATTCAATATAAATTCATCTATCTAAGAAGAAATACTAGGAAATACCTCAGACTTGATTGTGTTTTGTGGGTGGTGATAAAGCAACAAAATGTTGAAAAAGATGTAAAGTACCAGCTTTGCCGAGTCTTAAAGAGCCTGTCTAAAGGCGATAGCACGAAGTCCGATACACACTTTGACAAAATTAAATTCAAAGCCTAGGGAGAAAAGGTTAATTCACGATCAAATTTATCCTTAAAAAAAATCTGTAAACTTCCTAAAGTTTGCAAAATCACTGGGTTTTTAATTTAATTCTATTCAACTCCTATTAAAATCCTAGCTTTACGCCACAATAAAAATGATAATAAATGAACGGAATTAAAGAAAAAAAAAAAAAAAAAAAGAAATAACCTATTTAAAGTTTTAGTACTGGTCAACGATTTTCAAAAAATAAAATGGAGTCCTTGTTCTCACGAAATGCTCCAGCTTTTATACTGGTGTCTCCCGATTTGCGGGAATTTTGTGCACAAAGCTAAAACCTGTGGGAAATTACACATGTAGGTAGCAGCGTCTCAGGGACTGCATCCACATCTATAGATGCCTGGAACTTCACGAAGGAAAAAAATGCGTGCACAACGATGCAGTATTTCTGGAGCAGTTCACAGAAAAGGATATAGATCTAGTTTACAAAGCCATTTTCAATCAATCGTAAACTTCTAAAATGATTGATTTACCATATTGTAATACATAAATATCAAATTCAAAAGACAAGAGCGGGTAAAACTTTGCTGACAGATAAGCATCTTTGTGAAGGCGCCGACCAATAGCTGTAAATACCTACATAGAGCCCTGTGTAGTTTAAAAAAAACATAACGGGTATCGCGAGATTTTAGATAAAACGAGATGTGAAATATGGCAGGCAATACACAACGTGTGGGAACGTTCCAGGAATCAGCTTTCTCTTGCTACAAAAACCATAGTCAGGTAGTAAATTTAGGCTTAGTATCCACTCTGAGCCTACGAGATTATGGAGTCTGCATTTAGATGAAACAATTTAGACACAAGCTCGTAAGTATACCTTGTGTGACGATAACCGGGTCGCCACATTAAATTACCAAACAATCTTAAGTTTTAAAAAGCCCCGTGGAAACCAAACAATCCTTGTTTTTACGACACTGATATAAGTAGGCATTTCATTAAAGAAAATATTGCACCATTGGCGTCCCAATACAAATGCTTATCATTTGGTAAAAAAGTATATGTATAGGCAAGAGCTGCCCAGAGTGTAAATGCAGGGTTAGTTATAACCTGATAACCTGACCTTGGTGTAACCCAGATGATAATAATATTATGCAGCTTTCAAACTTTATCGTGTGACTGTTCATATTATTACCGTATTGAATTAGAATCATCTAATGTGGAATCCAAATCTACATTGTGGACAGTATTATCCACCTTTTAGCAAACGAATCGAAGACTTGACTCAAATGTCTTTGAAATGTTAGAAACGTTGTGGAATAAGAACAATTATGTTGTTCTCAACGCTCCAGAGTAGTTGCTTTTCTAGTAAAAATAGATCTACCTAAACAAAATAAAAGGGTCATAACTGTGTCAATAATATTTTGAGGATTACCTGCCCTTCTTGTATGGATCACCTTTCTTACAGCTGATAAGTAGCACAAGAAAACACCACATGGTGTTTAGAATTACATAACCATTAACCCTTTACCAAACGAAATTTTAGACTAGTCCAAATTGAAAGCACTTGAAGAGGACAAAATAAATGTAACTCAAAAATTGAAATTTGTCTTTGGCAGAGTAGAAAACATTGTGGAAAAATGAGAAAATGCTGGTTACCAGCATTTTCTCCTTTTCCTACAATGTTTTCAAAAGACTTCTGTCTCAGGCTCTTAATAACTAGGGATTGTTTGGTAAAGGGTGAAAGTGCCAAATACACAGGACATTTTCACTTTTTCAGACAAGAGTATGTCCAAGCATCTTTGCAAGCCAAGGCTGACAATTCGCTACGCTACTCTACCCTTGGTGGATCGAGCTTGATTTTTACATTCCCCCGATACGCTTTTTCATTGGATGCAGCCAGCTCTAACTGCAACGAATGAAATCGCTCGTAGTATTTCATCTTGATAAAAATAGAATAAGGTCGCTACCGTTCGAATAGAAGGTAAACATGGAAACCCATGTGGATGTCTGCTTATCACTTCATGTGTATTCGTAAGTGGTTTGTAAAACAATATTTCATTGGCTTTTAGAAATATGATGTAAAGGGGGGTAATAACCAGTATCTAATAGAGGGCGCATCGCAGGAATTCTCGAAATTGGGCTCAATCAGCCAAGGTAAGATCCACGTAGTGATTGTAACCTTGGCTGGCGAAGATGATGTCAAAGATGATGACAATTTCTTGTTTGTTTTTTTCTGTTGTTTTTCAGCAATATGGGCATTGTAGTTCAAGGATTAGACTGCATGTTTTGTGCAGTCTGATCTTGATCTAAACTGGCTGCAGAGGCAACTGTGGAGGTAAAAGACACATTACAGGTTAGTATGCTCTTTGCACAATGGACAAATCTTTAAAAGTATCATTGTTCAAGACACTTTGGCAGGCAGCAAATTCCAGACTTGTGAATGTTTAACTCAGTACCAAACGAAAAAATTTTAGACTGGTCCAAATTGAAAGCATTTGCAGACGACAAAATAAAAGTGACTGAAAATTTGAAATTTGTTTTGTGAAGGGTAGAAAACATTGTGGGAAAAGGAGAAAATGCTGGTTTACCAGCATTTTCTCCTTTTCCCACAATGTTTTCTAAGGGCTTCTGTCTCTGGGGCTTCAAAAGTAGGGATTGTGTGGTAATGGGTTAAAGGTATGGGTCAGTTGCAAATTTTATCTGGCTTAGTCAATAGGATGTTGTCTTTAAAGGGGTAGAAAACATAGGGAGAAAATGCATTTCAAACTCAAAGGCTTTCATCTTTGCGGTAAAAAAAGTTTTTACTGATGATTTGGGACAAAATTAAACAACATAAACAATTTGCATAAAGCGTCATATTTGAATTCTTATTTTACAGTAAACAATGCGTTCCATATAAACAAGTACATTAACATCGGCGAAAAACAGTACATCTTAAAAAGGAAAAGTGGAAGAGAAAATTTTAAAAAAGACAATTAAAACAACATAATAAAATCAAATTCAAAAAACAAAAGAAAGCTCAAAAGTAAACGGATAATTGCGCACAGAAAAGCACCTAAACTGATTACAGCACCGATTACAACGTTTGGTGGTTTTTTGCAGACTTTATAGATCAAGATCAGACTCCAGAGAATACTGCAGTCTGATATTTTGATCTACTCTGTCTAATACTGCGCAATTTATAAGCTGGGTTGTTATGGGAGACCACTCCTTCATGCATAGCTTCACCACAATTTAAAAGCAATAACTAAACAAGAGGACCATGATGGTCCTATATTGCTCACCTGAGTACGAAGCAGTAAAGGTCTATAATGAAGATAAATACCAAATATTGAGGTTCAAGGCCAAATGATAATGAAACAAGATTAGCAAATGGTCGCAACATATGCTCATCCCACCGGCAGCTGTCGAGGAGGTATAATAGTTGCAAAGGGCAGGCAATACAACAAACATGTTCACCAAGTCTCAAGTATCAAAGCTCTCCAAAGAATTTTAAAGTTTTCCTTTTTTGTTCCTATGTTTAGAACTTGTGACCCCCTGGGTGGGGCCAGTTTTGACCCCTGGGGCATCTTATGAACAAATTTGGTAGAGGTCCACTAGGAGATGCTACATACCAAATATCAAAGCTCTACACCTTCTAGTTTCAGAGAAAAAAGATTTTCAAAGATTTTGCTATTTTTTTCGTTCTGGTTGCCATGTCAACCAGACTTTTGGGTAGAATTCAATCTCTTGAGCAACTTTTGTAGAGCTTCACCTAAGGAACATCCCTGCCAAGTTTCATAGAGATTGGCCCAGTGGTTTAGGAGGAGAAGATGTTTAAAGAAATTGTGGACGACGCACGATAGACAGCGCACGACGGATGATGGACATTGGGCAATTACAAAAGCTCACTATGAGCACTTCATGCTCTGGTGAGCTAAAAACTGTGTTGGGGAGATATCTCTTTAGCTCAGTGGTTATGATATTAGTCTTATAACCCATTACTACACAATCCCTATTTTTGACAACCCTGAGAAAGAAGCCTTAAGAAAACATTGTGAGAAAAGGGAGAAAATGCTGGTAACCAGCATTTTCTCCTTTTCCAACAATGTTTTCTACCCTTCACAAAATAAATTTCAAATTTTCAGTCACTTTTATTTTGTCAACTGCAAATGCTTTCGGTTTGGACAAGCCTAAAATATTGTCGTTTAGTAATGAGTTAAACCTCTAAAAACGAGGATATTTGCCTGTCATGGGTTCGAATTCCGGCAGATAGGTTTGTATTTTAGCTATACATTTTGTTCATTAACTTTTTCCCAAACGACCAATTTTAGACCCTTCCAAACTCAAAGAGTTTGCAGAGGACAATTTCAAATTTGATAAAAATGGCAGAAAGTTCTCCAAATGGGTAGAAAACACTGTGGGAAAAGGAGAAATTGCTCGTAACGAGCAATTTCTCCATTTCCCACAGTGTTTTCAAAAGACTTGTACTGCAGACACGTAAAAACAAGGGCTTGTTTGGGAAAAGGTTAAATGTTTCTTTGTTACTGACATTATTGGTAAGGAGGTCCTTTCCACCCAGTAGTTTTCATGTATTTTCTACCCTGTTTTCTACCATTTTATGGGCAAATACCATCAATTGTGGAATGTTTACTTTGTTAACCCTTTAATCCATAGATACTCATTTCTATGCATTGTTTATAGTAGCCTTTGGAAAACATTGTGGCAATAGATGAAATTGCTCGTGACGAGCAATTTCACCTTTTGTCACAATGTTTTCTATGCTTTTGAAAGGTGTCATATACACATAGGAAATGGCTTCACCCTTGCTGTTATTTAGGGTCAATTAGAGATACCATAGAAATGCCTTATGGGGTAAAGGGTTAATGTAGTTGCCTTCAATATGGAAACATGTAAAAAATTTCACTGACTGGCATAGAGAATATAACTAACAAAAATGATTAAATACAATGTTTAAAAAAAACATTTATTACATATAGTTTAAAGAAAATTACTTCTCTGTATTTTTTTCTTTTTATTTTTGTTATGGCACACCAATCATTTTGACTATACTGTAAAAAAAAGAGAATTTTTTTCTTTAAATCTTATTTTGCCACGATTTTCCCTCAAGGTATTTAGGCTAAATAATTACACATACGCTACTGAATAAATGAAAGGAAAATTTCCACTTATTAGTAAAAACCGAAATATTTCCTTATCAACTTCATTTTCACTGGAAAGAAAATTGAAAGAAGAAAGTTAAAAAATGCTGGTCAGAGGCATTTTCTCCTTTTGCCAGAATATTTTCAAAAGACTTCTATCTCAGGGTCATCAACACCGGGCATTGCATGTTAACTGTTATCCTGCTAAACAACTAAAGTGAAATTTTCAAATTGGTAGTAAAAACCAAAATATTGATATTTCAAAGGTATATTTTGGAGAATAATAATTATCTCCTTAACAGACAGTGTAGATCCAAGATCAGACTGCACATTATGTGCAGTCTGATCTTGATCTACGCTGTTTGCCAAAGGTCAGTTAGTCGCCCTTAGCAGTCTAAGGGTTAAAAGGTTAGATGTATCACATATTTGCAAATTGGTCCTTTATCTGGAAAACTGTGTATCTGCATATCAACTCTTTACCAACATTTTTAGACCCATCAAAACTGAAAGCCTGTACAGCTGACAAAATCACTGTCTAAAAATCAAGGTATTTTGTTTTTCAAAAAGAAGAAAACATATTGGAAAATGTAGAGAAAATGCTGGTTACCAACATTTTCTCCTTTTTCCTGAATGATTTCAAAAGACTTCTTCCTTCGGGTCATTGAAAGTCTGAATTGTGTGGTAAAGGGTTTAGGTAAACTGAAATAATGATATCAGATACCATATGTGTAATATGTGTATGTAATATACAATGTGTCACGTGATATCATGTATGGAGATTATAGAATCTGATATACAATGAGATATGATATAGAATATATAGGATCTGACATGAGTTGGTGTGAAATAAAATCTTATCAACTCATGACCAAACAATAATATTTCAGGCTTGTCCAAACAGAAGGCATTTGCAGACGACAAAATAAAGTGACTGGAAATTTGAAATTTGTTTTGTGAGGGGTAGAAAACGTTGTGGGAAAAGGAGAAAATGCTGGTTACCAGCATTTTCTCCTTTCCCCACAGTTTTCTACAGGCTTCTTTCTCAGAGTCGTCAAAAGTAAGGATTGTGTAGTGATAAGTTTAAACGAGTCTACAAAAAACATTATCAATCCTTTATCAAACATTCCCTGTATACCTACTCACATAATATACTACTCAACATTTGCTATAGGCTAAGGCCCAGATCCAAAAAGGGCTCTATTTTTAATTTTTTTTCAATCCATCTAGTAGAAAAATTCAAATGGTACAGTGAGTTAGGATAGCCTATTAGAGTCACTTTAAGCATGGATGCCAGATCTGAAAGTGGTGCAGATTTTTTGTATATGCTAATAAACGTGCCCACCCAAAATGTGCCTATAACGTAAATTAAACTTTTCCTATGTTCACAAAAATGAAGCAAACAATGAAACAATGCAATCTTTTTCGCAAATCTTTTTAATTTAAAGTGCTCGTAAAAATCCACATTTATTTAAGACTTATACATGTATTAAATCAAGTCTGACTAATTTCACATACCGTAAAACACCCAATAAATGTTCCTAGCAAAATTAATTGAAACCAGTCTCTGAATTTTCAGTCTTCACATTGAATATGTTTATATTTCTGGCTAGATTTATTCACAATTTTGACTAGAGCTACTAGGACATACATACAGGAAAAAAATTAAGAAAAGTTATTGAGTTGTAGCACTTAGTACCGCAAAAATGATCCATTTATGAGTGCAACAGTATAATTTATTGTTGCACACTAACATTTGATTTCGTTATTTCATTACCGGTATATATTTATAACTGTAACCATAAGTATGCCAACACTGATATTTGGATATTTTCATTACTTAAGCTGCTTTATTTCTGTTGTTATTCTTACTCTCCTACTTTGTTACTCTATTTCACTGATGCAATAGGGGTTATGACTTGAAACAAGAGGGCCATGATGGTCCTGTATCGCTCCACTTGCTAATAAGTGAAAACACTACAAGCCAAACATTACAAATCCGGCCAACAATAGACATACAATAGGCTAAGGCCCAGGTCAAAAAAGGGCCCTATTTTTTCATCTATCTGTTTCTCTAGTCCACTGATGCAATAGGGGATCTAACTTGAAACAAGAAGGCCATGATGAACCTGTATCACTCCACTAGCTAATAAGTGAAAACACCACACGCCAAACATTACATCTCTGGCCAATTGGTTTTAAACTTGAAGGCATACATTTTTTTCTATAAAGTTCTACGAGAAGGTTTTTACCCCTTGACCCCTGGGCAAAGCCACTTTTGACCACAAAGCTATAATTACTTGAATCCTGGTGGAGGTCTATAAGATAAACCCACGTACCAAATAATACAGGATGTGAGGTTATACAAGATCATTTTCAAAGTTTCCTAAAATGAATGCCATGTAAAACATGAGACCCATGAAACAGGGCTAAATTTGGTAGCCCTAGGCCTTATTTTGGTTCGTAAAACGATCATTTAAAAAGTTTTTCACCACAAAAGCCCAGATAAAACTTGTGACCCCTGGTGTGGGGACAAAGCTATTATTAGGGCCCTCCTGGTAGAAGCCCACTAGATAAAGCTACATGCAAAATTTGGTAGTCCTAGGCTTGTGGTTATGTACAAGTAGAGTTTTGGCGGGGCCAATTTTGACTATTATTTGAAGGAACATGGTAGAGGTTCACTACATAAAACTACATGCCAAGTTTGGTAGCCCTAGGCCTTATGGTTTCGAATAGGAAGATTATCAAAGGTTTTCAATATTGTTCAGTTTTGTTACCATGGCAACCAGGCCAAATTTGACCCCATGGCTATAAGTTAGGCACCCTTGGTACACGCCCACTTGATAAAGATACATGCCAAATTTGGTATCCCAAGGCCCTATGGCCCGCCTGGGTGGTTCAGTGGTGAGCGTGTCGGACTCATGACCTGGTGGTTGTGAGTTCGATACCCGGTTGAGGTGAACTTTCTTCCTGGCGTATTTTTGCCTCCACCTCTGCTGCTCTGCTGAAGCATGTGAGAGAAGTAGTCAGTGGCTTTGGAAAGAAACTTGTGTTAGTACTGGTGTAAGAAAGCCAGGAAACACATGTGCGTCACCAACCGCCATGATATGACCTTAGCTGTTGAAGTAATGTTAAACCCAAATGCAACCAACCAATCAACCAAACAACCAAGGCCCTATGTCTAGGGATTAGAAGGATTTTAAAGTTTTCCCTATATAATCCCATATAAAACTTGTGACCCCCCGGGGGCGGGGCCAACTTTGACTCCAGGGCTATTATTTGAAGGGACATGGTAGAGGTTCACTACATAAAACTACATGCCAAGTTTGGTAGCCCCAGGCCTTATGGTTTCGGATAAGATTTTCAAAGGTTTTCAATATTGTTCAGTTTTGTTGCCATGGCAACCAGAGTTTTTGAAGGAATCAAATTCTTTCTAGTAATTCTGAAGAAGACCAAGGCAGGATCATTTCTGTAAAGTTTCATCAAAATTTGATGGGCAGTGTCAGAGAAGATGTCTGAAATATAAGTTAACGCACCCATAGACAGACGCAGGACGGACACCGGGCCATGACATAAGCCCGCTGGCCTTCATCCAGTGGAGCTAAAAACCTCTTGATGACTTAAAATTAACAAATGCACAGTTTATTGAGCGTAATTGTGATGTATGATCAATCATCAGCTTCTTTGTTAGCTGCATTGACAATACAGCTGCTTTGTGTGTGTGTGTATATATATATGTATGTGGGGTGTGTGGATTTGGGTGTTTTTCTTTTTTATTTTTGAAACGTCATGATGTAACGGATTTATTTCCTACACAACAAATCTTAACTAGTCAACAAGACAGTATTTTTTGTGCAAATGACTTTTCTCCATTTCATATGTAACTACTCAATTATTGTTTAGTTTGATTTTTCTCAAATAAAGGCACTAAGTACAAAACTTTTTTAACACTTTTATGTGTCTGCGCTGTAACATTTTGTGTCATTGCTGTAGCACATGTGTCGTTTGTCTAATAATGATAAAAACTGTTTATAAAAGGAAGCCACACCATTTAATTTAATAAAGGAAACTCTGGGAACAAAACGGAAAATAAAGTTACATTTTTAGTACAAACAGCTATGAATCATTTACTAAATCTATATAAGTTTTTCAAGGAATTAAAATACCCGGTAGTTGCAAAAAACTGATTTTTTCTGAAATATAACGTGCCAAAATTTTGTTCCAAAATACTCTATTTAAATAAAACAAATATGTGTTATACAGATGATTCAAAGTGAAACATCGCAATCTGACCTAAAAATATCTAATTTTCTAAATTAGAATGGGATTTCTTTTACTTTATAATTTCGTTACATGAAGGACATGTCGATGTGTTATGACTGGCATTGCATCGCCGTAGACAATTTTCAAGTGTGGAGTATGTATTTTTCGTGTGCAGTACATTCTGTTTGTACAGATAATAAACCTTATTAAACAAAAAAGATCCAACTTCATTTTAAACAAGAGCGGCAAATTGTCGCAAGATACGCCCGTCTTACCCCAAATTGTAAAGCTGGGGCATGCACCGGACAAAATTCAAGTATGAAAAACAACAAAAGGCAATAACACAAAAATTAAGCGAGCAAGAGTTATGATTCCTGTGTACTGCGCTCCCCCTTGATGAGATCTATCCACCCATGAAATTTCATAACCCTAGCTAGTACAGTTTTGGAGATATCCTCTGGACAAAATTCAAGTATGAAAAACGACAAAGGGCAATAACCCAAAAATTAAGCAAGCAAGAGTTATGATTTCTGTGCACTGCGCTTCCTCTTGATGAGATCTATCCACCCATGAAATTTCATAACCCTAGCTAGTATAGTTTTGGAGATATGCTCCTCAAATTTATATGCTTTTTTACATATGATGGGGGTTTTGTCCTAGGGGGCTTTTATCCTATGGGGGTTTTGTCCTAGGAGGGTTTTGTCCTGGGGTGGGGGTTGTCCTACACTTGAATTTTATATGGTGATACCTAGCAAATGTTGAGTAATATACGTCCACAAATAATGAATGAATGCACACAGTGTTATCTTGTAATCACATTAACTCTTTAGGCCTTTACCATACAATCCTCACTTGTAACGTTCATTGCAGTAAAAGCTTTGCAAACACTGTGGAAAAAATAGAGAATGCTAGAAAACACCATTTTCTCCTTTTTTCTAGCCTTTGAAAGACAAATTTCATGTTTTGTGTCACATCTAACCTATTGTCTGCAAATGCATAAATTTTGTTCTTTGGCAAAAAAAAAAAATAAGCTACATTCAATTTTTTATTCTGGTTAAACAGATCTACAGTATATCATCTGGTATAACATGGCATTTGAAAAATAATCATCTTTCTATCATGGTTTATCATTCAATAAACCACAGTTGTGAGTTATGAGGCATGCTTGTGAGTTATGAGGCACAATAAATAATCCATGAGGATTATTTATTGTGCCTCATAACTTACAACTGTGGTTTATTGAACGATAAACCACAATAGAAGATTATTTCGATTCTAACATGACCAATCCTATATGACAGGAAAACAAGTTCATTCTTAGAGTAAAAACGCGAATGTTGGAAAACAGTATGTGATAAATGAGAATTTCCAATCAGTTTGACTGTATGTGCATTTCTACTCTCATTGTGAACAAAAAAATGGCAAGAAACTTCATGAAATTCTATTATGCTTCACTGGAAGACAAAATAAATTGCAGGGTTTAGTCTTGGATACCAAAAAAAAAACTGTTACATATACCACATTCAGTGTTGTGCCTAGGCCGCGGGATTGCGGGATTCCCGCAATTTTTTTAACAATGTCCCTTAAAATTTAAGCCATTGCTGGATGTCGGGCGCGCTCACGAAAATCCGACGAATTTTCCTTATCTGGAGTCCATTTCGGTATTTACATACATTGCGTTAATTACAATGGGCACCTGCACAACGTAGACTGTGACCGCGGAATTTAATGAGATTAAGTCGCTTAGGGAAATCCGATATTTAAACCAGTCTTACTGTTGTCAATAAAACAATATGGCGAAACGCCGGATGCGGTTGACCGACTTTATGTCGGGAAAGGTTAAAAATAGTAAAGTTGCAGACGAAATTGAATTACAGAGGACTGTGAAAACCCCGAATCGATCGGGGCTTGTTCGACCTCCGGAACAAGTAAGAAAAAGGACAGAACATTTCAGAAAAAATCGGCTCATAAAATTTCCCTGGTTACAAGAGTCGGATGGAAGTATGAAATGTGTCCCCTAGATTTTTCTAGTGTCCCCTTGAAATTAAGGTAGGGGGACATCTGTGTCCCCCAAAAATTTTGGCCTAGGCACAACACTGCACATTCTATTTTCATACACAAACAACTTTCATTGACTTATAAATCTTCATTCTGTGACTTAAATATTTCAAATTGGTACAATGAAGAAACTTCGATTCCAGTGAATCTCTTTCGGGTGGAGAGTCACATGGTTTTAGTATACATAGATTGCACATAAAAATGGTTGAATTTGACAAAAAGCTGAGGTAATGACTCTACCTGCCATTTGTTTTTAATTTTAGTGATCAATCTATTAATCATATTATTATAGTGAACTTATATCCTCTGTCTTGCAATTTTCAGAGATGAGCCAAAAAATAAGTTCTTTGGAGAAGAACAATATAAGCTTTGCTTTAGCTCTAATCCATTTCGTCAGTTATTCTTTGTTATTCTGTTGAATTGTCTTTAAATATTTGTAATTAATTGACGAATAAAATACATGTATGTTTAAACTAAACTAAAAAACTAACAAAAGCATAACATGAGAGTGCCAATACCTGGCTGTAGCTGCTTTTAGTGAAAACTTTAATCCTTTACAAAATAAAGCCTGGATTTTACAGCTGTGAGGTTGAAGGCATTTGACAACACTATGGAAAAAGGAGAAAATGCTCATTATGAGCATTTTCCCCAGTGTTTTCTTCCCTAACAGATCATAATACCACCATTTTGGCCTTTCTTAATTTGTCATCTGCAAACTTTTCTATTTCAGCAGACCAAAATTACCTCATCTGGTAAAGAGTTCAGTTGAAAAAGAGGCAAAAAATATTTTGATGGTTACTTCCCTGTTGCTTGGGTTCGGGTTCCTTCCCTGTTGCTTGGGTTCATCTTGTGATAGTTAACAACAAGTCCTAGTTTGAAGTAAATGGCAGAAACACAAACTTTAAGATAGATTATAACATGTAAAAGTTTTTTGAAAGTTGAAAATGGGTAGATGATGTGAAAAGTAATTGGATAGTTACCTGTCCCTGATTTATGGGTTCCTTTTTTGATTGTTAACTCATTACCAAACAACAGAAATTTAGGTTTGTCCAAGATAAAAGTGACTGAAAATTTGAAATTTGTTTTGTGAAGGGCAGAAAACATGTGGAAAAAGGAGAAAATGCTGATAACCAGCATTTTCTCCTTTTCCCACAATTTTTCTAAAAGGATTCTTTCTCAGGATTGTCAAAAGTAGGGATTTTGAGGTAATGTGTTAAAAGTAAAAGCTAGCCCAAGTTTGACAAAATCAGAGCATGTCAAAGGTTTTGCATAACAATGATATAGACGACTACGACAATACCTTGATGTTTCTTTATAAAAACAAAAAACAGCAGAGCTAAACACCAAAACCATATGATTCTCCACTTTTTCTTCTAATTAGCTCTTTACCAAATGACAAAATGTTAGAATGAATCAAAATGAAAGCTGTTGCAGATGACAACATAAACGGAACTCAAAAATTGAAACTTGTTTCAAGCAGGGTGGGAAAAAGAGAAAATGCTGGTAACCAGCATTTTCTCCTTTTTCTACAATTTTTTCAAATGGCTTCTATCTCAGGGTCTTAAAAACCTGGGATTGTTTGGGAAAGGGTTGAAACTTGTGTGATCATAAATGACAAGGCTGCATCTGATACAGCAATAAGCACGAACATCTTCGGAATTTTATCCAATCACAAATGGTGAATCTAGGCAAGAAAACCCACTGAAGAGACCTCCCTCATTGGCTTCTAGAGGCTTTGTCCTTAGTAAATAACCACATTCAACATTGACCAGTTCCTTTGTTGGGGTTCTAAAATGAGAGAAAGAATACAATTAATAATCTGAAATATATTAGCCACACTCTGAGAAAGAGGTTTACTGTATTTGGAAATATTATCAAACAGGTCTGCCTGCGCAGTGTGTGGACACAAACCAAGGTCAATAGTTTTCGCTGTTAGTAAGTTTTTGCATGTCCCCTAACCATCCTACCTCAAAATTCACTCATGATTTTATAGATCACGTTTTCAAAAGCTGTCATCCTAAAGGTTGTTAAAACATGGGATAGTGTGGTAAAGGGTGCTCAGCCATATTTACTGTTTGAAAGAATGGTATATCTCTCGTTTGTCAACAGTACATGTATTTTAGTCCTGTCATAGTAACATCTCTCCTATATATTGTCAGAGTTACACCAGTAGAGTGCAGCTTGGCTGAAGAGGGGCATGCCCATACCAAAATTGTTTGGGAATTTCTGCTGTCCATATTACAGGTTTCTTTTCTGATAATGAACCTAATTCTTTTCAAAACAATAAATTTGTGACTTTTCCATATCAAAACACAAAGACTGATACAAATGTCCTGAACATTGTTGTGTCGTAGGAAAGAAAACATTGTGGTGGGAAAAGGAGTAAATGCTGGCCACCAGCATTTTCTCCTGTTACCACAATATTTTCTGTAGATTTTTTTTTTTTGTGTCTGAATTGTGTGGTAAAAAATTAATAATTGGCCTGAGCTTGCATTAAGTAACAGTATCTTCAGTTAAACCTTTACCACACAACAATATTTAAGACCTGTCTGAATTGAAAGCATTTGCAGATGACAATTTTGAGGGATAGGGTCAAAATGGCCCAATTCCGAAACGGCCCAGTCCAAAACGGCCCACTTTACCAAAACGGCCCACAAATATGGGTACCAAAACGGTCCACTTTTCAGATATGGTCAAATCATGGTTTGATTTACATATTAATTTCACCCTAACCTTTTCTGTTAATTTCATTTAATTATACTAAATAAATGTCGCTCTATGTATACATATAAAATAAAAGATGAAATATGACCGGATTTGTTTGTTGTTATTTTTAACACGTTACGTGCTTCTTCCTCAGATACTTTTTTCTTATCTAATTAACACCTGACGGTCACAAACTTGTTTAGGAAGGTTTCAAACACAGGTGTTTGATACTGTTTTGTAAGTTTTTTTTTTTTATATATCAAGTTCAAGAGGTAAATAAAAGATGATTGTAGGAAAGAAAGTATCAGGAAAAAAAGAAGAATCGGGAAAAAAGTATCAGTTCCCAAAAAGCAGACTAAGCTAATAATTATGTTGTTTGTGATAGATATTTGGTTGATAGGTTTTATTGACTTTGAATAGAAAAAATGAGATATTTGTACATTTGTTTTTTACTTTTTCTGGCCTTAGATTAGGAAGAAATGTAGTTGATACCTACAAAGGATTGTGAAATAACAATAGTCATTAAAATGTTTTTAACTTGTGCAAGTTCATTTGTGTAATTGATTTATTTTCATAATTTTCTACCTGTATAATCCTAATCAAGGTCCAATTTTGACTTTGATGAAGTCACCGATTATGCCAACGTGTTAAGAATATGCATGTTGTCTTTAATCCTTGTCTTTAATCAGCATTTAATTTCATCTCTGATTGATATTTAACTTTTATTTCACTCACAGCTAGTATTCAAGAGACATTTAAAAACCTGTGAAAGCATTGTAGGTAAAAGAGAAAGTGTTTCAATGTAGCATTTAGGGTGTGCTAAAATGTCATAAATTAATTACATGAAGTATCAAATTCATAAATATATGATTTAAAATAAATATTGATTAAGAATCACAACTTTGACAGACACTGATTTTTTTTTTCTTGATACTTTCTTTCCTAGCAAAAATTTATTCTTTTTTTCCCAATACATTTTTTCCTGATACTATCTTTTCGATTGCCATAAAAGATGTAGATTTAATTCAGCCTGTGCGTTATATCCTTCCAATCGTCTTATGCTCCAGTTTATTCTATTTTTATTTAAAACTGACCTGAAAAAAAAGGGCTAGAAAACTACATTGATTTCTTCTCCAAATACATGTATCTGGGCGAGATGATCGAACAAATACATGAAAACTTGCATATATAATAAAAAAAACATTACGTACAGATTCCATTTCTTAAGAATAAAGCAAGAAAAAAAGTGGGCCGTTTCGGTTGTGGGCCGTTTCGGTTTTGGGCCGTTTCGGTATTGGGCCGTTTTGGAAGTGGGCCGTTTTGACCCCAATTCCAATTTTGATATGGCTTAATGATACGATTTTTGTTTGATAGGGTAGAAAACATTGTGGGAAAAGAAGAAAAAATGCTGGATACCAGCATTTTCTCCTTTTCCCACAATGTTTTCAAAAGGCTTCTTCTTCAGGGTCGGTAAAAGTCGGCATTGTATGGTAAAGGGTTAAGACAGGGTTAGATATGATGTTTTCCAATTTTTTTTATGACAAAGCAGATGACATTAGGAATCTGACATACATGCAACCAAACATTTTTCTGTATGGGGGGGGGGGGGGGTGGGGTGGCTTATATCCTGAATAATCAAAAGGGAAAAAAGAAAAGAAAACATTTAAAAATCATGTAAAACATACCCTATATGGACACCAAAAATTCCTAGCTCACTAACAACATTGGTCTTGTTGGAATCCAAACCAACCCTTATCAAACGGTTTCTATGGCAATGGGCTT
The DNA here is from genome assembly GCA_943736015.1 of Tridacna crocea. Taxonomy (NCBI): domain Eukaryota; kingdom Metazoa; phylum Mollusca; class Bivalvia; order Cardiida; family Cardiidae; genus Tridacna; species Tridacna crocea. The sequence goes on along the minus strand of OX031068.1, from coordinate 17,002,126 downwards.
GTATTCGGTCCATCAGAATCCATGATGATGCATCTGATATCTTGTCAATTTGCCCTAAAAGCTCCTCTCCAAAGAGATTGTTTCCTGCATTGTTTTTCAAATAAAATATGCCATGTTTGTAACGATAGCAGTACTTTAGGATACTCATGATATGTTGAAGTTAACTCTTTACTTTTGTTTACCAATTGCATTATGGGCTACCTGTTGTTATTGTTGTTAAAATAGACACCCTCTATAAAAAAATCCTGACAAAGACTCTAGGACAGTAAGCCTCTGAAAAATATCATGGGAAAAAGAAAAAATGCTGTTGTTTTTTTCTGAGTTTTATCAGTAATCTGCATTTTTTTTCCTTTTTCTGAATGTTTTCTTGCCATGATCATCACAGGTACATTTATTAGAAAAAAATGTTTTTAAATTTGTTACTTTGGCCCTGTCGAAAACATACTTGACTTAGGATCCTAGCATTGTTAATCTGAACTTAACCATTTCCCAAATGACAAAAAACAACTGGTCCCAATTGAAAGCAATTGCAGACGACAAAATAAACGTAACTCAGAAATTGAAATTTGTTTCCAGCCGGGTTTAATACACTGGAGAAAAAGGAAAAAATGCAAGTTACTGGTATTTTCTCCATTTCCCACAATATTTTCAAAAAGCTTCTATCTCAGGGTCATAAAAACCAAGGACTATTTGGTAAAGGGTTAAGCAAAGTTAAACTCTTTTTATCTTTTCCAGATCAAAAAATTCTATGCTTATCCAAATTCAAATTCTTCTAAGAATTAACGGTGGTCAATGCAATAGGATTTGTTCCCTTCCCACCACTGAATATTTTGTTTGAACTACATATAGGTGGAGAAGGCTACAAGGAATTGGAAATAAATCCATGTGTAATACTGGTTTCAGTTTAAACATATTTATTTTACATCGATTGAGAAACAAGTTCTGACAACTTATACTAATCTCTCTTGATTCCGCTTCCTGGGAACTACACCAGTACTTGCGCCGAATGTGTGGGCCAATGAAAAATCCCAAAGTTGACACCTGCTTCTGGGTATCGAACTCAGGACCTTCAGGTTATGAGGCCAACACTCTGCCTCACGACGATGACACCACCGGTTTTAGAAACTCATGGACAGGTGCACTTGCTACTTGAAAATGGGTAAGGCTAAAACTAACAAACAAAAATTTTCAAAGTTACCTGTAGAAAAATTTGTTTTAACCCTTTACTCCATAGATACTCATTTCTACGCACTGCTTATTGGAGCCTTTGAAAACATTGTGGCAAAAGGTGAAATTGCTCGTAATGAGCAATTTCACCTTTTGTCACAATGTTTTCTATGCTATCAAAAGGTGTCATGTACACATCAGAAATGGCTTCATCCTTGCTGTTATTTAGGGTCAATTTGAGATACCTTAGAAATGCCTTATGGGGTAAAGGGTTAAGAGGTACATGTACATGTAATTATTAAAAATAATTAACTTACCCCCTCCCTCTCTTTGGGGTTTCAGAACGTATCTTTCTGGATTTGCTTTGGCTTTTTCTACCACATCTTTTCCCTTTAAGAGATTATATTTATTCTGGTAACTTCCATGTTTCTTCTAATTCATGGATTTTTGTAGATGTAGCATAATGCTAAATGTTTCATATGACAGTTTAATACTATCTCTTTACCACACTATCCCAACTTTTAACTCTTTTCCACACGACACAATTTTAGACTGGTTCAAATTGAAAACATTTGCAGACAACAAATAAAGGTGACTGAAAAAGTGAAATTTGTTCTGGGTAGGATAGAAAACACTGTGGGAAAAGGAGAAAATGCTGGTTACCAGCATTTTCTCCTTTTCCTACCGCGTTTTCAAAAGGCTTCTTTCTCAGGGGCGTCAAAAGTAGGGATTGTGTGGAAAAGGTTTAATGACCCTGAGAAAGAAGTCTAAAGGAAACATTGTGGGTAAAGGAGAAAATGCTGGTAACCAGCATTTTCTCCTTTTCCCACGTTTTATACCTTTTCCAAATTAAATTTCAATTTATGATTCACATTTATTTTGTATGGAAATGCTTTCTTCTTGGACTAGTCTAAATTTTTTTCATTTGGTAAAGACTTAAAAGTAAAATTAGAACTCATAGAAACTTTATCTTCTGTGATTCAGATTACTCAAGCAAGTCAATCACCATGACCAAGCAGCCTCTAAAACATGGACAAAAAGTTTAACCCTTTACCACACTATCCTGTCTATTTACGACCTTGGGAAAGAATACTTTTGAAAACATTGTGGGAAAAGGAGAAAATGCTGGTAACCAGCATTTTCTCCTTTCCCCACAATGTTTTATACCCTGCTGGAGACAAATCTCAATTTTAGAGTTTTGTTTATTTTGTGATCTGCAAGTGCTTTCGATTTGGACCTGTCTTAAATTTTGTCGTTTGGTAAAAAGGTAATGCATCTTCACAGGGTATTATTCCAAGCAAGTTACACCGTAATTACTGATCCGTAAAATTCATTCACACGTACATTTAACTCATTGCCAAACGACATAATTTTACATTTGTCCAAATCGAAAGCATTTGCAGACGACAAAGTAAAAGTGACTGAAAATTTGAAATTCGTTTTGTGAAGGGTAGAAAACATTGTGGGAAAAGGAGTAAATGCTGGTTACCAGCATTTTCTTCTTTTCCCAAAATGTTTTCTAAAGGCTTTTTTCTCAGGGGCGTCAAAAGTAGGGATTGTGTTTTAATGGGTTAACTCTTTCCCAAACAACAACATGTTAGACGAATTCAATTTGAAAGCACTTGCAGATGACAAAATTTATATGGTACAAATGATGGGATTTGACTCAGATAGTCTAGAAAACATTGCGAAAAAAAGGAGAAAATGCTGGTTATCAGCATTTTCTCCTTTTTCCACAATGTTTTCAAAAGGCTTTTTTTCCAGGGGAATTTTTGGTAAACTGTTAACTGCATTAAATTTTGTAGCTAGAGGGGTCCTTGGACATGTAAGAATTTACAAATAGCAAAAAAGGTACAACTAATGTCAGCCTGTACCAAATGCACTTGTTAACACCAAATGCACCTGCTAACATTGTTTGATAGTTTGTGCAGATGCATTAAAGGTGGCCCTTCAGATTTTGGGACGAAAATTTTACAAAAATGTAAAAAAATCATCCTTAAACTCCCAAAATCTTTTAATTTGCGCTCATAAAACCCCAGTCTTCCAAAACCTCCCGACAACACAAGAAATTAGAGATTTACTACGGCCCAGGTTGACAACAATGGGAGACACATTCTATTATTAGATGATAAATTCTCTCATTTACATACAGGAATACACAGACAAAGTTTTAAACATAGCGTCCGAAGAAGACATTATGGAAAATAATTATTACATGTTTGTAATGGTATGAATTTATGTGTTATTAGTCACGTGCGAGTCACTTGATATTCCCACAGTGCTTTTTTGGCACTAAATCACAATCAAATTTTTTTTTTGTAATTTTATGAGTCTTAATTACTGATGATTGGTATTATTTTTTCATATAATTTTCAGTGATATATATATTTTTTTAATTTGGTGAGATGTAAAAATTCTAAATACCCACCTTTAAGCCTCATTTTCACAGAGCATGGCTCATGTATGTAGAGACATCAAATTAAACTTTGGAGGGAAAAACCTACCCCTCTCCTCCCCGCCAAAAAAAAGAGGTTTAAAACGGAGAAGTCTTGTGCACTTACCTGATCGAGTACAACTTGTCCAACAAAAGTTTTCTTCATATCTGTAACAATAGCTGGGTCATCAATAAACTGTTCTAAAACCCCCGGCTCTGATAACACTTGCTGCACTTTCTTGCATCCGGCTAAGTGCAGGGCAACAGAGGGACACTTTATTGCTATGGATCTTTCCATTTTCAGTCTAAGATCGAAATCCTATAATCAGAAAATATATGAAGGAAATATAAAGGATATTTCTTTTTTTTAAGGGAAAAGATTAAAATTTATTTCACTGAGTGAACATCATCGAAAATATTTTCACAAGTCGCACAGCCACCAGTGAAAATATTACCAATGACGTTCACAGGTGAAAAAAAAAAATAACCATCTTTCAACAAAACCCACCAAATATTCTATTTATTTCATGCTTTTAACCCTTTCTGGGGAGAACTTAATCAAAATCCAGTATAGCTTTTTAGAGTTATTCCCCATGGTGTACCATCCTCCTCATAGAAATGCATTACAATATTACATCATGCAACCACAAGTGAAAATATTACTGATGATGTTCACAAGATGAAATAAATTTTGATCTTTCACCAAACCCCCCCAAATATTCTGTTTATCTCATGCTTTTAACCCTTTCTGGGAGTAACTTAATCAAAATCCAGTACATTTTTTTTTTGTTATGCCCCTTGGCATACCCCCTCCTATTAGCAATGCATTACAATATTACATCAAGCGCGAGAGCTTCACAAAGCAGTGCATAATATGCTTGAAGGGGCTTGTCAGTGAAATGGATTAGAATCTAGAACACCTGTAGATATCCACATTCTAAAGTTACATACACAACTACACATGATAGAGATTCGTTGTAGTAAGTTTCAACTTATCCTAATGAAAACTGTAGGAGGAGTTGCGCTCACAAGAAATTGCTAACAGATAGACGGACGACCGGGACAAAAACATAATACAACTCTTCTGGTGTATAAAAATCAACAATATCAATAGCTTAACTCATTACCACACGACAAAATTTTAGACTGGTTCAAATTGAAAGCAATTGCAGACGACAAAATAAAGGTGATTGAAAAATTGAAATTAGATCTGGGAAGGATAGAAAACACTGTGGGAAAAGGAGAAAATGCTGGTTACCAGCATTTTCTCCTTTTCCTACAGTGTTTTCAAAAGGCTTCTTTCTCAGGGGCGTCAAAAGTAGGGATTGAGTGGTAATGGGTTAACCCTTTACCATACAATCCCGACTTTTAACAACCCTGAGAAAGAAGCCTATTGAAAACATAGAGGGAACAGGAGAAAATGCTGGTAACCAGCATTTTCTCCTTTTCGCACAATGTTTTCTACTCTGCTTCAGTCAAGTTTCAATTTTTGAGTCACATTTATTTTATCGTCTCCAAATGCTTTCAATTTGGACAAACCTAAAATTTTGTCATTTGGTAATAAGTTAACCCTTTACCTGATATGCCAATTTGAGGCTCTTACATTTCAGCAGCAAATAAAGATATAGTGTCAAAAATATGGACAAATGAGGATACAAATATCTTATTAAGTGGTAAACATTGTGGGAAAAGGATAAATTGCTTGTTACCAGCTATTTCTCCTTTTCCCCACAATGTTTTCAAAAGCTGTCTGTTGTTAATACGTCAAAATAAGAATCTATGGAGTAAAGGGTTAAATAAGAAAAACAAATGATTACTTTTTTGGTGGGATAATGCTTTGGTGAATATCCATGTCTGTAGTACACAACTGCAACCTCTCTGTCTTGTCTGTAACAGAAATACAAGATGATAAAATATTGGTCCAAGGAAATCAATGTCTTATTAAACCTTTACCACACAATCCTGGCTTTTAACGACTGGGAGAAAGTTGTGTTTTGAAAACATTGTGGGAAATCAGAGTCTTATTAAACCTTTACCACACAATCCAGGCTTTAAATGACCTTGAGAATGATGCATTTTGAAAACATGGTGTGAAAAGGAGAAAATGCTGGTGACCAGCATTGTCTCCTTTTCCCATAATGTTTTCTACCATTCCCCTAAACAAACTTTAATTTTTGAGTCATGATTAATTCTGTTGTCTGCAACTGCTTTCAATTACCACACAATCCCAGCTTTTAACGACCTTGAGAAAGATGCATTTTAACCCATTACCAACAACAATATTTTAGACTGGTCCAAATTGAAAGCATTTGCAGATGACAAAATAAAAGTGACTGAAAATCTGAAATTTGTTTTGTGAAGGATAGAAAACATTGTGGGAAAAGGAGAAAATGCAAGTAACCAGCATTTTCTCCTTTTCCCACAATGTTTTCTAAAGGCTTCTTTGTCAGGGGCGTCAAAAGTAGGGATTGTGTGGTAATGGGTTAAAAACATTGTGGGAAGAGGAGAAAGTGCTGATAGCCAGCATTTCATACTTTTCCCACAATGTTTTCTACCCTTCCCAAAACAAACTTTAATTTTTTCAGTCACATTAAGTTTGTTGTCAAATGCTTTCAATTTGGAAGAGTCTACAATGTTGTTATTGGTAAAGAATTAACCCATTACCACACAATCCCTAATTTTGACGCCCCTGAGAAAGAAGCCTTTAGAAAACATTGTGGGAAAAGGAGAAAATGCTGGTAACCAGCATTTTCTCCTTTTCCCACAATGTTTTCTACCCTTCACAAAACAAATTTTAAATTTTTAGTCACTTTTATTTTGTCATCTGCAAATGCTTTCGATTTGGACAAGCGTAAAATTTTGTCGTTTGGTAAAGAGTTAAGGACAATTGGCATTCCAGATAGGATCAGACATAAATTGGTGTTTAAAATTTTATAAAACAACTCTCGGAACAATGTCTATAAACCTTTACCACACAAACTTGAGTATTGACGACTACGTGAAAAAAGTCTTTTGAAAACATTGTGGGAACATGAGAAAATGCTGATAAACAGCATTTTCTCATTTTCCCACATTGTTTACTACCCTACCACAGACAAATTCTATCATATGAGGCACATTAAAACTGCCATCTGCAAATGTTTTCAATTTGGACAAGTCTTTCTTACACTGTGTGAAAATGCAAAGTGGTTTCCTATAAAAATTTGATTTGGTTTTTAGACACAAAGTTTTCAAACATGTCAAGGGTGTTATCAACATAAATATTCTGACTATGTCCCACTGAAAATGTGGCCTTTATGAATTTGTCATTTGGTAAAGAGTTAAGATATAATTTTCTACAATGTTTGGAAAAAGTTAAAATTATGTAGGGGTAGAGATCAACTTACACAAAAAGTTCCTTGTTGTTTGTTAACCTAGATTGCAAATGAAGTTCTTCAAATGTTCTGTATAGAACTAACACATTTGGGTTGATGTTGAAGATATCTCTCTCCACCCACCGCTGGTCAGGGGTGTTTGGTTCAGGTACACCCACAACAAACAATATCACAGATCTGCAAATAAATGACCACCACATGTTGAAGCCACAGCTATTCGTGGTGGTGGGCTTGGGTACATCCACAAAAGACAATATTTTGGATTTTATACACAAACTATCACATACTAGTATTATGTAAGCTATCACATATTAGATCCCATGTTATGTTAGGCTGATGGAGGATATATCAAACCAATATATACCATGTGTGGTGGACTTTGGTATACAGAAAATGAACAATATAACACATTTAACCCATTACCACACAATCCCTACTTTTGACGCCCCTGAGAAAGAAGCCTTTAGAAAACATTGTGGGAAAAGGAGAAAATGCTGGTAACCAGCATTTTCTCCTTTTCCCACAATGTTTTCTACCCTTCACAAAACAAATTACAAATTTTCAGTCACTTTTATTTTGTCGTCTGCAAATGCTTTCATTTTGGGCTAGTCTAAAATATTGTCGTTTGGTAATGAGTTAAATACAGATTATTACATGTATTTATCATATGTCATTTCTCATGTTGCACGAGTGACCTCACACATGATTTTGAATGCTAGATTTGGATTATACCAATTGTTACACCAAATGGTGTTGTAAAAACGTAAACCCCGACCCAAGACTTGTCACAATTATTGGCCTTTGGGCACTCTCAATGAACAATATCACAGATCTGAAAACAAGCATCTTAGGTCATGCAAGTCACCAAAATGTCAATATAACAGATAACCAGCATTTTCTCCTTTTCCCAAGATACTTTCATCCCTTCTTTGGAGTCATATTCATATTGTCATTGGCGAGCACTTTAAATTTGGACAAGTCTACCATTCTGTCATCTGGTCAAGAATTTAACAGTGTTTTCTAGGTGTTCAACACATCAAAACATCTAGAATACTTCTGATTTATCATCTTCAAACCTTCTCAATATATAAAGTCTACAACTCTATCAATCTTTGTCTGGTAAAAAGGTTATTAAATGTGATAAATGACACAGGTTTGACTCTACCTACTTTGGTTTACTGTACAATTCCCATGCTTTATATAAACCTTGGGCTAGTCCTATGGTTGGACGATTGTCGGGCAGCTGTAATAGAAAAAAAAAAACTATAGCTGTCACTGAATGTGACTTAATACCCCCGCTTTGACAGAAACAGGCAATTTAACAAAAGATTTTGTAAGTTAAAGGGGAGATTACCCTTGAATCATAGGGAGTAAATGATTAAAACCTGTGTCGTGCACAACTTCAGTATACGATTAATTCATCAACAAACTTTTAATACAATAGCAGCAAAACTGTATGAGTTCATGACACAAAATTACTATTATTTTGTACACAGACCGACACAGGGACAGATGGGCTGATTACATTTGTTTTGCGGGTTTATAATAAAAGGACACTAGTGTGTTTCCACACACAATATTCTTTCAGTTCATTTAGAGATGCCGAGCCCAAGTAGTATAGTCTGTCATGTACAGGACTTGAAAAACAGGGGTCACTAGTTTGAACCCCAAACTTGGACAATTTCTTTCTGAAGATGGATTATAGTTGATGCAATACGACTTGTTCCTCTGTCACCAGTAATCATTATTTTGATGATGGTTATGTGAGAAAGCAGCCAGTGGCTTGGGAAGAATTCAAGAAAAACATCAATAGGTTTACTGGCAGCTGCGAAATACTTGTAGCTAAATTAATGTGAAATATGGCTTTAAAGACTGCTGCTAAATAGCTGCATTAGTGTGAGGTATGGTTTTAACCTTTTACCACAAAATCCCAACTTTTAACGACCCTGAGAAAGACAACTTCTGAAAACATGGTGGGAAAAGGGGGAAATGCTGGTAACCAGCATTTTCTCCTTTTCCCACAATGTACTTCTCTTCCCCCCACCTGCAAAAAAGCTGAATAAGAGAGAAATATGCCTTTAACAACTGCTGCTAAATAGCTGCATTAGTGTGAAACATGTCTTTAAAGACTGCTGCTAAATAGCTGAATTAGTGTGAAATATGTCTTTAAAGACTGCTGCTAAATAGCTGAATTAATGTGAAATATGCCTGCTGCTGCTAAGTAGGTGAATAAATAAGAAATATGGCTTTCAAGACTGCTGCTAAATAGCTGAATTAATGTAAAATAAGGCTTTAAAGTAGGGATGGCAACGGTTAATTGGTTAACCGATCGAATGACCAAATAACCAGTTAGGAAATCGGAAACCGGTTAACCAGAAACAAAATAATATATTTTATCAAAAGTTTACCAAAATATATCATTATAGTGAAAAAAAATACAAGGTTAACTTTGCCGGTTCTAACAACCACAACTGCATCATATGCACATCCATGTCGCCAAGACGTGGCGAAGGTGTGATACACAGTTTGACATGTCTGTGCAATAAACAATTTTAATCTGCTAATTGGTCCCCAGTCTCCGATAGTAAACAATCACAAACAGATATCCTCTTCGAATCAAAGGCACTGGTTTAAATCGTAAATAATTTGGAAGTTTTCATTTAGTGCCCGCCCCCAATCAAATGTATGTATGGATTGACCAATCAACGTAAGAGAGATTGAAATTAACAGTCAATAAAACTGTGGTCAAGCACACAAAGCGATTTCTCTTCGTTCGTTCATTATCAGTTCGATAAGTATCTTCGAAAATCATAATTTGGTGCAGAGGCTTTTGAGTTTGGAAGGGTCTAAAATTTGAACCTGATAGTTTGGCAATGGTTAACACCCAATTCACTTAGCCACTTAGCAATGGCCCCTTCATTTGACGATCAATAACTACACTATCATCTGCATTAAAAGTCTGCTATATTAATATATATGGAAATTTACAGGTCAAAATCATTAAAAAAATTAAAAGACGGTCTGAAGTGACTCTGATCGGATAATGTCCAAAGGAACATTATGTTCTGCCATGGGTTTCCGTATTTTTTGCACGAGCATTTTCTAATGTGTGTTAATTTATGGATAGGTATTGCCTGATTTGACAATAATATATTAATAGCGGTAGCAAGTAACTTCAAATCCTGGTATTTTACTCAAGTTAACCAGATATTTTTTTTCTTTCTTTTTCCTGATGTGAGGTCTTGCGTGAAACCAAACTATGTTATGTGAATTTCAGTTCTATTACGTAATTTACGCAATGATTGAGAATTTTTAGTCCTCTAAAGAAAACATTTTGGAAAGTTGATTATATTGTCGAAAGAGAGACAGAGAGGGGGATTGTCAATAGATTCGCTGTCTTCTGTGCCTAAGTACAAATATAGTGAACATCACAGTAATGCATTACTCAAGCACCAGTTATCAATGTTGACATATCAAGCAGGTACCTGCATCTTAAATGTTCTTACATGGTCGTTCAGTTAACCGATCCAAAGATTGAACGGTTAACCGATTAACAAATTTACTAGCCGTTACCATCCCTACTTTAAGGACTGCTGCGAAATAGCTGCATTAATGTGAAATATGGCTTTAAACACCATTTAATTTATCTTTCAAAGATCTGTCCTTTGCATAATTCAAGCCAATATTAATTCAACTACATAACATGTAAAGTTAAACCTGTGTTAATCCTTTGCCACACAAGCCCATGTTTTAATGACCCTGAAGAAGAAGCCTTTTGAAAACATTGTGGGAAAGGAAGAAAATGCTGGTAACCAGCATTTTCTCCTTTTCTCACAACATTTTCTACCCTTTCTCAGACAACTTGTCACTTTAGAGCTACATTTAAGTTGTCACCTACAGATGCTTTCAGTTTGGAAGTTTTGTTGTTTGGTGTGAAAGAGGCCTTTTGAAAACATTGTGAGAAAAGGAAAAAAAATGCTGGTAACCAGCATTTTTTTGTTTTACCATAAAGTTTTCTTCCCTTCCCAAAACGAATTTCAGTTTCTGAGTCACTTTGATTTTGTCATCTAATAATGCTTTCAATTTGGATCTGTCAAAAGTTTTGCCATTTTGTACAGAGTAAAGAGTTGAGTAAATTCCTGTTCCCACAGTAAATTCAGCTCTTGTATCATCTACAACATGTTGATATTACAAGAAGTTTGAATTTACAACAGTTTGAATTTTTTTCTCACCTGTTCTGGTTTAAAAGGTATCTCCGCAAGTGAAAGACTGTATCTGCAATAACGAAAAAAAAACAAGATTTCAATACACATGAAATTCAACAGAAATTCAAAGCTCCAAAGTCCGTCCTTGTTCTAAAATCAAAGATAAAACATCTGATTGAATGACACCATAGGCCTTAGAGGATCCATTGGTTTATCATGGAAAACCAATATATTGATTGGAAGATCATCAAACACTGTTACTAAGAAAAGCAATTACACAACAAATATCAAGATTTCAACTAGAGCTTAACCCGTTAACAATCCAAACTTTTAATGACCCGGGGAAACAGGCCTTTTCAAAAAATTGTAGGTAAAGGAGAAAATGCTGGTTACCAGCATTTTCTCCTTTTCCAACAATGTTTTCTACCCTATTAACTCTTTACCACACAATCCCGACTTTTAACGACCCTGAGAAAGAAGCCTTTTGAAAACATTTAGGGAAAAGGAGAAAATGCTGGTAACCATGGTAACCAGCATTTTCTCCTTTTCCCAGAATGTTTTCTACCCTTCCAACACCAAATTTCGATTTTTCAGTCACATTTATTGTGTTGTCTGCAAATGCTTTCAATTTGGACCAGTCTAAAATTTTCTTGTGTGGTAACGAGTTACAGGAAATTTGCACCATTTGAGCCACACTGATATTGTTGTCTGCAAATGCTCTCAATTTTGACTGGCTAAAATTTTGTCATCTGTTTAAGCGTTCATGATGTTGATGTCTTCTTATTACGTGTACTGCATACCACTTGGAGTAAATAACATTTCAAAACATTTAGCCCTGCCCCAATGGCAAAGGCAGTAGCATACAGGACTTGCAATCAGGGGGTTGCCAATTTCAATCCCCAGCTCAGCCAATTTTCCTACAAGGACTGACGATAGTCATTGCAATAGAATTCATTCCTCTCTCACCAGTGATCTATGTTGCAACACTGGTCAAAAAGGAAACCTGCTGGTGGCTTTGAAAAAACACAGAACGTAGTACTGGTAAAAGAAAGTCCTGGAATGTGTGGCTTAGTGCACTAGCCACTGCAACTAACAAAATAACAATAAAAATAGCATTAAACACCATACAGTCAGTAAATGAATCTATCAGAACATTAGTTACATGTACATTAGGAAAAATAAAACAAATTGCCTGAAACACATAAAGGCTCTCCCCTTGCAATAATGTTTTCAAATGATTTTATACCTTAACTCAAATTGAGGAAATATATTTATCACAATCTTTCAATGGCACATCCCTCTTTTTTTTTTTTGAGGCCTGGGATGGAGAAGGAGCCAGGGGGAGGGGAGGGGCAAAGTTTTATGTTACAATTAGAAGCAGGGGTTACCTATGTACATCTGCAAGTGCCCCAATTACCCCTCCAGCCCCTGAAGCAAAGGTGTTGAACTCCACTTGTTTGATACACAGTTCATCTTGGTCAGAAACATTCTTCTCCATCATGAAGTCATCGCGGGTGATCATGAATGAGATCTAAAATACAAACAAGTCATGCTCTAGCAAAAATAGAATTAAATGCAACTCCTTGAGCCTACTCCTTTCACCTGTTCTGGCACAATGTTCTGTGTTCTGGAATGCTGTTATGGAATGTGTGAAAGGAATATTTCAAAACGCAAGACACTGTTCCGGAAGTATGTTCTGAATGGAGTATGTTCGGAACATTGTTCTACACCATATCGAAATGATAGTACATTGGCATGATGGCTGTTGCAAGAGCGACTGTCTTAGCTGTGTTAGTTGAGGTCATGATTAGCTGCAGACTTGGAGTAAAGACAAGTCTATTATGCCCCTATTTATGGCATTCATATCTTAAAAAAGGACAACTGCAAATTTTGCCCGTTTTTCAGCCATCTTGTATCACCTAGCAAACGTTAAGCAGGTGCACTGGACCTTGATTGAATTAGAATAGTCAAAACATATTCTGAACAACACGGCACAGTGTTCGGAAATACTCCAATGATCTAGAATATGTTCAGAGTGTTCAAAGCAGCGAAAGGAATACGCCCTCGATTCTGTATAAAAATGCAGATTTTCACATAATTACTGATCCATAAAATCAATTTTGTCTACAACTAACTCAATTTAGCTCTTTACCAAAAGACAAAATTTTGCACTGGTCAAAATTAAAAACATTTGCAGACTACAAAATAAATGCGACTTAAAAATTGAAATATATTTTGAGAAGAACAGAAAACATTGTAGGCAAAGGAGAAAATGCTGGTTACCAGCATTTTCTCCTTTGCCCACCATGTTTTCGAAAGGCTTCTTCCTCAGGGTCATTAAAAGTCGGGATTGTGTGGTAAAGGGTTTATCTGGCTAAAGTAAAGGGAAATTTTTTTGGGAAAATAGCAGGGAAAGGCTGATATGCATGCCACCATCATTTTTTTCTCGTTTTCCTGTTATGTGATCAAAATTCATTTTTTCAAGGTTATTGATAAACGGGATTGTTTGATGAACAAGGACTGTATTCACCAAACATTCTTGAGAATATTCTTAGTCATATCCTTCAACATAGTCTAAACTTGATCGTAACATAAATTTTGATTGGTTGAACGAAATAGTTTAGCCAATCAGATGATGTGTTACATTCAAATTTAGAACATTCTGGAGAATAAGACTAAGATTGTTCTCAAGAACAGTTGCTATACAGTGGTCCAGTTTACTCAATATTATACCTGACTTGAGTCCTCCTGTCTAGCTGTGTCATAAATGTCCCATAGTGCTTTAGTGAATTCATCTTCCTGTAGAATACTGCAAACACAAACTATGTTGAAAATACTGGATTTGACATTAGCTTTTGATGAGCACTATATAGCGTCTTTTTAGACAAACATTTTCCAAGACAAATTGTGATAATTTTCTCTTCACAAGATGCAATTAATATCAGATTCTTTCAGATAAAAACAGTACTTATAACATGCAAAGCAGTACAATGTTCCATTACTCGTCAAAATTTTCAAGAACAAGATGTATTCATTTCCATAACAAGAATGTCAAATGTGATATAAATGTGTCAAATGAAATTGAGTATGATATAATCAAGCACTTAACTCATTCATAATGATTATACAAATAATGAAAGCAAGGATGTAGTTTGGTGGGAGTAATGAATGCTGATATTGCCTAACTGAGTAATGAAGGTTGATATTTCCTACTTTGTGTAATGAATGTAAAAATTGCCTAACCTGGGTGATGAGGGCTGGTATTTCCTAACTTGAGTAAACAAGAGGGCCAAGATGGCCCTGGATCGCTCACCTGAATTTTTGAGATGACCATAGTCTATTTTTTTTTTTTTTTTGAGGTACTGAAACATTGGAACCAAATTTATAATTTTGCCAAGCAATTTTCAAAAGGTCACCTGTAAAAGTCATTTTGAAATCTGACCATCAGTTTCATAAAGAAGAATTTTTAAGAATTCTTCATTTCTGTATAAGAGCAAGTATCCCCCATCCACGAGAGCCATGTTTCTTGATGGATCAAAATTTACAAACAAGTTTTGAAAAGGGTCACCCAAGGAACATCTCTGAAAATATTTCAAAATCTGACCAGGGGTTTCAGAGAAGAGAGAATTTTAAAGAATTTCATCATGTCCATATAGTGCAAGTAGCCCCCATTCACAAGAGCCATATTTCTTGACGGATCAAAATTATATGTACAGCTTTTGGAAAGGGTCACCCAAAGAACATCTCTGTCAGATTATTTTAAAATCTGACCACGGGTTTCAGAGTAGAAGAATTTTCAAGAATTTCTTCATTTCCATATAGTGCAAGTAGCCCCGATTCACTAGAGCTATGTTTCTTGGCCAATCAAAATTTCGCGAACAAGTTTAGAAAAGGGTCACCAAAGGAACATCTCTGTGAAATTATTTCAAAATCTGTCCAGCCATTTCAGAGAAGAAGAATTTTCTAGAATTTCTTCATTTCTGTATAGTGCAAGTAGCCCTCATTCACCAGAGCCATGTTTCTTGACCAATCAAAATTTCGCGAACAACTTTGAAAAGGGTAACCCAAGGAACAACTCTGTGAAATTATTTCAAAATCTAACCAGCTGTTTCAGAGAAGAAGAATTTTTAAGAATTTCTTCATTTCTGTATAGTGCAAGAAGCCCCCATTCACCAGAGCCATGTTTCTTGACCAATCAAAATTTCGCGAACAATTTTTTAAAAGGGTCACCCATGAAACAACTCTGTGAAATTATTTCAAAATCTGACCAGCGGTTTCAGAGAAGAAGATTTTTTAAGAATTCCTTCATTTCTGTAAAGTGCAAGAAGCCCCCATTCACCAGAGCCACATTTTTTGACGGATCAAAATTTCACGAACAATTTTTAAAGAAGGGTCACCCAAGGAACATCTCTGTGAAATTATTTCAAAATCTAACCAGCTGTTTCAGAGAAGAAGAATTTTTAAGAATTTCTTCATTTCTGTATAGTGCAAGAAGCCCCCATTCACCAGAGCCATGTTTCTTGACCAATCAAAATTTCGCGAACAATTTTTTAAAAGGGTCACCCATGGAACAACTCTGTGAAATTATTTCAAAATCTGACCAGCGGTTTCAGAGAAGAAGATTTTTTAAGAATTCCTTCATTTCTGTATAGTGCAAGAAGCCCCCATTCACCAGAGCCACATTTTTTGACGGATCAAAATTTCACGAACAATTTTTGAAAAGGGTCACCCAAGGAACATATCTGTGAAATCATTTCAAAATCCGACCAGCGGTTTCAGAGGAGAAGATTTTTAAAGAATTCCTTCATTTCTGTATAGTCCAAGAAGCCCCCATTCACCACAGCCACAATTTTTGACGAATCAAAATTTCACGAACAGTTTTTGAAAAGGGTCACCCAAGGAACATATCTGTGAAATTATTTCAAAATCCGACCAGCGGCTTCAGAGGAGAAGATTTTTAGAGAATTTCCTAAAAAATTCCATTTTGTTGCCATGGCAACCAGAGTTTTTGATGGAATCAAATTCTGTGAACAATTTTTAAAGAGGGCCTCCCAAGGAACATTCCTGCCAAGTTTGGTCCAAATCCCCCCAGCGGTTTAGGAGGAGTTGATGTTTAAAGAATTGTTGACGACGCACGACGGACGACGCACGACGGACGACGGACGACGGACACCGGGTGATCCTAAAAGCTCCGCTTGAGCACGTTGTGCTCAGGTGAGCTAAAAAAGGCTGATTTTGCCTAAACTGAGTGATGAATGTTGATATTTCCTAACTTGAGTAATGAATACTAATATTGCCTAGCTTGAGCACTCACTTCTACTGAATAGATAGTGGCAGCCATTATTTCAGAAGTTAATGCATCAACCCCACTAATTACCTGTATAATAAACTGCAACTCTATGGAATGCTTAATACTGATTTGATATTATGTAGTTATGCATACAAGGGAAAAGCCCCATCCTCGGATACCCCGGGGTCTCCCTATTTGCTACGCTACATCGACCCCTGGGACAATTAATTGAATTTCCCTCGCTGGCCGAATGCTGGCTTTTCATTGGTTCCATCATCATTTTGTGATGGGCGAGTGGACTGTACGCTATGACGTTTCGTATCGATTTTCGGCGGCTGATTCAAAGTTTTTTTATTAGTCAATTGTCCCAGGGGTCGATGTAGCGTAGCAAATAGGGAGACCCCGGGGTATCCGAGGATGGAAAAGCCCAGAAAGGCCTAGAAACTTTATGGTGCAATTCTCATAAATGGCTTCTGAAAGCATCCATTAACTCTTTACCACACGAAAAATTTTTAGACTGGTCCAAGTTGAAAGCATTTGCAGATGACAAAATAAATGTGAATCAAAAATTGAATGGGTTGAGCTTGTAAATGGCTCGTTTCAAAAGTTTTATCCCGAGATTTTATAGTTATAGCACAGACCTAACTCTATGATGGTAAAGTAAATGAATAAATTACACATTCTATCACTAAAACAGGGGGACCACGATGGTCCTATATCGCTCACCTGAGTATATTTGTAACTTATAAGGTTTATCAAGGGCAGGCTATTCATTTCAAATAAGGCATACCCTGGGGTTTGTCACTAGAAGATGTTTACAGATTTTCTTCGTTGTCTTTGGCCAGTGGAGCTAAAAACTGTTGCTTATCATCAATTTTTCTCTTCATAGTGTCTTGTTTCCTTTTTGACTTGTGGTTTAACCCATTACCAGAGGGCAAAATTTTAGACTGGTCCAAAATGAAACAAATTGCAGAATAACTCACCCAGAGCACATAAAGGGTCACCAGCTGATGCTACATGCAAAATATGAATGCCCTAGCCCTTATGGTTTGTCACAAGAAGTTTTTAAAAGATTTCCTTCTATGATTTTATGTAAAATACTGTGTGCCCGGGCAGAGCCCAAATATGACCCCAAGGGGATAATCTTAACAATTTTTATTAAGGGTCAATAGATGATGCGAAATGCAAAATATGAATGCTCTAGCCCTTATGGTTTGTCAAAAGTAGATTTTAAAAGATTTCCTTCTTTGTTTCTATGTAAAATAGGATGCACCAGGGCAGAGCCTAAATATGACTGCAGAGGAATAATTTTAACAATTTTGGTAGAGGATCATCAGATAATGCTACATATCAAATATGAATGCTCTAGCTCTATCAGAAGAAGATTTTTTAAAGATTTTCTTCTTTGTTTCTATGTAAAATAGGGTGCGCCCCGATAAAGCCCAAATATGACCCAAGGAGAATTATTTTAACAAATTTGGTTAGAGGTCCGCCAGTGATGCTTCAAACAAAATATGAATGCTCTCGCCCTTATGGTTTATCACAAGAAGATTTTTAAAGATTTTTTTTCCATTTTCAGCCATTTTGTTGCCATGGCAACCAGAGTTTTTGATGGAATTGAATTCTTTTAAAAAGTTTTGTAGAGCTTTATCCAAGGAACATTCCTGCCAAGTTTATCAAGATTGGCCATCTGGTTTTGGAGGAGAAGATTTTTAAAGAAATTGTTAACAGACGGACGTACAGATGGACGGACTTACGATGAACCATCACAATAACTCACCCAGAGCACTTTGTGCTCAGGTGAACTAAAAAACCTTTTTATGATCAGACAGCACAGAATGTGCAATTTGATTTTGATCTACACAATTCCTAATGCACCTTAGCCAGATAAGAGTCAAGTCATCCATACCTATTTGAATTCTGCTGTTGCATTGACAGGAATATAAATTAATATGGCAACAGATTTAACTCTTTACCATGCAATCCCGACTTTTAACGACCTTGAGAAAGACAGCTTTTGAAAACATTGTTGGAAAAGGAGAAAATGCTGGTAACCAGCATTTTCTCCTTTTCCCACAATGTTTTCTACCCTTCCCAAATCAAATTTCAACTTTTGATTAACATTTATTTTGTCGTCTGCAAATGCTTTCAATTGGACTGGTCCCAAATTTTGTCGTTTGGTAAAGAGTTAAAAGCACACAGGTGTTCATCCCTTTCCCACATAATCCCAAGTTTTAATGACCATGAGGATAATGGCCTTTTAAAAACACTGTTGGAATAGGAGAAAATGCTGGTATCCAGCATTTTCTCCTTTCCTGAAGATATTTTGTATCCTTGTTTTCCATTTGTAAGTCATATGTATTTAGTTAATTGCAAAATTGTTTTCAAATTAAACCATTCCAAATTTTGTAGTTTGGTAAAGATTAACTCTGCCTGACAACAAAAATTCAGATATATCCATAATCAAAAGTACTTCCTGAAAAGAAATGAGAATTAGCTTATATGATGGATTTTGTCCTTAACTCATTTCCTCACGACAATATTTTTGGCTTGTCCAAATTGAAACCATAATGCAGACAACAAAAATAAAAGTGACTGAAAATTTGAAATTTGTTTTGTGAAGGGTAGAAAACAATGTGGGAAAAGGAGAAAATGCTGGTAACCAGCATTTTCTCCTTTTCCCACATTGTTTTCTAAAGGCTTCTCTCTCAGGGTTATCAAAAGTAGGGATTGTGAGGTAAAGGGTTAAAAGAGTAGAAACATTTTTGGGAAAAGAGAAAATGCTTGTATCCAACATTTTTTTCTCACAAAGTTTTCTATAGCTTTCTACCCCAATGTACAAGGAGGGACTGATTTATAAAGTGTTAAACTCATCTATATGCGAATTAAAAATGAAACACACCTTTCTAAACACTTATACAAAAACTCGTGATTGTTAGCAACCTTGTAAATCACTGTCTGAAAGTAAGTATGTAATCGTCTAGACTCGGTCAGGACATGTCTTGGAATGGGGCTCGGAAACAAGGTAAAGGGCATAGGTTCAACCCTCTCTGGAAACTCTCGAGCTGTCACTTTCTTTTGGGCCCCTAGAAATAAATTGTCAATCATGTTTGTACATGTGAAAAATGATTAGTCATAAGAATGAGAAAAAAAAAGAGCTTGAACAATGTTTTACACTGCTTTCAACAGTTTCTATATCAAGTCCATAGCTCACATTAATATCTATACCTCTGAGTTTCACTAGAATCTAGAGCTATCACTAAACGTGATTATATCCCCTTCCACTAACTAGTTGTCACAGAAACAGGTCTTTGTCACTTTGGTTTAGTACAAAAGTAAGAGTTGAAAAAAGTTCAAGGGGAGATAATTCCATTACAAATTGCAGCAGGGTCATGAAAATTGTGTAAATTTGAGATCAGTATGTGAGAAACTGTTGGAGTATTGCCCTGGACAAATTTGTGACTATGGACCGACGGATGGACACACGGACAGACAGCCATTGTGATTCCAGTACACCCTCCTCCACTTTGTTGGTATAAAAGAGGCTAAGGTACTGCAATTCATAATTCTTATTCTAAGACATTCCTAAATGAACAGATGTGCTAGTCAGATTGATTGTAGGGAGCTTACCATACAAAATAGCAAATCCGGTCACTCTCTCTTTAAGTTCTTGAATCTCTGCCTCGTTCAATTCTACCGATCTCTCCTCCTCCACTGAACAGATGAGCTTCTTTTCTGCCATAGATATCAGAGGACAATCAACTGAAAATACAGCCAACACGGTATTTAAATCATCGATTGTACTTTTAAACAAATAATCTAAGTGAGTTTATGGCACTGAGGAAGTCTCAAGTTAAACAATATTGGAATTAACTCTTTACCACACGAGAAAATTTTAGACTGGTCCAAACCGAAAGCATTTGCAGACGACAAAATAAAGGTAACTGAAAAATTGAAATTTATTCTGGGAAGGGTAGAAAACACTGTGGGAAAAGGAGAAAATGCTGGTTACCAGCATTTTCTCCTTTTCCCACAGTGTTTTCAAAAGGCTTCTATCTCAGGGGCGTCAAAAGTAGAGACTATGTGGTAATGGGTTAAGTGATTTTTAGCTTAAGCAGTATAATAATTCATTACTCAAGTTAGGGAACATCAGCACTCATTGCTCCTCAG
Organism: Tridacna crocea; assembly: GCA_943736015.1. Lineage (NCBI taxonomy): Eukaryota > Metazoa > Mollusca > Bivalvia > Cardiida > Cardiidae > Tridacna > Tridacna crocea. Next base: position 16,981,486 of record OX031068.1, on the reverse strand, counting down.
GAACTATATCATTCATTGCTCAAGTCAGGAAATATTAGCATTCAGTTCTCAGGTTAGGAAATATATCAGCATTCAGTGCTCAAGTTAGGTAATATCAGCATTCAGCCAGGCAATAGGCGTAATTCAACAATTTACACAGGACAATCCCGAGTTTGTAACAATGCCTGAGAAAGTAGATAGTGAAAATATTGCTGAAAATGGAGAATATGCTGCTAAACAGCATTTTTTCCATATCCCAAAATGCCTTCAATTCAGTTACAAATTCATCTAGAGGGTTTTATGTTGGGTAAAAAAAACAAGATACCTCTAATATATTTTCCAGTTTTATGAATATATAAAAAAGTATAACCTTCACCATTTACAGTGTAACACTTACATGCACAGAGCTCCAGATAGAGGGTGTGATTTTGATTTCAAAATTGAAAAGATTCATTATTCTCGACTAAACCCCATGTTGTTGGTATTCATTAGAATCGTCTCGTCGAGATGATTCTAATGAGTACCCACAACATAGGGCTTGGAAGAAAAATAATGGGTTTAAAATACCATAAGTCCCTCTTATCTGGAGCTCTGATGTAGTTACTTTCGGTTCACACTTTTCTGAAGTTGCCCTTCCCAGTTATGGGTAACTGAACATTATAATAAAAATCTAATTATTTAAGAAAAAATTACTACAACTGTAAACTGCAACTTCATTCAAATTGGACTAGTCAAAGATTTGTTGCTGGGTAAAAAGGTTAACTTGTTATGAAACCTTAACTCTTTACCACATGAGAAAATTTTAGACTGGTCCAAATTGAAAGTATTTGCAGACAACAAAATAAACGTGATTGAAAAATTGAAATTTCTTCTAGGAAGGGCAGAAAACACTGTGGGAAAAGGAGAAAATGCTGGTTACCAGCATTTTCTCCTTTTCCCACAGTGTTTTCAAAAGGCTTCTTTCTCAGGGGCGTCAACTTTAAGTAGGGATTGTGTGGTAATAGCTTAAACTTTTTCCCTTGACTCTTCTAAAGTAAAGTTTCAATTTTTGAGTCATGTTTTTTTTTTGTCGTCTGCAAATGCTTTCAATTTGGACATGTCTTAAATTTTGTTGTTTGGTAAAGGTTTAACTCTGCATCACGCAATCCCTAGTTTTAATGACCCTAAGACAGTAAGTAAAATTTATAGCTGTTTGAAAAAGAGTGACAATGCTGGTAATCAGCATTTTCCCCTTTTCAAACAATGTTTTTCACACTTTCCACTGACAGTTTACATCATTTCAGCTGTACATACTTTGATTTTTACCTGATCCTATTGCAGGCCTGTAGGAACAGGGGGGGCTGGGGGGGGCTCAGCTCCCCCAATAATTTGAAAATCATAGTAACTAAAATATGAGTTTGTAGCACAATGCAATTACCACGCAAAAAATCTCAGTATTTCGAAGTTAGCCCCCCCCCCCCCCCAATCTTGAAATGCTTCCTACGTGGCTGTATTGTGCATATCCCTCCTTTAACCCATTACCACACAATCCCTACTTTTAACGACCCTGGAAAAGAAGCCTTAAAATAGAAAACATTGTGGGAAAAGGAGAAAATGCTGGTAACCATTTTTTTCCTCGTTTCCCAACATATTTTCTACTCGTCACAAAACAAATTTCAAATTTTCAGTCACTTTTATATAGTCGCCTGCAAATGTTTTTGATTTGGACAATCCTAAAATATTGTCGTTTGGTAATGAGTTAACCCATAACCACACAATCCCACCATCTGACGACCCTGAGAAAGAAGTATGTTTTCTTCCCTTCCTAAAATAAATTTCAATTCTTTTGTCATGTTTATTCTGTTGTCTGCAATTTAATGCTTTCAATTTGGACCAGTCTAAAATTTTGTCATTTTGCTTTCAAATTAGACAAGTCAAAAGAGTTACTGTCTTCTGAGAGAGTCAAAGTTGCTCCATGCAGGTTAGCAGCATTTTCTCCTTTTCCCACAGTATTATCAACAGCCTTCTCCTTCAGGGTTGTTAGAACTCCAGCTTATGTAGTAAAGAGTTAATCCATTACCACACAATCCCTACTTTTGATGCCACTGAGAAAGCCTTCAGAAAATATTGTGGGAAAAGGAGAAAATGCTGGTTAACAGGATTTTCTCCTTTTCCCACAATGTTTTCTACCCTTCTCAAAACAAATTTCAAATTTTCAGTCACATTTTATTTTGTCGTCTGCAAATGCTTTCGATCTGGACCAGTCTAAAATTTTCTCATGAGGTAATGAGTTAATCTTTCCCATGGGACAATTTTATTATCTTGACAAAAATTCATAGAATATTGCAAAATGACAATTTACATGTTGATCAAATGTTTGAATTTTTCATGAAAAGGTTTAAACCCTTTACCAAATAATCCCTTGTTTTTACGACCCTGAGATAGAGGCCTTCTGAAAACATTGTAGGAAAAGGAGAAAAAGCAGGAAACCAGCATTTTCTCCTATTCGTACAATGTTTTCTACCCTATGAAAGCGAAATTGCACCATTTGAGCCACATTGAAATTGCCGTCTGCAAATGCTTTCAATTTGGACAAGCCTAAATTTTGTCGTTAGGTAATGAGTTAAACCTTTTACCAAACAATCCCTTACTTTTACGACCCTGAGATAGAAGCCTTTTGAAAACATTGTAGGAAAAGGAGAAAATGCTGGAAACCAGCATTTTCTCCTTTTCCCACATTTTTTTCTACCCTGCTGGAAACAAATTTCAATTTTTGAGTTAAATTTATTTTGTCGTCTGCAAGTGCTTTCGGTTTTGGACCAGTCTGAAATTTTATCCTTTGGTAAATCTTTGATAACAACTTATCCAAGTTTGAAGTAAATATCTTCTTTAACCCATTACCACACAATCCCTACTATTGAAGCCCCCAAGAAATAAGCCTTTAGAAAACATTGTGGGAAAAGGAGAAAATGCTGGTAACCAGCATTTTCTCCTTTTCCCACAATGTTTTCTACTCTTCACAAAACAAATTTCACATTTTCAGTCACTTTTATTTTGTCGTCTGCAAATGGTTTCAATTTGGACAAGCCTAAAATTTTGTTGTCTGGTAATGAGTTAACAGCAGAGATATTATAAATTTCTAATCTTTTTTTTTTTAATTCGAAATCAAAAAAGGAGTATAACTATGTCAAGAATGTTTTGAATGCTTCGTGCCCCTGTAGTAGGAGTTCAACTTTTGATACCTGACAAATTGTCTAAATGTAAGGTACATCTCTTCAGTATTAAAGGTGGGCATTTAGAATTTTTACATCTCACCAAATTAAAAAATTTATATATCAATGAAATTCATATGAAAAAATAATACAGATCATCAATATTTAAGATTCATAAAATTATAAAAAAAATTTTTTTTGGTGGTATTCCCTTAAACGGCTATGTATCCTCTTATGGTATTTTTAGATTTCGCACCAAAAATCAATAAAGCATTGTGGGAATGTCAAGTGACTGGCACGTGACTCATAACGCTTAAATTCCCTATCATAATAAACATGTAATAATTATTTTCCATAATGTCTTCTTCGGATGCTATATTTGAAGCTTCTTCTGTGTATTCCTGTAAGTAAATGAGCAAATTGATCATCTAAAAATAGAATGTGTCTCCCGTTGGCCTCAACCTTGGCCGTAGTAAATCTCTAATTTCTCATGCTGTCAGACGGTTTTCGTCTACTGGGGTTTCATGAATGAAAATTAAAAGGCTTTGGGAGTATATGGATGATTTTTTTGCATTTTTGTAAAATTTTCATCCCAAAATCTGAAGGGCCACCTTTAACTCATTACCAAATGACAATAGTTTAGGCTTGTCCAAATCGTAAGCATTTGCAGACTACAAAATCAAAGTGACTGAAAATTTGAAATTTGTTTTGAGAAGGGTAGAAAACACTGTGGGAAAAGGAGAAAATGCTGGTAGACCTATCAATCAAAATCGGCAGAAAGGTCAACTGGCAAAAATTTAGACTTGTCTCAATGGAAAGCAATTTCAGTCAACAAACCGACTGATTCTTGCATGTTTATGCTTGTTTGTGAACATCGTCCCACTCTGTTTTAGATACCCTTCCCAAAGCCAATCTCAATTTTTTTGAGTCAGTCATTTATTTTGTCTATTATGTCTGCTTTCAATTTGGCTTGTTCTAAAATCTTGTCATTAAGTAATAACTCTTTATCAAACGACAAATTTTTTGACTGGTCCAAATTGAAAACATTTGCAGACGGCAAAATAAAAATAACTAAAAATTTAAAATTTGTTTAGTGAAGGGCAGAGAGCATTATTGGAAAAGAAGAAAATGCTGTTTACCAGCATTTTCTCCTTTTCCCACAATGTTTTCTTAAGGCTCCTTTCTTAGGGTCCTAAAAAGTAGGGATTGTGCGGTAATGGGTTAACTCTTTACCAAACGACAAATTTTTAGACTGGTCCAAATTAAAAGCATTTGCAGATGACAAAATAAATGAGATTGAAAAGTAAAATTTTGCAATGGGAAGAGTCAGAGCTGGTAACCAGCATTTTCAGCTTTTCCTACACTGTTTTCTAAAGCCTTTGCTTTCGGGGTCGTCAAAAGTCATCATTGTGTGGTAAAAGGTTAATCTAGCTGACAGGGAAGTGAATTTCTATCTGTAGGAAACACTTAGTTTCTTGAGACAAAAAATTTATAGGCAATATCTAGCACCTTCAAATGAAAATCCAAACCCATTTCAACACAGTCAACACAGAGTTCTGATGACTGAGAAGATGAGAGAGCTTTTGAAAACATCGTTGAAAGAGCAGAAAATGATGGTAACCAGCATTTTCTCCTTTTCCTACAATGCTTTTTACCCTTCCAATGACAAAAGTAATCATTTGTTCCACAATCAAATTTTTGTCTTCAAAATTAATTCAATTCAGACTAGACTTAAATTTTGTTTGTTTATAGTACAGAATTAAAATCTTAACCCTTTACCAAGCTACAAAATTTTAGACTGGTCCAAACTGAGAGACTTTGCAGACGACAAAATTAACGGGAGTCAAAACTTGAAATTTGTCTTGGTAAAGGTTACCAGCATTTTCTCCTTTTCCCACAATGTTATCAAAAGGTTTTTGTCTTAGAGTCGTAAAAACCCAGGATTGTTTGGGAAAAGGGTTAGTGCAAGTAAGATCATATTATTGATCGTTATGTAACTAATCAACTTCATTTACAGTGTTCGGTTCCAACAACATGCTAAAGAAACTGTAACATTGGGTAAAATTCTAGACTGGTCCATCTTTGAAAAGATTGACTGATTAACTCATTACCAAATGACATTATATTTTAGGCTTGTCCAAATTGAAAGCATAAAATTGCAGACTACAAAATGAAAGTGACAGAAAATTCGAAATTAGTTTTGTGAAGGGTAGAAAACCTTGTGGGAAAAGGAGAAAATGCTGGTTACCACAATGTTTTCTAAAGGCTTCTTTTCCAGGGGCGTCAAAAATAGGGATTGTGTGGTAATGGGTTAAATGGCACTTTACACTGCTTTCAATATTATTTTGGTCATATCACGGCGACAGCTCAAATATTCTTGTTTTCCTGGGTTTTACGTGTACTAGGCTAGGGCTCTGAGGTCCCTTGCCCAAGGACATTCCCACAGAAAACCCAGTAGATCCAGTGTGACTCAAACCCCGTGCTTCAAGGTTACGAGTTCCACACTTTACCTCTGAGCCACGCAGGCCCCCATCTTTGAAACGACTTAACCCTTTACCACACAAGGATGACTTTTAATGAACTAAAAAGCTTTTGAAAACATTGTGGGAAAAGGAGAAAATGCTGGTTACCAGCATTTTCTCCTTTTCCCGCAGTGTTTTCAAAAGCTTTCTTTCTCTTTGTCGTCTGGTAGAGGGTTAATAATAATCAGATCTATCCTGAATTTAACAAATTCATTATTTCAATGTGTGCATATTAACTCATTACCACATGAGAAAAGTTTAGACTGGTCCAAATTGAAAGCATTTGCAGACAACAAAATAAAGGTGACTCAAAATTAGAAATTTGTTCTGGTAAGGGTAGAAAGAAAATGCTGGTTACCAGCATTTTCTCTTTTTCCCACAGTGTTTTCAAAAGGCTTCTTTCTCAGGGGCGTCAAAAGTAGGGATTGTGTGGTAATGAGTTAACCCTCATTCTGCTTAACCCTTTACCAAACGATAAAATTTTAGACTGGCCAAAGTAGAAACCACTTGCAGACTACAAAATAAAGGTAACTCAAAAATTGAAATTTGTTCCAGCAGGTTACAAAACATTGTGGGAAAAGGAGAAAATGCTGGTTACCAGCATTTTCTCCTTTTCCGGGCACAATGTTTTCAAAAGGCTTCTATCTTAGGGGGCGTTACAAAAACCAGGGATTGTTTGGTAAAGGGTTAATAACTGAAATGAAATTGTCCATTCCATACAAAAACCCCACGGGTATTACTTTTTCAAAGTATGTTTTGGAGAAGATTGTCGATCCAGTAAGCAGTCAGGGTAGATCAAAGATCAGACTGCACATTCTGTGTGGTCTGATCTTGGATCTACACTGTCCGCAAAAGGTCAGTGAGTTGAGTTAAGCAGCCTAAGGGTAAAATTTGTGTTCCGACATCATAATTGAAATTAAAATTAACATTTGAACTGTGCTCTTGCAAAGAGGGTTTTGATAAATCTATAGATCCAGATAAGAGGGGGTGATGATATTCTAAATCCAATATTTCTCCCCCCAAACCCTATGTTGTGGGTACTCATTAGAATCGTCTCGATGAGACGATTCTAATGAGTACCCACAACATGGGGTTAAGTTCAGAATGATTAAAATTTTCAATTTTAAAATCAAAATCACTCCCTCTATCTCCAGAGCTCTGTAAAAATCACTGGAATGCACAACACCAAACAAGTCACATTACATGAATTATTGATCCATAAAATCAATTTGGTTTCACGACCAGCTGAATCCTGAGCTAGAATGGTCCTATGATGTGCAGAAAATTTTCCAAAAGCAGAATGTTTTTACCAACTTCAGTCAGCATAGGATGACAGCTATACTAGTGGTCTGTAGTTTTTACAGGTCGGTAGGTGAGTGCAACACTATTCTAAGTGCCTGTATATTGTACAGGCACTTAGAATAGTGTTGCACTCACCTATCAAGGTGCATTAGAACCCCTTTTCATAGAGCAGAGCTCTTTATTTTGTCTGTGCATAAATATCAAGATAATTAGGTAAAGTTTTAACCCTTTACCAGATGACAAATTTTTTGACTGGTCAAAATTGAAAACAGTTACAGAATGACAATTCTACTGTGGTTCAAATTTTGATTTCTGTCTTTTTTAGGGTAGAAAACATTGTTGGAAAAGGAGAAAATGCTGGTTACCAGCATTTTCTCCTTTTCCCTTAATGTTTTCAAAAGGCTTCTTTCTCCAAGTCGTGAAATCCTCGGATTGTTTAGTAAAGAGTAATTATAACTGTACAGCGCTAAATAATTAAAAGCAATACTTTCTGTTTGAAATAAAAATTACTCCCTGTAACTCAAGTTTCAGGACTGCAATTGAGCAAAGCAGATAGAGATCAAACCTCTAATATAGTGGAAACTGATCTTAATCTATACTGTCTGCATAAGCAACTCAATGCAGGTTCAGGGGCATTATAAATCCAAGGATTTTATAATGTCAAAGAATCATTGTCAAGAATGGAAAAAGTTATCCATACCACACTCTATACCTCTTTACCCCACAACCCTGACTTTTAACAACCCCTTAACTCTTTACCACACAATCATGACTTTTAATGACCCCATGCAAAAAGACTTTTGGAAACAATGTGGGAAACGGAGAAAATGCTGGTAACCAGTATTTTCTCCTTTTTCCACAATGTTTTCTACACTTTCCAAAACAAGTTTCAACGTCCGAGTCACAATTATTTTGTTGTCTGCAAATGCCTTCAATTTGGAAAAATCTAAAATGTTGCTGTTTGGTAAAGAGTTTACAAAGGAAACATTTTGAAAACATTGTGGGAAAAGGAGAAAATGCTGGAAATCCTTTTCCCACATTGCTTTCTATCCTTTCAGAGAGCTCAAGTTCATTTGCATGATTTTGAATTTATTGTCTGTGAATTACTTCTGAAATTGAAAAAGACTCAAATTTTGACATGCAAAAGGGTTCAGGAACATGATAAATCAGGATTTTTATGAGGTCAAGAAATCATTGTACAGAATGGAAAGATTAATTCATACCGTATTCCAGCCGTCTTCCCTACTGTTTTTTTTTTCCTTCCTTCTTTATCTCTCTACGTCAGAAAAAAGTCTTCACTTGTCGAGTTTAACTCTTTCCCAAACAAGCCCTTGTTTTTACGTGTTTGCAGCAAAAGTCTTTGAAAACACTGTGGGAAAAGGAGAAACTGCTCGTTACGAGCAATTTCTCCTTTTCCCACAGTGTTTTCTACCCTTTTATGAGAACTTTGTGCAATTTTCTCCAAATCCAAAATTGTCGTCTGCAAACTCTTTCGGTTTGGAAGGGTCCAAAATTTGTTGTTTGGGAAAGGGTTAAATCATTTGCTGATGACGGTTAACCATTTTAACCCTTAGGCTGCTAAGCACGACTTACTGACCTTTTGCAGAAAGTATAGATCAAGATCAGACTATACTTTCCGTTCAGGATATAATAAATTTATATACAATCAGACATAAGTTAAGCATCACCAAAACTGACCAGCAATAGCCCATAATGCTTATAGTACAGCATTACCATGCCCACAATTTGCCATTTCTGGGCTTCCAAAAGTTTTCTCATTGCCATCCTTTGATTTGGCTCATAAATTCAGCTTGTTATTTGTGTAGTGAGTCCATACATAGCTTGAAAATATACAAAATAAAAGGTTATCCTTTAAAAAAATAATTATGACTGAATCTGTTCTGGTGATGCGTAACTTATGTCTGACTGTATATTTTCCCTAAAAAATACCTTTGAGAATTGAAACACTTGGGAATTTACAATCGACTTGAAATTTTCATCTCAGTTATTCAGCAGAATAAGGGTTAATGAGGCTCAGTAATGACTGAAGTCGTCTTTGAAAGATAGAAAACATTGTGGGGAAAAGAGATAATGTTGATTAACCTTTTCCCAAACAATCCCTGGGTTTTACTACCCTGTGATTGAACCGTTTTGAAAAATTGTGGGAAAAGGAGAAAATGCTGATAATCAGCATTTTCTCCTTTTCCCACAATGTTTTCTACCCTTCTGGAAACAAATTTTAATTTTTGAGTCATGTTAATTTTGTCGTCTGCAAATGCTTTCAATTTGGACCAGTCTAAAATTTTGCCGTTTGGGAAAGAGTTAACAGCATATTCTCTTTCTCTCAAATCTTTTCCCAAACCTTCTTTTTCTGAGTAATAAAATCTTTCACAACTGAATAAACTAGAGCTATCACTAAATGTGATTATATCACTACTAGCTCCTTGTCACAAAAACAGGTCTTTGTCACAGAATGCAGAATGGTTTAGTACACAAGTAAAAGTTGGAAAAAGTTCAAGGGGAGATAATTCCCCAACAAATCAAAGCAGAGTCCCGAAAATTGCACATGCACAACTGCATATATACTACGAAAAAGGAACACAGGGTAACCTTTCAAGGTAGTGTAGAGGTGTATAACTTGATTGAAAATTCTAAATTATGATTTTATGTTTACCACTGATCAGTTTTGAATATTTTGACAACATTTCATTTCAGTGTGGCCAAAAGAAAATGATAAAATAGCTTTTTATTGACAGTATCCCCTCCTCTGTGGAAAAAAAGTAGTGACTGACTGCATATGCAGACTCAAAGCTTGTTCAATATCTCGTATGGTACCCTGTATATATAGAAACCCTGAGTGTAAATTTGAGTTCATTACGTGAAAAACTGTTGGAGTATTGCTGCAGACAAATTTTTGTCTACAGACAGACAGACGGGCAAAAGGACAGAGAGATGGACAGACAGCTATTGTGATTCCAGTATACCACCCCCCCCCCCCCCCCAAGTGGGGGGGGGGATAATAAATTGCATTTTCTCAAAGGTTAAAATAAATTTCCTGTGCAAGTTTAAGAAACAGTTTTGTCGTATAAATCTAGATTACAGCAGTGGAGAATGTAGATCAAAGAGTGGATTGCACAGTCTGTGGAGACTAATCTTGATCTACACAGTCCATAATAGCTTCCGGTAGCATGGAAGGACTTAAAATGGATTTTGAGGTAAAGGATTATTCAATTGGTCCCCTTCATCCGGACCAGCAGCTCAATAGCTAACCAGAGGTTCCTGTATGGCTCAGTGATAAGGGGTCGGGTTTGACCCTTTCTTAAAGCCATAGTTCTTCATAGGAGTGTCCCCTTCACCCGGACCAGCAGCTCAATAGCTAATCAGGGGTTCCTGTATGGCTCAGTAATAAGGGGTAGGGTTTGAATCTTTCTTTAAGCCATAGTTCTTCATAGGAGTGACCAAGTTCACTAGCATTTTCTCCTTTTCCCACAATGTTTTCTGTAGGCATCTTTCTCAGCTCAATAGCTAACTAGGGGTTCCTGTATGGCTCAGTGATAAGGGGTTGGGTTTGAACCTTTCTTTAAGCCATAGTTCTTCATAGGAGTGTCCAAGTTCACCCGGACCAGCAGCTCAATAGCTAACCATGGGTTCCTGTATGGCTCAGTGATAAGGGGTCGGGTTTGACCCTTTCTTTAAGCCATAGTTCTTCATAGGAGTGTCCCCTTCACCTGAACCAGCAGCTCAATAGCTAACCAGGGGTTCCTGTATGGCTCAGTGATAAGGAGTCCGGTTTGACCCTTTTTTGAAGCCATAGTTCTTCATAGGAGTGTCCTTTGCATCTATACCGTCCGTAAATGTCACTCCACTTGTGACAAGTGGAGTTACCTTTACAGACACTATAGAGGCAAAGGACAGTTGTAGCAAAACCCTCTACCATACAATCCAGATTTTTACATCCCTGAAGAAAGAGGCCTTTGAAAACATTCTGAGAAAAGGAGAAAATGCTAGCAACTGTCCTATGAAAGAGAGAAATCCTCATTTGAGATACATTAGTTATCTGCAATTGTTTTCAATAAGATACATTCAATATTTCTGTTCTCTGCCAGTCCACAAAACAAATTCCAGTTGTTGAGTTTAATTCATTTTGATGTTTGAAATTGGTTTCAATTTTAACAAGACTATAAAGAGTTAACCCTTTACCCTATAAGGCATTTCTATGGTATCTCTAATTGACCCTAAATAACAGCAAGGATGAAGCCGTTTCTTATGTGTATATGACACCTTTTGATAGTGTAGAAAACATTGTGGCAAAAGGTGAAATTGCTCGTGACGAGCAATTTCACCTTTTGCCACAATGTTTTCCAAAGGCTCCTACAAGCAATGCATAGAAATGAGTATCTGTGGAGTAAAGGGTTAAGCTATAACTGTGAAATGAAGCATCTTGCATTGTCTGCAAACTCTTTGAGTTTGGAAGAGTCTAAAATTTGTCATTTGGGAAAGGGTTAATATGCAATTCATATCCAAAATTATAGTTAGAACTTGTTTGGAAAAGAGTAAATTACATTGTTTTGCCTTTGTCTGATATGAGAATTAAGTCATTCAACAAGGCACTGTTCCTCCCTGCCCCTTTTTCCTGCCTCCCTGTCCCCTTTTCCTACCGCCCTGCCCTTTTGCCTCGTCTAGAAAGTAAGGAGTAAAAATTATCGTGTCTTGAGCAACACCCATGGGGAATACAATTTTTGAAATTAGCAAATGAAAAGAGAAAATACTTTGAAACATTTACCCCGCTTTGATATCCTTTATCCTCTGACCTTTATCTAGTCAAACGTCTGCAAAAGCTTTCGATTTGGACGTAGGTCTATCTGAGATTTTGTCGTCTGGTAAAAAGTTAAAATAACTTTGTATCTACAAACATTCAAAGCCTTAGATCTACATCACAAAAAGATACATGAGTGATGAAATCGTTTTATTTCACACCGATCTCACAAACACTGAGTGAGAGATCTAAATAAGACAGACTACAGGTCTAATTAATTCTTTAGTGGTAGATCTACACAATTTGTGTAAAATCTAGAATCGGAAAATACAGAGCTGTTAAAAAGAAATGCCACCCACCTCTATTTTTTTCTCCGACACAACCGCTTAAAATGGTTCGGAAGTTTTACTGTACAAAGTGTAAAGGTGATATAGGATATTCAGTGCATGTAAACACGAACAATGTTAGAACGAGCGACTTGCATATATTGGAGATAAACAGCTATTTTTAGAAACGTCTGACGTAATCGGAAAACCCAGCCTCAACGTATCGGACTTCGTTCTTACTTCGAGCAGAGTTGTCGTTCGTTACTCTTGCCGCACAAGGCTAAATGACAAGAATCTTGTCAAACCGAGGAAAACCGTTTTATGTGTGACATAATAAAGTGGACAAAGGGAAATATGATTCGGGATACATTATAGATGCATTCCAACTCATTAATTTACCTGCATACAATAGAACTATTTTTTCGAGTTCCTTTGCCGGTGTAACGTTGTAAAGTGACCCCCATAGAATAATGACCTCCCGGTCATTATTTCATATAGAATATCGACTCCCCGGTCATAATATTATGTAGAAAAGTAGAAAAGTGACCCCTCACGTAGAATTGTGACCCCCTATAGAATAACGACCCCCCCAAATACACACCCAAACTCTTACTCTAACCCTAACCCAACTAAGGTAGACTTACAACATATAATTATCTCCACCGATAGGCATCGGAGGTGTAATGGCACCCGTCCGTGCATGCGTCCGTCCGTACGTACAGAATTTTTTGACCGCAACTCTCCATTCATTATTGAGCGGAACCGATTCAAACTGGCTGGTTAGGCGCTTCCACCGCATCTGTATGGGTTCTGATTCGTCTGTACAGTACAGTATTTTCAGGGATTAAGAACTACTACCGATGCCTATTTGTGTGGAAAGAACAAATGGTTAAGGTTTCCGACCGAGAATCACTTGCCCCTCACCCTTGTGAGTTCGAGGCCTACCAGGGTTGTGTATGGGTGTCTGGCATACACACTGTCCTACTTGGCGGTTGCATATTAGAGTAATTCTGTTGACATTTAGTCACTTTAGCGAGATAGTTATCTAGGTTTCTATAATGACACTCAGATTTGGTGTTAAATAAACAAGTACCCGACAATTTGCTTTACAACAGAACGATTTCTGCTACTTTTACAATGCGCTATACGAGTCAAAATGGTTCCAATAGCTAGGGTCCATTCAGTCGCCTCATAGTATAGTATACACGCAATACTGTGCGGTGGTTGCAGTTTTATTTCTTTGATGTTAAAGGGAACCGTTCAACCACAATGGACACTTCAATATGCAGCCCTCCATAATACGGCTGTTTCGACTGACAGGACGGATAAGCTGCAGTTCAGATCAGGACATACCCTTGGTAATCTTTGGTCTTTATTTTCCATTTACTTTGACTGCTAAGAGTTACTCAAAGCCTGGCTTTTTAGCACAATGATTTTAAGCAATGTCACCGCGGTATGAACAAAGGCTATCTAACGTCAGGTGTAGTAGAAAAAAATGTTGCTTTTAAGTTGAAAACAAAAGTAGTAGCATACAAAATAACGTTAAAACGAGTTATATATGTCAGCATCAGCTCCAGTAGAAACAACAACAACAACAACAACAACAAATAAACACGACAGTGATTTGAATCGATATACATGTAGAGTATGTTAAATTAGCAATAAGTTAGGTGGGGGTCAATATTTTATAGATAAAATCAGGAGGGGTCATTATTTTATAAGGGGGGGTCAATATTTTATAGAGAGGGGTCATTATTCTATATAAAATAATGACCGGGGGGTCGTTATTCTATGGGGGTCACTTTACAACGTTACACCGGATAGTTTAGCCAATCAGAAGTTGTGTTACTTGCAAATGTAGAAAATTCTGGAGAATACGACAAAGAACGTTCTTAGAATGGTTGGTGAATGCAGGCCCACTGAGCTAATTTGGCCAGGTTACAGCAAGTATGGATCTACATCTAGATCTAGTTAATAAAAATAACTAGACTTAGATCAGACTGCGCGGTCTGTGCAGCCAGATTTTCTCCAGCAATGATTAGTATGCAGATCGAAATTTTGATCATTATTGCAAAGATTCGATTATGTTTCTCTCAATCTAAATCACTACATTATCTCCCGCTAGATGGTATTCTATAAATACTCATCTATCTGATATGGGCATCCTTGGTACAGAACCGAACCACTTTCCTACGCGACAACCGTTACTTTGAATTTAAAACAAAAAAAAAAAAAGGTTTACCCAATGAAACGCTACCTCTTGCAATTCACTCATCTATGATCACCAGTTTAGAGAAATCTGTTGCTAAAGCAGGTCTCATTTCTCCTCAAACGTATTGATAGGCTACGTAAAAGCTATTTTCAACACTGCTACTTTATAGAGCGTAATATTACAGTCAGCCCGCTTTCGGGGCTAGTAGTGATGCGTCATATAAGACAGTCGAATCTTCGAAGAATACGACATGCGCAGACAACGAAATCACTACAGTAGCTGGATGCATCTAAAAAGGAGCCTCTGCTTTTCATATTCCCATCATCACGTTACTACAGGGACCACTGATAAACAACATTCGGCATACCTCGGGTGATGGGAGCTATCATATCTTAGATGCAGGTAAGGGATCGACAGAGTTGTGACGAGTGGGGTAAACTGTAATAGGCCTAAATGACAAAGTATTATAATGTACAATCAGGGCCGTATTCACCAACCATTCTTAAGAATATTCTCAGTCTTATTCTTGAAGATCTTTTAAGTTTGAAAGTAACACAACGCCTGATTGGCTAATCAGGCGTTGCGTTACTTTCAAAAGTTTGAAAATTCTGGAGAATGAGACAAAAAATGTTCGTAAGAATGGTTGGTGAACAGAGACCCAGATTCAATCATTTTATTGTAATGCAGGGTCTAATAGGTACAAATCTACTTAGGTTTTCCATTTTGTTATTCTTCTCATGGGATATATTATTGTATTATATTTCATTTGTCTATTTTTTAGAAATGTTATGGGTAAAGAAATGTCGTAATTTAAGCTGGGGGAATTATTTCCCCGTCACTGAATATTTTCCTCCTGCCGAAAATCTGGAACTACTTTTTTTGTTCTTCTGAGATCACTAGTCTTATATGTGGCATTCGTTGACAAAATAATGCGAGAAAATATAATGTATGATTTATTTCATGGGCTTGTAGTTAATATTGGGAAATATTTGCCTCCAAAGGGAAAGGTCCGAGAAAATAACCATAGCCAACTTTCACGGACATGCCTTATCAGCAGTCTCGCATATCAACAAATCGATGAAAAAAATCGATATCATACGTAAAAGTCCGGGAGTTTCCGGAGTTTGGCGAACTTACATCGTGTATACAAGTAATCGATATTCAATAGCCTGCAGCGATAAAAGATAAGAGAAACGTAACATTACGTAACAGTAGCCTGCTTCAAATTCACAATCCTTGCCTAGACGATATATCTGTCCTGGCATTTTTTTTTCTGATTTTAACCTAAACCCTTTGTCTGGAACAGCACAGTGTGGCTCTCGAATATTAGAATCAGACTGCACATAATGGGCACCCTTATTAGACTCAACAGCATATTTGAATAACATCTGATAAAGCAAGAGTTTTCTTGAGAACAGAACATTGAAATCGTTATATTTCAGCTTTATTTGTCGGTTTGTAATTCATTTATCCTCGGATTAAGGGTTAAGTTTTGATTCTCTGAGACATAAACTGATCGGTCCTAAAACTGCTCTCGACAAATGCACTTTTTGTAGTCTGATCCTGAAATCTAAACCGTCCAAATGCACTTTTGCTGACAATGTAGATTTATAACAGGCTGCATAAAACAAGCTGTCTGATCTTGGACCTGATTGATTCTATAAGGCGAAAATTATTTTGGTTAAAAAAATCTTTGATATTCATGGCAAAATCAACAAGTTTAATTCAGCAAAAAATTCAGCCTTTTGAGAATACCAGTTTCACACTAAAGCAATCTAACAGACCTGAGAGAAAAGGCTTTAGTACACTTTGTTGGAAAGGGAGAAAATTTTCTCCTGTTCCTAAAATGTTCTACCTTTTCAAAGACAGACATTATCATTTGAGTTGCATTTAATTTTTTGTCTACCGTTGGTGGTATCCAAAATTTCGTCATTCGGTTTTTTTGATGAGAAGATTTGCTTTATGTGGCAGTTACATTACCAATCCGTACCTGAGAAAGAAAGACCAATCCGACCCTGAAAAAGCAAGCACGGAAAGGAGAAAATACTTGTGGTGGGCAATTTCTCATTTTTCCTAGGGATCGTATATAACATGTTTTCTACGATTCCTGTTCTCCCACAGTGTTTTCTCCCTTTCGAAAGCAAGTCTTATTATGTTCCGTATTTTTCGTCTGTAAGTTCTTTCAACTTGAAAAAAAAAAAATCATAATATATTTTGTCGTTTAGTAAATAGCTAATGGTTATATCTTGATTGGGTAAACTTTGTCTTTTGTGTGCATGTGTGGTTTGATAGTTTTGATTTTTATAATGTCCAATTTCTACGATTTTTACAAGAAAAAAGGTTGGGAAGGTGGAGAAATAAAACTGTTATAGCACATAAAATAATTTGAACAACGGCTGCTCAGAACCATCAGAGTAACTTTACATGGTTTTACGCAGACGAAAAGTTACAGATTCGCCATATAAAAAAGCATTAATTCAAAGTTGGTTTTCATCGAACAAATAAAACAAAATGGTTCGTTCAGAACACTCCATGTACTGTGTGGCGCCGATTTGTATTTTGGCTTAATGAGGGATGTTGCATTTGCTTACAATGTCTACTATTATCAATAAATGTATTAAGATGTTTTCATTTTGAGCGAGTCTGAAAGCTGTTTAAGTATAAGTATTTCGGAACAACTTAGGTCTATCTATGCACTAAGAAATAAAAGTAGGTCCAAGCTATTATTATCACACAAGTTTAAAAACGCTGCAGATATACTACATGTATATAATACTTAAGATTCTTTTTATTGCATCCGAAATGGGGAAAAATGTGCTCGAGACTCAACAGAAAGTTACTAAAAGGTTCGTGTTGAAAGTATCATAACAGATCAGCACTTGTGAACTGATCCGATGCTTCACTCTAGCACCGCTTACAGGCATGATAAAGATAAAAAGGTATTTCTTCCTCTAAAAATGTTATGTATGGTGTCATTTCAACTAAGCATCAGTACATCTGGTTTCAAACCAAGATGCATGTAAATCATTCTTAATACAAGGTTGATTAAATACTATTTCTTGAAATAATAAATAATGATTATGCAGTAGGTAACTTTTTAAGTTACTGGTAAAGCAGAAGTAGCTTTTGATCTAGTGTTGTCATTCTTTGAATAGTAAATACTCTTTGCAGGAGAAACGGATTGAATGATGTAGACAACAATGTTTGAAAAGTAGAAGATAACTTGTAAAAAGATAATGCGCCTGTTTCCATATTTTATCCTAAACAATCAACAGCAGGGTCGTTAGATGCCGTATTTATACAGTAACAGGTTAAGATTGTTATTTGAATCTTTACAAAAAGGCAAAATTTCAGACTTGTTCAGAATGAAGTTATTTTCTTAAGACAAATAAAACATGGAAAATATGGAACTTTTCTTTTATTAAGTTAAAAATAGTGTAAGAAAAGGAGAAAATGTTGGCAACCAGCGTTAAAATCTTTTTCTTCAATGTTCTCAAAGACCTTCTGTATGATACGACAGATCAAAGAACGATGTGAAAAAAGCAAGGAAACATGAGTTTGTGAGCTGTCGCCAGAAAAAAAGAATTATAAAGTATTAATTTCTAAAAAGCTGAAAAGTTGAAAAAATCATCAAACGTACATTTTCTTATTTCATATGTCAATCTTAATCATTGTAAAAGGAAATAATTTCATAAGTATTAAATTCTGGTCTTTTAGATAAATAGGATACATAATAAAACATCTTAGGGATACTGTCACTCAGGATCAAACGGTATTCGATCTGAAAACAACCCGGGTATAAATTCCAATTTATAATCATGTGGATACATGTATATCATAAACATAGCAGGGGGTCCGTTTGTCAATGAAACATTACGTAACACAATAAAGATACCCGGCTGGTTTATCTAACAGTAAGACTCGGCCAATATCGGCGAAGTCCGGCATAATCCGAACGTTCACGGAAAAAGAAAAAAATAGGATAGTGGCATTAAAAAACTGTAAAAAGGACCAAAAGTTTATTTTTTGAAATGACTCAAAATTATAGCATTTGAAAGAGAAATGAATAAAGTAACTTACTCCACTTGAGATAATTTTGACTTTTCAACACAACGAAAGAAAATTAAACAAATGTTACAGTCTTTGACCTCGGAAAATGCGTTTTTCCTCTTTATTCTATGTAAACCATACCTACAATTTTTAAGTTAAAAAAGGACCAAAAGTTTCTTTTTCGAAATTTTTCAAACTAAGTTCATTTGAAAGAGAATAAATTGAACTTTCTTACCTCACTTGAGATAATTTTCAATTCTGAAAATTGATGAAGTTATAAGCGTTTATTTACCTAGGCCCTTCATAATTCTATATAAAAAAATGCAGGTAAAATTGGCCGATATCGATTTTTCCATGTCCGCGAAAGTTGGCTATGCCGTGCCTTCCGACATGCTGAGGAAATAAACGCTATTTGTCTACCTTATGGGCACCTTGACTATTGTGTCCCGACACCAATTTGCACATGACCGCTCAAAGAGATACAACTCTTATCAGACTTGTACACTGAATTTATTACCAGCACTACCAGCCCACACGAAATTTTGAGTCGCACAAAAAAAAAAAGAATCCAAATGCAGAAAGACACTGTACGGATACGTTAAAAGTAAAAGTGCCTTGGGGAATAATATCTCTGAAACGGACCGTGTAGATCCAAGATCAGACTGCACGTTCCGTGCAGTCTGATCTTGATCTACACTGTCCGCAAAAGGTCAGTAAATCGCTCTCAGCAGCCCTATACTCAGTAGGATTAAATATGGCTGAAATTATCCTTTTTTTTAACCATAATTATTTTTGAAAGGGCTTGTTTTTCTCGGAGTCTTTCAAACCCAGGATTGCGTGTCAAAGTGTTAATGTCGAGATCTTTAACCCCTGTCCTGCTAAAAAATTTAAATAAAAATCTAAAGCTGGTATTACAACCCTAGATTTTACTATTTCAGAGGTATATTCTGTTGGTATATCCCAACCGGTCGGCGTAGATTAAAGATCAGACTGAACTTTCTGTGCAGCCTGATCTTGATTTACACTGTCAACCAAAGGTCAGTGGGAAGCGCCTAGTAGCTTCAGGTTAAAACCTGCCTGTGGCAATGAATTGAAATACGCCGTGAGAATTCTAACGAGATTTCGTGTTTCGACCCAAATTGATATTCGCAGCTTAGTGTTAAACCTGCCTGTAGCAATGAATTGAAATACATGTATGCAGTGAGAATTTTAATGAGATTTCGTGTTTTGACCCAATTTGATATTTTGATTCAAACATAAAGGGCGTATTCCTTTCGCTACTCCGAACACCACGAACATGTTCAAGGTCAATGGTGTATTTCGGAACACTGTGCCGTGTTCCTCAGAACATGTTCTAACTGTTCTAATCAATCGAGGTGCACCGCAGCTGCTGAACGGTTGCTAGGTGATTCAAGATGGCTGAAAGACGGACAATTCTTCATGGCAAAATTTGCAATTGTCCTTTTTTACGATGTAAATGCCATAAATAGGGGCATAGTAGACTCGTCTCTACTCTCTCTCTCTCTGTAGCTAATCATATTCTAAACTAACACAGCTAAGACAGTAGTTCTTGCAACAGCAATCATGCCAATGTACTTTCATTTTCGATATGGTTTCGAATAATGTTCCGAACGTGCTTCATTCAGAGCATACTTCCGGAACAGTGTATTGTGTTCTGAAATATTCCTTTCGCACATTCTAGAAAAGCATTCCAGAACACAGAACATTATGCCAGAACAGGCGAAGGAAATACGCCAAAACTAACACTAACTTGATGATTATAGATAGGCTTAGAGCTTAAAGGGATCTAGTTATACAAAGAATTTTTGAAATGAAAATCAAAGGTGTGAACAGAGCGCCAGATAAAAGGGAATGATGGTATTCCAAATCCATTATTTCTCCTCGAAACCTTATGTTTTTTGGTAGCCATTAGAATCGTCTCGCTGAAACGATTTCATTGCACACCTGCAACATAGGGGCCCTCAAACTAAACATGCATACATTCTTGACCAATCACAAATTTCTGTTTATTCATTTTTTATCAGTACTAAAAAAGTAGGTCAAAAGCCGGTACATTCGGGCACGCAAAAAATAGTCTTACCTTTTAATACATAATGCTCCTGATACGTTCCTATGAGATAGGAATCACTTGCAAGCCTGTTTACCACAGTCTTCTAATTTTGCAGGGAACAGCGACAACAGCTGAGTCCGTATTCACAAACCATGCTTAAGAACATTTTCATTGTCTTCTTCATAATTTTCTAACTTTGAAAGTAACATAACTTCTGATTGGCTAAACCGAATGGTTTAGCCAATCGGAAGTTGTGTTACTTTCAAGACTGGAAAAACTTGGAGAATAAGACTGAGAATGTTTGGTGAATAGGTACCTAGGTTCCGATTTGCGATGCAGTGCGTCGGTCTAGGGTGATCGTGTTACTTTGACTTTGCATAGTTTTATGTTAATTACCCCCTTTTACGAGACAACAAAATTATGGAGTTGTCTCAATTATGAGTATCTGGTGAGGACATAATTGTATTTGGCCTACACAACTCTGAAATAATAGTCTTTAAATTGATTGATTGATTGATTGATTGATTGAGTGAATGGTGTTTCAACATTGTTTCAGTCATGTCCCGGTGACAGCTAACACATTCATCTGTATATGACTTGCAACACGCCAAAAGCATCTTCGCAAGCCAAGGCCGACGATTCACAACGTTACTCTACCCTTGGCGGATCGAGCTTGATTTTTACGTTCACCCTATACGCTTTTTCATTGGATGCAGCCAGCTCTAGCTGCAACGAATGAAATCGCTCGTAGCATTTCATCTTTGATAAAAATAGAACAAGGTATCTACCTTTCGAATAAAAGGTAAAACTGCATGGAAACCCACGTGGATGACTGCTTATCGCTTCATGTGTATTCGTAAGCGGTTTGTAAAGCGATATTTCATTTGCTTTTAGATATATGATGTAAAGGGGAGTAATAACCAGCATGCAATAGAGGGCACATTGCAGGAATCTCGAAATCGGGCTCAATCAGCCAAGCTAAGATCCACGTAGTGATCGTAAACTTGGCTCGCGAAGATGCGCGAAAAGGGGCATTCGAACATCTGCGTAAACTGTCGTATCGGATCAGCCTACGCAGTCTGCGCAGGCTTATCCGAAACGACACTTTCCGTTTTTATGTAATTTTCTGTTTTGCGAAAGGCTAATGAAGAACAAAATCTAATGTAGTCGTAAAGTGCTGTCACGGACTGCGCAGGCTGATCCGAGACGACATTTTACGCAAATGCCCCTTTCGCGACTTGCAAGCCATATTGGGTTTCACCAGTCCTTCTTGATCAAGGACGCTCCCACAAAAAACCAGTGCTGCATGTAAGGATTGAAACTGGGGCTTACTTATTAGATACACCACAACTTAACCACACAGGTCTTTTAAAGGAGAGAAAATATACACCACAACTTAACCACGCAGGTCTTTTAAAGGAGAAAAAACATTGTGGGAAAAAGAGAAAATGCTGGTTACCAGCATTTTCTCTTTTTTCCCACAATGTTTTCAAAATCGTTCTCTTACAGAGTCGTTGAACAATGTTTAGTTTGGTAAAGGGTTTGTTTTTTAGTCCGTAGGAATCTAGTATTTCAAGTTGTTTTATAACATTTAAGGCATGCAGAGCTTTCTGTCAAAACTCGCATAAATATGAACGTAATCTAATACGATGTCTACATAATCCTTACCCTAGGAAACAATTTTTGCCAAGGCAATGGGGAGCTTCCTGTAATAAGGAGTAAAAAGAAGCAAATTTTGGTTACGCGCTTCTTTTTCAACATTTTCATAAAAGCTATTGTAACGCAGTTACTTCTCTTCCCTTAAAATGTAGTCCTTAACGTTTCAATTTGTTGTGTAGGTCTGCAATCAGTCGGTGGGGTAATAGCTACATCTAAAATGCAGATTCATGTATGCAAAAAAAAAAATTCATGTATGGAAATGTCTATGTGCCAGCATCTTCGCAAGCCAAGGTTGACGATTCACTACCTTACTCTACCCTTGGCGGATCGAGCTTGATTTTTACGTTCCCCCAATACGCTTTATCATTCGATGCAGCCAGCTCTAGCTGCAACGAATGAAATCGCTCGTAACATTTCATCTTTGATAAAAATAGAATAAGGTCTCTACCTTTCGAATAGACGGTAAAACATGGAAACCCACGTGGATGTCTGCTTATCGCTTCATGTGTACTCGTAAGCGGCTTGTAAAACGATATTTCATTTGCTTTTAGATATATAATGTAAAGAGGGGTAATAACCAGCATGCAATAGAGGGCGCATCGCAGGAATCTCGAAATCGGGCTCAATCAGCCAATGTAAGATCCACGTAGTGATCGTAAAGTTGGCTGCGAAGATGATGTGCCAGGGAATCTAACGAATTTGAATACAACATTGAACATTTATGTAATAATTTCACACCCAAGGACTTCTTTCTTACCTTATGTTTAGGCCAAGTTACTGACAGTCAAGGCAGTTCCCTTTGTCCCAAACCCCAAACGTGGTGTGTTGTGAGAATCTGCCTTTTTCACCCTTTCCCCCATTTAGTGAAGTCTCTTTATGGTGCAACACGGTAAATCTGTGACAAGCCGTAGTGGAGGAAGCCTTACCTTTGCACCGTGTTCCCGGCAGCAACATTTTTGACAACCGTTTCTGGTGGGATTGACGTAAAACAACACAGAAGAACGCGATAGTCAAGCTTATCAGACCACGATTGCCAGTGTTGCCGTTCCAGATTTTTTGACTGTCAAAAACTTTGTCACCGCAGCCCCGGTGCTGATGACAAACCTAACAGACCGTCACGGAATGTATTGACCAGTGCTTTCTAACGTAACTACGGCCTGATCAATACCGGTGAAAGAGGGGTTCAACGTCCAATCAAAGTGTTGAGAAGGCTGAAGTGGTATTTATCGAGGAAGCCGTTGTGTGGAATAAATAGTTAGAATGAAAAACGGAAGTATTAAAAGTCAACAAACTAAGCAAATGAATGCCTTTTAGTTGAAGTGAGAGTACTCATGATAAAGTCAAGATTATTTGTGTATTGGAAGTCTCCCTCTGATCATTAGGAGAAGTCAGGAGTAATGTCCCTTGACATTTAGATAAAGGGAGAAACCATGTGAATAATCGGATAAAATTCACTTTGTACCTGAAAACTATGATTTGGAAATATTTTTGGTCGTTAACATTTAAATACCAACACTACAATTAATTATTTCGATCTATAAATAGGCACAATCATATGGAGTAGCGTGCGATCATGGGATAAACAAGCCATGGGACGAACTGGTTTTACAACTAAAGAGCCCAGGACCAAGCGATCCGTAGAAAAAAATGTATCATTGCACCAAGAGAAGGCTATGAGCGAGTGAAGCTATTTTCGACCAAAAATTAGTATTTCCACGATCGATGGCCTCATCCAGTGTATTTTGACATGCCATTTCCAATAACGTATCTGAGTACTACTGTAAAACTCATGTGCCTGAGAAAAATTGGGCTTTGCACAAAATACGACCCATGCTCTTCAAATTCAAAGTTAAACTGATAGTGGTATTGTCTTCGACAACTACCACGAAAACGGATCATTTCGGAGTCTTGTTATGGCTGGTAAGTTATGGTGCGATTAAGTTTATTTATCCCGTTTTTCCCATGGTTGTCGGAGCTGGGCTGCCGTGACTGCCGGGAACATGGTGTGAACGTAGAGTTAGAGTCGTTTAAATTCAAGATCTTATTGTAAGGGGTTAAATAAATTGGCATTTAAACTAGTGTCGTGTACTTTTGAGACGACAAATTATCGTGTTATATTAATTGGCGAAAATAGACTTCCGTAGGTAAGTGATAAACGTTATCATCTTTTCTTTAGATTTTTTACTTAAGGTTTAACAACCCTTTTATCAAACGAAAATATTTAGACTTTTCAAAATGAAAGCTTCTGCACACAGTAAATTGAAATTTACAAATTAAACAGTGTGTTAATCACTAGTTCCTTATAGAATGGAATAAAGAGTGGGAAGAGGAGAAAATGCTTGTTGCGAGATTATTTTCCCTGTAAAGACATGCTGAAATAAGGGGTAGTTTGTTGATGAGTTGACATTCTTTCGTGTGTGTCAGTCGCAATTGAAAGCGGCGGTCCGAACATTTACCTTTACTTGATGTTTACCTGTGATAAACTACAAACATGGATCAGGACGAAGGTGTTACAAATGCAGGTTACGTACATGACGAGCCCAATGTTTCGGACAGAGTGAGTATGACTGTCTCTTGTTTATGTTTGTGTACTTAACATTACGACTTTTAAAGGGGCATTTTTAGATTTGTCTGTCAATTACAATTGTAGTAAATTAGTGATGATTTCAACAGCATATGTGTGCCATTCTGGAAACAGGTAGTTTAATGCATTTCTGTGGTGTATTAAATTAAGCAATTTAGATTAAAGTAAGCAAGAAAGATTTAGTGCAATTCAGAGCTCCAAATAGAGGTAGTGATTTTGATTTCAAAATTGAAAATGTTAATAATTCTCCACTAAACTCTATGTTATGGGTACTCATTAGAACCGTTTCATTGAGACGATTCTAATGAGTACCCACAACATAGACCGAACATAAAATTACGGATTGTTATAGCCACAATAATCTTCATACTTTAAAAGGCAATAATATAAATGTAAATACATTTTAGCACACATTTTAAACGCTTGGTCGCTATTGGGCCTTAAGCCTTAGGCTGCTAAGCGTTACTCACTGACCTTTTGCGGACAGGGTTGATCATGGCAAAATCAGGCTGCACAGAGAGTGCAGTCTGATCCTGGATCTACACTGTCCGACGAGGGCATGTTTTGAGGTGGGTGTTTAGTTAAAGGTGGGTATTTAGAATTTTCACCTCTCACCAAATTAAAAAAATATATATTTTATTGAAATTTATGAAAAAACAATAGAAATCACCAGTAATTAAGAATCATAAAATTACCAAAACAAAACTTTTTGGTGGTATTCCCTTAAAAGGCTACGTAGCCTCTTGAGGTATTTTTAGATTTTGCGCCAAAAATCGAAAGAAGCATTGTGGGAATGTAAAGTGATTGACACGCGACTAGTGGCGCTTTAATTCCATAACATAACAAACATGTAATTATTTTCTATAATTTCCTCTTCGGTCGCTATGTTTGAAGCGTCATATGTGTATTTCCGGTATCTAAATGAACAAGTTGCTCATCTAAAAATAGACCATGGTTCCCGTCGGTGTCGACCTAGGCCGTAGTAAATATCTAATTTCTCTCGTTGTCGGATTGTTTTCGACTACTGGGGTTTTATGAATGAAAATTAAAAGGCTTGGGAGTATAAGGATGATTTTTTTTTTGTATTTTTGTAAAAATTTTGTCCCAAAATCTGAAGGGCCACATTTAAAATATCTTAATTACGTTTTTAGTAGGATACGGGTTAAAAAGCTTTAACCGTTAGGGTGTTGAAGTCAGCATAAAGGTGAAATTCTTGCATGCAAAGTAGGGAGTTGTCTATAATCGGAAGACCAGCTATGACGTCATCGTGCATATTTGAATACGACCCAACATATATAATTCGGCAAGATGATCATAATTGGAGTGCAACAGGCGAAAAGGGTCATTCGGACATTTGCGAAAAGTGTCGTCTCTGATCAGCATGTGCACTCCGCACAGGCTAATCCGAAACGACATTTTCCGATTTTATGTGATTTTCTGTTTTACGCAAGTCAACTGTAACACAAAATCTAATGTAGTCGTAAAGTGCCGTCTCGGATTAGCCTGCGCGGACTGCGCAGGCTAATCCGGGACGACACTTTACGCAAATGTCCGAATGCACCTTTCCGCGTGTTGCACTCCATATTATTATAGCATTCCCATAAGATCTTGCGAATATGTCACAAAATCTAAAAGTAGCGCAAGATGCTACGTATTTCATGAATGAAATACCAAATTAGTGGATTGGTTTTGAAAGGATAGAAAACATCTTGGAAAAAGGACGAGAATGTTTTCCAAAGCGTTTTTCCCAGGATCATGAATCCTTTACCACACGATCCCGAGATTTAAGGACGCGAAGAAAAAAGGCCCTCAAACTTTACGGAAAAAGAGAGAGAATGCGGGTAACCATGCAGCATTTACTCCTTTTCGATTTTTCATCGAAAAGAAAAAAAAAAAAATATTTATCTCATGCTTTTAATGGGGTAGGGGACAGGAATTTAATCAAAATCTGGTATAGTTCTTTTCGGTTATTGCTCGTGGCGTACCCCCTCCGCATAGCGACGCATTACAATACTACGTCAAGGGCGAGAAATATAAGGTAAACTACGTCATATTTCCATCTGGTTGTGAGGCACGCACATTTTACTTTAGTAAGTAGTACGCGGGAACAACTCTTTCCACTTTCAATTGAAGGGTTAGAATATAAAAATCGATATTTTCACCGCTCTTAACCATGAAATATCGAACTATATTTCACCGATATTTCTCGATAACCTACCAGAAAGCATGTGTTAAACCGCTGTATTTGAATGTTGCTTTTAGATGTAACTAAAAGTAAATGATTATGCATATGTGGGTAATTCCAAATTTTGATTAAATCTGCAAAGCGTACAGAGAGCAACGTAGTGATCTTTACTCTTGACTAGCGAAGATGAGACAAAATAGAAAGGTAATACAGGGGGACATCGCCCCAAGTTTTGTTTGTATTGGAGTATAATGCCATATTAACAGGTTAGGTCATATCACGGAGGTCAGTGACGCACTCTGGCTTTCTCACACCAGTACTGACTCAACTTTCTTTCCAAAACCTCTGACTAATTCTCTTCACATGCATGCACCAGAGATAAGAAGCGAATAATCGCCGTAAAGACAGTTCGGTACAACTGGGTATCGAACTGCCAACCTCCAGATCACGATTCAGATACGCTATTCACAGAGCTACCCAGCCAGGCTGTGCGTCAAGTAATTTGCTTCACAATCCATCTACATGTGGATTAAATAAAGGTGTAAAACAAGACAGACTAAAGAGAGCGATTGTGCGCCAATGTGTACCATTCTGGGACAAGCTCTTAAACACTTTACTACACAATCCCTACTTTTGACGACCCTGAGAAAGAAGCCTCTAGAAAACATTGGGGGCAAAGGAGAAAATGCTGGTAACCAGCATTTTCTCCTTTTCCCCCAATGTTTTCTACCCTTTCCAAATCAAATTTCAGTTTTTGATTCAGATTTATTTTGTCGTCTGCAAATGCTTTCAATTTGGACTAGTCCAAAATTTTGTTGTTTGGTAAAGAGTTAAAATAAAATTGAGTTTCTTGTCTTCAATTATGGTAGTTCAACAGTGCGACGTTGTCTGCGCATGTCATATTCTTCGAAGATTCGACTGTCTTATATGACGCATCACTACTAGCCCCGAAAGCGGGCTGACTGTAATATTACGCTCTATAAAGTAGCAATGTTGAAAATAGCTTTTACGTATCAATACGTTTGAGGAGAAATGAGACTTGCTTTAGCAACAGATTTCTCTAAACTGGTGATCATAGTTGAGTGAATTGCACGAGGTAGCGTTTTATTGGGTAAACCTTTTTTTTTTTTGTTTTAAATTCAAAGTAACGGTTGTCGCGTAGGAAAGTGGTTCAGTTCTGTACCCATGATGCCCATATCAGATAGATGAGTATTTATAGAATGCCATCTAGCGGGGGATAATGAACAGTGCGACCTTCAAACGTACCGTGACCTTAGACTCATTCAAGACAATTGATTCACTTGACCTCATTTATGTAATCTGAATTGAAGCTGTGATCTTATCTCGAACGCCCAAAGCGGACAAAATACCGGTAATCCTCCAAGCGTTTTATGATCATTCCACCACAATGTACGATGCCCAGATTTGAAAGACACATTTTTGTATGGGATCATCTTCGCAAGCTAAGGCTGATGATTCACTAGGCTACTCTACCCTTGGCGGATCGAGCTTGATTTTTAAATCCCCCCCGATACGCTTTTTCATTGGATGCTGCCAGCTCTAACTGCAACGAATGAAATCGATCGTAGCATTTCATCTTTGATAAAAATAGAATAAGGTCGCTACCTTTCCAATAGAAGGTAAAAATGGAAACCCACGTGGATGTCTGCTTATCGCTTCATGTGTATTCGTAAGCGGTTTGTAAAACGATATTTCATTGGCTTTTAGAAATATGATGTAAAGGGGAGTAATAACCAGCATCCAATAGAGGGCGCATTGCAGGAATCTCGAAATCGGGCTCAATCAGCCAAGGTAAGATCCACGTAGTGATCGTAACCTTGGCTCGCGAAGATGGTATGGGATAGGAAACCTTCTTTTACAGATCGTAGCACTGTTGTTGTAATGTCTGGTTTCATTACAACTATATACATGTTTAAATGAATGAATAAATGAATAGTGTTTTATGGCCCGTCGACAACTTAGGTCATATTGGGCGCACTTACTTAGTAAACAATAATGCGAGGTGAAAATAACATACATGTGCAACAACATAAGACAAACATGATAAATGAGGAATGGATGAAACACAAAATGATGCCCCTTTTGTCGCCTTTTACGACATGCATGCTGTCACTTTTGTTCCGCCAGATGAAATGGCAGATGTGACGATCGCGGGACTGCAGTGGTTTATTCTTATACCCCCGATTAAACCACACGGGGTCCCACAGGCCAACTGATTCCCATTCCAAACCCTATTTACATCAAGAAAAAAAAAATATAGGATTTGGAATAAGAACTACCCAGCCTGCTGCAATCCTACGAATTACGAGGAAAGCAGTCGTTTGTCTCTAATTTTAGTCGCCTTCTACGACATGCCATAGAGAAAGGCCGAGGTCCTATTCTATAAAGTAAAAAAACCCCGGGACCCCACGGGGATATACATGTTTACATGATGAAAACAGCATCCAATAGGGGGCGTGTCACGGGAATCTCGAAATCGGGCTCGATCCGCCAAGGTAAGATCCACGTAGTGATCGTAACCTTGGCTCGCGAAGGTGATGGGTTGTATCTTCGATATTTGGCTTGCAACACACGAAAATGGGCATTCGGACATATTCGCAAAGTGTCGTCTCGGATCAGTTTGCGCAGTCCGAAACGACACTTTCCGTTTTTATGTAATTTTCTGTTTTGTGAAAGCCTACTGTAGCACAAAATCTGTGGTAGTCGTAAAGCGTCGTCTCGGATCAGCCTGCGCATACTGCGCAGGCTGATCCGAGACAACACTTTATGCAGGCTGATCCGAGACAACACTTTACACAATTGTCTTTAATCCTTTCAGCGGTGCGGGCGAAAAATATATGAAAATAAATAAATAAATAAAATGCCCCTATTCGCGCGTCGCGGACCATAAAGTTTTGCAATACTGATCTTTTTTTTTGGTCACCTGGCTACAAACTGGTCCAAGTTATCACCAGTTCACTTATGTCAAACTATCAGCTCATTTAATAAGTTATTAGAGCGGTAAGGTAACTAGTTCGGTAATAAATTTTAAACCGTTTGGCTACCAGGAGCATCTCACTGACCTTGTGCGGACATTATAGAGTCACGATCAGACTGCAAAGAACGTGCAGTCTGATCTTGAATCTACAGTGCCCTCCCAAAATACCTTTGAAATAGAAAGAATCGGGTTCTTATTATCCGGATGAAAGCTTATTTAGCAGGATAAGGGTTAAGATCTCTCTCTCCCTCCCTCCCTCCTTCTCTGGGCCCGCCCGGGTGGCTCAGTGGTGAGCGTGTCAGACTCATGACCTAGTAGTTGTGAGTTCGATACCCGGATGAGGCAAACTTACTTTCCGGCGTATTTTCGCCTCTCACCTCTGCTTAAGCATGTGAGGAAAGTAGTCGGTGGCTTTGGAAAGAAAGTTGTGTTAGTACCGGTGTGAGAAAGCCAGAAAACACCTGTGCGTCACCGACCACCATGATATGACCTTAGCTGTTAAAGTGGCGTTAAACCCCAATACAACTAACCAACCAACCAACCAACCAACCAACCAACCAACCAACCAACCCTTTCCTTCCCCTCTCTCTCTCTCTCTCTCTCTCTCTCTCTCTCTCTCCCCCCTTAAAATTCAATCCACTGAAATTCAGAGATATTCATTTTATAGACTTGGCTTTACAAATGAAAGATATAGATCCAACATGAAGCTTCACGGAGTCTGCAGACTGACCCTTGGAGAAAACCCTTGAATTCGCCCACATTGCTGAAAGGGTTAACCCTTTA
Source organism: Tridacna crocea (assembly GCA_943736015.1). Taxonomy (NCBI): domain Eukaryota; kingdom Metazoa; phylum Mollusca; class Bivalvia; order Cardiida; family Cardiidae; genus Tridacna; species Tridacna crocea. The sequence goes on along the minus strand of OX031068.1, from coordinate 16,950,868 downwards.
CCCAATAAGGCATTTCTAAGGTATCTCAAATTGACCCTAAATAACAGCAAGGATGAAGCCGTTTCTTATGTGTATATGACACCTTTTGATAGCATAGAAAACATTGTGGCAAAAGGTGAAATTGCTCGTCACGAGCAATTTCACCTTTTGCCACAAAGTTTTCAAAAGGCTCCTACAAGTAATGCGTAGAAATGAGTATCTGTGGAGTAAAGGTTAAAGCAATATTATATCTAAATCGGCAATCAACTGTTGGATCACTCGAAAATTTCATTAAAATTTCGACCTATTTACCCTTCAGCCACTTAGCGTGACCCTGTGCCATTTTGTTGGCAATGTAGTTCAAGGTCAGACCTTCCGATCCTCAATATATTCGGTTCAATATGACAAGATTTTTTTCTTCCGGGCGAAAAGAAACTTTGAACACGCAATATTTGGGTTTTCCTTAACCCATTACCACACAATCCCTACTTTTGACACCCTTGAGAAAGAAGCTTTTCGAAAACACTGTAGGAAAAGGAGAAAATGCTGGTAACCAGCATTTTCTCCTTTTCCCAGTGTTTTCTACCCTTCCCTGAACAAATTTCAATTTTTCAGTCACCTTTATTTTGTCGTCTGCAAATGCTTTCAATTTGAACCAGTCTAAAAGTTTGTCATGTGGTAAAGAGTTAACACGGGAAAGTTACATTTAACCTTTTATGGCATAATCCCATGATGAACTTGTAAACATGATATTTTGCTTTTTTTCGAGAATTGAGGATACTCATGATGGAGTGTCGGACAAAAGCCCACCAGGACAAAAGTCCACTAGGACAAAAGCCCACTTTTAGTTATAATCATGTATCTAAAGAAAAAAATGTGTGTACACTGAAATGAACTTCTAAACGGCCACTTTTGCTTCTCCTATAAATTGGAGCAAGTATAAAAAATGTTAATAAAAACAAATTGTGACGTATATCTGGACGTCAACCATAGTATTGTGGTGAAAAGATTCCCGATTTTGCCAACAGAAGAACTCCCTTTTCGAAAAAAAGGAAACTAGTTTCTTGCGCATGCGTGGTGTCTACCAGCCAAAACAGTTTAAAAAAGAGAAGCATAAAATACTGAACTTTTGTAAGCAATAAGAAAAAACATGAAAATTATTCTCTGGGAGAGAAATGTTATCCGAAAAAACAAGCATGAAGTTTTCAAAAATTGATATTTCAATTTACAATGTTGAGTGAATGGACGTCGAATAAGTTTCTTCCGCGATAAAATTGAATGAATTCTTTTCAGAATTTGGCTCAGGTATGTTTTCAGACTGGGAAATTATTCTGCAAAAAATGAAACCAAATAACCCGCCCTTTTTATAGGCAGCGGACGCGAAAAAACGTCAATGGGAAATTACAGCTTAAAAGTGGCCGTTTAGAAGTTCGTTTCAGTATATATAATGTGACTTGTCTTTTCGAGAGTAAAAAACGTTATGAGGTCACAGTGAGGGTGGGACAAAAGAGATCATATCGGTAATCAGTATTTCCTCCTTTTACTTCAATGTTTTCTACCCTTGAAAGGCCGAATGGCTCACTATATGTGACTGGATATAGTGAAAGTAAAAAATAGAAATGACAACGTATTTGTGATAAAAATAGTTTGAATTTTCTCAAAGAAAAACTGAGATCACCAATCAAAATGCTTCATGAATAATTCATGAGAACGAGGAAACGCCAGCGAAACAACTCAGGGTCATTAAATTGGCTTCTTTATAATAGAAGCCAGGAGAGGCCAGCATCAATGTTTTCAAGTAGTTTATTGGCTTTTAATTTCAATACATTTTGGTACATGTAATCAAACAAGTAAAAAAGCCACCGCGTTGGAACCTCATAATTCTGCTTTACATGACGGGTCATTTGGCCTTCTAATCGCTTTTCCAAGTCGCATGATCTTGTTCAGCAGTCTTCATTCTCTTTTTTCACGAAATTCCTCTTTTTTTTCTGCTGCTTAGATTTATTTGCTTAATTATTTGCATACAATTATTTGACAGGTCATTTGCAGAAATGGCAAATTGATTTAACAAATATTTTTCTGATATTCGACATATAAAATTAAACCACGCCTATTTCCTGTTTCGGTCTTTTGATTTCGCTTTATTTACAAAATCATGACGAAACAGACTGTTTATCAGTACAATTTTGCAAGAAAAATGAATTTAGACGGCAAATTCTGTGGCAGTCTGCCTTCTAAACTCACCACTGTTGGAGAGGTCTGATGACCTCTCTAATAACAGTATTTATCGAAACTAGGTCATGGAGGAAGAGTGCGACGGTGCCTCCATAGATATTGACCTTTTTTTCAGCAGCAGGTGGTCAGTGACCTACATCGAGAACGGTTGTACAAACATATAATTTGTAATTTAATAATGCAAATCGGCAAGGTCGAAGAAAGGTTGTTACGGGTTTTCTAAAAAAAGGCCTACTTTAGACTCATAAATCTCTCTCTATCTCTTTTAAAATCTGTATTTGTTTTTAAATTTATATTTCAGCATTTTCGAGGAATTCAAATCTACCACTTACCAAAAAACGCCGTGTTTTGAGTATTGTATTTAAAGTGACCTCATAAAAAACTTTGGTTAACAGCGATTTCTCTGTTTTCCCCATGATGTTTTCTTCTCTGTCTAATAAAGCCTACATCCCATTAATTCGGCCATTTTTTTTCACGGCGTCTGCAAATGCTTTCAACCTGAAAAGCTTGAATCTCTTGTGATCCATTTAACATTTTGCTAAATCACAAAACTGAAGCTTTTTCCAAATCGAAAGAATTTGCCAACGTCATTTCAAATGTGACTCATAGTCACTGTACTATCCCGGACGCGCAATAATAATAATAATAATAACCATCATCATCATCATCATCAATAATAATAATGATAGATCTAAATAAACGATGATGATCCTCCTCCTCCTCCTTCTCCTCCTCCTCCTCATCATCATCCAAAATAAATAATAATTGTCATCATCATCAGCAGCAGGAACTACGTCGTCGTCACCATAGTTACACTAGTATCATGATATCTTTTGATTTACTTTAACAGAAACCTCATAAGAGTAATGGTGCTCTAATTTTGTCCGGTCTACAATACACAGTAGATGAAAACCCGCCATGGCTTACAACGATCCTGCTGGCGTTACAGGTACATTTACTTGATCTCTGCTCTATGAAAAGGTGGCTTAAATGCATCTACTTAAAGTTTCGACTCGGGTCAGCTTGCGCTGGCTGACCTGTGCTGAATCTTTTTGCCATTGGTTTATTATTTTTCTGCATGTCAAAGGAAAAGTTTTCCTCAGGATTCAGTAGATCGTTTTATTGACCAAATACTAGTAGATATTATCAATCCATGATGTAGTGAAAACTTGCTTTGTATTGACGATTCCAGAAAAAGTACTTACCTGATTATATCCTTTGAAATTATCTGACATCTGCGAAATGTTATTCAAATATTGAAAGTTAACCTCCTAAGCAAGGAGAGTACTCATGACAAAGTAAGGATTATTTCTGTATTTGTGGTCTCCCCTTGATCATGAGGAGTCTCTCTACCCATCATGCATTCTATTGTCAAGGGACGTTACTCATAACTCCTCCTTATGATCAAGGGGAGACCACCAATACAGAAATAACCCTTACTTTGTCATGAGTAAACATGTAGATATATCGAATAGAAATGAGTTAGTACCTGAAAACTATGATTTTGAAATTCATTTTGGCCGTTAACATTAAATTCCCAACACCAGAGTCAGTTTATTTTGTCCTATAAATATTCATGCCCTTTCAAATGGAGTAGCGCTCAATAATAGGATGAACAATCCAAGGGACGAACTGGTTTTGGAACGAAAATGCCCGGGACCGGGCGATCGGTAGATAAATTGTGTATCATTGCGCCAATAGAAGGCTATGAGGGGATGAAGCTATTTTCAATAGAAAATTAGTATTTCTACGATCGATGGTCTCACCCAATGTATTTTAACATGTCATTTTCAATTAAATATCTCAGTGCTACCAAAAGCTTATTTCACTGAGAAAAAAATGAGTTTATTTGGGTTTATTTCCTTCGGCTTTGCACAAATTACGATACACGGTCTTCAAAATTCAATAATGAACTTATAACTTTAGGTATTATCTTCGACAAATACCACAAAAATGATAATTTTTCTTTTGTGTTCATAGCACTACTTGATGTTGCTGAGTTCTAATTTGGCCACGCCTACTATCATAGCTACCACGGTCTGCACAGACGACCCGGGGGTCAAGTCGATTTTTCTTGGGGACATGCTGTTTGTTTGTGGAGTGTGTACAATGATACAAACCTTTATTGGGGTCAGGTATTTTCAGTTTCAATAGTTTTAATGTAATTTTAGGCCATTGGCCCATATACAAATGATAATTACAAATACAAATATCAACGCAGTATATATTCGAAGAGAAATAGTACAATAAATTAATTTAAAGAATAGTTAAACTTTAATCCAGTAATATTGGAAATGTTCAGAAAACATTAGTATGAAAAGTACTTTTACAATTGAAATTGACAAGAGGACCAACAATTGCAGATAAGTAATTCGGATAGAAAGAAGTATTTCACGTATTCCACCTCGTAAAAAACTTATAATTCATTGGTTTTTGTATGTATTCAGACCTTGTTTTAAATGAATAATACAGAAACATTGGTAGATTTCTAATAACTTTCTCATTTCTACAAGACATAATTCTGTAGAAAGGGAATAAATAGACCATAATTGAGCTCAGGTAAGGGAATGCAAGGACCTTAATAGAGGTCCGGTGTAATGCAGAGAAATGACCCTCATTACAAAATGACCCCCGGGTCATTTCTCGACGTAGAAGAATGACCCATGGGCCATTTTTCGACGTAGAAAAATGACCCGGGTCATTATTCTACGTCGAGAAATGACCCAGGGGTCATTTCTCGACGTAGAGAAATGACCCATGGGTCATTCCTCTACGTCGAGAAATGACCCAGGGGTCATTTTGTAATGGGGGTCATTTTTCTGCATTACACCGGCAAGGAACTATAAAGACCATTGTTGGGGTCAATTAAAGGGTTTTACATGAGCCATGCTCTGGCAAAAGGGGGCGAAATACATCTCCGTAAATCCAAGCAAGCCGTCACATACTTGTGGATCCGTAACACCCACCTTTTTTTAAACATCCAACTTAATCATGAGGTAGTCTGGTCCTATGAACTATTTTCTTAACCCTTTACCAAACAATCCCTGGTTTTTTACGACCCTGAGATGGAGGCTTTTGAAAACATTGTGGGAAAAGGAGAAAATGCTGGTAACCAGCATTTTCTCCTTTTCCAACAATGTTTTCTATCCAGCTGGAAACGAATTTCAATTTTTTGAGTTACCTTTATTTTATTGTCCGCAAGTGCTTTGAATTTGGACTAGTATAATTCATTTTTCGTTTGGTAAAGAGTTAAATGGCACGGAAATATATTTTTGAAACTAGTTTACTATAGTTTACTGTAAGTAATTTTTCGTTTCTTTTTCTGAAAGTTTTCAAGGGCTGTCTACTGCATAACGTCGGTTTACTTCCAAAACCTCGTAACTACAGCTTGTAACAAGCTGAAGTTAGGAGGTTCTGGAAGTAAACCGACGATGAGCATGAAGTATTATCGCACAAAAGTATAAAGTTATACCTCTTGGGTCCATTTCGAAAACATCTTAGTCAAAAGAGTAATAACTTTGCTGTTTAATTATTAATCATTTTCCCTCGATGTTTTTCCCCCTTTCTCTCTTTTAGATTACCTATCGTGCAGTGCCCAGCTTTCGCCTACATCGTTCCCATGCTGACGTTAACCAAGATCGGTAAATGGAAATGTCCGGATACAGACAGTTCTGAAGATGGTGCGTTGAACTCGACCTTGACGACAACTGAAGGTACGTAACTCTCGACTAGAACCATGGGCACTGTTGTTTACAGACTTTACAGGGGTATTGGAACATTTGCGTAAAACGTCGTCTCGGATCAGCCTGTGCAGTCCGCGCAGACTAATCCGAAGCGACGCTTTCGATTTTTATATAATTTTCTGTTTTGCGCAAGTTTTCTAAAAGAAAAAAGACAATGTCTAATGTAGTCGTAAAGTGCCGTCTCGGTTTAGCCTGCGCGGACTGCACAGGCTGATCCGAGACGACACTTTATGAAAATGTCCGAATGGCACCTTTTGCGTGTAAGGACCATGTTCTGATGAAAGGGGAGCCTAATGAATCTCCGGTAACTATATAAGATGCATCTTCGTGAGCCAAGGTTACGATCACTACCTGGATCTTACCTTGGCTGATTGATCCCAATTTCGAGATTCATGCGATGAGCCCTCTATTGGGGTGCTGGTTATTACCCCCCCCCCCACCCCCCGCCTTTACATCATATTTCTAAAAGCCAATGAAATATCGTTTTAAAAACCGCTTACGAATACACGTGAAGCGATAAACAGACATCCACGTGGATTTCCATGTTTACCTTCTATTCGAAAGGTCGCGACCTTATTCTATTTTTATCAAAGATGAAATGCTATGAGTGATTTCATTCGTTGCAGTTAGAGCTGGTTGCATCCAATGAAAAAGCATATCGGGGGAATGTAAAAATCAAGCTCGATCCGCCAAGGGTAGAGTAGCGTAGTGAATCGTCAGCCTTGGCTTGCGAAGATGTATAAGATTTGACCACAGTTTTTCCACTCGGGTAGTCCGTAATAGATGCGGGGGAAACCACGTCTGTCGGCTAAGCGACTACGGATACCCGAGCCTTAGCCGAATCAGTATTTGTTTTTGATGACGAAAGGCGATGTTACACGAATCCCATTAAGGTGCCCTTCCCTGTCTGCGCATGCCATAATGTTCGAAGATTCGACCTGTCTGCTATGGCGCATCACTCTCCCAGATATCGGGAGGACTGTAGTAATTCGCGCTATACATGAGCAATGGAGGAAATGGTTTTTTATCAATACGTTTGAGGAAAAATCAGGCCTGTTTTAGCTTCAGATTTCTCTAAACCGATGATCATAGCTGAATGAATTGCACCAGGTAGCGTTTTATTGAATAAACGTTTGTTTTTGTTTGAAATTCAAAGTAACAGTTATCGCGTGGAAAAGTAGTCCGGTTCTGTACCCAGGATGCCCAAATTAGATAGACGAGTATTTGTAGAATGCCATCTAGCGGGAGATAATGGGGTACCCTTTGTATAAGCTGAATCCCAGCGATCTCAGTGTTAATAGAAATTTTTGATAAGCGTTCCATCTTTGATGTTACAGCTACGAGTGGAGAACCAATATACATTGAGAGAATAAATACTGTAAGTGTGAATCTTTTTACAAATACATGTTTTCTCTCTGTCTCTTTGTCTGTCTGTCTGTCTGTCTGTCTGTCTCTCACTCACTCTCTCTCTCTCTCTCTCTCTCTCTCTCTCTCTCTCGTTTCCTCTTTGTCTGTCTCGGATTGCGCAGGCTGACATGAATCAATACGTTTTGTAATTGCGTTAAAAACCCTTTTTCTGGAACACTGCTTACACGTTTTTCCACTTCTTCTTCAAAGATTGTCTACGGCTAAAAAAATCCGCATGTAAGTAGTAAGAACAGAAACGTTTGCAAAAACTTGCGTGGTAATTCTTTACTAATAGACAAACTGTTAGACTTGTCCAAATTAAAAGAAACAAAAAAAGTAACTGAAACATTGAAAATTATTTTTGGAAGAGTCTAAAACAGTTTATTTAAAGAAGAAAATGCTAATACGAGAATCCTTTCCTTTTTTGCGCAATGTTTTCGAAAGGCTTCTATCTCAGGGTCTTTAAAAACATTGGATTGTATGGACATTGTCGTAAAGAGCTAATATATTAACAAAGTTGTCTCACCATTTATACGAGTAGTTCTTATTCTCGCAATAGCTCATCGGTTCCATTCTGACCGCCGCAGCGATAGAAATCGTGATTGGAGCCAGTGGACTGATCAGCGTGTTACTGAGGTTTATCGGTCCTTTGTCTGTGGCTCCGACCATCATGTTGATGGCCCTACCAGCCGCACGGACAGGGTTCGAGCTTTCCGGAAAACACTGGGGTATAGCGATTGGGTAATATACTGCTTGATTGATTGTAATAGAATATAGAAAATATTGTATTCCTTTTGCCTATTCCAAAATGAGTTGATTCGCTTATTACTTTACAGATTATTTTTCCTAAAGAATCCTGCGAGGCTCGGTGGTAAAGTTTAGGACTCGTATCTGTAGATCCAGGGCTTGAGCCTTAGTTGGCACACTTTAGCTTTCGTGTGAACATCTCTGGCAAGATACTTTTACTCTTTACTAAACGACAAAATTTTAGACAGCTCCAAATTGAAAGCACTCGCAGACGACTAATTAAACGTGACTCACAAATTGAAATTGTCTTCCAGTATGGTAGAAAACATTGTGGGAAAAAGGAGAATATGCTGGTAACCAGCATTTTCTCCTTTTCTCACAATGGTAAAGGGTTAACTCCCTTACCCAGTGCTGGTTAAACTCATGAAATGCATGAATATTATGAGCTGTTGCCGTGATATGACTAAAACAATGTCGAAAGCAGCATTAAACACCATTCAGTCAAATAATAAATTTTCATGATAAAAAGTTAATGCGGATTTCGTCGGATATATTCACAGCTCTTTATTTAACCATTCTAGTTCCAAATATCGTCGGTTAACTTCAAAATCCTCGTAACTACAGCTTGTTTCAAGCTGTAGTTACGAGGTTTTTGAAGTAAACCGACGATATGTAATTTCGACCTCTTTCAAGGGCTTAGAAACAACCAACTGAAACTTGAAACGATATAGAGGATCATTGTCTGTTTCAGTGAATGATCGAAATTTCTTACATGTTTCTTGGTAACTTATCGGAAAATAATGGTGGATTATAAAGTTTGAAAAGTTTACGGTTACGACCAGTGAAATTACCATAAATATTTCCGTAAGTCTTCAATCGAAGACATAAACCTTTGTTACCAATTAACCGGAAACGTTTTCGTAACTCTTCAATTGAAGGCATAGATCGTTGTTCCCAATTAACCGGAAACGTTTTCGTAACTCTTCAATTGAAGGCATAAATCGTTGTTCCCAATTAACCGGAAACGTTTTCGTAACTCTTCAATAGTGAAGGCATAAACCGTTGTTACCAATTAACCGGAAACGTTTTCGTAACTCTTCAATTGAAGGCATAAATTGTTATTCCCAATTAACCGGAAACGTTTTCGTAACCCTTCAAATGAAGGCGGAATTATTGGTTTATGTGCACTAATTACCTAGGTAAATGATGCGATGCTTGTCTTTCCAACGGACCGAAATATGACATACGGTAAAGCTCTGGATTGTTTAATAAAAACAATAATTTCGTTTTATTTGTTTCAGAACGATGGGTCTGGTTCTGTTATTTTCGGAGGTCATCCCAATATTTTACATTTCCAACCCTTGCAAGACCGAGGGAGAGAGAAGATTGCAATTCGCGGTCCATAAAATGTTATCGGTAATAATTCACGATATCAATTTAATTATTGTTTTTCTTCCATTTCTTGTCTGAACTCCTTCCTTATACTGTCAATCTATTGATGTTTTTTTTTGTATTTCATTTTCGAAAATAATTTCGGTGTCTGTGTAAGAAATATCCAATCATAACCCGAAGTGCACTCAGTTTTCTCGAGTGAACATCATCGAGTGAACATTATCGGTAATATTTCCACGAGCGGCGCAGCCAGGAGTGAAAATATTAAAGATGATATTTATGAAATGAAATGAATCAGCTGACCTTGGTGGATATTTTTTATAGATGCGTTAACCCATTCCACTCAATCCCTACTTTTGACGACTCTGAGAAAGGGGCCTTTAGAAGACATTGTGGGAAAAAGCAGAAAATGCTGGTGACCAGCATTTTCTTCTTTTCCCAAAATGTCTTCTACCCTACACAAAAAAAAATTTCAAGTTTTCGGTCACTTTTATTTTGTCATTTGCAAATTCTTTCGATATGGACAAACCTAAAATTCTGTCGTTTGGTAATTAGTTAAGCAAAACCCCTTTTAGTAGATCATGACACATGTTTATTTACAGGTTATTCTGTCCGTGTGCCTCATGTGGTTACTCTGTTATATTTTCACTGTCACCGACGTCTTCCCCAGCGACCCGGACAAATATGGCTACGAAGCCAGAACTGATACAAGGCTTAACATCATTGACGATGCTTCCTGGTTTCGCTTTCCCTACCCAGGTTCGAGACTTTCACAATTATTATCTCCCTTTGTAATGAGAATATAGTGGTTTTAGGTTCATCAATGGCAATCGTAAGAAAGAAGAAAAGGGGAAAAAGTGGCCCGGTTAAAGTAGTACAATAATACTCATTTTTAATAATAGCAAATTTTGTAGGATACTGTTATAGATGTAATAACTGTTTTCTATTATGGGTGTACTACCTTAAAAGACCAATACCATGACCACTGAGCTTAACCCTTTACTCCACACATACTCATTTCTACGCATTGCTTGTAGGAGCCTTTGGAAAACATTGTGGCAAAAGGTGAAACTGCTCGTGACGAGCAATTTCACCTTTTGCCACAATGTTTTCTATGCTATCAAAAGGTGTCATATACACATAAGAAACAGCTTCATCCTTGCTGTTAATTAGGGTCAATTAGAGATACCACAGTAATGCGTTATGGGGTAAAGGGTTAAGAGACATCTCCCTAGGGCAGCTGTTAGGTACTGTATTTAAATTGGGACGAAGCCATTCATGAAGGAGTGGTCTCCAGTAATGTCAGCGGTCAGCTAGGGAAATTTTCTGTTGACCTGTTTTGCAAGTCAATCAAAATCCTGTCTTTAGGTTTTGGAAGTAGATCATTTTAAATATCTGCATGAAGAATGCTGCTGACACTTTCACAGTTTTAGCGATATTTTCTAGAATATACATCTGGGTAGCTGAACTATGAATAGAAAAAAAAGATGAAAACTGTATCATGTCAGAAGATGCGACGAGAACCGTTGCCATTCGCCTTACATGTACCCAAAGGACATCTCATAGTTTGAGACCTCATCCAGAATTTATTCTTAAGAAACATGTTCATTCCTTTTTTCAAGATTTTTTTTTAAAAATCTGAAAGTAGGACATTATGATTGGCTAAATGAAATGGTTTAGCCGATCAGAACTTGCGTTACCTTCTTAATCTATAATATGGCAAAAAATATTCTTGAGAATGGTTCGTGAATACGGACGACCTAGGTTAGATCGGACAACGGCGCTACCCTAATTATATTTTCCGGACATTATATTTCAGGACATTGGGGCAAACCAAAGTTCAGCTTATCGATATTCATCGCCATGATAGCTGGCGTGGTCACCTCTATCATAGAGAGTATTGGGGATTATTATACCTGTGCAAGACTTGCTGGTGCGCTACCGCCGCCCGCTCATGCCGTAAATAGAGGTAAATTACATATTGTTTGGCATTTATTTTTTGTTAAAGGTGGCCCTTCAGATTTTGGGACGAAAATCGTACAAAAGTGCAAAAAAATCATCCTTATACTCCCAGAGCCCTTTAATTTTCATTCATAAAACGCCAGTAGTCGAACACCGTCCGACAACACGAGAAACCAGAGATTTACTACAGCCCAGGTAGACACCGACGGGAGACACGTTCTATTTTTACATGATCAATTCGCTCATTTACATACAGGAATACACAGATTAAGTTTCAAAAATAGGGTCCGAAGAAGACATTATAGAAAATAATTATTACATGTTTGTTAAGTAATGAAATTTAAGCGTTATGAGTCACGTGCCAGTATCTTAGCATTCCCAAAATGCTTTATTGATTTTTGGCGCGAAATCTAAAAATACCTTAAGAGGCTACGTAGCCTTTTAAGGGAACACCATCAAAAAAAATTTTTTTTCGTAATTTTATGAATCTTAATTGTTGATGATTTGTATTATTTTTCATATGAATTTCAGTGACATATATATTTTTTAATTTGGTGAGATGTAAAAATTCTAAATACCCACCTTTAAACCTGCCCTCTATAAACATGCGAGCTATGCTATAAGAAAAGGAGGCTTAATTCATTTGCAAAAACTATCGACTCGGGTCAGCCTGCGCGGAATGCGCAGGGTGACCCGAGTCGACAGTTTTTGCTTCTGGACAATTTTCTGGGTGTTAAAGGACCAGTTAACCTCATGTTTCAGTTGGTTGTTCAGTAAAGCAGACTTTCGGGGTGTATAATACATGTACTGTGATGACGTACATAGTATCGTAAATCACGGAGATGCATTTAGCACGCTTTTGCCAGAGCTTGGTTTATGTCCATGAGATGAGTTGTCCAACTCTAATATATGCCGAACAGGATACATATTCATTTGCTAGAGTTTTTAATAGTTTTCAAACGAGAAAGGAATACTTCGTTACAGTTACGGCTTGTTTTTTGTTTTGTTCTGGTATATAGGATGGAACAAATTAATAAACATGAACCCTTTTTCTGCTAAATAAGTAAGTAAAATAAGACAAATTTCAAGGCGATAGAATAGACCAAAGTAATGCCAATTTAAACTTACTTCTTGGAAAATAGATCTTTTTATCGGACAGTAAGAGATCGTATAGCACGTTCTGTGCAGTCTGATCTTGACCTACACTGTTCCCAAAAAGTCAGCAATTCACGCCTAGCAACCTAAGGGTTAAGAGATTTACAGAGGTCAAAACTTTTGATGCGTACAAATTTTTCTTCCCATCAGAAATTGGAAATTGTAGTACCGCAGTAAATATATTGAACGAACCGGATTGGTCAAAAATAGCCTTTCGGAATTTATCTTACACAATTTGTTTCAATAACTCTTTCATCAGGGTCGTAAAATAAAGGTATTGTTTGTAAAAGATTTGTTAAAAACGAGAGTATTGTTGAAATTTCCAGGTATCCTTATTGAAGGTATAGACTGCATTATTTCGTCTTTATGTGGCGTTGGTTACGGTGTGACATCATGTAGTCAGAATATCGGCATCATAGATCTTACAAAGGTAAATACAGAATATTATGTTGTAGATTGCTTTCCTGCTACTTGTACTTGATTGGACAAGCGTGAGAAAAAAATTCGAAATCGTGCAAGAATAAAGTTTGAGCTTGAAAAGACAAGTAAAACTTTTTTATATATAACTTAAACGGTATTTGTATCCCGGATGGATTATTTCAGTTCAGGAAAATGCCGTTTGGGTTAGTAATTGCGCCTGCTAACTTTAGCAGGATGATGAGAATACTGTTGAAAGGTTTGAATTACATAGATAACTTTATAGATGATATCCTAGTGCACATCAACTATTGGGAGTATCACATGATTGGTTTTCGAGACGTTTTACTGAGATTGCTCGACCAAATAAGTGTATGATTGGGTTTCCCTCTATAGACTTTTTAGGACACATGATAATTTCGCCAATTCCTAGATTACCAGATTTAGACAGTCTTTTTATCTTGAGAACTGACGCCTCTGATGTAGGTATTGGAGCCGCTGTTACGCAAAAAAGTGAGAATATTAAGTTTCCAATTGCACAAAAATATAGATGGAAAGAAGGAGCCTGAAGTTTTCAAAAAAGTGATTTTTTAATTTTCAATGCTAAGTAAATGAACAGTTAATAACTTCAATTCAATGGGACAAGTCTGGAACATACTTTACACTGGCAAATTATTCTCCAAAACATCAAACAAAATGAACTGCCTCTTTCTTGGACAGCGGATACCAAAAGACGTCTTCGGAAAAATCCGGCTTAAAAGTGACCGTTTAGAAGTTTGTTCAGTGTATGTACTCAGAAACTATTCTTTAATAAAAACCAATAAGTAAATCTCTGCCACATGTCAGCATGTTATAGTCACTATATTGATAAAGTAATTCAGACTTAATATTGAAACTTTTAAACACATTGATGAAAGAACTGTCGTCGTGATTTCTGACTGAAAAGATATTTTAAACTGGACTCACCACCTATAAAAAACAAGAAAACATAAACAACCTCATGTTTCTATTCAGGTTGGCAGTAGAACTGTGGTATTGGTTGCCGGCTTTTTCATGGCCATACTTGGTTGTTTTGGGAAGTTTACCTCAGTGATTGCTGCTTTACCTGACCCGATTACTGGTGGTTCATTTATGGTCTTATTTGGTAAGTCACCACATTTAGTATCAATAATGAGACGTTTATGGTGCTTCTTTTCATATTTGGATATTTCCTGTGCAACGGAGGGGACCAGTCAAAAGGAACTAAAATCGCCGTTGGGGGACAGTTATCTGTGCTATAGTCACACATGTATCCAGAGCTCCAGATGGCGAGAGTGATTTAGATTTCAAAATTGAAAACATTAAATATTCTCCACTAAACCCTATGATATGGGTACTCATGAGAATCGTCTCATCGAGACGTTTCTAATAAGTACCTACAACATAGGGTTTTGAAGAGAAATAATGGGTTTCCAATACTACTACTCTCTCTTATCCGGAGCTCTGCATGTAACTTTGTACATTACAGATGAGTTATCCACTAAATTATGTTATGGGTACTCATGAGAACTGTCTCATCGGGACTATTCTAATAAGTATCCACAACATAGGGTTTTGAAGAGAAATAATGGGTTTCAAACAAATACCACTACTCCCTCTTATCTGGAGCCCTACATGTAGCCCTGTACATTACAAATCAGTTAATCCATTACCACACAATCCCTACTTTTGACGCCCCTAAGAAAGAAGCTATTAGAAAACATTGTGGGAAAAGGAGAAAATGCTGGTAGTAACCAGCATTTTCTCCTTTTCCCCACAATGTTTTCTACCTTTCACAAAACAAATTTCAAATTTTTGGTCAGTTTTATTTTGTCCTCAGCAAATGCTTTCGATTTGGACAAGCCTAAAATATTGTCGTTTGGTAATGAGTTAAGCTCTGGAAAAGGGAGATCAGTGCATCGGTAAAAAGTATTGACGCACGTCATTGCAGTCGGCGCAGGCTGACCTAGTCGATACTGTTTGCTTTTGGTAGATTTTCTACATGTCCAAGTACCATGCAACCTTACAATTTAATTGGTTGTTAGACAAAATGACTTCTATGGGTCCGTAACTGGGTGATGGCTTGCTTGGTAGTGTGCAGGCCAGAGATGCATTAACTCATTACCAAACGACAATATTTTAGGTTTGTCCAAATCGAAAGCATTTGCCGACAACAAAACAAAAGCGACTGAAAATTTTAAATTTGATTTGTGAAGGGTAGAAAACATTGTTGGAAAAGGAGAAAATGCTGGGTACCAGCATTTTCTCCTTTTTCCACAATGTTTTCTAAAGGCTTCTTTCTCAGGGTCTTCAAAAGAAGGGATTGTGTGGTAATAGGTTAAGCCCCTTTTTGCCAGAGCATGGCTCATTTACATTTTTGTGGTATTTGTCGAAGACAATACCACTATGAGTTCAAGATTGAATTTTGATAACCATGCATCTTATTTTGTGCAGAGCCGAAGGAAATAAACCCATTTAAACTCATTTTTCTCAGCCAAATGAGTTTTTCGGTAGTACTCAGATAGATATGTAATTTGAAATGGCATATTAAAATACATTGGGCGAGGCCATCGATCGTTGCGATACTTATTTTTTATTGAAAAGAGCATCTATCGCTCATAACCCTTTAGTGGTGCAATGATACAAAATTGCCTGCTTTTTCGTTCCAAACCAATTCGTTCCATGGCTTGTTCGTTCTATGATTGCGCGCTTCTCCATGTGATTGTTCATGAATATTTATAGATCGAAGTAATTGATTTTAATGTTGAAAATTAAATGTAAAAGGCTACAGATCTTTAAAATTATAGTTTTAAGGTACATGAGCACTCTCCCTTCAACCGAAAAGGTATTCATTTGCTTAGTGGGTTGACTTTTAGCCAATATTTGAACAAGATGTCTCTTTTTCTTTCAAACTATTAATTCCACACAATGGATTTCCTTGACAAATACCACTTCAGCGTTCCCAACGCTTTGATTAATAACTTGCTTTGTCGTTGTGGTGTGGTATTGATGTTGATGATGATGATGAAGTTGCTGTTGATGATGATGATGGTAATGACTGTAGTGATGATGATGATGATGATGGTAATGACTGTGGTGATGATGATGATGATGATGATAAAGAAACTATAATAACAGTGATTGTAAGAGATGATGTATTATTAACGTATTTATTACAGCCGTATTGACAGCAGTTGGGGCTTCAAATCTGCAGTATGTAAATCTCAACTCATCCAGGAATCTCGCGGTGTTTGGAATGGCTCTTTTCCTCGGACTTGGGTTTCCCCCTTGGGTAGTGGAGAACGAAACCCTCATTACAACGGGTGAGCAGATCAAATGATATTATATTTCTTTCAATGAATTAACGGGGTTTCTCGGTGAATTAGATTTTTTTGCAGTGATTAACGTCGCAGTCAAGTCCAAATGTAAAAAGGCATGTTTATAAGATAAAAGTAAATTCCATTCTTACTATATAAAAATATGGTGATTATTATGACCTTAACGGTATGTAAAAGTGCAGGTCGTAAAAGTTCCAGTCAATGGTAGAAAAAAGAATTTTGAAACACTTTTCAAAAGTTTTTTAAGTTCAGTTTGTATTAATCCTTATTTCAATCAGCCGCTTTTCATTTTGCCAGGAAGTGACGATTTCGACCAAGTTTTGAAAGCTTTATTGGCAAACAACATGTTTGTGGGTTCTTTCACCGCACTTTTCCTGGACAACATTCTCCCAGGCACACCAGAAGAGCGAGGTATAACAGTTTGGGCTGAGGTACCAAAAACGGCATCAGAATACGACTATGATGACGACGGTGCCGGGTCACTGACGTTGAAGACGTACGACTTTCCTTTTGGTATGCGGCACTTACGCAGAATGAGGTGGCCAAAGTATGTGCCATTTATGCCAGGTTTTGATGGGTTCAATTGCTTCAGGAAGTGTAGAAAAGGGTCAGAAAGATATGAATTTAAACCAAAGCAATAACTTAGTTCGAAGAGACTACTCTACATTTTGCAGAATGATATTATGAAGAAGAGGCTAGGTCCATATTTTCCGTCTATTTTGAAGAATATTCCCAGACTTATTTTTTTTTTAAAAAAATATCTAAATTTGAAAGTAAACCCATTTCTGATTGGCTAAACCAAACGTTTTAGCTAATCGGAAGTTAGGTTACTTTCAAATAAACAAAACTCTGGAGAACAAGACAAAGAACCTTTAAGCTTTAATACAATCACGTGTGAGGTACGGCTTTTGAAGACATTGTGGATGCTAGTAACTAAAATTTTCATGTTTTTTTTTCCATTTTAAAGACACTTTTCTTTTTGTGTTTAAGACACATTACGTTTATCATCTAAAATTGCTTTCACTTTGGAATGGTCTAAAATTTGTAGTCTTTTCAGTGAAGAATTTAGTGTCTTCCACGTAAGAGCTGTATAACCAAATGCTAGATGTACATGTAATATAACAGATTGTCAGCTGTTAAATGAACCATTCTGTGACAAAAGAGGCTTCATGTATCGCTGTGATCCATTATATTAAACGCGAATCATCATAACACGGCCTGTAACATGCAAAAAGGGGCAATCGGACATAAATTTGCGTAAAGTGTCGTTTCGGATTAGTCTGCGCAGTCCGAAACTATACAAATGCAAAGTTTTACCATGACGAAGTAGAACTATACTTCTGAGTGTCCCAATTCAATAAAAAGCGACGTCACTTGGAAATGACGTCACTAAAACCTTGGTAAAACGTGTTGAAAGGTCCAGTTTGGCGCATAACGTTGATGTTAATTTTGATCGAAGCCGCCAGTTTGGATGTTGTGTTGATAGTGTATTCATGTATACGGGGCTCCCGAAAAAGAAACTGTTTTAATATAAATGTTTCCATGACCCTTCAATTTAAAGCGGAAATAGTTGCTCCCGCGCAGAAGTTACCTGGGTAAGTAATTTGTGGCATTCAAGGAGAGGAATTATGACGTAATTTACTCGCCTTCATCCTGCATTTCTTGCGCTTTAAGTAATATTGTATTAGATTGTCATGTAGGAGGGACAGTCCATGGGTAACTATCGAAAACAATGCGCTACTCGTGAAAAAATATTACCGATGATATTCATTCGATAAATTTCGATCTCTTTACAAAAATAAAAAAAGAATATCTTTGATGTTATTAATTTTGTTTTTACTCTAGTTTAAGCCTGTTGAGAGGTTTTTATTATTTTGATATGGTAGATCTATTTCAATAAATTTTATTGATTTATTTTTATTCAATTGTAATCTAGTGTACTAATATATGGGGTTAAGTACATTTGTATAAGGATAAAGTTATATTTCTTCTTTCTTTAACTACATACTTTACTTGTGTATCTCGATAAAAAAGTAAAAATAAAAATGAAAAACCTTTAAAAATGACTGTTTGGACTCTTTAAAATGACTCATTTCCTCTGCATCTTGACACATTTACACTACAGTATTGAGTTCTTCAAAGCGGCAGTGCTTTCTTGTGTGCCATTTAGTCCATTATTACATGTTTCCCGCATTTCCTCGAACATGACTATTTCCTCATCTTTGATCTGATCAAAAGTTCCCGCACGATCACAAGGTGAAACTGCACGTCCAAATCCATTAAATGTTGGAGAGAATGGTACGTACTTTCCCCATCTCAATCCGTTGACAAATTTGGAGCAATAAGGAAGGTCATATGTTTTCAAAGACAAATTCAGGTTGTGGTAACCTGGGTCGTTGTCCTCGTCAGTATCAGGCACTTCTCTCCAAATAAGGATTCCCCGCTCTTCATCAGTACCTAAAAATAAATTTTGTCATATGTCACATGTTACATGATGGCTTGCATCATGCGACATTTAGTATTCAGACATTTTCGTAAGGTGTCATCTCGGATTAGCCTGCGCAGTCCGCGCAGGCTAATCCGAGACGACACTTTACGACTACATTAGATTTTGTGCTACAGTAGACTTGCACAAAACAGAAAATTACATAAAAACGGAAAGCGTCATTCCGGATTAGCCTGTAAACGCATTATCTCCTGCACACTGGTTCAGGTAAGTTTTAGTTCATGATATTTTACCTTACATCAATGATGAAACAAATTATAACATAAATCTCTACTGATGATAGCTTCCTAGCACTCTTAACGAGTTCTCGCACTGTGATGTTGACTGTTTAAAAGATTGATTTCGCCTATCACGAGATTCGAATCCGAACCCCCATATCTCAGTGTGATTGTACGTTTGGCTCTCTATTTCTTCCTAACTAAACTAAAACCCTATTTTTACGACATGTCAGATGGTCCATAAACAAGGCAGAGAGACGCCTTACAAATATATGTTTTTCGTTCCCCGTCTCTCTCGCTCCCTCGTGCTCTCTCTCTCTCCGACCTAACTGAAAATCCAAATACGTACCTGGTATTATATTGTCCATAACTAAGGCGGAGAAACATCCCATAAACATGTTATTGGCAAGAAGAGCGTTTATCACTTGGTCTAAACTTTCGTTTCCTTAAAAGAAAAACGTGAGAAATGACTTCACTAAATCCTTAGTTGAAGCGTGCATTTTCGTGAATGAACTTGGCGTTGTGAAATTCTTTTTTGTTTTAATTTCAACATGGATTTTAAAAAAAAAATCTTCATTGTAAGAATTAATGCATTTTAAAAATTTGTTGTCAAAAAGTAAAAGCCTATTAGTTACTACAAACGACAATTTGGTTATCCTGTTAACGTTATATAATGAATAAGTTTTGACACTTCGCAGTTTGCTTATACCTGACGCAGGGATAGCTCGCTTTAACTTGGTTGTTTGCATGTTGTGTTTAGTCTGATTCTCATCTATACAATCTGTAAAAGCCCGTGTTCTCGCCAATGATTCCAAAAGGGTTCCAAATCATAAATACATTTATGATAACGGGATAAATCAGTGTAATGGACATTCGAATTTGTCAGAGTTCCTTACCTGTGTGTATAAGCTCTGCATTATTTACGACCCAGTTTGGAAAGCTAAGCCCGAGAAACAAAGACACTCCAAAAACCACCAAGTTCCTCGAGGAATTTAGATCAACAAACTGGAGATTAGAGGCACCAACTGCAGCCAACACTCCTGAAAGACGATTTACGTTACTGAATAATCTATGTACAATCTGAATTGGACACTGGTATCAGCTCGTTACCGGTCAAAAATATTTCAAACTTGTCTTAATTGAAATCTTTCAAAGAAGGCAAATTACATATGAGCCATACTCTGACAAAAGGGGGCTTCACGGATCTCCGTGATGCGTGATACCAAGCAAGTCATCACAGTGTTATACATCTTTAAAATCCATTTTGTACAGCTATCTACTGAATCATGAAATACGATGGTCCTATGAAAATCGATCAATAGCGAAAAGTGTCGACTCAGGTCAGCCTACGCGGACTACGCAGGCTGACCTGAGTCGATACTTTACGTCAATGCACTAACTTCTCTTTTCACAGAGCATGGCTTATATAGTATAGAGCTCAAATGACAGAGTTTATCTTTGAACGATCAGAAAACATTGCGGTAAATGTTGACAATTCTGGTTTCAATGGGCTCAAAAAACTGCAACAGACAACACTGACAACATCTCTCTAAAACACGATACTCAACATGAACTAGATGTGATGAACTTAGGCGAATACGAAAAAAATATTTTTGTCATGAGATGAGATTTTTGAATAGAAAGGAAAGCTTAAATTGGAAAATGGGAACAAAAAGTGGTAAATGACAATTTGAGGTCTTGATTCAGGCATCAGTCAACGATAGTTTCGTTTTATATCTCACAATAGTTCACAAACTGTAATATAAAATGTAATATGATTAAACAAGTCTTGGCAAACGGTTATGTTGGGAGGTTATAATTTATAACAAATTACAGGTCATCTCTTGGCCAATGTACTGGATGGTCCAAGAGGTCAGTAGTGAATTGTAAGAGTAGTTCTCGGTTCGAATATTATGGTGTGCTGAGTCAGCCATTTGATCTACTGATACTTGCCCAATTTTGATTCAATTATTCACGCGGCGATAAAAGCGACATATGTACGCATAACATGCAGAGCTTTCGTTACTATTGATATAAACTAAATTTAAACAACAGAAGTCTCTGTCACCAATCAGACTAATCCAAAAGAAGATTTTCGCTTTCTAAACGTCAAAACATCTGAATGGCTTAACCCATTACCACATAATCCCTACTTTTGACGACCTTGAGAAAGAAGCCTTTGGAAAACATAGTGGGAAAAGGAGAAAATGCTGGTTACCAGCATTTTCTCCTTTTCCCACAATGTTTTCTACTCTTCACAAAACAAATTTCAAATTTTCAGTCACTTTTATTTTGTCGTCTGCAAATGCTTTCAATTTGGATCGGTCTAAAATTTTGTTGTTTGGTAATTAGTTAACCAAACTGTTTTGATGATCAGAAAAAGTGTGTTCTCATAATTTAGAATCAGAAAGAAATTTAGAAAGGTTTGTATATGTACCATATTTTCCATGTGATTATAACCTTACCGAAGAGAACTAGAAACGAGGCTCCAATAATCGGGTCCGGCATACTGACAACAAGGGCACTAAATTTGCTCAAACATCCAAACAGCATCATCAACATTCCTGCTGCAAGAACAACGCGACGGCTTCCCACCTGCAGATGATTGCAGTAGATAAGGTTGATTGGTCCGTTACTGAGTGTAAAGAATACCCAAAACTTGACAGAAAATTAACGGACTTTTGTTTGTCTAACATTTAACGCGATTTCCAATAACAGTTCACTAAGATTGGGTCGACCAGTGTAACCATCCAATAGCTGTCTTCCAACAGTATCCCCTATTACGCTCTATCAAAGCATCCGTCAAAGTCGAATGTATGTAGATCGTGGTCAAAATATAGACCTTTAGTCAAAAAAGGTGTTCTTTTAACGGTCATCATGTATTGTCTTGTTTCTTGAATCTGTGATTATTTTCTCATAAAGGACTGAATAAATAGGGGTGGAAGTATACCGTAAAAATATGTCTAATGTTTAGACACCGTCAACAATGTCTCACCTTTGTAAGACTAATAATGCCTATGTTCTGGCTGCAAGATGTAACCCCGAATCCAGCCCCTACCAGAGGTGCGAGAATACAATCTATACCCTCAACCAAAATACCTGTAATTGAATACAAATGATGGTCTAAATGGTACGATAATACCATAGATACACTGTGAAAGGAGTGCTGGATACATTTGAAAAAAAAAAAGAAAAAAAAAAAGGAAAAAAAAAGAAAGAAAAAAAAAAAGAAAAAAAGGGGGGGAAGAAAGAAAAAAAAGGAAAAAGGGGGGAAAGAAAGAAAAAAAAAAAAGAAAAAGGAAAAAAAAAAGGGGAAAAATTAAGGGAAAAAAAGGGGGGAAGGGGAGGGAAAAAAAAAAAAAAAAAAAAAAAAAAAAAAGGGGGGGGGGGGAGGAAAAAAAAAAAGCCAGCCTGCGCAGTCCGCAAAGGTTGATATGGGTCGAAAGTTTTTGCTATTTGTAAGATTTCTGTATGTATAGTAACCTGTTAGCCTCTTGATCCACTTGGTTGTTAGACAAACTGAACTTTATTGATGCGTACATGTAATTTTATTATACTGCAAAGAAATTTCTCGTGATCTGATTGATTAACATGCCGGGAACATATATCATTTTCCCTGGCAAAAACCACATAAAACCAGTTTCCCTTTTGAGTGCCCCGTAAACATCACTATACGTGCAACACAACATCCAAAATGGCGGCTTCGATCGATCACCAGACTGCACATTTATGCACCAAACTGCACGTTTTAGTGACGTCAGTTTCCAGTGACGTTAGTTTTCATTGAATTGGGGCAGTCAGAGGGGAATTTCTATTTCGTCAGCATACTCGATTCGGGAAATCATAAAAACAGGAAAATTTCGCTTAACGCGCTTTGAAAGGATAAAACTTTGCTGTATAATAAATTCGTTGTACGGTCAGGTGGCAGGGAACTTGGAAACTTGCTCACGGCTGTGGTGAATCATGTCGCCACCTCGCCTTCGGCTCAGGGCGACATGATTAACCACAGCCGTGAACAAGTTTCCAAGTCCCCTGCCACCTGACCGTACAACTAATAATGTGATGACTTGCTTAGTATCATTTACCGCAGAGATACATTAAGCCCCCCCCCCCTGACCCCGGGGCTAGTGTATGGATATTTTTAAGGGAACGGCACTGCATCTGAATTTATGGAACATAACACTAGCAGAAATATACGTGAAATCCCTTACGCATTTTACTGTTACAATGTTTAGTTTTTGCAGAATTCGCTTATGCACCAAGCGATTTCTCCAATCCTTTTCACCATCCGCATGTACTTCTACATGTACCCAATGTACATATGAAACCTGCTAAGTACACCCTCTCTCTCCCTCTTCCTCTCTCTCTCTCTCTCAAATCGGGGGGAGGGGGGCGGTGGGGGGTGAAAGAAGCAAAATCAGTTGAATATACCCCTGTTGACAGCATGAGGAGGTGGCGGCAGCGCTCCAGACAAACGTGCACATGTGTAGTAATCTCCAATACTCTCTATGACGGAAGTGACGACACCAGCAATCATGGCAACAAACATGGCGGAATTGAAAGTAGGTTTTCCCCAATATCCTACCGAAAATGGAGACAAGGTGATGGAAGGAATTTTTCCAATAGCCTATAATGTTGAGTTTTTTTCCCTATATAACTATGTCATAAATAGATGTGGAATTGACTGGAGGTTTTCGCAAATATTTTTGACTGGAGGTTTTCGCAAATATTTAATAGAATAGGGACAGAACTGAGAGAACCTCGCCAAATATCCTATGGAACTGAAGCGGATAGGAAAATAATTTTTCCTAAAGAACCCTTTAAACAGGGGTCTTATATATGATCCCTGCTTTAAAATAGGACTGGCGAGAGTGTTTTGTCCCTTTTATTATATAAAATTGGTTCCTAATTGTCAACGTACTTCAGCCTCTGTTTTTATATCTACTCCTAGCACCCTAACAATTTGTTTGGCCTAATCTAATTTGCATTTTGAATTAGAAATACTTTAGCTTCAGCTGATTTACAAATATCTACACACATGCACCCAAACAGCTTGCATTCATTAAAGGGAAGTAAGTACATTAATTATGACATTTTAATAGCAACTGCGTACTAACCAGGGTACGGGAAACGGATCCATGAGGTCTCATGAATAACATCAATGCGAAGATCAGTTCGAGCTGCATGACCGTATTTTCCCTCCTCATCTATGCCTGGAAGGGCACCCGACACAGTTAGGATGAAACACACCAGCCACATGAAACATGTCGACAAGATCACCTAGGGAAAGTCATAGAATTATTGTTTGATAAGGGCGTAGCCGGTATATCAGACTCACTACGCACCCTGAAAATGTAACCATAAAGCACTAAAGCAATACAAAGACACAGACTTTAATTCCTGTTGTTATGTTTAATTAACTTACAGATTTAAGCAAAACACATACACCGTAGACAAAGTGTGCCATTATGCATTCTTTGTCGAGACAGGATTGTTGGTATAAATAAACTGGAGGGTTCCATCAGATTGTAATGTTACCCTGGGGTAGGCGAATTTTCAGTATAATAATATCTGTAAATGATAGATAGATAGATAGATAGATAGATAGATAGATAGATCCTTGATATCAATCCGGAAAAAAAATAAAATTCATATTCCATCTTTATGATTTATGCAAGATAAAAGCAATTCGACAAAAAAGATATCGCCACTGCTAAATGATATTGTCACAGATTTTTGGTTACATTTGTAACTGAATTCTCACTTTTGATACATGCCTGCAAATCATGCGAAGACAAAATTGAATCATTTTCATATTTGGAATTATTTGTATGTGAATATACACGATAACAATTTTAATGGAAGTATAGAGTATTTACGGGAAAAAATCACTCACAGAAAATAACTTGTGCAACACAAAGTCGATTTTCTCATCTCGTTCCTTACTGAAAGGGTTTCCTATCTGGAACACAGGAATGACCTCGGACAAAAGGATTATCAGAATGATAGTGCTGGAAAATAATATTGATGGCATTGATTTGTGATATATAAAACAATCTAAGATTAACATAATTGTTTAATTTTTACTGGTAAACATCATTTGTTCGTTTTCCCATCATGTTTTCCACAGCCTTTGTACCGTAGGATTTCGAGTTTGTTTGATGTTTTGAACATCTTCATTTATGTAAAATAAAGTAATTCTTGTTTCGAAAAAGTTATTGGCTGAAATGCATTGAAATATTAAAAACATGCTCCGATACAAGCATCAGGGTATGATGACGAAGTTCAAAACCGATTATTTACCCAGCAGATATTGCCCAGTGTTGTCCTGCCAGATTAAAGCCAGTTTCAGCCACCGAAAGACCCATCAACATAATGGTAGGGGCCACTGTTAAGGGTCCAATATATCTAAGCAACACGCTGACCATTCCTGTAGCTCCAATAACGATTTCCAATATGGCGGCCACCATTATCGATCCAGTCAGCTGGTTATATCAGGAAAACGAAAAAGGAACAAGAAAATAGAAACTTATGGTCCAATGCTAATCATACATGTGGACACGAATCGTCTTTTTCAAAACTGATTATAATACTTAAATATTGAATGAGTAGTGAATTCGAAGGTTAGAACGATAAACATGCATCTTGCCTTCTTTCCTTAGGGTAAATGGACAGATGTCCTATTCGCAGAAAATAACCATGAAAGAAAAGTAACGTTTAAAGTTAGTTTATATATATTGCTGATAAATGGAATGTTATGTTGTAGTAACTGTACTTTCAAGCTGCTGGGAATGATGTGAACTTACGTAACAACGAAAGTCGAGGGAGATAAAGAAATTTCCTACGCAGGGGGAAGGAAGTACAAGTAGTACAAGTCATGTTAAACAATTAGGAATAGACCAATATGTTAACTGAATCACAAGGGGTCTACCAACCATGTTCATGCGTTCGATGTATAACGGTGTTCCGCTGTCTCCGAGATTTTCTACAGACATGTCTGAAATAAACAGTACACGTTTCAAGAACATCATGGCTGGAACAATACATGTATATCCAAACCAGAATTAATGTTTTTTCACACCTAGGTTGGCTTTTACAAATTTAGTCTTGTTTGCCGCTGGCAAAGACCTAGCTGAAACTTCAGAGAGTGCAGTCTGAGTTTGGACCTGCAGTGTCTGCTCTGTTCATATATTTTGCAAACGCTTCGTTTTACTTTCTTGACTCAAATCTTATATTTTGTTTATATAGCCCTTAGCTCTTTACCAAACAACAACATTTAGACTGGTCCAAATTGAAAGCGCTTGCAATCGACAAAATAAACATAACTAAAAAATCAAAATTTGGTTCCGTCAGGATAGAAAACATTGTGGGAAAAGGAGAAAATGCTGGTTACCAGCATTTTCTCCTTGTCCCACAATGTTTTCAATAGGCTTCTATCTCAGAGCTGTTTAAAGTCGGGATTGTGTGGTAAAGAGTTAAACGGATATAGCTCTTACTCGATATCTTGATAATTCTAACTGTCATCAGGGTTTCTTTTTGCTTTCGTGCTCACAGCTGACATTCACAGTACCTATAATTAGACACGATTTCGGAACATCTTCGTTTACAACCTTATGAATTCTCCTTTTCCCGCGAATGATTTTAAAGTTGCTCGGCTATGGTGGTATATTTCTGCCGTGAGATATGAGATGGTTATTGCGATAATTTAAGAGAACTATCGCGATAAAACAAAGTTTCCTGAAAATATTATCAAGATAATAAAAAGTTTCACGATAAAAGTATCGCGATAATTTTACATGTCATCATGATTTTTTTTTTTTGCTTTCGTGCCCATACCTGACATTCAGGGTATCTATAATCAGATACGGTTTCCGAACATCTTCGTCTACAAACTTATGAATTCTCCTTTTCGCTGAATGGTTTTAAAGCGTTCGTAGGAGGTATTTCGAGTCGTTTTTGTGATTTATCAGGCTTTTGATCATTTCGAATCTTGTTAAAATTTACCAATTAAGCTACAATCATTAATTATTCGATTTTTTCCTTTCTCTAATTTTGTGAAGTCGAAAACTACCGAGTTCACCCAAATGATAAAGTTTCTATTTACAGATATCGAGAAATGGGTAGAGCTATCACGATAATTTCATCTTGCATTTCAGCTTCGTGCACGACTGAGAAATTTCCCGTTGAAAAATTTAGTTTATCCTGATATCCTTTTCAGGATACTTTTCACTGCCTCCATAAATATTCCAGAAAACTTAAAGGTGGGTACTTAGAATTTTCACATCAGACCAAATCAAAAATATATATATCACTGAAATTTATATGAAAAAAACAATAACGCATCAATAACGCATCAATAACTAAGAATCATAAAATTACCAAAAAATACTTTTGATGGTATTCCCTTAAAAGGCTACGTAGCCTGTTAGATTTCGTGCAAAAAAATAAAAAAATGCATTGTGGGAATGTTAAGTGACTGGCACGTGACTAATGACGCTTACGTTCCATTGCATAACAAACATGTAATTATTTTTCATAATATCTTCTTCGGACGCTATGTTTGAAGCTTCGTCTGTGTATTTCCTGTATGTAAATGAGCGAGTTGTTCATGTAAAAATAGAACGTGTTTCGCGTCGATGTCGACCTTGGCTGTAGTAAATCTCTAATTTCTCTTGTTGTCGGATGGTTTTCGACTACTGG
The DNA here is from genome assembly GCA_943736015.1 of Tridacna crocea. Classification (NCBI taxonomy): domain Eukaryota; kingdom Metazoa; phylum Mollusca; class Bivalvia; order Cardiida; family Cardiidae; genus Tridacna; species Tridacna crocea. Next base: position 16,923,051 of record OX031068.1, on the reverse strand, counting down.
GGTTTTATGAATGACGATTATATGGCTTTGGGCGTATAAGGATGATATTTTTGTATTTTTGTAAAATTTTCGACCCAAATTCTGAAGGGCCACTTTTAAATTTATCGTGATTTTCTTGTAAAATTATCATCATATCTATCTCGTATCTCGAGTCAGAAATATGCCACAAATATTCTGGTAGGCGTTTTGAGTACTAGTGTTTTGTGTTTACAGATTTCTTTTCATTTCGACTTTTGTCAAAATTTACCAGTTCAGCTACAATTGTAAATTATTGGAATTCTTGACTTACTATAATCTTGTGAAGTCAAAAACTACCGCGGTCATCCAAATGGCGATTTTTTTATTTATAGGTATAGAGAAATGGGTCACAATATTTTTGTCTCAATTCTCAGCTTCGTGCTTGATTAAGAAATTTTGAGTTGAAACATTTAGTTTATTGTGATAATTTTTGTGAAACTTTTAACTTTCTTTATAACATTTTCAGGGAACTTTGAATTATCGCGATAGTTTTGAAAAAATATCGTGATAGCTATCTCGTATCTCGTGCCAAAAATATGCCACCACAGCATACCCAAGACCAAAATTTGTTTCTTCAATAGATAAAATTTATGCTTACTATGTACAGCTGCCGTTGAATTAGCCCCAACCGATGTAGAGGATATTGTTTCCTGTGTTGGACATTGCCAACGTCCAACTTTACTCAAGGCGATCATTGGTACAATGTAGGCGAAAGCTGGACACTGGACGATCGGTAATCTAAAATATTTAAACAAGTATTTAAGTGTAGCTCCAGCAAAAAAGGGGTTTTAACGCGTCTCTGTGATGCATGATATCAAACAAAGCGACACATGAATAGGTATCATTAAATAGAGGATAATCAACTGGTTGTTTTTGATATAAAAAATATCTCACGAGGATGCGTTGTTAGGCGTTGAAAAAACGAGTGCGCAGCACGAGTTTTTTTTAACGCCTTACGACGCGTCCGAGTGAGATATTTTTCATATCAAAAATAACAAGTTGATTATTCTATTTATTATATACCTTATTAACATCATTATTTGTAATTTTGCGTTTGAAAGTCGAAAAAAATGTAGTCGAAAAAAAAAAGTTGTTCTCAAATTACGGCAGGGATTGAAAGTGAAAGTTGATAATGTCACTAGTGATGATATCAAAATTTATTACACTGGGAAATTCCAGGATTTCACTACTAGGTGTATAATAAAATCCATTTACGAGTAGTCTGAAAATTGACCAAATCAGGAGCAAGAGTGGTCCTTAGATATGCATAGAAATAAAAAAATAGAAAAAACTAAGTGGATTTTACGTTTTTGGTGTAAAAAAAAAGTACGCTGACCAAGTAGAACTTCCCTTCTGAGTGCCCCATTTCAATGAAAACTGACGTCACTGGGAACTGACGTCACTTAAACCTTAGTAATACGTCGTTGTCTGCGCATGTCATATTCTTCGAAGATTCGACTGTCTTATATGACGCATCACTACTAGCCCCGAAAGCGGGCTGACTGTAATATTACGCTCTATAAAGTAGCAATGTTGAAAATAGCTTTTACATATCAATACGTTTGAGGAGAAATGAGATTTGCTTTAGCCACAGATTTCTCTAAACTGGTGATGATAGTTGAGTGAATTGCACGAGGTGGCGTTTTAATGGGTAAACCTTTTTTTTGTTTTAAAATCAAAGTAACGGTTGTCGCGTAGGAAAGTGGTTCGGCTCTGTATCCAGCATGAACTGGCCACCGTTGTATACCGTGTATTACCTTTACACGTAGTTGTATCAGAAGCGGTAACCAGTCTATACCCAGCATGCCCATATCAGATAGATGAGTATTTATAGAATGCCATCTAGCGGGAGATAATGGGATTTAATGTGCTGCTTGGCGCATAATCTTGATGTTTATCTTGATCGACGCCGCCATTTTGGATGCTGTGTTGATAGCGTAGGCATGTATGCGGGGCTCCCGAAAGGGAAACTGCCTTTTGGTTGGTTTTGCCAGTGTACATGATATATATGTTTGGGGTATACTATCCAATCAGATGACGAGAAATTTCTTTGCAGTCTAATAGTAGCTTTTATAATACTTAAACCAAATAAACAGGTAAAATTCGCTTAACAAACGTTGGATTGGTAAAACCTTGCAGTCATGGAAATGAATTCGTTTTATGGTCAGGTGGTAGGGGCCTTGGGAACTTGTTCACGGCTGTGGTGAATCATGTTGCCTTCAGCTCGGGGCGACATGATACACCACAGTCAAAAACAAGTTTCCAAGTCCCCTGCTGTCTGACCGTACAACTAATATAGTCCTAGCGTAGACTTGCACAAAACAGAAAATTACATGAAAACGGGAAGTTTCGTATTGGACTAGCCGATCAGAGACAACGCTTGTAGCAAATGTCCGAATGCCCCATTTGCGTGTCGCAGGCCAATTATTGCGGCCAATTATTATTAAAGACACACCTTACCTAGCACCGAGAAAGGTCTGGACCAAAGTACAAAGGCCACAAGCAAATATCATGTTTCCCATCAGGACGGTTTTTACATAAACCTCGTCCGGGCCTCCCGTAGCGCAGATAATACCAGCCATTATCCCAGGGGTGGCCAGGTTCGAGCTTAGCAACATCAGGTAATGCTACGAACAAATAATAGTAAATTAATGATGGTGATGATAATAATAATATTAATAATAATAATATTGGTAGTGATAATAATAATTTTAAGCTCAACGTTTTGGTGTTTGCTTCGAAATACTAGTACATGCCCAGTGGGCTTCACAAGAAGCTAATAAATAGCACCTCAACCGTTTGAATGCTCTGCTAGTATACCTAAAACAAAACTACCTGTAAACTGTCTGATTCAAAAGGTCCTTACTTGTAGTCCAGTCAAAATAATGAAAAAAAGGGCTTAACCCAAAAGTAATTGCAACACAAGCCATTCTTTGATTTTTATGACGGGTTACCCTCGCTAAACAATATATAAAAAGTAGGACGAAATCGGAAGATATGAAATTCGATTTTTTCGCGCGTTTTGTTTCCAGCCGCAACTTTGTGTACAAATAGTAGCTTATGTGTAAATTTTACATTATTCGAACTGTTTTGAGCTTTCTATATTGCATGTAACATTTTCTGATAACTCTAGTGTTGAATCATAAAGTTATTTGAAATATTGTTCTATCTTCTTTCTGGTTTTTTACTTAAAATAATGATAGAGCCAATATCAACTTACCCCACCCACTACTTTTTGTATTGGATTTTCAGTGTCAATTTTTTTGGGGGGAAGTGAACTGCTTTGTGCCTGATCATTCCCTATATGATAATAATTGCTTATTAAAAGCCTACACGCATTCTTTTAATGGCTGCCATTTGATAAATTCTGTCTTGTGATGGAATCGTGAATGCCGAATCTGGGTCTTATCATAGATTTTGTGAAACAACAAAATCGTTTATGAATAAACTTGAATGTTTGTTTTAATGACTTTTTATGCAACAATCAGCTTGGTTTCAGTCATACCACTGTGACATTTGACATATTAGTGTATTTCTTTGATTTCACCAGTAATAGGCTTGGGATCTGAAGTGTCCTGCTAAACAACACTCTCACTAAAAACGTAGGAATAAACTTGAATCATTGTGTTTTAAATTTAGAAAACTGTGTGAGGATGTTTTTGACAAGATGCAGGTAATAATTCAACCTATGATAGTTAAAAAATTTACAACATCTATTTGGTCTTATACTTACCCTATTGCTTTTCTAAAAATAAGCAAACCTTGAACCACCATTTTAATAAAAGGTAACATACCGCTATCAACTGCAGGGGCATATTAAGTCAATTAAAGGTTAAACACAAGTAATCCCATAGATGTATTCAAGCAAAACTGCGTTATGAACCAATGATTGTAAGTCTAATAACTTGGATTTGTAACCCACACATACAAAGTTCCAACTTTCAGGCTTCGTTATTCAACCATATAATCTTCTTTTTCTTATCTTATTTTGAATTCCAGCAACAATTTCTTATCCAATTCGTTGCCATTTTAAGTTACGAAAAAGCCACAATACTGGTTTGTGATTGATGTCTGTCAAACTTGATAAGGGACTCACTTTCCAAGTTAAGCAAATGATATTCGCATGCACGTGTTCAAAAGCGATAAGCAAGGGTTCTCCAAATTGTACTCTTGATAAAAAATGCCAGCAGGTCTTTTATGATAACTAAATGACATCGAGCATTTTTTGAAAATAATTAAGGTTCTACCACATCTTTTGAATTTAGGTGTGCACTATGGTAAAATGTTTCCTAGCCAACCAGTAGACACATGCCTCGGACGTATCTTATATATAGAAAAGACTAATTGATAAGTTACAAACCATGCAATGAATGCTAAAGTACATCTGCATAAAAGCTGACTTTATGAAAGCAGAGTGTCTACCAAGGTACGACAATATCTGCAACAGAGTTACTAAGGAGAAACTTAAAGCTCTAATAATTTCAGAGAGAGACATCATGGAAGCAGCCAAAATTTAGTTCTTTGATGATGAAGTAGGATCGATTTCAGTGAATTATGGACTCGGACAGGTTGCAGTTTGATCCAGTATTATTTCTTAGCGTGTTTACAAATAAAAGAATCGTTGGATAATATTCAACCAAGTTTGGAAACAAGCATTTTAGAATGCTAGGTGGTATTGGGATGGGTAACCTTCTGACAATCGAATGACGTCAGCGTGGTGAATATGTTAGCTGATCTCCTCCGTGCGTGAACCAGGAGGTAACTGCACTGAGACCATTTAGGTTACTTCAGTCTATCAGTAGTTTTATATCGACTACTAGTGATAAAATTGCCAGCAAGGAAGGACAAGGTAAAGCCAATGGCAAGACTGCAGTAAGAATATAATTTGCCAAGAAGCGCAGATTCTTGGCCAGTTTAAACCAGGCGCCAACCTTTCGAGAACCTCAAGAATCTTATCCAGTTTCAGGTGAAGTTATGACTTGGAATCTACTCATGACTCCCACATTAGAGCAAGGCTTTCACTTAAACAGAGCTTTCTTCGTGGGCTTCTCCAGCTTTCCCAATGTAAACTGCTGTGGCAACAAGTATGTTTCTTCTTTGCTGAAGAAATGCTCCACAAAGCCTCTGTTTCAAAGGAATGTTTCTTCTGATTATAATGCAAACAAAATCCCGACAATAGAGAATTTGGAATCTCAACTTTCTTTAGTTACATGTAAGCTGGGCGGCTCCAGTCAGACAAGACTTCTACTGCCTGCTGCCTACACGGAAATCGCCCGATACCCTGACAATAAGTAAAAGGCAGTGCCTATTTAAAAAGATGCCCGGATGACGTGAGTTTTGTTGTTGTTGCCCTTAACTGTTAAGTTGTACCTTAACCTCCAACAAACTCTGTCTACTGACAAGATTTTCGGCTGTTCTTGTTCATTTGCAACTGCGTCTGGGCTGGTGCAATCCCATTCTGCCCCGATTCTTGATAAAAGCGCACTGTCCGTTGGGAGTTCCTAATTTTTGACCATGCCATTAGAAACGGCCTATGAACCACTCTCTCTTTGGAAATAGGAAAACGCTGTGTACATGTATATTGGATTCTGATGGATTATATACATGTATACGAGTAAGGTCAGTGCAAGTTCAGATCCTCGGCCCTCTGTCCTGTGAACAGAGGCAAAATGATAATGGGGTGTTCTGCGGAATTTCAGAATGATTACAAATGGGTGAATTTTTTACGTTATCATCATGAATGGCAGGTGGAGATGATGGGAAAAAATCCTTAAAAGTTAAATTATCCATGTATGGTTCACTTAAATTTAAGCCCCTGAAGAAGAGTAGAATTCACAAGTCCAGTGAAACAAACATATTTGATAATTTTTATTGATCCCAGTTACATCTTGCAAGTGAATTGAGAATGGAGTGAACTGAGGACTGACGATGATGACGTACCATATTTCTACAAGTTTTTTTCTTTTATCTTATAATGCTAAAATATAAAAAGATTTATATATTATTTTGATGATAATTTTATATGCAACATAAATGGAAATATCCCCAGTGTATCTCTGTAGAACTCTGTACTTAATATCTGTAAAGAGTAAGACAGTATCTGCTAACGTATCCATTTGTAGGAAGAATACTAAAAGAGGTCTCTTGCGGTATTGTCTTACACGGATACGTAGCTACCACTTATTGTAAATCTAGTTTTCATGCTAATTTGCAAATGCAAGTTGGAATGTCACATGGTCATTAGCCTGCAATAATTATGTGGAATGGCAGTCAAATGGGTATATTATATTCGGACCGCAAAACTACCTTCTCGCTTCTTCAACACCAAATTTATACCACTTAACGTAGTGGACCCTGAATAGGAAACAGCTATTTCCACTATATTATTATCCTACAAAATTTGCTATATATTAAAAATGAGTATTATTGTATTACTTTCACCTAGCCACTTTTTCATTTTTGTCCTTCCTGGAATTATGATTTATAAATCTACAACCACTCTATTCTCATTACTAAGAGATGTGATAATTACCTCCCTTTTCTGGAGACTAACAAAAGTATCAACAGATAATTTGAAGACAGACATAAAGGAATTTCTGGTCAGTTAAAAATGTGCAAAAGTATTATATCTATATAAATGTGTCTTTATCAACGGTCAAGAAATTTTATGCCATGCTGCACTAGAAGTATTACACGTCCTCTACATGTGCCTGAACAAAGTGTTACCGCCAAGTTTCTGTACATTTAAAGAGGAAAAATATGGTCTGAAGTACTAATCAGTATTTCAACAAACAAAAATTTATTCACAATAAAAATGTAAGTTAACTATTTCAACTGCCCAACCTTAGTTTACTGTATACAGTATATACAGTGGTCCCTCCCTTTGTATTGGTGGGTGGGGTAAACCAACTCCAGTGTAGAACTAAATTGACAGAAGGGATGCTGCCTTATTTGTAAATCATGGCGGGCAGGTTGTAACAAGTTGCTAGTGGGTTTTACTGTTACTTTCAACAGAAAAATCGAGTAGGAATGACATGTAAAATTTGCGAGATGAGCTTTAATAAAGTTTAAAATGGCAAAATTCATACGAATTCAAAAAAGCTTAAAAAATCAAATTTCATATCCTCCGATTTCGTCCTACTTTACATATGTTAAAAGGGTGTCCCTAAGGATGTTGAAAACGAAAAAAGTGTTTGTGTTGCAATTTGTTTTGGGTCTTCTCACAATTTGACTGGACTATTGTGGTAGGCCATGGTTTTAAATGCCATCACAGGTAGTTTAAACATTTTATTCATCAATTACATGTAATTACAAAGATCTAAAGACAAATCAACAAAATAACTAACAATAACTGACGAAATGGATCAGAACGAAAGGTAAGCTTATATTGTCCTTCTCCAAAATTCCAGGTACACAGTTACAGGTTGATAACGTAATAAATCAAAGCGTTGAGAACGCTGAAGTGGTATTTGTCAAGGAAACCAATTGTGTGGAATTAATAGTTTGACAGAAAAAGAGACATATTGTTCAAATATTGGCTTAAAAGTCAACCCACTATGCAAATGAATACCTTATGGCTTGAAGGGAGAGTACTCATGTACCTTAAAACTATACTTTTGAAATATCTTTAGCCTTTAACATTTAATTTCAAATATTACAATCAATTACTTCGATCTATAAATATTCATGAGCAATCAAATGGAGTAGCGCGCATTCATAGGACGAACAAGCCATGGATCAAATTGGTTTTGGAACGAAAAAGCCCAGTGTCAGTTGGCAAATTTGTATCATTGCACCAATAAAGGCTATGAGAGAGAGAAGCTGTTTTCAATCAAAATTAAGTATCTCATCGATCGATGGCTTCGCCCCATGTATTTTAATATGCCATTTCAAATTACATATCTTAGTGCCACCGCAAAACTCGTTTGCCTGAGAAAAAAATGAGTTTAACTGGGTTTATTTCCTTCGGCTTTGCACAAAATAAGATACATTGTGATCAAAATTCAATCTTGAACTCATAGTGGTATTGTCTTCGACAAATACCACAAAAATTATAACAGTATTTTGATTGCTATTAAAAGAAAACCATGGGAAAGAAAAACAGAACAGGAGAATAAGCTGAAAAATAAGCTGAATTGGTGTGGAGTGTTTCACTGGGGGAACAAGGGGGAATTTTTAACAAACATGACCTCCATGACCATCACATATCAATAGATATTTGATGCTATCAATAACAGAACATGCAGTTACTTATTTAAATATAAGCATTTAAATTGAGTTTTGGAAGCAGGATTTACACATCCAAAGAAAGAAAAAGCCATAATTATTCTAAGTAAATCTTCTGCTTTGACTAATATAAGAATGAACTGCTGCGAATATTTTTTCGTTATCAGGTCCAACCATCACAGGTATAAAACAGTTCCGTAAAAGTTACGAACTTTCCATAGTTCTAAATTTGTAAATCAACACCAAAATCACATCTTGAATATGACTTTCTATTTTCATTGATGAAACGGTACCACGGAAGTGCTCTCTGTCAAGTTTTCAAATGAATCTACTTTTGGGTACTTCATCCCGTAAGCAGTTTGCAGTGATGGTGATGAGTGAACGGAGATCGTGCCCACAAACCCTTCTAAAGGACGGTCTTGCTCCAGTTATAGAACTATAAAGTAACACAACTTCTTATTGGCTATACCATATGTTTCAGCCAATCAGAAGTTGTGTGACATTGAAATTTAGCAAATTCTTGGGAATAATACCAAGAATGTTCTTTAGAATGGTTGGTGAATATGACCCTGCAGACAAGTTTTAACCCATTACCACACAATACCTACTTTTGATAACCCTGAGAAAGAAGCTTTTAGAAAACATTGTTGGAAAAGGAGAAAATGCTGGTAACCAGCATTTTCTCCTTTTTCCACAATGTTTTCTATCCTTCACAAAACAAATTTCAAATTTTCAGTCACTTATTTCATCGTCTGCAAATGCTTTTGATTTGGACAAGCCTAAGATATTGTCATTCTGTAATGAGTTTAAAAGAGAATCCTTCTTTTGACTTAATGACCCGGAAGGAGTTGGTAATGTTTGTCACATGACCCACCTGAAATCCTAGGAGGATGGTTGTAATCAAAGGAGGGCTGTCGTCAACCTTGTATTGTAGTCCGCTCAATATCACCGACTGCTTCATTGTCTTCTATGGATCGGCTTCGCTCTTATATGGTCTGAAACACGCGAAAAAGGGCATTCAGACATTTCCGTAAAGTGTGCTCTCGTATCAGCATGCACAGTCCGCGCAGACTAATCCGAGACTGCACCTTTGGGCTACATTAGATTTTGTATCACAGCAAACTTGTGCAAAACAGAAGATTACATAAAAACGGAAAGTTTCGTTTCGGATCAGCCTGCGCGGACTGCACAGGCTGATCCGAGACGACACTTTACGCAAATGTCTGAATGCCCCTTCTCGCGTGTTGCAAGCCGTATGATATCTAGAATTAATGTTTTTTAGGGCCAAATACAGAGACTCTCCCTTTTTTCGACAGCTGAAAATATAATATACCAGAGAGGTATCACACGACAAAAGGCTGGTACAGATCCAATCATGATCAAACTGCATGTGCTGTGGCGTGCGATCTGGATATTTACCGTTCTTCGTTTGGCTCTTTCAAAACTTCTGGGTCTTTTGCGATCGGCATTAAGCACCCTTTTCACAAAGTATGACTCCTATATATTAGATAAAGCTTAACTCATTGATATAAAAACGAAGTAAGGAAATGGTTGGTATTTAAGATATTTGAATACAGTAACTCTGACACTTCTTCCTGCTGGGTCGTGTCGCCATAGTCCACAAAAGCTGTGGATGCGACCCTTAGCGGGCTTTTGTGGCAGACAATGTAGATTAGGATCAGACTGTCTTTAGCGACCTGTGTAGATCAAGATCAGACAGTAGGAGAACGTGCAGTATGATCTTGGATCTACACTGTCCGCTGTTTTGCTCACAGCATTGAAATTTATATATTTATGTTTTCTGTTTTTTTTCCTCTCCCTGACTGAAAAAAATGCGTATTGTTTTAAAGAATTCTTTTACTGCTAGTAGGGACCACTAGAAGAATATCATTTGTGGAAGAGCAGATCAAGCTACGACTACACAGAACATTGCAGTCTGATCTTTGATTCAAACCTTCCAGCGATTGATGCTAAAATATCACCCAAACCAGTTTTAATTAAAGTGAAAAACAAATGTAGTTTAACCCTTAACCAAACAATCCCTGGTTTTACGACCCTGAGACAGAAGTCTTTTAGAACACATTGTGGGAAAAGGAGAAAATGCTGGTAACCAGCATTTTCTCCTTTTCCCACAATGTTTTCTACCCTGCTGGAAACAAATTTCAAATTTGGAGTACTGTTTACTTTGTCGTCTGCAAGTGCTTTTAATTTTGTACCAGCCTAAACTTTTATCGTTTGGTAAAGGGTTAAGACTTCGAAAAGTATCAAAAGTATCCAATCGGAGCGAAAGAATTCAATCTCTCAGCGCCAATTAAATGAACCATGCTCTGACAAAAGGGAGGTTAATGTCTCTCCTTGACGCATTACACCAAACAAGTCACCGCACATTTATGGAGCTATTTAAACCATTTTTGTGTAAAAACCGACTGAATCTAGAGGTAGACTGATTCTTTGACACGCAAAAATTTTATAGGTAGCAAATAGTTTCGACCTATGTCAGCCTGCGCGAACTGCGCAGGCTGACATGATTGGGTCGATACTGTTTGCAGATGCATTAAACCCGCTTTTTAGAGAGCATTGTTACAACGCATTTTGTAATAAACCTGCAAAATGTAATAAGTATTACAAAATGCGTTGTGATTACATAAAATGTAATAAAAAGTTATGCAACGCGTTTTGTAATTGTTTATTTAAATTTGCAAAATGTGATAATTTTTGTTCACTGGGCCCCAGTTCTAAGGTGTTGAATAGAAGGACAGACTTCTTTTAATTTTAGTAGATTAAGGTTTTGTCATATGCTTAATAAGTTTGATCACATTAAAATGTCATTTTCTTTCATTATCATGTATACTAGCTATGATCGAATGAAGAATATCTAATATCATCATTTAGAATTATTACAAAATACGTTGCAACATGAATTGTTATAATTTTTTTTCACGACGCATATTGTAATAAACTTGCAATTTTTAATAATCTTTTATCCCAGAACCAACTTCTAAATTTTTCTTATTGAAAGACAACGACTTTGATCGATTAATGATTTGTCATAAATTTTTAAACTTCGATCACATTTACACACACTAATTTTTTTTCATTCATTATCATATTAAGTAGTTGCATGTATGATCAAAACAAGACAATCTACTATCAGTCATGGTTTAGAATTATTACCAAATGCGTTGCAATTGCATAAATTGTTATAAATGTTTTCACGACGCATATTGTAATAAACCTGCAATTTGTAATAATCTTTTATCCCAGGAACCCAGTTTTAAAATTTTTGACAGAAAGACAAAAAAACTGATTGATTAAGGATTTGTCATAAGTTTAATAACTTCGATCACATTTTCACAGATGTGTTCAAGGCGTTTTAATGTGATCAAAGTTATTAAGCATATGACAAAACCTTAATCTATTAAAGTTAAAAGAAGTCTGTCCTTCTATTCAACATCTTAGAACTGGGGACAAGTGAACGAAGGTTATTACATTTTGCAAGTTTATTACATAAAAACTTTGCATAACTTTTTATTACATTTCATGTAATCACAACACATTTTGCAATACTTATTACATTTTGCAAGTTTATTACAAAAAACTTTGCATAACTTTTTATTACATTTCATGTAATCACAACACATTTTGTAATACTTATTACCTTTTGCAGGTTTATTACAAAATGCGTTGTTACAGAGCATAGCTCATTACATCTTGGCCTCATTTTACGTGGAATACAATCCTCTGAAACTTGCAAAGATTTGTTTTCTTCCTTTCCTTTCTTTCTTTCTTCCTTGATTAAGCCATTACCACTCAATCCCTACTTTTGACGACCCTGAGAAAGAAGCCTTTAGAAAACATTGTGGGAAAAGGAGGAAATGCTACATAACTGAAATAATGTTGAAATAATGTTGCAAACGGTGTTAAATACCATACAATCAACACATTGAATGGCCACAATGAAATTTTCGTCTGCAAATGCTTTCATTTTGGACAGGGCGAAAATTTTGTCGTCTGGTAATGGGTTTAGCCCTTTTGCAAGATCATGGCCTAATCAACAGATAATTCCACGTCAAGACAATAGAGAACTTCATCTTTACCAAACGACAAAATTTCAGGTTTGCCCAAATCGAAAGCATTTGCTGACGACAGAATAAAAGTGACGGAAAATTTGATTTTTTTTTTTTGAAGGGTAAAAAACATGGTGGGAAAAGGAGAAAATGCTGGTTACCAGCATTTTCTCCTTTTCCCACAATGGTTTCTAAAGGCTTCTTTCTTAGGGTCGTCAAAGGTAGAGACTGTGTGGTAATGCGTTAAATATAATCACGTTACATACCTCACTATTTAATCCTTATTTTCTGTAGAAATAAAACTCCCTGTTACGGAAAGGATAAAATAGACTTAGCCCCAATCTTTATGTGACTGCTTTTATCAGTAATCGTCGGCGGTCCCAAACCTGGCCCTCCGCATGAATCCCATTTAAATAGATTCTCAATAACATTTGTAAGCTGTAACTATTATAGTTGGTCGAATGTTCAAAGATTCGGAAAGATTCGGGCACATTCGGCAATATCCGTAAAATGCCGGAAAATAATCAGAATTCTCTGTCCACAGATCTGGGATCGTATTCACACCACGAATCCTTCATAAATTTAATTGGCAAGAATTTTTCAAGTTATAAAGTACTGCAGTTTCCTGAGAGGATAAAACAAATGCTTTAACATACGATTAGATATGGCTTGCAACCAGCGAAAAGGGGCATTCGGACATTTGCGTAAAGTGTCGTCTCGGATCAGCCTGCGCAGTGCGCGCAGGCTAATCCGAGACGGCGCTTTACGACAACATCAGTTTTTGCTCTTCATAAGTCTTGCGCAAAGCAGAAAATCACATAAAAACGGAATGTGCCGCTTCGGATTAGCCTGTGCGGACTGCGCAGGTGAGTCCGCACAGGGTGATCCGAGACGACACTTAACCCAAATGTTTTGTAGATCATACTTTGTAAACAAATCAATCTTAAAATTAGCATTCTAAGCAGAAATCGTGCTTAAATATTATATATAGAATCGAAAAAGCAATGGATGCGAGAGAGAATTTGTTGAAAAATTGTGTGTGTGTTTTACAGAGAGAGAGAAAGAGAGAGAGAGAGAGAGCAAATGAGAGAGAGAGAGAGAGAGAGAGAGAGAGAGAGAGGGAGAGAGGAGAGGAGAGAGAGCGAATTAGATTTAGAGAGAGAGAGAGGGGGAGAGAAGAGAGAGAAAGAGAGAGAGGGAGAGCGAACGAGAAAGAGAGAATGAGAGAGAGTTCAATAAACAGACCTTTATCGATAGGCAATATGTGAATTAATTTTCGTTTTTGGTAGTCACGACACGCTTTGTACTTATGGAAATTTGCATATCGATCACTGACCAGTAATTAAGTAGCCAACTTCAAGGTCGCCAAAATTGTTCATCAGTCACACCGCTGTGGCTATACATCCCTGCAGGCGTTCCCAGTGTTCTTTTTCATTTATTTTTAATAAATATTAAGCTAACACCATGATTAAGTAAGAGGCTCCTTTTCCATATACGTGTAATAAAGATAAATTCTATGTTGAAGGAAAGAAATGGCGCCTTTTGCAATACCTATATCATCAATCTATTTTTCCAGTAGGAGGCGTTTAGCTGGGATTCGAGCTCACGAGGCTTAAAGTGCCAGCAGAATGAAATTAACCTCCTATGCCAGTAGCATCAAATATTTCTTTTTCATGCCTTAACCCATTGCAACACAATCCCTATATACCTTTGACAACCCCGAGAAAGAAGCCTTTAGAAAACATTGTGGGAAAAGGAGAAAATGCTGGTAACCAGCATTTTCTCCTTTTCCAACAATGTTTTTTACCCTTCACAAAACAAATTTCACTTTTTCAGTCACTTTTATTTTGTCGTCTGCAAATGCTTTCGATTTGGACAAGCCTAAAATATTGTCGTTTGGTAATGAGTTAAGGTGGTTTGTCAAGAAATAAAGGCAGATTATGATTTGATATTTCATGGTTTCAACCAGTGAAAAATACCGATCATATATTTTCCAGCTCTTCAATTGAAGGTAGATACTAGTTTCCGCGCGACTTATTACCAAGGTAAACTGCGCATGTCATTCAAACAGGGCGGAAATGACGTAATTTACCCTACATTTCTCGTGCTTTATGTAATATTGTTATGCGTTCTTATGTGGAGGGGCACGCCAATGGAATTTCGACCAAAGTCCCAACAAAAAGGTACTAGAAGCATGGAATAAATAGAATACGTTTTTTTCAAAGAAAGATCAAATTTATTTAATCAAATGGACGTCATTGGTAATGTTTTCACGAGTGACTGCGCCACTCGTAAAAATATTACCGACGATATTCACTCGATGAAACAAGTTTCGATCTTTTGCCTCAAATACCCTTTTGATCTCAGCCTGAAAATAATGATAAAGAAATATAGAAAAAAATCATTTTATTTCCCGGTAAGTAAGAAAAACATTTATCGCATTTGCCAATGTAGACGTGCTTACAAACGACTAAACACAAAAAATAAACAAAATTAATAAACGAAACAAGCAATATAAAATTAGGAACAACCTCTAACAAGGATTTATACAGATATGAGCCTGAAGTCCTATTGGTCCACAAATATTTTCATTGCTTGACTATCGGACACCGTTACTAAAAATAGCTCACTTGGGCATCGTCTGTATGTCGTATATATAGTAATACCCTTCGCCTCCCTCCGATTTAATTTCATACAAATGAAATATATGAATAAAAACTCATACTTATCACATCGCCCCCGTTTTAAGTGCTATATACCCATAACGAATATTTTCTTATCCAAAACACTTTTGATATCACAATTGTGTTATTTTTGTTTCAAAGAAGTGAATGCGGTTCAAAAATATTACTGCGCATGCATCTACAGATGGTTTCTCCATCTCCTGATCTATTACTTGTGAAACATGGTGATAAAAGAATTCTGATATTCGTTGGCGCTTGACACAGAACTTTATTAAACTCGTCTAACGGCTCGCTTAATAACAGTTTTATTAGACTCGATTATTAAAACTTTACATCGAACACCAAATAATGTCATAAGATAAAGAAGTGACGCGCAATTGTAATATTTTTAGTAACGATGTTCGATGAGGAAAATTTTGGTATTTACGTTGAAAGACGAATTGAGCTCCAAAGGCTAATGGTACAAGTATAATATATTACATCCAAATATATACAGTCGGATTTCTAAATGAATTTGCAATTTTGAGTGAAAAGTGGGCTTGGTGTATCTGAAAAAAATATTCCTACATTTTTTTTTTATTATTTATATTAGGAATGCTTTCAATATTTCA
The DNA here is from genome assembly GCA_943736015.1 of Tridacna crocea. Lineage (NCBI taxonomy): Eukaryota > Metazoa > Mollusca > Bivalvia > Cardiida > Cardiidae > Tridacna > Tridacna crocea. Next base: position 16,907,445 of record OX031068.1, on the reverse strand, counting down.
ATATGGCCATGTCAAAGGCCTGTGGTACAAGTAATATATTATATATAAATATATACAGTCGGATTTCTAAATGAAATTGCAATTTTGAGTGAAAAGTGGGCTTGGTGTATCTGAAAAAAAGTTTCCTACATCTTTTGATTTATATTAAAAATGCTTTCAATATTTCAATATGGCCATGTCAAAGGCCTGTGGTGCAAGTAATATATTACATACAAATATACACAGTCGGATTTCTAAATGAATTTGCAATGTTGAGTGAAAAGTGGGCTTGGTGTATCTGAAAAAAGTTTCCTACATCTTTTGATTTATATTAAAAATGCTTTCAATATTTCATATCAAAGGCCTATGGTACAACTAATATATTACATCCAAATATATACAGTCGGATTTCTAAATGAAAATGACTTGTTCTATGAAAAAAGAGGGCTTGGTGTATCTAAAAGAAAGTGTCCTATATATTTTGATTTACATCAAAATACTTTCAATATTTCAATATGCCCATGTCAAAAATTTTTGTGGGCACCACACAAATTTTTGACATGGGCATATTGAAATATTGAAAGCATTTCTAATGTACATCAAAAGACGTAGGACACTTTTAAGGCTTACAAAAGTATACGCCGTGTGACTTTAACCCTTTACTCCATAGATACTCATTTCTACGCATTGCTAGTAGGAGCCTTTGGAAAAAATTGTGGCAAAAGGTGAAATTGCTCGTGACGAGCAATTTCACCTTTTGCCACAATGTTTTCTACACTATCAAAAGCTGTTATACACACATAAGCAACGGCTTCATCCTTGCTGTTATTTAGGGTCAATTAGAGATACCATAGAAATGCCTTATGGGGTAAACGGTTAAAAAGGGATGAATCGTTGAAAGGATGTGAAACAATGATGAAAAAGGAGAAAAAAATGCTTAGCATTTGTTATCATTTTACTTTAACTAGATTTTTTTTTAAATTTGGGATGGGACCACTTTTATCGATCAAACGTCATTTTATGATATTAATCAAATAAAGCAAGATAATATTGATAACAAACATACGTCACTTTTCCTCCATGTACTGTTATCATATCGTTATCATATTGCAAAACCTCGTAACTACAGCTTGAAACAAGCCACTGGCGGATCCAGGGGCTGGGGGGGGGGGGGGGGGGGTCGGGGGGTTCGGACGAACCCCCCAAATTTCCAGATTTTTTTTGACGGACGTCCAACTCATTGGCGACTGATTTCTGCTTTGGGTCTGTGTCTGCATATCTGAGATTGACCCAGCTGAACCCCCCCCCCCCCCCTTGAAGAAATCCTGGATCCGCCCCTGCAAGCTGTAGTTACGAGGTTTTTTTTTTAAGTAAACCAGCGATATGAGCCATGTTCCGGCGAAAGGGAGCTTGGCGCATCTCCGTTCTCCATGGTACCAACCAAGCCATTACATACTCATTGGTCCATGATACCCACTTTCTTTGAAAGGTGGATATTCAGGTTTTTAACTTCTCGCCAAATTAATACATATATATATCACTGAAATTTATATGAAAAAAAACAACACAAATCATCAATACTTAAGACTCATAAAATTGAAAAAAAAGAGAAAAAAAAAGGATGGTATTCCCTTAAAAGGCTACGTAGCCTCTTAAGGTATTTTTAGATTTCGAGCCAAAAATCAAGAAAGCATTGTGGGAATGTCAAGTGGCTTGCACTTGACTGATAACGCTTTAATTCCATTACATGACAAACATGTAATGATTATTTTCCATAATGTCTTCTTTGGACGCTATGTTTGAAGCTTCGTCTGTGTATTTCCTGTATGTAAATGAGCGAATTGCTCATCTAAAAATAGAACGTGTCTCCCGTTGGTGTCGATGTGGGGCATAGTAAATCTCTAATTTCTCTTGTTGTCGGATGGTTTTCGACTTCTGGGATTTTATGAATGGAAATTAAAGGTGGCCCTTCAGATTTTGCGACGAAAGTTTTACAAGAGTACAAAAAAATCATCCTTATACTCCTAAACCCTTATAATTTTCGTTCATAAAACCCAAGCAGTCGAAAACCGTCCGATAATACGAGAAATTAGAGATTTATTACGGACCAGGTTGACACCAACGGGAGACACGTTCTATTTTTAGATTATCAATTCTCTCATTTAAATACAGGAAAACACAGACAAAGCTTCAAACATCCGTCCGAAGAAGACATTATGGAAAATAATTATCACACGTTTGTTATTTAATGGAATTTAAGCGTTATTAGTCACATGCCAGTCACTTGACATTCCAACAACGCTTTATTGATTTTTGGCGCGAAATCTAAAATAGTTTAAGAGGCTACGTAGCCTTTTAAGGGAATACCATCAAAAAATTTTTTTTTTTTGTAATTTTATGAATCTTAATTATTGATGATTTGTATTGTTTTGTCGTACAGATTTCAATAATATATATATTTTTTATTTGGTGTGATGTGAAATTTCTAAATACCCACCTTTAAAAGGCTTTGAGAGTATAAAGACAATTTTTATGCATTTTTGTAAAATTTTCGTCCTAAAATCTGAAGGGCCACCTTTGATAACCAACATTCATTTTATTAGTTCGTTTAAACAAAACTGACTGAGAATGAATCTGAACATTTGATTGATACTATTTAGAAATGCGTTGCTACGCGTCTGGAAATCATTTTGACCAAGGCAAGCTTAGATTGCTACAATGCTACAGTGAAAAAGACAGACTATTTGCAGATAGCATAGACCCGAAATCGGACTACAAAGAACGTTCAATCTAATAACATATCTGCACCGTTCACTTGTATAGTAAACCCTTTCCCAAACGACCAAATTTGGACTCTTCCAAACCAAAAGAGTTTGCAGACGACAATTTTAGATTTGGAGAAAATGGCAGAGAGTTCTCCAGAAAGGGTAGAAAACACTGTGGGAAAAGGAGAAATTGCTCGTTGCGAGCAATTTTTCCTTTTCTCACAGTGTTTTCAAAAGACTTTTACGGCAGACACGTAAAAAAACCTGGGCTTGTTTGGGAAAGGGTTAAGCTAGCAAGACATGAACCCTTTTCCTACTTGATAACTAAAGCGAAATTTTCAAATCGACTGTAAAAAAAATCTAATATTGTTCATTCAAAAAATATGTCAAGGGAATAACATCTCTTTCTCGGAAATTGTAGATCCAAGATCAAACTGCAGGTTCTGTGCAGTCCGATCTTGATCTGCACTGTCCGCAAAATGTCAGTGGGTCGCGCTCGGCGGCTTAACCCATTACCACACAATCCCTACTTTTGACACCCCTGAGAAGGAAGCCTTTAGAAAACATTGTGGGGAAAAGGAGAAAATGCTGGTAACCAGTATTTTCTCCTTTTCCCACAATGTTTTCTACCCTTCACAAAAGAAATTTCAAATTTTCAGTCACTTTTATTTTGTTGTCTGCAAATGCTTTCAATTTGGACCAGTCTAAAATATTGTCGTTTGGTAATGGGTTAAAGGTTAATCTTTCCGAGTTACAATTCTATTTTTAGCCTTGAAATATACACGATGAAAATTTTTCATCCGCCTTCTGACAGCAAGCAAGTAATATAATTATGGGTCAACAAGATTCATTTTCCAGAATGGTCCTTTCACACGCAGAAAATTAATCAAAAGCAAACAGTTGCAACACAGATCAACCTGCACAGGCTAATCTGGGTCGATACTTTTGGCAGATGTATAATAAACTACTTTTCACAGAGTTTGGCTGAAGCACTTGGTATACTTTGAGCTATTAGTTTTTCTCCTGTCCACAGATATGCCAGGAATTTAAATAGTCTACTGTAAGGCTAAGAGAGTTGCCTCCCTTCCTTGACAAGATATGGCAACGAAGAGATAATTTATTTAGTGCTTTAAGGTTAAAAGAAAACTGATGCCCGTAGGCGACTACAACCGCTTTCAAAACATTGCAGCACAAGAAGAAACTGCTCAGAACCCGATATGTCAGGAATTTAAATAGTCTATTGTAAGGTTAAGAGAGTTGCCTCCCTTCCATGTCCAAATCTGGCACTTGGGGGATAATTTATTCAGTACTTTAAGTTTAGAGAAAACTGATGCTTGTAGGCGACTACAACCGCTTTCAAAACATTGCAGCACAAGAAGAAACTGATCAAAAGCATAACATTACATTTGATAGATATTTATATTTCTTGCAACACGCGAAAAGGGGCACTCGGATATACCCGTAAAGTGTCGTTTCGGATCAGCCTGCGCAGTTCGCGCAGGCTAATCCGAGACGCCACGTTAAAGGTGGGTATTTAGAATTTTCACATCACATCAAAATGAAAAAATATATATATATCACTGAAATTAATATGAAAAAACAATACAAATCATCAGTAATTAAGAATCATAAAATTACAAAAAATTTTTTTTTAGGTGGTATTCGCTTCAAAGGCTACGTAGCCTCTTAAACTATTTTTAGATTTCCCGCCAAAATCAAAAAAGCATTGTGGGAATGTTAAGTGACTTGCACGTGACTTATGATTATTAAATTCCATAACATAACAAACATTTGATTATTTTCCATAATGTCTAGAACTTCGGATGCTATGTTTGACGCTTCGTCTGTATATTTCCGGTATGTAGATGAGCGAGTTGCTCATGTAAAAATAGACTGTATTTCCCTTCATTGTCGACCTGGGCTGTAGTAAATCTCTAATTTATCTATCTGTCGGATGGTTTTCGATTACTGGGGTTTAATGAATAAAAATTATAAGGCTTTGGGAGTGCAAGGATGATTTTTTTGTATTTTTTGCAAAATTTTGTCCCAAAATCTGAAGGGCCACCTTTAAAGCTACATTAGATTTTTGTGCTACAGCAAACTTGCGCAAAATAGAAAATTAAATAAAAACGGAGAGTCGTTTCGGATTGGCCTGCGCGGACTGATCCGAGACGACACTTTACGCAATTGTCCGAATGCCCCTTTTCACGTGTTGCTAACCAATTATATGATATTTGTAATAATTCTAATCTGCTATAGAGACTTCCTTAATCAGGCAATCCACTGTATTTAGAGACTACTTTTCGATTTTACGTTTTTTTTTCGTATCAATTTAATAGCTGCATAAGAATGCGTCATTGCAGCTACGGGTAAAAAGGATTAATGCTATTCTAAATCCATTATTCTTCTTCCAAACCCTATGTTGTGGGTACTCATTAGAATCGTCTCATCGAGACGATTCTAATGAGTACCCACAACATAGGGTTTTAGTGGAGAACAGTCAATATTTTCTATTTTAATAGCTGCATAAGAATGCGTCATTACAGCTACGGATAAAAAGGATTTTACGTTTTTTTTTCGTATCAATTTAATAGCTGCATAAGAATGCGTCATTGCAGCTAAGGGTAAAAAGGATTAATGCTATTCTAAATCCATTATTCTTCTCCCAAACCCTATGTTGTGGGTACTCATTAGAATCGTCTCATCGAGACGATTCTAATGAGTACCCACAACATAGGGTTTAGTGGAGAATAATCCATATTTTCTATTTTGAAATTAAAATCACTCCCTCTATCTGGAGTTCTGGTCATCATGATGTGGAATGGACACTGAGTCCGAAATATGGTCGTTTGTTAAAGACTTAAATTCTCTACCACACGAGAAAATTTTTCAACTTACCTAAAATTGAAACAGTTTACAGACGAAAATCTAGATTTGTCTCATATGAAAAAACAGAAAACATAGCGGAAAAAGATGAAAATGCTGGTTAACAGCATTTTTCTTCTTTTCTCACGATGTTTTTCACAAGCCTTCCACTTTCATCTTCGCGAGCCAAGGTTACGATCACTACGTGGATCTTACCTTGGCTGATTGAGCCCGATTTCAAGATTCCTGCGATGCGCCCTCTATTGGATGCCGGTTATTACCCTCCTTTACAATCATATTTCTAAAAGCCAATGAAATATCGTTTTACAAACCGCTTACTAATACACATGAAGCGATAAGCAGACATCCACGTGGATTTCCATGTTTACATTTTATACGAAAGGTAGCGACCTTGTTCTATTTTTATCAAAGATGAAATGCTACGAGCGATTTCATTTGTTGCAGTTAGAGCTGGCTGCATCCAATGAAAAAGCGTATCGGGGGAAAGTAAAAATTGCGCTCGATCCGCCAAGGGTAGAGTAGCGTAGTGAATCGTCAGCCTTGGCTTGTGAAGATATCCACTTCGAGGTCGTTAAAACATGTGATGATTTAGAGAGGGGTTCAACTGAATTCATTTTCAGAAGTGAATTATTCACAACATTAATCATCTGACGTTGCTTGTAGCGTTCGCTGGTACCCGGTTATTTTCACCATTGTTCACACTATTTCCAGAGTTCCCACAGACTTCAGTATCAGTATTTGAACCTGAGACCGCTGTATAGTAGGTCGGCGGGTCCTTCTCGTACTCCGGTGGGTCTTTCTGGTAATCCGGGGGTTTCATGTACTCGTAATCTGTAACCACTTCCGGAAATACTGGATTTGAATACCCTTGGTACGGATCATGCGGGCTGTATGCCGGCGGCTCCGAATAAATTGCTGATTGCGTAATCGCTGATACATCTAAAAATAGATACAAAATATCTTTTATATTAATTATACAAATACTATACAAATGTGTTTTTTTACACATTTTTGACCAACCAGAAATTCCTTGAAATTATTTGTTGATACTTTCGTTAGTTTCCAGAAAAGTGAGGTAATTATCATATCCCTTTGTAATGAGAATATAGTAGTTTTAGATTTATAAATGATAATTTTAGAAATGATTAAAAGGAAAAAGTGGCTCGGTAAAAGTAGTACAATAATACTCATTTTTTTTTTTCATAGCAAATTTTGTAGGATAATAATTGTTATGGTGGAAATGGCTGTTATCTATTACGGGTCCACTACGTTAAACATGTGAAAAGGAGAATATGTAAAACGTTTATTTTGTACTTACCATTTCTGTTTCCTCTGTTGTTTTGATTCCTTCTGCTACGACGTTTCATATACCGACAACACACGGCTATTATGAGTATAATAACAATACCCAACAGTGTTAAGCCAGCACAGACAGCATACAGATTTACTGTTGAGCTGAAAAAGAATAAATAATAAACAAAGCTTAAAGGTGGGTATTTAGAATTTTCACATCAAGCCAAATTAAAAAATGCATATGTCACTGAAATTTATATGAAAAAACAATACAAATCATCAGTAATTAAGAATCATAAAATTACAAAAAAAAAAATGATGGTATTTCCTTAAAAGGCTACGTAGTCTCTTAAGCTATTTTCGGATTTCCCTCCAAAATCAAAAACGCATTGTGGGAATGTTAAGTGACTTGCACGTGATAATGACAATTGAATTCCATAACATAACAAACATGTAATTATTTTCCATAATGTCTAGAACTTCGGATGCTATGTTTGAAGCTTCGTCTGTATACTTCCGGTATGTAAATGAGCGAGTTGCTCATGTAAAAATAGTCTGTGTTTCCCTTTAGTGTCGACCTGGGCTGTAGTAAATCTCTAATTTATCTAGTTGTCGGAAGGTTTTCGACTACTGGAGTTTAATGAATGAAAATTATAAGGCTTTGGGAGTATAAGGATGATTTTTTTGTATTTTTGTAAAATTTTTGTCCCAAAATCTGAAGAGCCACCTTTAAGGTATAGTACCATTTTAATGGAAAAAAGCTATTTCCACTTTAATATTATCCTAAAAGTTGCTATGATGAAAAAAATGAGTAGTGTTGTTCTACTCTGACCGAGCAACTTTTTCATTTTTTTTCCTTCATAGAATGATCCTTTATAAATTTATGGCCACTCTGTTCTCATTACAAAGGGAGACAATAAGTACCTCCCTTTTCCGAAAACTAAGAAAAATATCAACAAATAATTTCAAGATGGACACCAAAGGAATTTCTGGTCGGTTAGAAATGTGCAAAAATATTATATCAGTATAAATCCCTATTTATCAACTAATAAGAAATTTCATTCCATTTTGCACTAGAAGCGTTAGGATGGTAATACATTAACCCTTTCCCAAACGGCAAATTTTGGACCAGACCAAACTGAAAGCATTTTGCAGATGACAAATTAACAGTTGCTAAAAAGATGATTTTTCTATATCATAGGGTAGAAAACATTGTGGGAAAAGGACTCAATGCTGGTTACCAGCATTTTCTCCTTTTCCCACAATGTTTTCAAAAGGCTTCTATTCCTGACCCGTAAAAACCAGGGATTGTTTGAGAAAGGGTTAACTAGTTAACAGAGCTAGTTAACTGATTGTTTGATTCTCTCGTTTTCATTGACTAACCCTACGTTAACACCATGTTTCCGGCAGCCCAGATTGTCCTAACTATGGTGTGCCGTGAGATTTTGCTCGTTATTTCTCCATTTTACAAGATTAGTTAACGCATAACCAAACGACAAAATTTTAGGTTTGTCCAGATCAAAAGCATTTGCAGACGACAAAATGAAAGTGACTGAAAATTTGAAATTTGTTTTGTGAAGGATAAAAAAAACATTGTGGGAAAAGGAGAAAATGCTGGTTACCAGCATTTTCTCCTTTTCCCACAATGTTTTCTAACGGCTTTTTACTCAGGGGCGTCCAAAGTAGGGATAGTGTGTACTTAATGGGTTAAGTCTCTTTACGGTACCTCACAGTATCCGTGACAAGCCGTGGTGGGAAGCCGTGGCTGCAGGAAACATGGCGTAAACTGTACAGGCAATCAGACACGAAACGGCAATAAAGTCGGTCATACAGATATAAATCGACAATGAAATCAAGAAACCATGTACGCGGCGGCTCACACTCCGACAAGCAAAGACTTGAAGTAGCGTTGAAACCAATCAACCAGATATGTACATGTAGGCCTACGTGTTGGTATAGAAACTATCTGGTAAGATTCAAGGCTCTCCTGACACCAGCCATCATGATTTGGGAGCAACTAGCCTGGTATGAATACGCACAGACACCGATCGACGAAATACTAGGCGGCATTAAAGCAATCTTCAAGGATAGTAGACCACTCCCAAACAAACGGGCAAAGTTTCAAGTCAAACAACCAGATACGAGGCGCCATTAAGATTTGCCAGTGTAATGTAGAGAAATGACCCTCCCCTACAAAATAAAACATGGGTCATTTCTCTACGTAGAGGAATAATCCGGGTCATTATTCTACGTAGAGAAATAACCCTCTGGGGTCATTTAATAATGACCCCGGGATTATTTTTCTACTCAGAATAATGACCCGAGTCCATCTTCTACGTAGAAAATTGACACATGGCTCATTTGATAGGGGAGGGTCATTTCTCTACATTACAGCGGCCACATATTGGGCGGCACGGAGATCAATTGACAATAGCGAAAATCGTAAATATAGACAGGACACTTCTTTGTAGAAAGCTGCTTCTATGCCCCTGGAAAACATTTCAGGAAGCATGTACATTGATTAATTCTATATATATATTGAAATGATTTTAGCACTGTGTTCTGGTCGAACTAATTTGCATATATGATTAACATTAAGGAAAGAAAGAGCGTGAACCATATAACCAGGATGTTTCAGCTCTTTAACACATAGCAAAGTGATACACTTGTTGTACTGGCGGATTTTCAGACGACAACTTGAATGTTACAACAGTTAATTGATTTTGCCTTTGAAAGAGTCCAAAATATTATTTGAAACAGTAAAAAATGCTGGAAACCAATATTTTATCTTTCTTTTCCCAACAATGCATTTCAGAATCCGTTTTCCTCGTTAAGGTAAGACCTGTGTAATGCACTTCCGGTGAACATTGGGCAAAAATTCTAATTAGTTGTTAAATAAGGATAAATAAGGATTTATGCCGAAATGATATTTTTGCACATTTCTAACGGATCAGAAATTCCGTTTATGTCTATCTTGAAACTTTTTTTTGATACCTTTGTTTGTTTTCTAAAAAGGGAGGTAATTATTATCTCTTTTTCAATTGAGAATATAGCGGTTTTAGATTTATAAATGATAATTCAAAGAAGGAAAAAATGGAAAAAATGAAAAGGTGAAAGTAGTTCAATAATACTCATTTTTAATTACAGCTAATTTTGCAGGATGATATTTTAGTGGAAATAGCTGTTTTTCATTACACAGGTCTTACCTTAAGTCATGGTGCATTTGTTTTTAAACAAGTTTTTGGGGGCAGAGAACAATCCGAGGGGAAAGGAAAAAAAATGGTCATTCACATTATTTGCTCCTTTACCGACAATATTTTCAAAAATATTTTCATCCCTCGCCAAGTTCGTCGCACGAGAAACAAGGCATTGTGTTGTTTTACCTTGCACAGCAATATCTGTAATTCCAATCGCCGCAGCAATCGCCGTAACAGTTCATGTAAATAATGGCACCATTGTAGCCTCTGTATTGAGCGCATACCTTCGCGGCAACATCTGTAAAACATGAAAATTATGTTAATACGTTATAGAGCGAATACACCGTGTCTGGCTGTAGTTTAATAACGTTAGTTTGTGTCATTAGATCAGAGAGAGTGACAGAGAGACAGAGAAAGAAACAGAGACAAATTTAGAGACATATTTTCAGAGAGAGAGAGAGAGAGAGAGAGAGAGAGAGAGAGAGAGAGAGAGAGATGCGATTCACTCAGCTATGATCAGCAGTTCAGAGTAATTTGGAGCTAAAACAGGCCTGATTTTTCCTCGAACCTATTAATAATCAAAGCGCTGAGAACACTGAAGTAGTATTTGTCAAGGAAACCCATTGTGTGGAATTAATAGTTTGAAAGAAAGGAGACATATTGTTCAAATATTGGTTTAAAAGTCAACCCACTAAGCAAATGAATATGTTGTTGGTTGTATTGAGGTTTAACACCACTTTAACAGCTAAGGTCATATCATGGCGGTCGGTGATGCACATGTGTTTCCTGGCTTTCTCATACCAGTACTAACACTACTTTCTTTCCAAAGCCACCGACTACTTTTCTCACATGCTTCAGCAAAGGTGAGAGGCGAAAATACGCAGGAAAGAACGTTCGCCTCAACAGGGTATCGAAATCGCAACCACCAGGTCATGAGTCCAACACGCTCACCACTGAAGCAAATGAATACCTTTTCGGTTGAGGAGACAGTACTAATGACAAAGTTTGGTTTATTTTTGTATAAGTGGTCTCCCTTTGATCACTAGGAGGAAGCAGGAGTAACGCCCCTAGACAGCAGGATGTTGATATATCGAGCTAAATTAAGTTTGTTCCTGAAAACCTCAATTTTGAAATATCTCTAGCCTTACTTTTAATTTCCAACATTACAATCAATTTCCTCGATCTACAAATATTCATGAGCAATTACAATCAATTTCCTCGATCTACAAATATTCATGAGCAATCAAATGGAGTAGTGCGTAATCATTAGACGAACAAGCCATGGAACGAATTGGTTTTGGAACGAAATAGCCCAGGGTTAGTTGGCAAATTTGTATCATTGCGCCAATAAAAGGCTATGAGGGAGAGCAGCTATTTTCAATAGAAAATAAGTATCTCAACGATCGTTGGCCTCGCCCAATGTATTTTAATCTGCCATTTCAAATTACATATCTGAGTGCCACCGTAAAACTCATTTGCCAGAGAAAAAATGGGTTTAACTGGATTTATTTCCTTCGGCTTTGCACAAAATAAGATACATGGTTATCAAAATTCAATCTTGAACTCATAGTGGTATTGTCTTCGACAAATACCACAAAAAACAAATGACCCACATTACAAAATGGCCCATGGGTCATTTCTCTACGTAGAGGACTGACCTATGGGTCATTTCTCTACGTAGAATAATGACCCGGGTCATTTTTCTATGTAATGAAATGACTTCTGGGGTCTGATTTCTCTACGTAGAATAATGACCCGGGTCATTTTGTAGGGGAGAGACATTGAACTGAAATAAAGTTGAAAACAGCTGTTAACACCATACGGTCAACCAAGGAAGGGGCAGACATGACGACTCATAAATAAGACGACTTATGTTAAATTAGAAGGAGGTTGAACCTATTGATCTATGAATCGTAACGTTTTTTTTTTCTTTCGAAGGTCATGGCCAAGGTGTTGGCCACCCAAGTAAACACGTTTTCACTCTTTACTGGGCGACAAAAATGTTTGAAACCTTCACATTGAAAATATTTGAAGAGGAAATCTTGAAAAGAAAAAACAAATAATTAAGTTTATCGTACTAACGATAGAAAACATTGTGAGAAAAGGAGAAAATGCTGGTTACCAGCATTTTCTCCTTTTCCCACATTGTTTTCAAATGGTTTCATTCTCAGGTTAGTTAAAAAAACAAGATTGTTTGGTAATGACTTCAAACTTTCCATACTTTGGATGGCATCAGTGGCTACGGCAGACAGTGTAGATGAATACCAGTTTTTAGACTGTAGTGTTCAATTTTTAATATCTTTGTTTCGGTCAGGTCGTGCTTCGCTCAGTGGTAAAGTGTACCTGGAAGTCCCGGGTTCGAGCCTCACTTGATTCTCCGGGTTTTTCGTGGGAGTGTCTTTGGGCAAGACACTTCAGAGCCACAGCCTGGTCCTGAAGTAACTCAGCAAATACATGAATATCTGAGCCGTCGTCGTGATTTAACCGTTTACCACACAATGACGACTTTTGACGACCCTGAGAAAGAAGCCTTTTGAAAATATTGTGGGAAAAGGAGAAGATCCTGGTTTCCCACAATGTTTTCTCAAGCCATCGCCTACAGGGTCGTTAAAACTCGTGAACTAATGTTGTAAGCAACATAAAATACAATTCAACCAATCACCATTCAGAATACTGTAGGATTATCCAGTTCAAATATCCAAGAAACTGAAACAGTCGGATGCTTTTTTTGTGTGCTTTTGAATCTTGCCATCACATGCCAAAAACTGAGGACCTCGTGAAAGATTGATTGATTATATATGGTGGTTTATGTCGTTTTCAACATTATTGCAGTGATATCACGACAAAAGCCCATATAATTATGTCATGGGTTTTACCATTACTAGACTGAGACTGGGTCTTGCTCAAGAACACTCTCTTAAAAAAATCAAGGCTTCAAGCGGGGCACAAACATAGTTCCTCCAGGTTACGAGTCCTACACTTTATTACTGAGCTACGTAGGCTTTTGAAAAAAAAAATGTTGGGAAAGGAGGAACTGTTGCTAACCAGCATTTCATCCTTTCCAAAAATGATTTCCATCCTTTCAAAGACAGTTCATTCCATTTGAGCCACATTTGTCATAAGCAGTAGGTTTGAATTTGGACGAGTCCAAAATTTTGTCGTTTGGTAATCTGTTAATCGTCTAAAATGATATCACCGTGATCGTTGATATTGTTAATCGATTTACCACTTCTTTGCACTACGGATCATTCCTATTCACCTCTTTAGTTGGCTCAGAAAGTAGTCCGTCATCACGTGATATTTGCGTCACATTATCGTACCTCAAAATGGCGACACAAAGGCCAGTGAAAGAAAGACCAATCGATTGATTTGTGTGCTGTTCAAACAGCATACGGCCAATCAGACTTAGTAGTAGGAAATGTGAAAAAGAGGGATTTTCTGAAAAGCTTAAATCTCTTTTAAAGGACGATAACTTGTTTTTTTTTTTAATGTTACAAACTTAGATCCATCGGTGTGTCATTAACTTATTATCATTCATGGGCGCAGCCATTTTTTTACATTTCGCGTAAAATTCGAAAGCTTGAAAAAATAGTTCCATTGTATACAAAAAATTCATCAGTTTGATCCTATAATGTATCCAGAATCATATTTCCTTTGTCTTCTTCATTATGTTACACATAAAACGTTTTCTTCGGTTTGACAAGATTCTTGTCATTTAGCCCATTGCAGAGATGTATGATGAGAGTAACGAACGACAACTCTGCTCGGAGATTGTCGATTTACATGCTCGCCGCCATATTTAAGATCATGTGACTGACAGCTTTATGGAAACCGCCTTGGTACAAATAAAGTTTGATTCAATTACGGAATCGGCCGGGTTGTGACGAGTGTGAAATCAAATGTCTAGTTTCTTTAAATTTGCAAAGAAGACTATGTTTCTTTGTATATATTTGTTGGTATTTTGCAAGATATGATTCACCGCAGAATAATTGATCTATAGGCCCCTTTTACCTGGTGGGTAAAACTACAATGTAGATTATTACGCGATAACACCTCACATTAGTGTGTTCATTCGAGTGTTAGATGACTTCAGCCATGCCCTGTGAAATGGGGGCTTAAGAAATTTGCGAAAAAGTATCGACCCATGTCAGCCTGCGCAGTCCGCGCAGGCTGACATGGGCCGAAATTTTTCGCCATTTTGGTCAATTTTCTTTATACCCAAGTACCAGTCTACCCCGTGATTACGCCGTCGACTGTTAAAAATAGTGGCTGTTATAGATCCATAATACTGAGATGGCTTGTTTGGAAAAATGACGGAGATGTATTAAAGGTGGGTATTTAGAATTTTCACATCTCATCAAATTAAAAATTATATATATCACTGAAATTTATATGAAAAAAACAATACAAATCATTACTAATTCAGAATCATAAAATTACCAAAAAAAATTTTTTGATGGTATTCCCTTAAAAGGCTATGTAGCCTCTTAAGGTATTTTTAGATTTCTCTCCAAAAAAAAAACAAAACATTGTGGGAATGTAAAGTGACTGGCATATGACTAATGATGCTTAAATTCCATAACATAACAAACATGTAATTATTTTCCATAATTTCTTCTTCGGATATTATGTTTGAGGCGTCATTTGTGTATTTCCGGTATGTAAATGAGCAAGTCGCTCATCTAAAAATAGACCGTGGTTCCCGTCGGTGTCGACCTGCGCCGTAGTAAATCTCTAATTTCTCTTGTTGTCGGATGGTTTTCGACTACTCGGGTTTTATGAATGAAAATTAAAAGGTCTTGGGAGTATAAGGATGAATTTTTTGTATTTTTGTAAAAAAAAATCGTCCCAAAATCGGGGGGGGGGACCTTTAAGCCCCCTTTTGTCAGAACACGGCACTTTACTGTTTCATAACAACCTGTTTCACTATAAACCTGTATCTAACTGTAATGAATGTGAACTGTCATGCAAAAAAGGCACTATCTGGGAATTCCGCTCATCACTTAGATCTATGAAAACAGATCAAGGATAGAGAGGGTCAGTTTTAAGTTGAAAGTTCAAAACTGACTAAAATAACAAGGTAGAATGACCACTTTCCATAGAGAAAATATCATAAAGGCGAAAAGTGTCCAATTTGCGCAGTCTGACCAGGGTTGATACTTTTCGCAGTTCCCAAGTGGTCCTTTTTTGCGTGACGGGTCACAAATAATTTCAATTGTATGCTACATATAGACAGCTAAGATGCGTAAAAGTTGCATAAACAATGTTATCTCCTCCGAAAAAAAAAGCTCAATCCATCTACAAATGTATTTAACGCATGCTCTGAGGAAAAGGGAACCGACTTGGGCCAAATTGGACAGATTTTTTTTTCTGCTCTTCAATTTTCTGCATGTCATAGAACCAGTTTACCTCATGGTTCAGTCGATTATTATCGGAATTTATGGATCGATGATCAAGATATTTAATGAATTGCTGGGTATCATGCTTCACGGAAATGCATGAAGCCCCCTTTTGCCAGAGCATGGCTCATTTTAAAGATATTCTTGGAAAAAATACATGTATGGGGTGCGTGATAGAACCAAATTTTTATCCCGTTCATCATTAGAGGGATTCTGACCCGAAACCTTCAATGTTTTGAGCCAAGTGCTCTGTCCCTCAACCACCTATCGACTCTTACGTACATCTAAATAAGTGTTATCAAATTTGGACGAATCACACTTACATTAATCTTCGTTAGCCAATGTTACGATCGCTACGTGGATCTTACCTTGGCTGATTGAGCCCGTTTTGCTTTTAGAAACATGATGTAAAGGGGAGTAATAACCAGCATCCAATAGAGGGCGGATCGCAGGAATCTCGAAATCAGGCTCAAGCAGCCAAGGTAAGATCCATGTAGTGATCGTAACCTTGGCTCGCGAAGATGCTTTAGTGTAAACATATTTATTTTACATGGATTGAGAAACAAGTTCTAACAACTTATACTAATTTCTCTCGATTCTGATTCCTGGGAACTACACCAGTATTCGCGCCGAATGTGTGGGCCAATGAAAAATCCCAAAGTTGACACCCGCTCCCGTGAATCGAACTCAGGACCTTTCAGTTATGAGGCCGACGCTCTACCTCACGACCACTGACACCGCCAACCTCTTTCTCATACAGCCTTGCTAAATCATTTAAAGTAAAAAGAGCTTGACTGAAAAAAGACACTGCGGGAAACCGAAAACGGGTAGTAATACAATAACATCGGTTCATCTTGGTATGTGTAAATTATGTATTTAGGTCAAGTTCAATGGCGGATAGCTATATTTACTGATGTAAATTCTTCTTCTACCCTTTTCAACCTTGGTGACAATTTCTTTTTTTATTTATTTATTTTTTTGTTCTAAGACAACAGATTCAGATCAGACTGCACGTACGTGCAGTCTGATCTGAATCTGTTGTCTTCTAAGGCATACCACTGACATTTTACAGCTATTTATAACTATTGAAATCAATAAATGAATCGTAAATAGTGACTTATTTTGGCGTGTTCTTTTCTTTTTTTTTGTGGACGGTATCTAGTTATTTGTCATGTACGTATACAATTCAGTAAACGATTTCGTGACTTGGACACGTTAAGTAGAACGAAAAAGCCTTCGAGCATAGCACAAAAATTATAAATTGATATACATGTATATATCGAGTTTCGAAATACTAAATCGTAATGTATTTTCTGGCCTGGCTTTTAATAATGCTAAAAACTGACGCATCGCACGTTGTAAACTGCGATTTTACTGTAGATATTCTGACGTAAAATAGCGTTGAAATGAAAAAAAAAAAAAAATGATTGATTGATTGATTGATTGATTGATTGATTAAATGAATGGTCAGTTAGTTGGTTTGTGGGTCGGTCGGTCGGTCTTTTCATTAACACAGTACTCCGTTGTATGGCTTGGCTGGGCATGAAATCTCAAAGTTATGTAAACTCCTAACTTGTAAGCTTCTTCATTTAAGACTAATCGGATTCATTCAATATATTTACTGCGGTACTACAATTTCCATTTCCCTGTGGGAGGAGAAAGTTTGTGCGAGTCTACAGCTCCGACCTCTATGAATATCTTAACCCTTTGGCTGCTATGCGGGACTCACTGACCTTTAACGGACAATGTAGATCAAGATCAGACTGCACAGAACGTGCAGTCTGATCTTGAATCTATACTGTCCGATGAGAACACAATATTAATCAAAACATAAAACTGACGAGGCAATATTTGGATTTCTACTATCGAATTGACAATTTCATTTTAGTTATTTAGAAGCAAAAGACTTAGTTTAGTTTAGTTTAGTTTTTAGTTTAAACATATTTTATTGCCAAGTATTTTACAAGAATAGAATTTACAACACAGAACAATATACATAATCAAAGGACAAGGCAAAAGGGTCTGACCACAAGTTCTCTCAACTTAGATTCGGTCATTCCCTTTATGAAATTACATTTTTGTAGAGTCGCCAATTTTTACTTTTGGCTTTCTAATATGCATTAAGTTTTCATTTGATTTTTGACGACAGTTTTGTTCCAGTTACGCACTAACATCGTAATGGCAATTGATAAATTGATAAATCGAGTTGGAAATAAAAATAGAAAAAAAAAAAAGACTTAAAGTAAGGTCTCTAATTCTATCTTATCCCTTTACCAGACGACAAAATTTAAGCCTTGTCCAAATTCAAAGCATTTGCAGACGACAATTTCAACATGGCTCAAAACAGTACAATCATTTTTTTGATGGAGTAGAAAATATTTTGGGAAAAGGAGAAAATGCTGGTTACCAGCATTTTCTCCTTTTTCCCAAAATGTTTTTAAAAGGCCTCTTTCCCAGGGTTAAATGTCGCCATTGTCTTGTAAAGGGTTAAGTATTTTTTGCTTGATTTTTACGCATGAACTCAAGTTAATCTAGTAAGGACGACTAAGATCAGATGGTACTAAAAAATTCAAACTAGTTTTTTTGTTTATTCATTTCTTCTTTATGGACATTTTATGTTCAGTTACTTGTGTAACCAAAATACATGTATTGAGGTTCGTTTTACAAGTTGGGGGCATGCCAACTTTTTATTCGGCCATTTTACGTCTCTCAGAACAATATTTGTCAATGGCTATCTGGCAAAAGTGGTACATGCCAACTTTTTATTCGGCCTTTTTAATGTCTCTTAGAACAATATTTGTCAGTGGCGATCTGGTAAAAGGGGTGCATGTTCTTTGCAATCTGATCTTGATCTATGCCATCTGTAAAACCTCCTGTTTGCTTCTATAGCGCTGAAAGCTTCAAAAGTTTTGGACCGTGAACAGCTCAGCTGTAAAGTAAAAGGTTCATAACCCGAAGGCCAGGGATTCGTTCCTCACTAAAGGCGGTGGGTTTAAGGCGGGAATGACCTCGAGCAACGCTCTTTGGAGGTTTAAAAGGGCTCGTTCTGTAGGATTGTTTACACACTTGATTTAATGGCTAGCGTTTAATATCTAAATTTGTCATGATTTATTATGCAGGCTCATGTTGTTTTGAAAACTTAATTTTTTTCGTTCAACATCTTCTACACTATAAATGTTTGTGTGTCATTCTAAAATAAGAGGAAGGGGGAAGAGAGAGAGAGAGAGGGAGAGAAAGAGAGAGAGAGAGAGAGAGAGAGGGAGGGAGGGAGAGAGAGAGAGAGACATTATACTGTGATAAAACCATTTTGAAACTTGCTGACAACCAGAAAACAATCAGAATCTAAGCAACTCTCAAGCATTTTTAACTTTGACAGTTAACAAAAACTGTTTCAGCACCTAGTATACAATTTATAATGTAACTTTAACTCATTACCAAACGACAACATTTTAGGCTTGTCCAAATCGAAGGCATTTGCAGACGACAAAATAAGAGTGATTGAAAATTTGAAATTTGTTTTGTGAAGGGTAGAAAACATTGAGGGAAAAGGAGAAAATGCTGGTTACCAGCATTTTCTCCTTTTCCCACAATGTTTTCAAAAGACTTCTACCTCAGGGTCGTCAAAAGTGGTCATTGTGTGGTAAAGGATTTTAGCAAAGAGCCACCAATTGTAGCTTTAGAAACTAGTTGACAACCACAATTTTGACACAAGCTGTAGTTACGAGGTTTTTGAAGTAAACCGACGATACAGCTTTGTTCACCCTTATCCTGCTAAATAACTAGAATAAAAAAAAGAAAATCATAATGAAAACCTAAATATTGATATTTCAAAGGTTTGCTTTGAGAAATATTATCTCCCTCTTGGACAGAGTAGATCCAAGATCAGACTGCACGTTCTGTGCAGTCTGATCTTGATCTAAACTGTCCGTAAAGGTCAGTGAGTCGAGCTAAGCAGCCTAATGGTTGCGTTGAAGTAGCCTAATCTTCTCAACCCATTACCACACAATCCCTACTTTTGACGACCCTGAGAAAGAAGCCTTTAGAAAACATTGTGGGAAAAGGAGAAAATGCTGGTAAACCAGCATTTTCTCCTTTTCCCACAATGTTTTCTACCCTTTTCAATTAAAATTTTCAATATTTGATTCATGTCTATTTTGTCGTCTGCAAATGCTTTCAATTTGGACTAGTCCAGAATTTTTGTCGTTTGGTAAGGAGATAATATAGTAATTTTAGGTATTGCAAATTAGACAACTAAAGATAAAATCCTCTTACAATCTTAAAGGCCGAACTAAACAGACGAACGCTAGATCGAAAATCAGACTTCACATTGTGTGCAGTCTGATCTTTGATCTATATCGTAATCAAAAGCACATGGTGCTGAAGTGTTGATGGTCAAACGAACGCACCAAAGAACGAACGAGCCAACAAGCAAATTATTTGGCATATATTATGACCATTCGGGGTATGTATTACATAAAACTGTAAATCATACAGTCTTATGTATTTGACAAAACCCAATATTCGGATAAGGTTACCTCGTTATAAAACACAGACTAAACCTAGATTATACAAGGACATAAATAGTGTTGATGGTAAAACGAACGCACAGAAGAACGAACGAGCCAACAAACAAATTATTTGGCATATATTATGACCATTCGGGGTATGTAATAATGTAAATCATACAGTCTTGTGTATTTGACAAAACCCAATATTCGTATAAGGTTACCGCGCTATAAAACATAGATTAAACCTAAATTATACAAGGACATGAATAGTGTTGACGCTCAAACGAACGCACAAAAGAACGGACGAGCTAACAAACAAATGATTTGGCATATATTATGACCGTTCGGGGTATGTAATACCGTAATTCATACAGTCTTGTGTATTTGACAAAACCCAATATTCGTATAGGGTTACCATATTATAAAGCACAGACTAAACCCAAATTATACACGGACATGTATGAATGTCTTCACACACCCTTTCTAGCACCATATGAGTTAAAATGGCTATTGCGAATGGCATTTATCATGATCAGACTGCGAAGAAAAACACAATCTGATCTCGATCTACAAATCGTCTATCTGGTGATTCAAGCGTATACCATAAAGAAATCTTTTTGAAATCAAGTCTGGTATCAAGCTTTCGAAAGAAGGAAGTTAACTTAATTGGTACTTAGATAATTTCTTATATACAAGAGATTCAAACTTACGACCTACCTCCAACGAAAGACAATAATACATAAACAGCCCCGAATCCAACAGATTTCCACATTGTTTCCTTTTTTTGGCAAATCCGTCCCTTGAATTACGAAATCTGTTTAGTCGATTATACTTTAATGACATTCAATGAACGAAACGCCATTTCGAATGTGAAGTCACCGTAAAACTATATATATAAATTACAGTGCTGAACAACTGAAAGTTTACTATCGGCGCTGTTTGGATTATCGCTAATCGGAGTTCCTAATCCGGTCAAGGTGTTTAAACCTTTACCACATAATCCCGACTTTTAAATACCCTGAGAGAGAAACGTTTTAAAAACATTGTGGGAAAAGGAGAAAATGCTGGTAACCAGCATTTTCTCCATTTCTCACAATGTTTTAAACTTTATCAAGGACGAAGTCCATCATTTCAGTCACATTTCAATTGTAATCTGCAAAATGCCATCAATTTGATTGAGTTCAAAATCTTGTTGTGTGGTGAGGTGTAAACCTTTTCTTACATAACGAAGGGTCTAACCCTTTCCCAAACGACAAATTTTGGACTCTTCCAAATTGAAAGAGTTTGCAGTCGACAATTTCAACTTTCATAACAATGGCAGAAAATTATCCGAAGGGGCAGAAAACACTGTGAGAAAAGGAGAATTTTTAATTTTTTAATGATATTCCCTTAAAAGGCTACCTAGCCTCTTAAGCTATTTTTAGATTTCGCGCCAAAAATCAATAAAGCATTGTGGGAATGGCACGTGACTCATAACGCTTAAATTCTCTATCATAACGAACATGTAATAATTATTTTCCATAATGTCTCTTCCGGACGCTATGTTTGAAGCTTCTTCTGTGTATTCCAGTAAGTAAATGAGCGAATTGATCATCTAAAAATAGAATGTGTCTCCCGTTGGTGTCAACCTGGGCCCTAGTAAATTTCTCGTGCTGTCGGACGGTTTTCGATCATTGGGGTTTTATGAGTGAAAATTAAAAGGCTTTGGGAGTATAAGGATGATTTTTTTGCACTTTTGAAAAATTTTCGTCCCAAAATCTGAAGGGCCACCTTTAATTGTTGTTGATTCTATTGAATTTTCGGGCTTTTCACAGTATCATCGCTCATATCTTTTTGATGGATTTCAAAACTTTTGTTTGGAAAGGATCTCAAAATATTTTCAAATATTTTCCTGTAGGTCACCTTAATCTTTCATCAGACAATGATTATTTATGGGTAGAAACTGTTTCGTATAACAACTAACAGTTTCTTAGGTCAAACTTGAATACAATGGTTTATAAAAGTATTAAGGCCTAAGTCCCATAATATGTACTTACAACACGAGTACAAATATAAATAAAGTGACACATAGTAACTATTGGTATTGACATCAGGCATTACAGAAGGATTTGACTATGCGTTAGAGCGTTAATAAGACGAAATTGATGTTACATTAGAAATAAGATAGGGGAAGAAAAAATCGCTTACATGAATCATGAAATAGATTGGTCCCCCATATGCAAAAAATCGACAAATAGATCTGATTATGTGTAAATGAGTTTATAAGATGAAATTGATGTTACATGAGAAATTAAGAAGGGGGAAGGATGATATCGCTTACATGAATCATAAGATAGGTTAGTCCTCCGATATGCAAAAATCGACAAATAGCAAAATGTTTCAATCCATGTCAGTCTGCAAAGTTCACAGG
Organism: Tridacna crocea; assembly: GCA_943736015.1. NCBI lineage: Eukaryota > Metazoa > Mollusca > Bivalvia > Cardiida > Cardiidae > Tridacna > Tridacna crocea. The sequence goes on along the minus strand of OX031068.1, from coordinate 16,885,008 downwards.
CTGACACAAAATATTATTTTATATATTTATTTATTTATTTTACTTTATTTTTTCCCGCAAACGCATTAAACCACCTTTTCACAGGGCACGGCTCAAATACTCTTTATCAAACAGCACAATATTGAACTTGTCAAAATTCAAAGTATTTGCTTTTAAAAGAGAAAGGGTTGCTTACCATCGTTTTCTCCTTGCCCCACAAAGATTTCAAAAGCTATCACATTCAAAGCTTTATTCAAGTTGAAATTCGAAATTGTATGGCGAAGGTTTACACACTTCATTAAGTCTATAGCAGACGACAAAATCTGGTCTTGTCAAAAAGTCGTTGCAGACGACATATTAAATGTGGTTCTAAATGTGCGATCTGCTTCTGAAAGTTTAGAAAATAATTTTGGATAAGGAGAAAATGCTGGTAAGAAGTATTTTCGTGTCTTCCCCACAATGTTCTATGGAGCACTGAAAACGAGTGCCTTAACCCTTGACCCCATAAAGCATTTCTATGGTATCTCTAATTGACCCTAAATAACAGCAAGGATGAAGCTGTTTCTTATGTGTATATGACACCTATTGATAGCATAGAAAACATTGTGGCAAAAGGTGAAATTGCTCGTCACGAGCAATTTCACCTTTTGCCACAATGTTTTCCAAAGGTTCCTACAAGCAATGCGTAGAGATGAGTATCTATGAAGTAAAGGGTTAAATTATTTTGAAAAGTTTGATCTAATCAACCTTACGGGCTTAAAAAAAAAATAAAAATAAAGGTAGTTGTAGATAAACATTTGAAGAGTGACCCATATTACTTCAGTCTACACGAACCAACTAAACCCTTAACCTGCTAGACGGAATTCAAAATTAATTGTGGACCGTTGAGATTAAGATCAGACAGCACAGAACTTGCTGTCTGATCTTGGATCTACACTGTCCTATAAGGAGATATCTTTCTTCCAGAAATACCTTTGAAATAGCGAAATTTTTTTTTTTAACTTTGAAATTGAAAGTTTCAGTTCACTTATTTAGCAAGATAAGGAATAATATAACTTTTCCAATATCGTCGGGTTGCTTCCAAAACCTCGTAACTACAGCTTGTTACAAGCTGTAGTTACGAGGTTTTGGAAGCAAACCGACGATATACGGTTTAATCCGCCATATTTTGTCTTAATGTATTGTTGACAATTGATCTTTTTAAATTTCAGCCATACACCTTTTTAACGCTATTGAAAATTTTAGCGTTACATAACTTCCGTTTATTTTGACAGGGTAGATTCGGTTCGACGTGTAAATTTGTAAAAAGCTTTAGCTGTATGTAATACTATGTAAGACGAGTACTAGAAAAGTTAACCGATTTGAAGTCCCCGGATGTATGACATTGGCGTTACGTTTTAAGCAAGTTAATGGGAAATTAATTCATATTTCGGGGCGATTAAATCTACTTTTTGGTCGGCTGACAGACTCACAAAATAACAACCTGTCATGCCCTTGAAAATGAGTCTCCTCGCTCTGTAGCGATGGAAAAGTAAAATCGGACTCTACTAGTAAAACCTATACATTATCTTAAGGTAAGACCTGTGTAATGCACTTCCGGTGAAAATTCTAATTAGTTGATAAATAAGAATAAATAACAATTTATGCAGAAATAATATTTTTGCATATTTCTAACGGATCAGAAATTCCGTTTATGTCAATCTTGAAATTATTTTTTGATACTTTTGTTAGTTTTCTGAAAAGGGAGGTAATTATTATTTCTTTTTGAATTGAGAATATATTGGTTTTAGATTTATAAATGATAATTCAAAGAAGGAAAAAATGGAAAAAATGAAATGGTGAAAGTAGTTCAATAATACTCATTTTTAATTATAGCTAATTTTGCAGGATGATATTTTAGTGGAAATAGCTGTTTTCCATTACACAGGTCTTAACATAAAATAAATCGTCCAAGAAATAGGTACTTAGATACTCATATTGAAGGAACGTATTGAAGACTAGTCAAGTGTTTTGCAAATGGAAGTATTTGACCTTGAATGTGTGGAAAACATTGTGGGTATACGAGAAAAATGCTGGTGACCAGACTCCTTAGGATTAAACCATTTGCAAACAACAGATCAAGTGTTTGAAGGTATTCCAACGTTCAAAGTCGCTTCGAAATTCGTCATCAAGTACAAATGGCATTCCTAGCCCGTTATAAGAGATCTGTAAGCTACAAAGGGCGTTCAACCACGTTATTTTAGGTCCATATAGTACACATGGCATTCCTAGCCCGTTATAAGAGATCTGTAAGCTACAAAGGGCGTTCAACCACGTTATTTTAGGTCCATATAGTACAAATGGCATTCCTAGCCCGTTAAAAAAGATCTTTATACTACAAACGGCGTTTTAAGCACGTTACTTTAGGTTCATTTAGTAAAAAGGACATTCCTAGTCCGTTATAAAAAAAAATTGTATACTACAAACGGCGTTTAAGCACGTTATTGTAGGTCCATATATTACAAATGACATTCCTAGCCCGTTATAAAAGATCTGTATACTACAAACGGCGTTGAAGACACGTTATTTCATGTCCATAAAGTACAAATGACATTCCTAGCCCGTCATAAAAGATATGTATACTGTAAAGATCTGTATACTACAAACGGCGTCCAAAGCACGTTATTTTAGGTCCATATAGTACAAATGACATTCCTAGTCCGTTATTAAAGATCTGTATAGTACAAAAGGCGTTGAAAACAGGTTATTTTATGTCCATAAAGTACAAATGACATTCCTAGCCCGTTATAAAAGATCTGTATACTACAAACGGCGTTCAAAGCACGTTATTCTAGGTCCATATAGTACAAATGGCATTCCTTGCCCGTTACAAAAGATTTCTATAGTAGGTACAAACGGCGTTCAAAACACATTATTTTAGGTCCATTTAGGAGACATGGCATTCCTAGCCCGTTATGAAAAGTCTGTATAGTACTAATGGCGTGCAAAGCACGTTATTCAGGGTCCATATAGAACCATAGCGTTCCTAGCCAGTTATATAGAGATCTGTACAGTACAAAGTACGTAATAAAAAGGCTCTTATAGGTCTGCATTCTACATTTTATGCCCGATATATAAAGGCTAAACAAAAGTTGTTCCTAGGCTTCTTAGGTGGCTATATACATGAATCACAAACGACATTCCTAGCCCGTTTTAAAAGATTTTCTACAAACGGCGTTCAAAGCACATAATAAAAAGGCTCTCATAACCTCTTCTAATAGGTCTATATTCTACAAACTGCATTTTCAGCTCGTTATAATTATAAAGGCTATACAAATGTTCCGAGTCCTCTTAGGTGGCTCTATATTACAAACGTCATTCCTAGCCCATTTCCGTTTTCATAGGTCTGTCAGCTAGAAAAATCGTTCACCGTATGATATAAAATCTCTGTAAACTAGGAATAGACATTTTCATAAGTGTAGCTTCATCATTTGTAATCGAAACCTCTGAAAAAGTGGCCATAACATGTAAGGATTGTTAAGGACAAGCTTTGTTTTTATGAGTCCACAGAAACACTTCAGAATTTGGTCGCTTCATGTTTTTAGCCTGTCTTGAGTTGCCTCCCTTTGAATGAATGATGTAGAAATGAACAGTAAAACTTGCCGATGGTTCAAGAATTTAACCCTTTGGCTGCTAAGCGCGGCTCTCTGACCTTTTGCGGACAGTGTAGATCAAGATCAGACTGTTCAGAACGTGCAGTCTGATCTTTGATCTAAACTGTCCGATAAGGAGATAATATTCCCCAAAACATAACTATGAGGCAGCAATATTTGGGTTATCAATATGTAAGACCGGCCCTCTACTAGGACCCTGAAAGGTTCCCGATCGTAAAAATGGCAGGAACTGGATGCTTCGGCACATCTTCGCAATGATCGGGAACCGTTCTTGGCTGCATTTTCTGTACTGGATCCGCACACTTCGGTAAGATTTCGGCAACCTTTCGCATACTGTTCCGCGTATCACTGCCCGAACGAGCCCCGTTTGCCAAGCTCCGCCCATTTTCATCGCAAAATTTCCCCGAAATAAGCCATTTTCCATCTGCAACCCTTCGACAAGCAATCGGGAGTAGTGGAGGGCAGGACTAATTGAAAATTTACCTTCAGTTACATAGCAGGCTAAAAAAAAAAAAACTCTCATTGTCTTACTGATATAAAACACGATCAACAAGCTGGGGGTTTGTTTCTTCAAATGACTCCAAACCTGAAGTTTACGTATAATCAAGCTTTGCTGTGCAAGATGATCAAAGTACTACAACAGTGGGCGTGATGGTTAATTAGTATGTCGGGTGGTTAGCTATAAAGATAACCTTGAAAAACAAAATAAGACGGAAATGAAAGAATTGGGGCGTAAAGTAGCAGTCACACGTGTTAAACCGGTGATTTTTCGTATATTAAACAAACAAGAGAGTCAGTCACTAAGACTGATACCATTAAGCGCGACTTCGTGGTCTTTTCGAGACAGTGTCGACCAAGATCATACTGCACAGAACATTCAATGTGGGCTCGTATTCACCAACCATGCTTGAGAATGTTCTTAGTCTTATTATCCACGGTTTTATAAATTTGTAAGTAACACAACTTCTGATTGGCTAAACCGAATGGTCACTAATTGACCAACCATGCTTGAGAATGTCCTTAGTCTTATTATCCAAGGTTTTCTAAATTTGTAAGTAACACAAATTGTGATTGGCTAAACCGAATGGTTTAGCCAATCAGAAGTTGTGTTACGTACAAATGTAGAAAAATTCTGGAGAATAAGAGAAAGAACGTTCTTAAGAATGGTTTTGGTGAATGCGGGCCCTGATCTCAGCTCTATATAAGAGAGATATCATGTCCCTAGCTAAATTTCGGTCTATACTATCGGTTTTGAAAGTTTCATTTCACTGACTGAACTGGATTAAGGTTAAAACCATTAAAACCATTTACGACACGGTCCTGAGTTTTACAGACCACAATTCTAAAGGCTTTTGAAAACACTATGGGAAAAGGAGAAGATGCAGATAAGAACAATTGTCAATCTTTTGCCTGTTTGATGTTTAAAGGCATTTTCGCATTATTTCAGTTATTTCGCACCGGTGCGCGCACCTATATCCAGCCTTTGTTAATGGTTAATGGAATTTTACCCGTTTTCTGGTTTGAAAAATGGAGTACGCTGACGAATTGAATTTCCCTTCTGGGTACCACAATTCATTGAAAACTGACGTCACTGGGAAATTACGTCACTGGAACCTTGGTAATACGTGCTAGAATGTATACCTTGGCGCATGATCTTGATGTTAATCTTGATCGGCTCCGCCAATTTGGATGTTGCGTTGACAGTGTAGCCATATATACGGGGCTCCCGAAAAGGAAACTGCTTTTGCAATGTTTTTTTTTTCCAGTGTACATGATATATGTTCGGGCCGTATTATCCAATCAGATCACGTGAAATTTCTTTGCAATTTAAGAAAACTTTCTTTCCAATTCAATATTTTTTCTCACAAGCATCAGAGATGAGAAGTGAAAATAGCCGGAAAGAGAGTTTGTTTCAACCGGGCATCGAACTTGCAGGCACCAGGTCATGAGTCAAATGAGCTGTTCGGGCGAGCAATACTTTTGTTTGTGCTTTTAAAAGTCTTTAAATGCAAACCTCTTGTTTATGCTATTTTGTGCTTGTCAGCTTGTTTATCCACTTCAGTAAGCAAAATGAAATTTCAAAACCGATAGTATACGAGCGTAATCCCAAATTTAGCTGTTTTAAAGGTATTATTGGGATATGATATCTCTATTGGGCAATGTAGAGATGAGATCAGGGCCCGCATTCACCAACCAAACTTAACAGTGTTCTTTGTCTTATTCTCCAGAATTTTCTACATTTGTACGTAACACAACTTCTGATTGGCTAAACCATTCGGTTTAGCCAATCAGAAGTCGTGTTACTAACAAATTTGAAGGCAGAGAGAAAATTGTCCATGATATCATTTGCTTTTCTTCTATGAAGAGTTAATTAAATATGTCATGTCGTTTGTTTGGTTGTGTGGATATGAACTCCGTTTCAACATTACTTCATCTGATTCACGGTGGTTAGCATACCTATCCATGCTTAACCGGCACTTTCTGTAACTAGTCTGTGCTTCGTTGGTATTACCAAACAAGAGGGCCAAGATGGCCCTGGATCGCTCACCTGAATTTTTGAGATGACCATAGCCTATTTCTTTTTTGAGGTATTGAAACATTGGAACCAAATTTATAATTTTGCTAAGCAATTTTCAAAAGGTCACCTGTAAAATTCATTTCGAAATCTGACCATCAGTTTCAAAAAGAAGAATTTTTAAGAACAGCAAGTATCCCCCATCAACGAGAGCCATGTTTCTTGATGGATCAAAATTTACGAACAAGTTTTCAAAAGGGTCACCCAAGGAATATTTCCGATTTTTTTTTTTTAAATCTGACCAGGGGTTTCAGAGAAAGAGAATTTTCAAGAATTTCATCATATCCATATAGTGCAAGTAGCTCCCATTCACAAGAGCAAGGATCACCCAAGGAACATCTCTGTGAAATCAATTCAAAATATGTCCAGCCGTTTCAGAGAAGAAGAATTTTTAAGAATTTCTTCATTTCCCTATAGTGCAAGTAGCCCCCATTCACCAGAGCCATGTTTCTTGACGGATCAAAATTTTGTGAACAAATTTTGAAAAGGATCACCCAAGGCACATCACTGAGAAATCATTTCAAAATCTGACCATCGGTTTCAGAGAAGAACAATTTTTAAGAATTTCCTCATTTCCCTATAGTGCAAGTAGCCCCCATTCACCAGAGCAATGTTTCTTGACCAATCGAAATTTCGCGAACAATTTTTGAAAAGGGTCACCCAAGGAACAGCTCTGTGAAATTATTTCAAAATCTGACCAGCGGTTTCAGAGAAGAAGATTTTTTAAGAATTCCTTCATTTCTGTATAGTGCAAGTAGTCCCCATTCACCAGAGCCACATTTTTTGACGGATCAAAATTTCACGAAAAATTTTTGATAAGGGTTGCCCAAGGAACATATCTGTGAAATTATTTCAAAATCCGACCAGCGGTTTCAGAGGAGAAGATTTTTAAAGAATTCCTTGATTTCTGTATAGTGCAAGTAGCCCCCATTCACCAGAGCCACAATTTTAGACGGATCAAAATTTCACGAACACTTTTTAAAAGGGTCAGCCAAGGAACATATCTGTGAAATAATTTCAAAATCCGACCAGCGGTTTCAGAGGAGAAGATTATTAAAGAATTCGTTAAAAAATTCCATTTGGTTGCCATGGCAACCAGAGTTTTTGACGGAATCAAATTCTGTGAACAGTTTTTAAAGAGGACCTCCCAAGAAACATTTCTGCCAAGTTTGGTCCAAATTGGCCCAGCGGTTTAGGAGGAATTGATGTTTAAAGAATTGTTGACGACGCACTACGGACGACGCACGACGGACGACGCACGACGCACGACGGACACCCAGTGACCGTAAAAGCTCCCCTTGAGCACGTTGTGCTCAGGTGAGCTAAAAATGAAAGCGTTGAGAACGCTGAACTGGTATTTGTCAAGGAAACCCATTGTGTGGAATTAATATTTTGAAAGCAAAAGAGACATATTGTTCAATACTGGCTTAAAAGTCAACCCACTAAGCAAATGAATACCTTATTGGTTGAAAGGAGAGCACTCATGTACCTTAAAACTATAATTTTGAAATATCTTTAGCCTTTTACATTTAATTTCCAACATTACAATCAGTTACTTCGATATATAAATATTCATGAGCAATCAAATGGAGTAGCGCGCAATTATAGGACGAAAAAGCCATGGAACGAATTGGTTTTGGAACGAAAAAGCCCAGGGTCAGTTTGCAAATTTGTATCATTGCACCAATTGGGCGAGGGAAGCTATTTTCGATCGAAAATAAGTATCTCAACGATCGATGGCTTAGCCCCCATGTATTTTGATATGCCATTTCAAATTACATATCTGAGTGCCTCCGAAAACCTCATTTGACTGAGAAAAATGAGTTTAACCGGGTTTATTTCCTTCGGCTTTGCACAAAATAAGACACATGATGATCAAAATTCAATCTTGAATCATAGTGGTATTGTCTTCGACAGATACCACAATTAAAAGGACCATCTTGTAGAACACTGGGGTACATGAAATTTGCTTCTCTAAAATACTGTTGTCCTTGTAATGCCAATGAATCTCAACAAGTCATGTATAACTGTTAAACGTTTAATAAATTCACTTCAAAGTATAACATAAAAGATGATTAACGAATGCTTAACGAATGCAATAAAGGTAGAAAACATGATTTTTCTGATATGTAGATTTACCAATCTATTATCACACTCCAGAGTTTAAACACGGTTGATCCCATATTCTTGCTAATATTCTTAGTCTAATAACTATTATACAAGAATATTCCAAATATTAACCTTATCGCAAATGGTTACCAGCATTTTCTCCTATTCCCACAATATTTTCGAAAGTCCTCTTCCCTAGGATCTTGAAAACAAGGGATTGTTTGGTAAAGAATTACCCCGCAAGTTGCTAAAGAACTGAAACGGAACTTTACACTCATCAGTAAAAATCCAAATATTTCGATTTTAAAGTTGATTTCAACGGAAAAAATATCATAGATGACAGGGTAGATCCAAGATCAGACTGCACGTTCTGTTCATTCCGATCTTGGCAAAAGACAAAACTGAAGTGACTGAAAATTTGAAATTTGTTTTGTGAAGAGTAGAAAACATTGTGGGATAAGGTTACAAGCATTTTCTCCTTTTCCCGAAATGTTTTCAAAAGGCTTCTTTCTCAGGGTCGTCAAAAGTAGGGGTTGTATGGTAATGGATTAAATAGCTTATTAGTCATCTTGCGATAATAAGTCACTTTATCTGCATCTATTCAGAGGTACAAGAGTATACGGCTTGGACTCTGAAGGGGTGCCATTCTTTGTGAGGAGAGAGAGAGAGAGTTGCACAAGCGGGCAAGCACAAAACAGCATAAACAAGAGGTTAACATTTAAAGGCTCAAGCACAAAAATAGGTTCATACAATGGCACTTAATACGGCACAAAAATTTGATCAGTAGCATCCAATTTTACTAATGGCATCCACATTTTTACAATGGCATCTTTGAAAAAAAATAGTGATTATGGCATAAGATTCTATAAATATAACTTGCGCACGGTAACCACTTAAACAAGCATTGTGTAGGAGAATATAAAATAGATGAATTACCAAAACAGATCCTTGTTACTAGTAATAATTGTGAGCTTTTTTTACAAACATCGCATCAGTTTAAAAATATGATAATATGCGGAATGCGAGTGACATAGCAGTTCCTTATTGGTACAAATACGCAAGGTATCGAAAGTGCATTGTAGTCTAGTAGCCTTTGCTATGCATACCCGTACAATAAAATAAACTACTCCAGTTTTTTTTTTTCTTTTAAATATGTGCACATTTATCACCTTAGATTTATCCATTTTGTTACAATTACTACAACAACATTAATTAAGGCAGTCGGAAATCATATCGTCGGTTTGCTTTCAAAACCTCGTAACTACAGCTTGTTACAAGCTGTAGTTACGAGGTTTTGGAAGCAAACTGACGATATACTTTCAAAATTTAAACCCAGATAATTGAGTGCAAAATGGAATGGTTGATTAATACGAACCAATTAAGGTGTACAAACTTCATCTTTAACTTGCGCACAAACTTAACTATATTTACCTTTCTTCCCTTTGATATGTGAGTATTGTAATTTGCTATACCGTTTCACAGAAAAATAAGACCTTATACGGCCTTCAACCCGTCAAAAGAGGCATTCGGACATTTGCGTCAAGTGCCGTCTCGGATCAGCTAGTGCAGTTCGCACAGGCTAATCCGAGACGGCACTTTACGACTAAATAAGATTTTGTGCTACAGTAGACTTGCGCAAAACAGAAAATTACATAAAAGCGGAAAGTGTCGTTTCGGATTAGCCTGCGCAGTCTGCGCAGGCTGATCCGTGACGACACTTTACACAAATATCCGAATGTCCCTTTTCGCGTGTTGCAATCCAATTACAAATGGCAAGATCAGTTCATTTTTCGAATGGTATAAAGCAACTGGCCCACTCTTCTAAAATGTAATTTTAGTGAGGATCTATATTTAGAATGTAACGCCATTTCTGATTGGCAAAACCATTGGGTTTCGCCAATCAGACATAGTGTGACTTTGATATGTTGAATTTCTCGACAATGCTGTCTAGTTGGGTTTGGTAATTGTGCTGAACACGCAGTTTAATATTGGATAAACGCCTCTTTTTCAATTTTTTAAACCAAGACAACAAAGTATGTTAAGTTGCACAGAAATTGTTGTTTTTTTGTAGAAAATTAAATCAAATGTTCTTTTCCCTTTGTGAACCAGGTTGGCATCATAAAATCATGGTTAGATATCATAAAAAAGAACCTCAAACACATAAATGAAAAAAAAAAAAGAACTATGTAATACGATAAAAAAAAAACTTCTCACAAAAATATCTATGACTAAACCTATTCACTTATAGTGCCCTGGCACTAAAGGTCATTGTGACCCTGACCTCTGACGTCAAAGCCGATGGAGATCATCTACATTTCCTGTGTCCGTATTCACCAATCATTCTCAAGAATATTTTCAGTCTTATTCTTCAGAATTTCGTCATTGTGAAAGTAACAGAATATCTGATGTTTAGCCAATCAGATGTTCTGTTACTTTCACGGTCAGGAAATCTTGAAGAATAAGACTAAGAACGTTCTTGACAATGGTTGGTATTCACCAATCATTCTCAAGAACATTTTCAGTCTTATTCTTAGGAATTTCGTCATTGTGAAAGTAACAGGACATCTGATTGGCTAAACCGAATGATTTAGCCAATCAGATGTTCTGTTAATTTCACGGTCAGGAAATCTTGAAGAATAATACTAGGAACGTTCTTGAGAATGGTTAGTGAATATAGACGCTGCTGGTAAAACTATACTGTACAAGTTTAACCCTTCCCCAAATGACAAACTTTTGGACTAGACCAAATTGAAAGCATTTGCAGACGACAATTCAATTCTTGCTGAAACGATGATTTCTGTCTATGATAGGGTAGAAAACATTATGGGGAAAGGAGAAAATGCTGGTTACCAGCATTTTCTCCTTTTCCCACAATGTTTTCAAAAGGCTACTATTCCAGACCCGTAAAAACCAGGGATCGTTTGGGAAAGGTGTTAAATTTTATACCGTAACTCGGTATGAAACAATAACGTCAACATATTATCTACCTATTGTCAGTTTTCGGCTTCACGTACCATTCTAAATGGGTAAAACCGTATCATATTTTGAGTTGTAGAAAGTAAAACAGTTCCTGAATTGCTAAATGAAATGGTTCAGTCAATCAGAAATTGTTTTACAATTATTTTTAGAAAAAGAAAAGAGAATGAGATTAAAGTTGTAAGTATCAATGGTTGGCGAAGACAGGGTCATGCCAAACTTTGGTATACCGATGGGCCAATCTTTCGACCGTCTGACATGTGCAGGGCGATACACAAACCCATCCTCGAGGAGGAGGTGAGGGTGTAACAATTAAGCAAATCTTTCATTTTAGATACTATAGCTTACACATATAAAATCAGATATGTACAAATATATTATACGAACGTCGTAACATAAGCAAATACAATAATTATGTTTATTTTACAACAGAAACCGGGATTTATTTAAGAACAACAAAACGTCAATCGACCAAGCCATCAATCACTTGCTTGATCAATCACTAATCAATCACTAATCAATCAAATAATCAATCTTTCGAAAAATCGATTGATCAATCAGCCAATCCATCCATCCATCCATCCATCCCCATCCATCCATCCATCCATCCATCCATCCATCCATCAAACAATCAATCAAATCCTTTCTGTCATAGCGTATGTAAAATCAATTAGATCTACTTGCAAAGAAAATATTTACACGCTCTAGTCGTAAAATATTTAAAAGTTACATAAGTAAGAATCATGGTATCAGATTCATGATCTTTTACCTGTATTCAACGTAGCTCAGAAATATAGCCTTTGAATCAAACAATGGAAAATGAGAAAATGGTAGTTTCTAGCATTTGCTTAATGTCCAAGATATTCTCTTCTCTTTTAAAGACAAAAATCATATTTCGGGATCCACTAGATTTGCTGATTGAAATCGCCTTAACCCATTACCAAACGACAATATTTTAGACTGAAATTGAAAGCATTTGCAAACGACAAAATAAAAGTGACTGAAAATGTGAAATTTGTTTTGGTAGAAAACATTGTTGGAAAAGGAGAAAATGCTGGTTACCAGCATTTTCTCCTTTTCCCACAATGTTTTCTAATTGCTTCTTTCTCAGAGGCGTCAAAAGTAGGGATTGTGTGGCAATGGGTTAAAGATGGTTGAGTGCAACTTGCTGTTATCTTCATTGGGAGATTACCCTACTGGAAAAGAATCTTCACTTAACTGGCCTTGAAGGAGATGGCGTCTGAGAGCATTGTGGGTAAAGGAGAAAATGCTGGGAACCAGCATTTTCTCCTTTTCCCATAAAGTTTTCTGACCTCTTAGAGAACCCCTGTTCAGCTGTTCTGTTTTTTTTTTTTTCAATTGTCTTGTGCAGAGGCCTTGAATTTTAAAGAGTCTATAATTCTCCCTTTGGAAAGGGCAAAAGCGAAAAATAAACAAAACGAAAAAATCCAGTTGATAGTAAAAATCGACATATTCCGATTTTACAGTTCTTAAATTCTCACCGTATAGGATTTATTAGATTCATGATCAGTTGACACCTCGTGTACAGTCAGATCTGGATCTAAATTGGCTGTTAGAGTGTCACAAGCCGCGATTTATAGTCAACAGAGTACATAAGCATTAATCCTGTTTTTCAGACCAATTATATTCCCCCACTTTCCCACTTGACTCAAGTTTGAAATTACCCACTTTGGATTCAAAGTCGCCGTACGGCGAGACTTGTGGGCCACCGTTTAAGTCATCTTTTGACGCTTTAGTGTCTTCCATATGGTGGAAACCTCCATTTTTAATTCCATTTTTGTCGTAGTCTTCCACGGGTGTTGAATTGCGTGTTTCCTCATTTTTCTCTTCGTCAACAACGGAGTTTAATCGACCAGGACCAATCCAAGATAGAATAACGGGAAGCAGTAAGAGCGCATGCGCAATACCGAACAGCAAGACGAAGCACATCACAGCCGCAAATGTTCTAAAAATATAAGACTTGGCCCCAAAAAGAATGACCACGCCCAATATGGACGACACCGCGCCTTGGAAAATAGGAGCCCCCGTCTTGTCAATAGCTTGCTTCACGCGGATATCTCTGGTCTTTCCGTCAGAAATCATAAATCCATGGCACACGTGAGCTGTGAAGTCGATGGAGAAGCCAATACTCATAATGAGATGGATCATGGTGATCGAACTCAGGGCCACGTCGATGTAGATCAAGAACCCGAACACACCAACCATGATCATTGTGACGGCAATGGTGCACAGCAATACGAGCAACGGATGCGGCATGAAGATACAAGTGACAACAAATACTGCGGCAAGAGCAATACCAACTGATTGAAGGGTTTGGCCTAAGATTGCAACATACTGTTCGTAGGCAATATACGCAAAGTGATAGGCAAAACAATTAAACGATGCATCATCGGCAAGATCACGTGATTCTAACATCAGTTTCCCTTCCTCCTGACTGTCTTCAAGGTTAACCGAAAGAAGGTAAAACCTGGACGCGGTAATGACGTTATTAGTCGAGTCGATTATGACGTCATTTTCAAACATGGAGTACTCTGTTCGGTTCAAAAACGTCTGTAACCCTGCAATGAAATTAGGTTCACTTGACGCGTCGTAGTCGGTACTACTTTTATAGACTGTTAACCAGTTTACTTCATAGTTATCGTCGAAATAAGAATCTGCTTGTACGTAGGACACGAAATCTTCTATGGCGGCCTGTGTGTTCACTGATGAGTACTCATATGTTCCATCGACCACGAACATTACCGGAATTTGACGAGTAAAGTAGTCCTCCTGGTATGAAGAATAGCTGTAGAAATAAGAATTTTCAGAAACTAGTTCGGTAAATTTCAATCCTTGTCTCAAGTTTATGCAACCATTAATGGCGGCTGCGAGGTATCCGGCAAACAGGAACAAGATCATGATTTTAAACGGGAGCTTAAGAACTATTTTTGGAATGATCCATCTTGGAAATTTGTCCAATAAGCTTTCAGATTCCTCTCGAGACGTAGGAGGTCTTCCCCCACAGCAGATGACGTAGCTATTAGATTTTCCCTCTTGTCGAAGTTCCTCCTTTGTTTTGATCTTGCGACATGTAAAGTAATGGCGGTTCTGTTCGACTCGGCGTTCGTGTATCGTCATACAGGCACAGAATAAAGTCACGTTGTTAATGTAACAGAAAACTACTGCGACACCTGAAATGAAATAGTACAAAACATTTAGTTTGTAGTGGGAAAATCCCTTTTCATTTGCAGCTGCAAACGAACTGATTATGCAAGTTTCTTCGGAACTATATTGTACCTGTCAAAGTAAGTGCACAGGCTTCATGTATATTTCACTACACATGTTACATGTATGCCTCTTGTTTTACACATTTTGGACTATAATTCTTGTTAATCGGTATTGTGATAAAAAGAATTTGACACTCGATAGTTTTTGAGGTACAAAATTATTAAACTCGTCCACAAAAAGTGTTATTAAACTCGCCAAAGGCTCGCTTAATAAAAAGTTTGCAGACTCGTTTAATAAATTTTTACCTCAAAAACCAATTCATGTCAGATTCTACATATCTTCTTTTGCATGTACACATTTCAAATCGAACTATATCTGTTCACAAGGACCCGTGAACGGAATATAGGTGGAAAGTGATGGTGGAGGATACATATTGTCTTTCATCGGTTTAATTTGATAAAAACAATCTCACATCACTCGTTGACTTAAATGAATAAGACACTTGCCAAAAGTTCACGTCAAACAAATTAAGTCAACACGTTTGATATAAATGACAGTGTAGAAACACTCCAGTAACATCCTCTATTCATCACATGAAACAAACAAATGAAGACAAACAACTTTATTTCATGCTTTCCGGTGGGATATCGAGAAATAGCAGTGAAAATATTTTTCGATCTTACACTGGTACCACCAGTGAAAATACCGATTTTCACGTTCTTGTTACCTAGGCAAATTGCACGTGCCTAAAAACCAGATGGGAAATATGACGTCATATACCTTACATTTCTCGCGCTTGACGTAACGTTGCTATGCGGGAGGGGTACGCCACGGGGAATAAGGGAAAAGAACTGTACTGAATTTTGATAAAGCTCCTCCAAGAAAGGGTTAAAAGCATAAAATAAATAGAATATTTTTTTTTCGGTGAAAGATCGAAATATATTTCATCTCGTGAACACCATCCGTAATATTTTCACGAGTGGCTGCGCCACTCGTGAAAATATTACCGATGGTGTTCACTCAATGAAATATATTTCGATCTTTCACCGAAAAAAAAACAAATATCCTCTATATATTTCAAAATCATCCTAAGCCCAAATAAACATACGTTTATTAGATATATGTGTCTATGTTTACGGATGTCATTCGGTTCGAAATGTGTACATACACAAGAAGATAGTACAGTAATATCTACATCGCAAGTAGTACTTTGGCCAGTATAATGTAAAAAGTTTCAATAAAAATGAAGAAAAGCTGAAGGAGGAGTTTGCGACACAAAATTACTAGTATTTTGTACACAGACGTACACACACACGGACGGACGGACACACGGACAGGCGGGCTGATTCCAGTATACCCCCGAAAACATTAGTTTTGCGGGGGTAAAATTAATGAAAATTTACAAACCTGTGTATATACAGAAGTTTCTGACGGCTATGAAGTTGGAGCCAGCACCCGCCATAAATGCTATCAGGTCCGTCAATGACGTTATAGTTATACCCACGCCTGAAGCCCGCATTGTCTCTGAGATTTTACCCTCTACGGTCAACTGTTTTTGGGCTCCGGACAGTCCAGATAGTAAGATGAACATATCATCAATGCCAATTCCTGCAATTTACATGTACATTTTTTTTTTAAATTTTCTTGCCGTGTACCTAAGTACACGGCAAAGATTGAGTAAGTATGGTTTCTGTCAAAAAGATTTGAAAGGAAATTGATAATTATTTTGTTAAAAAAATCTTAAGAGGATGACTGTTTACCTTTCGAGCGGGAAAAATGAAATGCTGCGTTGGGAATGGGGCTAGAGGAACCCAAACCAACAATCTTAAACATAGGACGTAGGAAACAATAAGAATGCATGGAAATTGACCTCTCTAACATAATCTTCGCAAACCAAGTGTGACGATCCACTACGCTACTCTACTCTTGGCAGATCGAGTTAGATTTCGACATTCCCCCGATACGCATTTTCATTGGTTGCAGCTAGCTCTAACTGCACGTGTCAAATCGCTCGTAGCATTTTATCTTTGATAAAAATAGAACAAGGTCGCAGCCTTTCGTAAAAAAAAAATAGGAGGTAAGCACAGATACCTCCGTTTGCAGGATCTGTAATGATCTATTACCGAAAAAAACATAGACGAACAATATTTACAGAAAGTTTCAGTGTGACCAATAACTTATCAGAGATTTGAGGCTATACCCCAGTACCTGACCATGGAATGCCGAAGTACGTTTGTGGTTATTGCTTCACGTTGAATAAATGTATTCGTAAACGGTTTGTAAAACGATATTCCATTAGCTAAAAGAAAATTGATGTAAAGGGGGGTAATAAGCAGCATCCAATAGGGGGCTTACTGTCACAATATCGAAATCGGGCTCGATCCGCCAAGGTAAGATCCACGTAGTGTTTGTAACCTTTGCTCACAAAGATGCTCTACCATAACCGATAAATAATCTGAAACAGTTCAAAAAGATAAAAAAATAAACCCTGTAGATAACGCGAGTCCAGGGCCCGTATTCACCAACCATTCTCAAGAACATTCTTAGGCTTATTCTTCAGAATTTTGTCAATGTGAAAGTAACAGAACTTCTGATTGGCTAAACCAATTGGTTTAGCCAATCAGAAGTTCTGTTACTTTCACAGTCACAAAATCTTGAAGAACAAGACAAAGAATATTCTTAAGAATGGTTGGTGAATACGGGCCCAGATAAGAAAGTACCACGAGTGGGGTAGCTATACTCACCTACAATAAGGAAGGGCGTAGTACCAACAATACTGACAAAGTCCACACCGATTGCAGCACAAAAACCAAACCCGGCCACAATGGCCAATCCTGAAGCTGCCATACCGCCAAATCCCAACATCATTCGCTGGCCAACTTGGTCGGTAAATCTGAAAAAATAATGTTTTCAGGCTACCTTTAAACTTTAGAATATCCTAGTTCTCGAGATATAATAACCGTTCCTTACAAATCAAGTTCTTTCATTCGAGTTAATGGTAACGCCATGGAGCACATGATTATATAGAAGCACCCAGAACTAATATTGCGGTTGTGCGAGCTTTAACAGAATGCTACTTGATGCATTAGCCGCCAATCAGAATAGTGGCAAGGCTAAGTGTGTTTACCATACCAGTAAGTATAAAGACATGTTATTCAATTATGGCTTTGATGGGTGGCCAAGCTGTTAAACAATACAGTCTTACTGACAGCCCTGATCTCCAGATTTTTTTTTTATCTGTGAAGAAGCTGAATGGCTAAAACTGGAAAAAGTAACAGAACCTTGTTCCCGTGTTGGTTTTGTATTTTGTATTGATAATTTCAAAGATTGTAATAAACTCATACAACAATTTGAAAAGTATTAAAGGGAGGTAAGTGTGTTTTGCAATAGCATTTGCACAGAGGTACGTTATGTGGATATGGCTTTGATGGGAAACCAAGCTCTATAATGTTTCAGTGCCACCGACATTGTTGATTTCCAAAGTTATCTTGTTTTGTATCCATGATGATGCAAGATGGCCAAACCTTGGAAAAACTATCAAAACTCGTTTCCGTGTTTGCATAGTATTTTTCTTCTCATATTTCCAACGGTTGTAGCTTAGCTTATACAACTATCTTTATCATTCGATTAATGTTGAACCTAAGCTTAACTCCCCCTTCCCATTCTTTTGTCATCATCTTAGACCCAGGCACTGCAGATCCAACAAAAGAATGTCTTATGAATTTTCTTGGCATGGCTTAAAACAAAACTGTAATCTAACATTTACCTTGCAGAAAAAGTAGCTATACACGAGTAGGTCAACATCAAAGTCATGGTGATGGCAAAGAGAGAAATGTCCCCGGACACGTTCTTGTCGAGTTCCTCGTCGAGGGAGTTAAAGTGGGCGTATCGGATTTCAAAATTCGTGGCGGAATAGGCCGCAATTACGTCAAGAAACCTGTCGCACTGGAAACAAGAAATTTCGTTCAAAATAAAATGGACGAAACAAGGTATTCTGGAATATACACGAGTCTCGACATTCTTTTGCGATTCAATATGAAGAAAAGCATTTACGCCCGTTTTACCCCTTTTTCCTCAACTATTTGTATTGTTGAAAGTGATATTAATAATAATGCATTTTCACGGTGAAAGGTTCGTCATTGTAAAAGGAGCTGTTGTCGCTAAAAGTAGTGTGTGTGACGGTACATGTAGTCTGTACATGTAGATCGATAGGTAAAAGAAATATTGAATTATCGATTAGAACAAGAAAGAAAAAAAAAAAACATCCCCCATAATATCAATATGCTAAAATAAGGGACTGGGCGTTAAATAAAGTAATCAACCCAAGTAAACTGGTATCATGACATAGAGGATATTTGTTTTTTTTTCGGTGAAAGATCGAAATTTATTTCATCGAGTGGACACCATCGGTAATATTTTCACTCGTGGCTGCGCCACTCGTGAAAATATTACCGATGGTGTTCACGAGATGAAATAAATTTCGATCTTTCACCGAAAAAAAAAATTCTATTTATTTCATGCTTTTAACCCCTTCTGGGAGGAGTTTTATCAAAATCCAGTACACTGTTCTGTTCCGTTATTCTCTATGGCGTACCCCTCCCGCGTAGCAACGCATTGCAATATTACGTCATGCGCGAGAAATCTAAGGTAAATGACGTCATTTTTCCCATCTGGTTGTCAGGCACACGCAATTTACCTAGGCGACAAGAACGTGAAAATCGGTATTTTCACTGGTGATACCAGTGTAAGATCGAAAAATATTTTCACTGCTATTTCTCGATATCCTACCGAAAAACATGAAATAATAGGTATTCAAATAAACAGAGTAGCAATTGGAAGCTGATAAAGATAGGGGCAAAAATGAAAATTTTTCTGACTGACAATTTCGTTTGCGTATTATATATTCTGTTTTTGAACGCCGTTTAATACACGTACATGACTTCAGTTAAAGTAAATGGCAACGGCCAATGTATCTTTTCCTTTCTGGGGTTTCATTTTTTTTAACCAGTTCTTGAGGTAAAATTCTTCCCATGTAACTGGCTGTTTTCCAACGTTACCATTCTCGAAACAGTGACTAGCGACGGGAGGTGAATAAATCCTGTCCAAGCGAACATCAACACGAATCATCTGTCCTTAGAGAACAAATTTTCTGAAGAGGGAGAGGAATTCAAACTAACACTTCCGATTTCAAGTCCTGGGTCCGTAATCACCATTCTTAGTCTTATTTTTCAGAATTTTGTCAATGTGAAAGTAACAGAACTTCTGATTGGCTAAACCAAATGGTTTAGCCAATCAGAAGTTCTGTTACTTTCACAGTTAGAAAATCGTGACGAGTAGGACAAATATTGTTCTTTCAAATGGTTGGTGAATACCGGCACTGACTGAATTACCGGACTCGGCTGCTGTCAGAGAAATACCAAAAGATCAAGAGAATAAATACTTGCCCAAGTTTGTGCTCTATCCTCAAAGTCTCCATCTGTCCTAAATCTGTACTCAATTATGATAAATTCCATCCCTTGTAAGTGTGTCCCATTTTGTTGAACTGTACCTGTAAGCATAAGTAAAAGTCACACGGTCAGTCTGTTTACACTTTCAGTGCCAATAATATAGACTCGAACGTTTTTATTGTAGAAGCTCGACTTAAGAAGAGGATTGTATACAACCAAAAACAGACTGCAGAGCACGTGTTGTCTGATCTTGATCTATAACATCCGCAATTATTCCTATTTTCACCTCTGGCACGAGAAGAATAAACGAACCTTATGTCAGGGGCAAGTATCGCCCAAATTCTACCCAATTTCCGACTATACAGACACTTTACGAGACATCTAGAGAGGTTGTGGGACCTTTTAATTCAAGGTTTCGAATTAACCCTTATTCTGCAGTGTAAGTTAGACGATGCCTTAAAGTGGATAGTAGAAACTCAAGTGTTGCTATTTCAAATTTAATTTTTGGGGAGAGATATCTTCTTCTCGGACAGTGTAGATCACAGATCAGACTGCACGTTTTGTGCAGTCTGATCTTGATCTACACTGTTCGCAAAAAGGTCAGCGAGTCGCGATCTGCAAGCCAAAGGGTTAAGTATGCCTTAGAATTATCAATGTCTTAACATATTAAACTCTGTAGTGTCTAAAAATTGATTCTCGACTGGAAAAGTTAGACTTCAATCAAAATTTTAGCCGAGTATGGCATTATTGCGCCCATTTTGGGTACAGAATTATGCCCCCCCCCCCCCCATGAGGCTCTTGCTTCCCAGCGCTCAAATTACAGAAAAAACCTGCCAGCGACGAATTGGTGTTGCCTGTTGTCAATTGGACGGTTTTTGAGATACAATTGTTTACAAATTACGAGTTGAAATACAGACTAATTACAAGAGTGCACTTAGTAACAAATTGCAAGCCACCAGTTCAACTGGCCATAGACAGGGCTGCAGTGACAAAATAATTTAGAGCTGAATACATTTTATTTCTGTGGGTGGAACTCCTAAAGTTAAAGAGCGTCTAAACCGCACAACCGGGATAATGCAAATTGAAAAAAAAAAATATCATACTGCAAAGAAATTTCTAGTGATCTGATTGGTTAACATGCCTGGAACATATATATCATGTTGCCAGGCAAGAACCACGTAAAGCCCGTCTCCCTTTTGAGCGCCCCGTAAACATCACTACACGTGCAACACAACATATGTTCTAAGATGGCGGCGTCGATCGATCACCAGATTGCACATTTATGCACCAAACTGCACGTTTTAGTGACGTCAGTCTCCAGTGACGTCAGCTTTCAATGAATTGGAGCACTCAGAAGGGAATTTCCATTTCGCCAGCCTACTCGATTCGTGAGACTATAAAACAGGAAAATTTCGCTTAATACGCTTTGAAAGGGTGTAACTTTGCAGTATAATAAATTCGTTGTACGGTCAGGTGGCAGGGGACTTGGAAACTTGTTCACGGCTGTGTCAAATCATGTCGCCACCTCGCCTTCGGCTCGGGGCGACGTGATTCACCACAGCCATGAACAGGTTACAGATAAATCGTAGCAACCAGTGCACCTTTTGGTCATCCCTTTCTGGAATTTTGTTCATCAGTAATCCGCAGTGGTAAAAACTTATAATTACATCTAACGTGGGAAAGTAGTAGATGTCGAGAGCATGTTGTGCAGAGAACATTTCTACAGAAGCTTAGTGGAAACCATGAAACAGTGCAGTGGTCACCACGATATAACTAAAATAACTTTGAAAACAGCGGTGACACGTATCGGGCCATCTTCGCTAGCCAAGGTGATGATCAGTGCGTGGATCTGATACGATCCACTCGGTAATCGTCACCTTGGCTAGCGAAGATGGTACCAGGAAAAAACATTTTCCCTATAGAATTGACGCCTTTGGCAGATTTTGATAGCTTTGATGACTGTATCTAAGTACTTTGAGATGCATTACAAATAAATCCTTCTCAAGCGAAAAAATAAATATGTAACCCATCACGTAAAAAGGGACCGTCTGGGAATTCCGTATATCAATCATATGAAAACAGAAAAATGATAGTGCAGGTCATTTTATGTTGATAGTTCAAATATGATTGTATAACAAGGTAGAATGACCTTTTCTCATACAGAAAATGTCATTAAAGCGAAAAGTGTCAACCCTGGTCAGCCTGCGCGATTCGCGCAGTCTGACCAGGGTCGACACTTTTCGCAGTTCCCCGATGATCGCTTTTTGCGTGACGGGTCACAAATAAATATCATTTTCGTTACCTTCAATTATCCTTTTTGGTTGAAACAACAACAACAATAACACTGATAATACTGTTGTTAATAATAATGATGATGATGATGATGATGATAATGATGATAAAAAGATTATATTTTACCTCCAAGGTCATTTGCATAATTTACTGTTCCGGTCGAACTCGTGAAGGATGGATAAGTCACAGCATTAGCGTCAACCGCGCTTAAGAAATCAGTTGACCAGAATAGATCTCCCTCGACCTTGCATTGTCCCTGAGATCGTGCACAAATGTCTGTGAACTGTAAGGAAATAAGATCGAAGTGCTGTCGTAAGACACACTGCGTGAAAGTTGTAGAAAACATTGAAGAAAAGGAGGAAAACTTATTATACTGCAAAGAAATTTCTCGTGATGTGATTGGATAATATGCCCCGAACATAATTATGTATCATGTACACTGGCAAAACCAACGTCAAAGTAGTTTCCCTTTCTGGAGCCCCGTATACAAGACTGTACTATCATTTTAACATCCAAAATGACGGCGTCATTCACGGCGGGGAATCACGTGACACAACAACAACAACAATGACCGATATTTGAAAAAATTCCCCGACTTCAGGTAAGAAAATCTTCAATAATTCCGTTAATACATGACCGATTGGAATTTGGTTTGAAGCAGAGAAGGCGGAAGGACTCCGGGGATTTGCTTGATGTGTTAGATTTTTTAAACAACACCTGATAAAAAAGTTATTGACGAGCAAACAAATTATCCAGCGTAAAAAATTTGTTTGCTCGTCAATAACATTTTTATCAGGTGTTGTTTAAAAAGTCGAACACATCAAGCAAATCCCTGGAGTCCTTCCGTCTTCTCTGCTTCAAACCAAATTCCAATCGGTCATGTATTAACGGAATTATTGAAGATTTTCTTACCTGAAGTCGGGGAATTTTTTCAAATATCGGTCATTGTTGTTGTTGTTGTGTCACGTGATTCCCCGCCGTGGTCATTTAAAGCTTAACGTCAAGATTATGCACCAAGCTGCGCGTTTAAGCACGTATTACCAATGTTTCAGTGACGACAGTTCCCAGTGACGTCATGTTTCATTTAATTGGGGCACTGAGACGGGAGATTCTACTTCGTTAGTGTACTCATTCTTTTAAACCCCAAAACAGGTAAAATTCGCTTAACAAACGATGAAATAGTAAAACTTTGCAGTATAATAGATTCGTTGTACGGTCAAGTGGCAGGGGACTTTGGAACTTGTTCACAGCTGAGGTGAATGATAGAATCATGTCGCCACCGGAGAACTAATATTGTCCCAAGCATTTTGATGGTTCGTTTAAACTCCGTATTAGTTTAGTTTAACCCTGTCCCAAACGACAAATTTTCGACTCTTCCAGACTCAAAGAGTTTGCAGACGACAATTTCAAATTTGATAAAAATGGAAGAAAGTTCTCCAAATGGGTTGAAAACACTGTGGGAAAAGGAGAAATTGCTCGTTACGAGCAATTTCTCCTTTTCCCACAGTGTTTTCAAAAGACTTGTACTGCAGACACGTAAAAACAAGGGCTTGTTTGGGAAATGGTTAAACATAATTATTTTGCACCGACTAAGAAAAACGTTCTTACAACTCATACTAATCTCTCTCGATTCTGCTTCCTGGGAACTACACCAGTGCTCTCCCTGAATACAAAGGCATACAAATAGTTTATTCAGCATGTATAAGGCCACCGGCCCAAAATACAAAAAAAAAAATCTGAAATGATGTATATTTAGAGTGACTATTAAATACAGCAGTATATTTTGTGTATAGCATATACATAATTAAACACAGGCTTTTTTGTAGACCAAGAAAAGATCGCATATATCGTGCACTCTGATCACGAATCTACAAAGCTCGCTTGAAAATATATTTAAATTGGCTTTTGTAAAAGGCATAGTACAAAATCAGACTGCACTGAATGTAAACAAGTAGACGTAGGTTTTTACAAAAGACGTAGATCAAAGAGAGACCGCATATATCGTGCATTTTGATTCGGAATCAATAACCTACGCTTGAACATACATATAAATAGACTTTCGTAAAAGGCATAATGGTGGATACTATGGTGGATTCTAAAGTCGACAACTGCTCTCGGGTTTCAAACTTGGGACCTCCTGGTTACGATGCCGACGTACTAACTCGCAACGATGGATACCACACCACACGGATTAGTCAGGTAGAGGGACACTGTCTTTATTTTTCCTCCATGTATTTCTAGCTTTCAAAATCAAACTCAAGTCTGAATAAAGAGACAGGGCGGCGAAATGCTCAACTTGCCAACCTTATAAACAGGTTTGACAGCTTCTGTCTGTTCTTAAATGAGGCCTGAGAATTATAGATTAAATATTGATAAAAGTTAATTAAAGAAAACCTACCAGTTAATACAGCATGTTAAAAAACAGACAGCTCTATATTGCAACTCGTCTAAGTTTGATATTAACATAGTCGCTTTACTTCAAAAATCTTGTAACTAAAGCTTGAAAGAAGCTGTAGTTACGAGGTTTTTAGGTAAATCGACGATATGACGTACATAAATTAGTTCTGAGTACATGAGCCATGCTCTGGTTACCGGGGGCTTAAGGCATCTCCGAGATTTTTTGTTTGCACCGAGCTAATCATCAAATAATTTTTGATCCATGCATTCAGTTTGTCGAACAACCTACATTATCATTAGACAGACTGGTCCATTGACATACAAAACATTATAAACCATTGGCAAAAAAAAAAAATACCGACAAAGGTCGGCCTGCGGGGACTGTACAGGCTGGTCTTGGTCGATAGGGTTTGCAGGTGCACTAAGGCCCCCTTTTTCATGGATCATGGCTTAGATTGCGGACCTTCCAAAAAGAAATAAATAGAGGATGTCTGTTTTTTTTTTTCGGTGAACGATCGAAATTTACTTCATCGAGTGGACACTATCGGTAATATTTTCACGAGTGGCTGCGCCACTCGTGAAAATATTACCGATGGTGTTCACGAGATGAAATAAATTTCGATCTTTTACCGAAAAAAATCCCCAAATATTCTATTTATTTCATGTTTTTAACCCTATCTTGGAGGCGCTTTATCAAAATCCAGTACAGTTCTTTTCAGTTATTCCCCGTGGCGTAGCCCTCCCGCATATCAGCACATTACAATATTACGTCAAGCGCGAGAAATGTAAGGTAAATGACGTCATATTTCCCATCTGGTTGTCAGTCATGCGCAATTAACGTAGGCAACAAGAACATGAAAATCGATTATTTACACTGGTGGTACCAGTGTAAGATCGAAAAATATTTTCGCTGCTATTTCTCGATATCCTACCGGAAAATATGAAATAAAAGGAGGATCATTGGCTTTAAAGTGCTCGCTGGAAATGTAGCCTCTAGAGTTCACACAAGGCTTCTATGAGATTAGTCCCAGTGACCTACCTTTTGGTCAGACATGACCGAATTTCGAACTGATCAAAACTTTTACCAAGAAAAAGATTCTGACCAAGTTTCATGAGTATCCGTACGAAAATCAAGGTAATTGTTGACAACCCCACGACGAAGACCGGTAAGTCACAATGAAAAAAAAAAACTCACCCTGAGCATTTTGGACTCATGGGAGCTAAATAATGAAAATACAAATTTACTCTTTACCAAAGGTTCCTGTCTTTCAAAAGATAATTAAAAAAAAAAAAAAAATGGGAAATACAATTGTTGCTCTAGTAACAATATTTGTATTGTGTCAGAGACAAGTAGTTATTTCATGCTTTCCGGTGGGATATCGAGAAATAGCAGTGAAAATATTTTTCGATCTTACACTGGTTCCACCAGTGAAAATACCGATTTTCACGTTCTTGTTACCTTGGTAAATTGCGCGTGCCTAACAACCGGATGGGAAATATGACGTCATATACCTTAGATCTCTCGCGCATGACGTAATATTGCTATGCGTTGCTATGCGGGAGGGGTACGCCACGGGGAATAATGGAAAAGAACTGTACTGTATTTTAATAAAGCCCATCCTAGAAAGTGTTAAAAGCATGAATTAAATAGAATATTTGTATTTTTTGGTGAAAGATCGAAATTTATTTCATCTCGTGAACACCATCGGTAATATTTTCACTCGTGGCTCCGCCACTCGTAAAAAAATATTACCGATGGTGTTCACTCGATGAAATAAATTTCGATCTTTCACCGAAAAAACAAATATCCTCTATTATCTACCATTTGTTACAAATAGTATTGCTCATTGAAAACCATTTCTTCTTTCAGCAAAAATATTTCCAAAAGTTGCACGCTGTAATACTAATAAAGATCGAAAGTAGGAGTAGGCAGGTAGAAAGATTAACCTACCGCAATGGTATTGCCCCCATCGTCTGTAGCTGTAATTGCTTGAATTGCGTCATTCAGGTAAGACAACTCTACTAGTGTCGTTCTGTCCAGAAGATTGCCCGTGTAGGACCGAATGATGATTGCGGCCCAATAGCCCTGGTCCGACATCTGGCGACCTTGAAAGTTCGAACCGCTCAGATCCGGAAAGAGCGCCTGGACTCTTTTCTGGTCCTTGCGAGCCTGTGAGCCTAAAATAAATGGAAAAGGTTTACATTTTAACCCTTTACCCCATAAGGTATTTCTATGGTATCTCTAATTGACCCTAAATAACAGCAAGGATGAAGCCGTTTCGTATGTGTATATGACACCTTTCGATAGCATAGAAAACATTGTTACAAAAGGTGAAATTGCTCGTCACGAGCAATTTCACCTTTTGCCACAATGTTTTCCAAAGGCTCCTACAAGCAATGCGTTGAAATGAGTATCTATGGAGTAAAGGATTAAATCTAAGAAACTTTGCGCAGTCTGTTCTTGGGTCACAACCTCAGATTGTAATAGTTTTAGTCATAAAACGAAAATGCCAATGACCGTACTGAAAATTCTTTAATTGAAAAGAAAAAGCATTGGGCAGGGTTGAGGGGTAAGAAATTAAGTTTCCATCCACCCCTCCATCCATCCATCCATCCATCCATCCATCCAACCATCCATCCATCCATCCATCCATCCACCAATCCATCCATCCATCCATCCAATCATCCACCAATCCATCCATCCAACCATCCATCCATCCATCCATCCATCCATCCATCCATCCACCCACCCACCCACCCACCCATCCATCCATCCATCCATCCATCCAATCATCCATCCATCCATCCATCCCCCCATCCATCCATCCATCCATCCATCCATCCATCCGTCTACTCTGATATTCATTTATAAATTTCACGAACATAATCCTAAATCTAAGGTAATCTTTCTCTTTCAACTAAGAAAATATCAACTAGTTTCCATTTATAGACTGACGGACTCTTTCCTCACTAATTAACGTTACTATGGCAACAGAAAAAACATCCCCAAGGTAGATCTTTAGCAGACAGCAGCATTCCAGATTTGTGCAAATTGAAAGCATTCGCAATCTAGAAATTCAATGAGGCATACAAATGATTGGATTCAAGACTTCAAATAGACATAAAAGATAGTGAATATTTGTAATTTTCTCTTTTCCCAAGTGAGTTCTAACACTGATTGTCTTAGGATCGTAAATAACAGGTTCGTCTGCTAGAGGGTTAACTTCACTTAAATTCTTCTTTTAAGGACAATGGGAAATACATCGTCTGGAAGCATAAAACGGAAAAAGAGAAAATGTTAGTAACCAGCATTTTCTCCTTTTTCCTTTATGGGCTCTACCCTATTGTAAGAGCGAGTTCAGCCACCTGAGACAAATTCAATTTATTCTGTTCAAATGTTGTCGATCGAGCCGGGTCTGAAGTTTTGACGTCTGGCAAATGATTAATGATACAAAACAACCTGTATTGATTTTCGTCTTATTACATCATAATTGGTTTGCAACACGCGAAAAAGTGGCATTCGGGTATTTGCGTAAAGTGTCATCTCGGATCAGCCTGCGCAGTCCACGCAGGCTGATCCGAGACGGCACTTTACGACTACTTTAATTTTGTGCTAGAGTAGACTTGTGCAAAACAGAAAATTACATAAAAACGGAAAGTATCGTTTCGGATCAGTTTGCGCGGACGGCGTAATACTATGACATTCTTGGCGTCATGTATATCGAGGATACTTTTAGCCCCTTTTTGCCAGAGCATGGGTCATATAAACTATATGGCTTGCAACACGCGAAAAGGGACATTCGGACATTTGCGTAAAGTGTCGTCTCGGATCAGCCTGCGCAGGTCGCCCAGGCTGATCTGAAACGACATTTTCCGTTTTTATGTAATTTTCTGTTTTGTGCAAGTCTACTGTAGCAAAAAATCTAATGTAGTCGTAAAGTGCCGTCTCGGATTAGCCTGCGCGGACTGCGCAGGCTGATCCGAGACGACACTTTACGCAAATGTCCGAATGTCCCTTTACGTGTGTTGCAAGCCATATCTTAACACATTTGTTGATGATAAATCCGAGTATCAACGTCTTTATGTGAAAGAAAAATTCAAACCAATGCGGGAAAAGGAGATAATACTGGTAAATAACATTAATTTTTCTTTTTCCCACAATGTTTTCAACCCTTTCAAGGACAAATTATACCACTCGAGACACATTCAATCTGTCGTCTGCATATGCTTTGAATTGAATTTATCGTCTGATAAAGAGTATATATTACAGTTTTATAATCACCTTGACACATTCCCTCACGTTTCCGCGTCGTGTCACGCTGTTCCGAAACGGACACCTCGGCACGTAGCCACAAGATATTCATCTTCGCAAGCCAAGGCTGACTATTCATTACGCTACTCTACCCTTGGCAGATCGAGCTTGATTTTTACATTCACCCGATACGCTTTTTCATTGGATGCAGCCAGCTCTAACTGCAATGACTGAAATCGCTCGTAGCATTTCATCTTTGATAAAAAAAAGAATAAGGTCGCGACCTTTTGAATAGAAGGTAAACATGGAAACCCACGTGGATGTCTGCTTATCGCTTCAAGTTGAATAACTGTATTCGTAAGCGGTTTGTAAAACGAACCTTCATTGGCTTTCAGAAATATGATGTAAAGGGGGTTAATAACCAGCATCCAATAGAGGGCGCATCGCAGGAATCTCAAAATCGGGCTCGATCAGCCAAGGTAAGATCCACGTTGTGATCGTAACCTTGGCTCGCGAAGATGCAAGATATTAGTAGTATACCTTTTCTTCTTATTTTCGAGAGTTCTTTCAACCAAATGGTTTAGCCAATAAGAATAGGTATACTATATACTGTTAAAAAAGCACTGGCTGCTTTCCCAAATAGCCAGAGAACCTGAGTAAAGAGGCCGAGCTGGTAATTAAGACAAGCAACTCTTTGGTTTTACGCCCTGCATGCAACCGACAAAGATACCATGCTCGGAAAAAAAAAACTTAGGCTACTAAGCGTGACTTATGGATCTTTAGCGAACAGTGTAGATCAAGATCAGACTGCACAGAACGTGCAGTCTGATCTTAGATCTGCACTGTCCGCTTTGTAGATATTTCAGCCCCTAAAAGAATATTTTAACCAATTACCACACAACCCCTATTTTTGAAGCCCCTGAGAAAGAAGCCTTTAGAAAACACTGTGGGAAAAGGAGAAAATGCTGGTAACCAGCATTTTCTCCTTTTCCCACATTGTTTTCTACCCTTAACATAACAAATTTCAAAATTTTCAGTCACTTTTATTTTGTCGTCTGCAAATGCTGTGAATTTGGGCAAGCCTAAAATATTGTCGTTTTGTAATGAGTTAAGAAGCAAACTTTGAATTATTATGATCGGTTTAACCACAGGTGCCTGATATGTCTGGTATCATACCATATCTATATAGAGGGATGGTATGATACCAGATATGTTAGGCACCATTGGGTTAAACATATTTTCATTTCACTTACTCAAAAGGTGAAAGGTTAAGTGCCGTATATACCCAATGGACATTTGGGAAAAAAATCATTCCAGAATAGGGCCCAAATAAATGGAAATTTCGTGGCAGTCTTTTCTCTGTAATATTGCAACAAAGCGGGGACTGTAAAATAAAAGATCAGACTGTACGATTTTTGAGTTCTGATCTTGATCTACACCAGCTGCAAAGGCAACCGTGGTAGCGACAGGCGAAGTAGGGGTTAACCCTTATCCTGCATAATATCTAAAAACAACTAAACTGAATTTTTCAATTCGATATTAATCCCAACTAATGCTATTTCGAAGTTATGATATGTGGAATAATACCCCCTTATCGGACAGTGTAGATCAAAGATCAGACTGCACGTTCTGTGCAGTCTGATCTTGATCTACACTGTCCGCAGAAGGTCAAAAAGTCGCGCTTAGCAGCCAAAAGGGTTACTTTATACCATTAAGAGCACAAACCTTGAGGCAGGTACACATTCTGTGCGTCAATGTCCGACTGAAGCCGAATCATCCCGATGCCAAGCAGACCATTGACCAAGACGGTTATGATTAGAATCTTCCAGGCATGCCTTGATGCGAATGCGCCGTACACGGCGAACGCCGAGCCGATCTTCGTCTCCACATACTCGTAAATTTCCTTCAGTTTCATTCTGTAATAGATAAATGAAGAAAAAGTAAATTAATCACTCATCTCTGTCTCCATCCACATAATTGCAAATCTCTTGAAGTGATATTCTGGTGAAAAAATAAATCATCATCATTATCATCATCATCATCATTATCATTCATCATCATCATCATCATCATCATCATCAATTATCACCATCATCACCATATCCCTCTTTCGGTATCACTTCAGTAGATCTATTTAGAATAATATTAATAAATATTTCATCAGAATTACATTTATAAATATTTTACCATACGTTTGTTCTCTTCTAGATGGAGATCAACATCGGTCATGATAATGTGCTCAAATTAGAGAAAAGATTAGAAAAAAATTAATAAAAAAGACGAAGATAAGAAGATCTAGCTGTTTTGTTTTCAAGGAAGTACGCGCGTATTTATGACGTCATAGTACTTGCTCTTTGGCGCGTAATTTATGGCACCAATGAAAATGTTCTCATGTTTAGAAGCTGATTTTTCCCCCTGTTTCTTATAGTTTAGGGTGGTGAAACGAGAAAATGTAGATTACCAGCCTTTTCTCCTTTTTTTCCACATTTTTTTTTTAAATTGTATTTTGTGAAGGACGTCTACAGTAGAAATTGTGTGTCAGAGGAAATATAAGAATAAAGCAATAAAGTTTAAGGTCTGTTCAGGCAGACACACAGACAGACACACAGACAGGCACACAGACACACAAAATAATAAGAATTTTAAAAAAATCAAAAATAATAATAATAACAAGATGGCCAAGATGGCCCTGGATCGCTCACCTGAATTTTTGAGATGACCATAGTCTATATTTTTTTTAAGGTATTGAAACAGTGGAACCAAATTTATAATTTTGCCAAGCAATTTTCAAAAGATCACCTGTAAAAGTCATTTCGAAATCTGACCATCAGTTTCAAAAAGAAGAATTTTTAAGAATTCTTCATTTCTGTATAAGAGCAAGTAGCCCCAATTCACGAGAGCCATGTTTCTTGACGGATCAAAATTTACAAAAAGTTTTGAAAAGGGTCACCCAAGGAACATTTCCGAAAATTTCTTTTAAAATCTGACCAGGGGTTTCAGAGAAAGAGAATTTTCAAAAATTTCACCATGTCCATATAGTGCCAGTAGCCCCCATTCACAAGAGCCATGTTTCTTGACAGATCAAAATTATATAAACAGTTTTTGAAAAGGGTCACCCAAGGAACATCTCTATCAAATTATTTTAGAATCTGACTAGGGTTTTAGAGTAGAAGAATTTTCAAGAATTTCTTCATTTCCATATAGTGCAAGTAGCCCCCATTCACCAGAGCCATGTTTCTTGATGGATCGAAATTTTGTGAACAATTTTTGAAAAGGGTTACCCAAGGAATATCTCTGTGAAATCATTTCAAAATCTGTCCAGCCGTTTCTGAGAAGAAGTATTTTCAAGAATTTCTTCATTTCCCTATAGTGCAAGTAGCCCCCATTCACCAGAGCCATGTTTCTTGACCAATCAAAATTTCGCGAACAACTTTTGAAAAGGGTCACCCAAAAAACAACTCTATGAACTAATTTCAAAGTCTGACCAGCGGTTTCAGAGAAGAAGATTTTTTAAGAATTCCTTCATTTCTGTATAGTGCAAGTAGCCCCCATTCACCAGAGCCACATTTTTGGACGGATCAAAATTTCACGAACAGTTTTTGAAAAGGGTCACCCAAGGAACATATCTTTGAAATTACATGTATTTCAAAATCCGACCAGCGGTTTCAGAGAAGAAGATTCTTTAAGAATTCCTTCATTTCTGTCTAGTGCAAGTAGCCCCCATTCACCAAAGCCACATTTTTGGACGGATCAAAATTTCACGAACAATTTTTAAAAAGGGTCACCCAAGGAACATATCTGTGAAATTATTTCAAAATCCAACCAACGGTTTCAGAGGAGAAGATTTTCAAAGAATTCCTTTATTTCTGTATAGTGCAAGTAGCCCCCATTCACCAGAGCCACATTTTTTGACGGATCAATATTTCAGAACAATTTCTGAAAAGGGTCACCCAGGGAACATATCTGTAAAATTGTTTCAAAATCCGACCAGCGGTTTCAGAGGAGAGATTTTTAAAGAATTTGCTTAAAAATTCCATTTGGTTGCCATGGCAACCAGAGTTTTTGATGGAATCAAATTCTGTGAACAGTTTTCAAAGACGACCTCCCAAGGAACATTCCTGCCAAGTTTGGTCCAAATTGGCCCAGCGGTTTAGGAGGAGTTGATGTTTAAAGAATTGTTAACGACGCACGACGCACGACGGGCGACGCACGACACACGACGGACGACGGACGAACGGACACCGGGTGATCCTAAAAGCTCCCCTAGAGCACGTTCTGCTCAGGTGAGCTAATAAAAAAATGAAAATAATAATCCGCGGCAATAAAATCCACTAAGACGGTCACTTAAAAGGGGGCTATTCAAATTTTTAAAATCTAAACAAATTCCAGTCAAAGCGTTGAGAGCGCTGAAGTGGTGAAGTCGTTGTGTGGAATAAATAATTTGCAAGAAAATGAAAAGAATGTTGTTCAAATATTGGCTTGAAAGACAACAAACTAAACAAATGAATGCCTTTTTGGTTGAACGGAGAGTATTCATGACAATGCTAGGATAATCTGTGTATTGGTGGTCTCCCTTTGATCATTACGAGGGCTCAGGAATAACGTCATTTGACAATAGGATGCATGATGGATAGAGAGAGGAACCATGTGAATAATCGAATAAATTTAAGTTTGTACCTGAAAACTATGATTTTGAAATATCTTTGGCAATTATAATCAATTATTTCGATCTATAAATTATATCCATGCTCAATCAAATGGAGTAGCGCGCAACCATGGAATGAACAAGCCATAGGAAGAACTTGTCTTGGAACGAAAAAGCCCAGGACCTTGCAATCGGTAGACAAATTATGTATCATTGTGCCAATGGAAAGCTATGAGCTAGTGAGCTATTTTCATGAAAAATGGTATTTAGTACTATTTATATGATCGATGGCCTCATTCAGTTAATTTTAAAAAGCCATTTCTAATTACATATCTGAGTGCTACCAAAAAAAAAAAAATGCCTGAGAAAAGCTGAGATTAATTAGGCATTTCCATTAGCTTTGCACACAATACGATACATTGTCTTCAAAATTCGATGTTGAACTCAAAGTGGAGTTGTACTCGACAAAAATGAAATTTCTCTGAAATTACTAGCCCCTGTCCTGTTCAAATCGTTAAACAAAACTCTCCAGCTTACAGATTAAAACAAATATAGCTACATGTACTTCAAAATTATTTTTGGAGACAAATAATATCTCCATATTGAGAGTGTAGAACCAAGATTAGAATGCACGTTCTTTGCAGTCTGATCTTGATCTACACTACCCGCAAAAAGCGAATCGAGTCGCGCCTAGCGGCCTTGGAGTTAAGGTAGTTTTTTAGATGAAAATAATCGTCAAAGTTTCTATATACTTAGAGAAACAACTGCATTCAATATACTAAGACATAACTGCAGTATGTTTCATTTTTCAGTTTGTTACAAGAAAATTTATATCGCGAAAAAATATCTTAAAAATTACCTTAGGGATCTACTTAAGAGAAATCCATACCTTAATAAAAATATTTTCTATCTATTTCCCTTCTATATGTCCATACTGTTAATTTACATGTAATGGTCTTAAGCTTTTTGAACCTTAGAAACACTTGCATGCTGTTTTAAATTGTACTTATGCATGTATATTTCTTTGCTCTTAGGTTTCTTTCAAACAACTTCGTGCTTGCATATTACATTCTTTTACACAGCAGGTGAAAACTAGAACTTACATGAAAAGAAAGAAACCATTGTGAGATAAGGAGCAAAAATCCTGGTTAACAACATTTCCTCCTTATCTCACATTTTCTACAAAATGTCTTCATCTTAAAGGTCGGTTAAACTCGGTTTTGTTGATAAAGGATTTACCTTGAATGTTTTTTTTTTTTTCAATTTCCACGTAACAGCAAAAGACGAAAGTTCTACGATTTTAAAACCGCTTTCGTCATTAAAACCTTACTGCACTGAACATTGTAGATGCAAGATTATACTGCACATTCTGTGCAATCTGATCTTGATGACACTTTACGCTAAACCCCATAGAGTCCACTTTGCCCCCTTTGGATTGAGTATAGGTTTCCATTTATGTTGGTTGTATACAAAATAGGACATTCCATTTCGTATAAATAGACACTTGTCATATATGAAAGACGCTTTCAGATCTAAAAATGAAATTTATGAAAGAAGTTTCGAGAAAACGAGGCGCACCAGGATATCATAAATCATCGCGCAAGCTTTCTCACGTGAACGTATAAATGTCAACGAAAAAATGCCCATGACAAAATTATAACATTACGTCATGCTTCAACATGCGACTTAATTAGCGTACATATACAGTACATGTACATGGACATAACTCTCCGGTGTAGATGTATAGAATGTATTTTAAGGTAAGACCTGTGTAATGGAAAACAGCTATTTCCATTAAAATATCATAATGCAAAGTAAGCTATAATTTATGAGTATTATTGAACTACTTTCACCTTTTCATTTTTTCCATTTTTCCTTCTTTGAATTATCATTTATAAATCTTAAACGGCTATATATTCTAAATTGAAAAAGAGATAATAAGTACCTCCCTTTTTAGAAAACAAACAAAAGTATCAAAAAATAGTTTCAAAATAGACATAAATGGAATTTCTCGTCCGTTAGAAATGTGCAAAAATATTATTTCTGCATAAATCCTTATATATCCTTGTTCAACAACCAATTAGAATTTGTGCCAAATGTTCACCGGAAGTGCATTACACAGGTCTTACCTTAACGTAATTCTAGTATACACATCTCGATTTAATAAATAGTTACTTATGACTGGATAATAGTTTGACCACATTTATTCTGCGGGCCTCTCGAGGCCTATTTGCGGACCCATGTGTACCTTCAAAATAAAAGGGTTGCTTTCGTTAATCGATTATCACCAGCGCTTACTCATACTTAAAAGGAAATGAATTTGATATGAGATAGTTCTTTTCTTGCATTGACAGGTATTACGGGAGACCACTCTTTCATCCATAGCTCTGTCCTGATTTAAATAAACAACTGCATCAGAGGGATATCTCTTTGGCTCAGTGGTTATGGTATTAGTCTTTTAACCCTTTCCCAAACAATCCCTGGTTTTTACGGGTCTGGAATAGTAGCCTTTTGAAAACATTGTAGGAAAAGAAGAAAATGCTGGTAACCAGCATTTTCTCCTTTTCCCACAATATTTTCTACCCTATCATAGACGGAAATCATTTTTCAGCAAGAGTTGAATTGTCGTCTGGAAATACTTTCAATTTGGTCTAGTCCAAAAGTGTGTCGTTTGGGAAAGGGTTAAAGCTCGAAAGACGAAGATATTTCTTTTTCATGGGTTCGAATCCCGCCAGATGCGGTTTGTATTTGAGCTATGCAATTATTTATTTCTTTGTTATGAACTTTGTTCGTAAGACATGTTACTTTCTTTTTATGCTTTACCCTATAATCAGTTACAGCACAGTCTAGATATATTTTCAGACACACCAATTTCGGAGCAACTATACGTCTTTTGTACAATAAATCAACCCGACATCTCGCATTGAAAAAAATATAAATTATCAAAATGAAAATTCCCCTTTCTACAATATGCAAAGTACTGAGGAAAAATTGACAGCTTCTGGCTTGGTTACATGAACAAAATTTCTCTTCCTAGTTAACCAACAAAAGGGTTTAAAATTCATATTCAAGCCTTTTTTTTCACGCCCATTTTCTTTTGAAATTAATTGATTTTCATTTATTTATTGTCGCCACCTGCTGCCAAAATGGGGGTTGCCCTCAGAACAAGTTGTAAGTTATGTTATAAAGCATGTCAAAGATTTATAAATATGGGCTGATAAGTTGGAAGCACCCGACCATTGCGTGAAATGGAGGAAATGCACTCACATCAAGAGCATCTTCTCCATTGTAATCAATGTCAAATGCCGACTGTATAGATTTTGAATTTGGACAAGGCTAAAAAAATAGAAAAAAAAATCAAATTTGAAAAGGCGTTTTAAAAGTTTAACTATTGTGAATTTAACCCTTTACCAAACGACAAAATTTTAGACTGGTCCAAATTGAGAGCACTTTCAGACGACAAAATAAGTATGATTCAAAAATTGAAATTTGTTTCCAACAGGGTAGAAAACATTGTGGGAAAAGGAGAAAATGCTGGTTACCAGCATTTTCTTCTTTTCCTACAATGTTTTCAAAAGAGTTCTGTCTCAGGGTCGTAAAAACCAAGGATTGTTTGGGAAAGGGTTAAGTATTTTCTAGATGTAATAGGTTAAATCTTGCAAAGACAATGTACTGTAAAATTGTTTATATATTATGGGCCGACGGCCTATATATTTGAATAAAAATATTTGAATTTTATAAAGCAAGATAAAGGAAGAGACCCATCCTAAAATATACCTCGGACCAGTATTTTCTTCTTTCCCCATAAAGTTTTCAAAATTCCTCCCCTCGTGATCAGAAAAAAACTACAACATCGTTTGGTAAAAGAGTTAACCCTTTCCCAAACAAGGTTTTTACGTGTCTGCAGTAAAAATCTTTCGAAAACACTGTGGGAAAAGGAGAAATTGCTCGTAACGAGCAATTTCTTCTTTTCCCACAGTGTTTTCTACCCTTTTTGAGAACTTTCTGTCATTTTCTCCAAAATTAAAATTGTCGTCTGCAAACTCTTTTGGTTTGGAAGGATCCAAAATTTGTCGTTTGGGAAAGGGTTAAGTTTTTCTAGCAGTATAGAGATTTATCAAATGACAGTTGCACATATTAATCGTATCTTCCGGGTTTGTGCACTCTAAAACGCTGCAATTACAGTGTATACAAACTTTGTATCTCTTTCTACACTAAAGTAAAATGTGGTCCTTTTTTATTTTCGATTACACGCAAGAGAAACTTTTCATTAAAAGAAACGAAAAAAAAAAATAGATGAAGATCCTGAAATATGAATCTTGAAACTTCTTTTTAGTTTAATTCATTATACCACACAATCCCTACTTTTGACGCCCCTGAGAAAGAAGCTTTTAGAAAACATTGTGAGAAATGGAGAAAATGCTGGTAACCAGCATTTTCTCCTTTTCCCACAATGTTTTCTACCCTTCACAAAACAAATTTGAAATTTTCAGTCACTTTTATTTTGTCGTCTGCAAATGCTTTCCATTTGGACAA
Organism: Tridacna crocea; assembly: GCA_943736015.1. Classification (NCBI taxonomy): domain Eukaryota; kingdom Metazoa; phylum Mollusca; class Bivalvia; order Cardiida; family Cardiidae; genus Tridacna; species Tridacna crocea. The sequence continues at coordinate 16,846,919 of OX031068.1, read as the reverse complement.
ATCTAAAATTTTGTCGTTTGGTAATGAATTAATATGAAGAGGAAAAAAAGTAACCATTCAATAGCTTCATTTTTTTTTTTTTAAAGTAAAATTTTCATTAAGTTATAGATCTGTTTCTTAGAGGTGGGTATTTAGAATTTTTACATCTCACCAAATTAAAAAATATATATATCACTGAAATTCACATGTAAAAATAATACAAATCATCAACAATAAAGATTCATAAAATGACAAAAAAAATGGAGTTCCCTGAAAATGCTACGTAGCCTCTTAGGGTATTTTTAGATCTTGAGCCAAAAATCAATAAAGCATTTTGGGAATACCAAGTGGCTGGCATGTGACTCATGACGCTTAAATTCCATTACATAACAAACATGTAATAATTATTTTCCATAATGTCTTCTTCGGACGCTGTGTTTGAAACTTCGTCTGTGTATTCCTGTATGTAAATGAGCGAATTGATCATCTAAAAATAGACCGTGTTTCCCGTCGGTGTCAACATGGGCTGTAGTAAATCTCTAATTTCTCGTGTTGTCGGACGGTTTTCGACTACTGGGTTTTTATGAATGAAAATTAAAAGGCTTTGGGAGTATAAGGATGATTTTTTTTGCATTTTAGTAAAATTTTCGTCCCAAAACTGAAGGGCCACCTTTAAGGTCAGAGAGTCGCGCTTAGCGGCCAAAATGGGATTTGCGTAAAAGGAAAGAAAATCTGGACAAGCGGTTTAGAAGTTAAAGCCTAGAGTGTTGACGTTCGGCTAAGTTAAACACGAGAAAAGCTTTACATGCACAGGAGATGTTCTTTGTCTTGATTTAATCAGTCTATGAAGCTTTTATCTTGTTCTTGACATGACTAAAGTTTACTAGAAGACTACAAAAAAAGAACCTTATCTACAACAATGCAACACAATGCAAACGCAAAACGACAGGATATTCAACAGTAAGAAATAGTATCTCCTTCAAGTTTGATATCAACTCATATAGAGTGGAAACAGAAAGGTCTTAAGCCATCGGCTTCTAGGCGTTACTTTCAAAGTACCTTTTAGTACATGTAGATCAAGATCAGACGGCACAGAACGTGAAGTCTGATCTTGGATCTACACTGTCCTATAAGTAAATATCTTACTCCCAAAATGCCTTTGAAATTTACTCCCAAAATGCCTTTAAAATACTAGCAGCAAAACTTGGATTTTTACTTTCAGTTTGAAAGCTTTATTTCATGCATCTGACACTGCAGGGCCGTGGGAACGAGGGGGAGGGGGGGGGGGGGGCCGGACCCCCCCTCCCCTAAATAATTTGACCACCAATAAAATGACTGTGTCATTGCGTTTGGCCGAATATCGAACATTGATAGACAATCGTCGTATATAAAAGAGGATGTAGTAATATTTCAGAGTAGGTTACTGGTAGAAAATTTCAAAAAAATTAAAATAGTTCTAGATAAATTGGGGTGTGCCACGGGAATTTTTCATCTACTTTTGCTATCTGATAGACACCTAACAATTTCTTAGGTCACATTTTATTTAGTGTGATTTTCCGCTGTATTTTTTCCTCCAAATCTCATAATAATTCACCACATTTTTGAACAAATTTCCTTCTATTTCGGTCCCTAGTATTAGTTGGTGGATTTTTTCTCACTGCATAACCATACGCAATATATGTCAAATCGGGACGACAAGCCGATTCTGAAAATTTTGGGCCCCCCCCCCCCCTCCCTCCCCCTCCCCCTCCCCCCAAATCCAAAATTGCTTCCTACGGGCCTGAGCAGTATAGAAGTTTAAGCATAGGCACCTTTGTCTTGACTTACTCTGTCTATGAAGCTTTCATGTCGTTCATGACACAAACTAATAAGGTTCAGTAGAAGATTGAATGACATAATACAACAATGCAATACAGGGAAAACATTGAATAGGTTCAGCAACATAAACGACAACTAAAATTACTTGTAGCTCTTTGAAGTGTATACCTATCAACTAATTTCCAAAACCACAAAAATCATAGACGGCTCCAATTCAAAGCATTTACAGACGGCTTTTTAACTCATTACCAAACGACAACATTTTAAGCTTGCCCAAAACGAAAGCATTTGCAGACGACAAAATAAAAGTGACTGAAAGTTTGAACTTTGTTCTGGGAAGGGTAGAAAACATTGTAGGAAAAGGAGAAAATGCTGGTTACCAGCATTTTCTCCTTTTCCCGTAATGTTTTCTAAAGGCTTCTTTCTCAGGGGCGTCAACAGTAGGGATTGTGTGGTAATGGGTTAACTCTTTACCACACGAGAAAATTTTACAGTGGTCCAAATCGAAAGTATTTGCAGACGACAAAATAAAGGTGGCTAAAAAGTTGAAATTTGTTCTGGAAAGGATAGAAAACACTGTGGGAGAAGGAGAAAATGCTGGTTACCAGCATTTTCTCCTTTTCCCACAGTGTTTTCAAAAGGCTTCTTTCTCAGGGGCGTCAAAGTAGGGATTGTGTGGTAATCGCTTAACACTTGTGCTGCTTGATAAGTTAAAAGAAACTTTTAAGCATGTAGTAAACTTCAGAATAATGCTTTTTCAATCTTCTTTTTGGAGAAAAATATCCCTTTATCGGACAGTGTAGATCCAAGATCAGACTGCACGTTCTGTGCAGTCTGATCTTGGATCTACACTGTCCGCTAAAAGGTCAGTGAATCGCGCCTAAGGACCCCAGGTCAAATGTGACTCAATGAAAAGTAGAACCCTCAATAGTTTCAAAAACAATTTTCCTAAGAATCTTTTTAGCACGGGTTTATTTGGAAAAATCAAATTACGGCAAATGTACAAGCTCCTTGCCGAAAAAGAGGCAATGCATTTTAAAGACCCGCCTTCAGCCAAAACGTAAACCGATTCTGGATTCAAACTGTAAGTATATTTTACTCTTAGTAAAATATAGAGCCCAGTCGCTCGTAAAGAAAATGCACTGTATTTCAAGAATTTAAGGCTTTAATTCTACTCTTGAAACTCATTTTCTTCCACCATGCAGCGACGGAAACTTGGACACATGTTACTGCAACATATTGCTAGAGTCATAAATATATCCATAATTCAAAATGGCATGAACTAAATTTACCAGCATTTTGTACACACAAATTGTTTACCTTTGGCCAATTGTGGGCCTTTAGACAGAAAGTGCTTTATCTGATCAAAATGTCGTCAATGATTTAACCCTTTACCAAACGACAAAGTTGGACTGTGCCATGTTCAAAACGATTGCAGACGACAAATTAAATGCTGCTAAAATAATAGGTTTTAAAAAGGAAGAAAAACCTTGTGAGAAAAGGAGAAAAGTGCTGATTTCAGTAGCCTCTTGTGCCTCGTTAGCTCCGGGAACTGTGCGTTAAAGGGGTTAATCTGTGCTTGGGAGCAAGTTTGACAGAAGCGAATTGAGAAAAAAGCAATGGCTGCAAGAATTGCAATGAAGATGTGTTGTGTCAAAGGTAGTCTGACGGTAAACGGGAAACATCAATCGATAACATGGGTACTTTACTCTTTTAAGTTGGAATGGAAAAACTAGAAATGTTAAAGGAAAGTAAGTTATTCATTAAAGAAAGGAAAAAGACAAAACATAACAACATTTGACAGGGACATTTTCATAATGAAATCTACCAATGATATGGATTAATCTTTAATGACATCAGTACCAGGATGGCTAGCTGCCCTAAAGCGCTCGTCTAATATTAGTAATATACGGGTGATAAAGCTAAAGAAACCCTGGTTTTAATTATGCAAAACACCTGTGTGTAAGTGACCTACTTTTTGGCCGACTTGACCTATTTTTGAACTTGTCAGAAATATTATCAAGACAGAGATTCTGATGAGATTTCATGAGTATCAAACTGAAAAAAAAAATGTCGGTAAACTGCGTACAAAGTTGTTAAAAGATAGGCTCCAGTAACCCACTTTTTTTTTATCTGTTGTGACCCAATTGCAAACATACCTCAGATATCATCAAGAAAACATTTCTGACCATGTTTCATGGGTATAAGGATGACAATATGGCATCTAGATTGCACAAAAAGTTTTTTCTCACATACTTCAAGATGAATTACTTCCTGACTCTACAAAACCCAATTTTACTTTGTTAACCCTTTACTCCATAGATACTCATTTCTACACATTGCTTGTAGGAGCCTTTGGAAAACATTGTGACAAAAGGTGAAATTGCTCATGACGAGCAATTTCACCTTTTGTCACAATGTTTTCTATACTATCAAAAGGTGTCATTTACACTGAAGAAACGGCTTCATCCTTGCTGTTATTTAAGATGAATTAGAGATGCCATAGAAATGCCTTATGGGGGAAAGGGTTAAAGAAATCATTACGACAAACATTCTGACAAAGTTTCATGATTATCCGGCTTGAAATGTGGTTTCCGTAGTGAATACAAGAATTTGATAAGATGTGACTCAATGTTCTACTTTTTGATCAGACATGACCAATTTTCATACCTTTATGAGAAATTGTAGAACAAACACCCTAATAAGTTCCATGACCTTCTGGCTGAAAAATGTTGCCCCTACAGAATGCACATAAGCTTTTTCCTCAGATTTGTCCAGATGACCTACTTTTTGACTTTTCAATTTCAATTTCAAACTTTTTCGAGATATTATCAAGATAAACGTTCTTATACAGTTCTATGAGTATCAGCCTGAAAATTAGACATCTACAATGCTCATAGGATTTTTTTTCTCAAATTTAGCCCAGTGGCCTACCTTTTTACCGGACATGGCGCAATTTCGTTCTTATCCGAGATATCATTATTATAAAAGTTCTGATGAAGTTTCATGAGTAGCCTATCAGGCTACAAATTAGGCCTCTAGAATACACACAATACTTTTCTAATATTCAGCCAAGAGGCCTACCTTTTGACCTGACATGACCCACTTCAAACAAGTCCGAGATACCATCAAGAAAAACATTCTGATCAATCTTCAAGAATATAAAACTCACAATGTAGCTTCTAGAGTGCTCACAAGGTTTTTCTAAGATTAGTCCAGTGACCTACTTTTTGACCCAAAATGATTGAATTTCGTACTAACATTCTGACCAAATTTCATGAGAATTCGACTCAAAATGTGGCCTCTAGAGTACACACAATGTGTATGTTGACGACCACACGACAAACGACAGACGACGGACACCGGACACAGCACGATCAAAAAGCTCACTTGGTGCTCAGGTGAGTCAAAAACATGCCCGATTACAGTGTTCGTCTTTCTTTTTGAGATAATAAATACCAACGCACTTTCTGATTGGCTAAAGCTTTTGATTCATCCAATAAAAAAGTGTTTTGCTTTGAAATTTAGAAGGTTCCAGAGTTCGAGATACAGGGAGAGATTTCGATTTCAAAATTGAAAATATTGATTATTCGACTCTAAATCCAATGTTATGGGTACTCATTAGAATCGTCTCATCGAGAGGATTCTAATGAGCACCCACAACATAGGGTTTGGAAGAAAAATGATGGATTTAAAATACTATCACTCCTTCTCTGGAGCTCTAGGTTCGTAACAGTTAGACTAAAATGTCTTTAAGAATGAATGGTGAATACATGCAGAATTCTTTTATTCTCTGTAAACTATTAGATACATGTATTTGATCCTGTAGATTGCCAAAGATACCAGATGCAAATACAGCCAATGGGAAATATAAACCAGATATTTTCGAATTGAAATTTACTGTTGGAAACAAAGCCAATGCCCTCCTTACCTGACAGTGTAGAGATGTAAGATTATATTGCACGTTGTGCGCAATCTAATCTTTTTTTGTTTGTTCGTTGTTACACTGTCACACAAAAGTGAATTTAGTTTCAGTTAAAGTCCAGCGTCCGTAATCACCAACTGTTCTTAAGAACGCTCCTAGTCCTGCTCTTCAAGATTTCCTGACTGTGAAAGTAAAAGAACTTCTGATTGGCTAAACCAAATGGTTTAGCCAATCAGAAGTTCTGTTGCTTTCACACTGACAAATTTTTGAAGAATAAGACTAAGAATGTTCTTAAGAATGGTTGGTGAATACAGAACCTGGGAGGTGCTAAGGTACAAGAAAATGCAGTCGGAACGAAAAGGCGTGGTGGAAGAGCTTTAGAGCATTTTAAGCGTCTCTATCATATCTAGGAATAGAACAGACAGGGCAAAAGACATGGTGAAATTTAAAAAATATACTTACGAGCATGACGTCATCGTTGCTTATAAAAGCAATTCAAATTGATAAGTATACACAAAAGCATTAGAGAGTATAAAGCATAAATAGAAGTCTGTAGATATTTACACTTAAATAATAAGATAAAAAATCCAGACTTTATGTAAAAGATATCCTGTAATTAACACACTGAAAAACTAGTTGCCAGCACAGCAAAGTTGAAGTCACAAGGCGATAAACTTTGATTATTTGATTGATCGATTGATTGATTGGTTGGTTGGTTGATTGGCTGATTGATTAATTGACTGATCGATTCATCGATCGGTCGGTGCTTCGTGATCTTTTGGATGATAGGTTGGCTGTTGGTTGGTTTGTCAGTTGGTTGGTTGTGTGCTTGTTTGCTTGGTTGGTTGGTTGACTGGTTTTGGTTTGATGATTGGGTGGATGAATGGATGGATGGATGGAAAAGAAAATATAGTCCACAACAGGAGAATTTAGTATTATGTATTGCAATAACCTAAATACAAATTATCAGTTCATGACCACACATGCAACTACGTTGGTATTGCATACTGTGGACTTATAAAATATTTGTTTACGTAACGTTATCCTGTGCAAACTATAATGAAAGCTAATATTTTGTTAATCACATATCACTTTAATCAATAATCCATAAATTTTCATCAAGCACGACCAATCACATGTAAAACAGGTTTAAGTCGTCCGTAACGTACATGTATGTGGTCAACAGTCATGTTCGAAAAATGAGTGGGTCAAACACCGTTAAACGTCAGCAATGTCATTTGTCAATCGAATGCAAATTAGTAACGTTACCAGCACTGATCGTCCCCACGACAGTGACCGTCACTTTTATAATGACGGAGTGAGTTACTCAAATGGTAACAGCTATAATGAGTGTCGCAACGATTGCTTTGTTTTTCCTTTTAGCCCTTAAAGCTACTAAGCGCGACTCGTTGACCTTTTGCGGACAGCGTCGATCAAGATCAGACTGCACAGAACGTGCAGTCTGATCTTTGATCTACACTGTCCGAAAAGAAGATTATCCCTAAAACATCACTCTCTTGCAGTACGGATCATTCACATTCACCTCTGTAGTGGGCTCAGAAAGTAGTCCGTCTAAAAGTGATATTTTCGTCACATGACCATAAATCAAAATGGCGACACAAATACCGGTGAAAGAAAGACCAATATCGATCACTTTGTGTGCTGTTCAAACAGCATACGGCTAATCAGACTTAGTGGTAGAAAATAAGAAGAAGAGAGATTTTTTGAAAAGCTTAAATGTCCTTTAAAGGACGAAAACTTGTTTTGTAACCTTACAAACTTAGATCTATCGTGTGTCAAGACTGTTGTCATCATTCATGGACGCAGCCATTTTTGTTAAAATTGGCGTAAGATTCTGATCAGTAAGGAGCTCGAAAAAAAGAAAAATAATTCCATTGTATACAGGTAAATTCATCAGTTTGAATGCACCTATATATATAATGTATCCAGATTCATATTTCCTTTGTCTACTTTATAATATTACACATGAAACAGTTAAACAGTAACAAAACGGGTTTTTTTTCCGTTTGACAAGATTCTTGTCATTTAGGCCATTGCAGAGATGTATGGTGAAAGTAACGAACGACAACTCTGCTTGGTAAAGCACGCATGCGCCGCGGCCGTCCGGATACCAACAACGACAACAGCACAGAACCAGATGACGAAAGGGCTGCGTCAACACCACGGCATTTTCTTCGGAAGCAGTCAAGCCAGTAAAAGGGCATTTTCGCCAGCCAAGGTGACGATCACTACATGGATCTTATCATAAGGTCCACGTATAGTGATCGTCACCTTGGCTAACGTAGATGTTAACCCATATCCTGCTATAAAACTAAAATGAAATCTTCAATTCGATAGTAAAAACCGAAATATTGCTTCTGGAAAGTTAGGTTTTGGCAATCTCCGAGCAGAGTTGTCGTTCGTTACTCCCACAATACATCTCTGCTTTTGAAAACATTGTGGGAAAAGGAGAAAATGCTGGTAACCAGCATTTTCTCCTTTTCCCACAATGTTTTCTACCCTGCCAGAAACAAGTTTCAATTTCTGAGTTACGTTCATTTGGTAGTCTGCAAGTGCAGACCAACATTTTTGTCATTACAAAACTCACGCATTCACATACATGTATATGAGCCCGCCCGGGTGGCTCAGTGGTGAGCGTGTCGGACTCCAGACCTGGTGGTTGTGAGTTCGATACCCGGTTGAGGCGAACTTTCTTTCCGGCGTATTTTCGACTCTCACCTCTGCTGAAGCATGTGAGAAAAGCAGTCGGTAGCTTTGGAAAGAAAGTTGTGTTAGTACCGGTGTGAGAAAGCCAGGAAACACATGTGCGTCACCGACCGCCATGATATGACCTTAGCTGTTAAAGTGGCGTTAAACCACAATACAACCAATCACATATATGACTATATTCTGGAAAAACGGGTCTTTAAAAATCTCCATGATGCATTCATGATACCAAGCAAGTCATTACATAACTATGCATCAATAGAATCCATTTAGTCTAACAGACCAAGTTTTGTGGTAGAATGATGCTCGGACGTGCTGAAAATTTGCAAGTAGCAAAAAGTTTCGACCCATGTCAGCCTGCGCCGACTGCGAAGGCTGACATGGGTCGATACTTTTTGCATGTGGATTAAACTCCATTTTCACAGACCATCCCCCTATGTACATGTATCGCCGATACGCCCTATAAACGATAAGCGCTGGCTTTACTAACCAAGCATAAAATGTTAATCCATTCTGCAAAATAAATAACCTTAAATTTTTAGTTTGATATCAATAACCCAATTATTACTCTTACAAACTTATGTTTCGCGGAATGATATCCCCTAACCAGAGATCAGACTGCATGTTCTGGGCATACTGATCTAAATCTATGTGTACAGCGTCCGCAAAATGTCGCCAAGTCGCCATTAGCCGTCTGGGGGTAATCTCAAATATATATATCAGTATATCTTGATCAGTTGTGTGTGATTTGCAATGCAAATATGCAATACTCTGTAAAAAGGGGTTCAAAACATCTCCAAAAAGTCTCCATCAAGGACCGCTCAAGCCGGTATCAGTCGAGACATTATGCTATTTGTAAATTTTCTTGCATGTCAAAGGAATCTTCTATCTCGTGATTAAGTGACATCGGTTATAAGATCAAATGGATTTTACGAATTCATATAATTATGAGAATTCTTGCTTTGTATTATGTATTGTATTGTATTGAGGTTTAACGCCACTTTAACAGCTAAGGTCATATCATGGCGGTCAGTGACGCACATATATTTCCTGGCTTTCTCACACCAGTACTAACACAACTTTCTTTCCAACGCCACCGACTACTTTTCTCACATGCTTCAGTAGAGGTGAGAGGCGAAAATACGCCGGAAAGAAGGTTCGCCTCAACCGAGTATCGAACACACAACCACCAGGTCATGAGTCCGACACGCTCACCACTGAGCCACCCGGCGGGCCTTTGTATTATGTAATAAGAAGATACGTTAAACTCTCTTTTCGTCAGAGCGCCGTTCGAATTTTTAATATAAATTACGCTATTATGTTATATGATAACATTTTTTCTAGCAAACACAATTATGACTCTTCCGCGTTAACCCTTACTCTGCTAAGCGCTAGTCACTGACCTATGGCGGACAGCGTAGATCAAGATCAGACTGCACAGAACGTGCAGTCTGATCTTAGATCTACACTGTCCGATAAGCTGGTATTACTCCCCAAACCATAACTTTGAAACGCCAATATTTTTTAAGATATTACCATCGACCTGATGATTTAATTTTAATTATTTGGCAAGATAAGGGCTAAAGACACATTAGCAGCCAAAACGTGAACAATGCATGTGATAAGTGCATTTATATCGTACCATCTAAAAATGTGGAAATTACCGAAAGGATAAGAATCTGTTAACGTACGGAGGGCCTAAATGTAACTCGCTGGTAAAATAAAAACCCGTGTCATTTCGGTGTATCTTTTGCTTTTCTTTGCCTGGCTTGTAAAGTTCTTTTTTTTTCTGAGCTAGCGACTGACGTTTGGGCCGACAGTTCAATAACAGACATTTGTCAAAACTATAAATGTCCATACTTTTTTGGTTGTTATGATTCAGATACCACTGCATCTAATGCATCCTCTTTATTTACTTTTTGTCGTTTTTAGCGTTCAAGTCAAATTTATGATATGATATGATGTATAAGTCAAATAAACGAAAACCACAAGAAAGATTACACAAAAGCAGTGTTTCATTTTTTTTTTCTTTTTCTTTAAATATTTGAACGCAAGTCGTAAAATAAAATATATGTACATACAGAAAATAATCCTACTTCCTTTTGTCTTTAAAGAACAAGCGCCGTCACAAACTTAGTTCAAGTGTCCGTAAAATTATAATGAACGCTGATATGTACAAAATCTATTTTAGAAACATTATTGATCAATGCATGCATATTCAATCGTTCCTTAACACCATAACAAACATTCTAGAATTTTTCAAACATCCTCAAGGAACAATGCTTATGAAAACGTTGTGGGAAAAGCAAAAATGCTGGTAACCAGCATTTTCTCCTCTTTACCCCATAATAGTTTCTACCGTTTTAGAGAAAAATGCCATTGGTTTAGCCGCAACATTTTAATTTTTCGCGTCTGTTGATGTCACCAATATGGACAAGATTAAACTTCGTCGTCTTGTAACCGGTAATCTTTCAACGCCATATATGGCTTGCCACACGCGAAAAGGGGGCACTCGGACATTTGCGTAAAGTGCCGTCTCGGATTAGCCTGCGCAGTCCGCGCAGGCTAATCCGAAACGTCACTTTACAATTATATTAGATTTTTTTCTACAGTAGACCTGCGTGAATCAGAAAACTACATAAAAAAGGAAAGTGTAGTTTTGGATTAGCCTGTGCGGACTTAGCCGGCTGATCCGAGACGACACTTTACGCAGATGTCTGAATGCCCCTTTTCACGTGTTGCATGGCATATATATAAACTCGGTCTCTTTCGACGGCTCAGAACACAATCCACTTTCACTAAGAATTATATCTTAAAAGTGCTGTCTAAACAAGACGAAGATATAGATCAAGAACCAGACTGTGCTTTTTATGGTGTCTTATCCTGATTTATCCGCCTGCACACAGCCCTTTGTTTTGCGCTGACAAAATAGTTTTATGGAGGAAAATTTGAAATCATTTGCATACAAATTAGCGTTTAATTCTTTATAACACAGCCAGGAGGTTCATCGAACCCGAGGAAATGAACTTTTGAAAATAGTATCAAGTATTTTCTCCTTTTCGGTCAATGTTTTCTTCCCTATCAAATGAAACTCCCATCTTTTGAGCTAAATTTAAGCTACATTTAAATTGTAGTCTGCAGTTTTGGCCTAGTAAACATGTTTGTCTTGTAGTAAATAATTAGTTCTCTTCTTGATCAAGAAGAAAAATTTCGAAAGAATTTCATGACATGTAGAACTTCTCTAAACGGAGCCCTCTATAATTGACCACAATATTTTCATACATCCCAAAACAAAAGCCCCGCCTTTTCTTTTCAAAACCTAAACTAAACAAGGTTCCGGCCAGATATCCAGCATCCTCGGATACCCCAGGGTCTCCCTATTTGCTACGCTACATCGACCCCTGGGACAATTAATTGAATTTCCCTCGCTTTACCGCTGGCCGAATGCTGGCTTTTCATTGGTTCCATCATCATTTTGTGATGGGCGAGTGGACTGTACGCTATGACGTTTCGTATCGATTTTCGGCGGCTGATTCAAAGTTTTATTAGTCAATTGTCCCAGGGGTCGATGTAGCGTAGCAAATAGGGAGACCCCGGGGTATCCGAGGATGGATATCCAGATAGAGGGAGTGATTTTTGATTTCAAAATTGAAATTATAAATCATTTTCCACTAAACCTTATATTATGGGTACTCATTAGAATCGTCTCATCGAGACGATTCTAATGATTACCCACAACTTGGGGTCTGGATGAGAAATAATGGATATAGAATACCATAACCCCTTTATCTGATCTAGTCCCGACTTTAAACTAACCAAAAGAAGACGGAAACGCCCAAAACTGCAAATTTATTCAAAGCAAGCATATATTTTTTCGTTGTGTTGGTCCTCTTATTACTTTCATAAAGTGTTACCTCCTTCAAAAGTTATCAAAGCATGTAATGCCAAGGAAAAAAGGAGTTTTGAGAAAACTGTAATTTTGTACTTTTTTACATCTTCGAACGTTAATGTCTGGTACAGCGTGTTAGGCCGATGTTGGCACTCTTATTGCTTCCATGTGACACTGCGTCAACTTCATGTTTACATTTTACCGGAAACTGTATTTAAAATAGATACATGTACAGTTTTATCCTTAGGATGCCATGCTCTTGTACTGAAGGCACTTTTAGAGACAATAAAGATCGCAATCTGATGGTAGTCTGATCTTCATCTATATATACTGTCTGATATGGTCAGATCTATTGATGTCGAGAATACTAGTGGAAGCACAATATTTGGGCGTTTTTTTTTGTTGTTTATGTCTTGAAATGGCCATTTTATTTATCGAGCAGTTGATTAACTCTTTACCAAACGATACAATTTTAGACTTGTCCAAATTGAAAGCATTTGCATACGACAAAATAAACATCAAAGTCAAAAATTGAAATTTGTTTCCAGCAGGGTAGAAAACACTGTAAGAAAACGAGAAAATGTTGGTTACCAGCATTTTCTCCTTTTACCAACAGTGTTTTCAAAAGGCTTCTTTCTCAGGGTCGTGAAAACCAGCGATTGTTTGGTAAAGGGTGAAAGGGATGGGGATTAACCCTTTACTCCATAGATACTCATTTTGACGCATCAACAAAAGACAGCTTTTGAAAACATTGTGGGAAAAGGAGAAATTGCTCGTAACGAGCAATTTCTCCTTTTCCCACAATGTTTTCCACTCAACCAGGTATTTGTATCCTCTTTTATCCATATTTCTGACATCTTATCTATATTTGCTGCTGAAATGGAAGAGCCTGAAATTGGCATATCAGGTAAAGGGTTAAGGAATATACAGAAAACGGAAGTAAATTCCTGAGATACGGAAAATTCCTTGAAACAGCATTATTGATACATGAAAGGAACACAAGACGGAAAGCCTGACCTATATTGTCAGATAGACAGTGACCGTTAACTTTCTTTAGGCATAATTCTTTTAGCACACAATCTTGACATTTAACTATCTTGAAAAAAGAAGACTTTAGAAAACATTGTGGGAAATGGAGAAAATGCTGGTTACCAGCATTTTCTCCATTTTCCACAATGATTGCTTCAATATCAAAGACAAACTTCCGCAATTTGAGCCCCATCTAATTTGTCATCTGCAAATGTTATGATTTTTGGAAAGTTTAATATTTTTTCGTTGTGCTGAAGGGTGTTGTAAGGCTATATTTTTTTTTGGTATTTTACTGGAGAAATTACGGCAGTCAGTGCACCAAATCGTGTGTTTCTAGTCCTTGTAAGTTTCACTCTTCACCAAACTCCAAAATTTAACACTTGCCATAGTCCATATAGCGCATGCATACAACAAATTAAATAGACTCTTTGAATTAATGTGACTTGTTTTTGAAAGGATATAAATCATAGTGGGAGAGAAGAAGACGTTGACCAGCACTTTTCTCCTTTTGCCACATTGTTTTCAAAAGCCTTCTTTCTATGTGTCGTCACTACATGAAACAGAGTGACCTAAAGAGCTGAACAGACATGAAGGCCAAGCTCTCTATATAAAATGAGATGGCTTCTATAAATTTTCAACCAAAAGCAGGGGTGTGGAATTCCTATGCCCGAGTTGCCCGACTCGGGACTTTTTGCCTGCGGATAAGTGAACTTTTCCAGAGCATTTGTCCTTGGGCAAGTGAATTTTTGAGCCAAACCAGATAAGGAAATGTCATAATACACATCAATGGCGATCCTCAAATGCTGTATTTATTCCAAGTTTTGCATAACCCGTGTTGAAATAAACACCTTCAAGGTACAAACTAAATGTATTGACCTTGTGTGAGGCCTCTCGGTACATGCAATTGCTGTGGATGGGAAAAGGACAAGTAAACTTTAAATGTGGACAAGTAGAAAATTCAGTCCAACTTGTCTGTGGGCAAGTGAGAAAATTCCAAAATTGCACACCCCTTAAAAGTATACAATCTGACAAAAAAAGGGGAGGGGGTAATGCACCGCCAGGACACATTATATCAAACAAACTCATCACATAATCACGGCTCTATAAAATTCATTTTGTCTTAACTCTCTACCACATGACAAAATTTTAGACTGGTTCAAATTGGAAGCATTTGCAGACGACAAAATAAAGGCGACTGAAAAATTGAAATTTGTTCAGGGAATGGTAGAAAACACTGTAGGAAAAGGAGAAAATGCTGGTTTCCAGCATTTTCTCCTTTTCCTACAGTGTTTTCAAAAGGCTCCTTTCTCAGGGGAGTCAAAAGTAGGGATTGTGTGGTAATGGGTTAAATGAGGCTTTTTCCATTACGTAATGAACTAACTGGTACCTAATTTGTTCTCATCTCAAATTCTGTATTAGACGGTACCAGTTTTACCAGTAATGCAATTTAAACCTTTATAGCTTAATTTCAATTCAGTTTCCATACTTTTTCTTTTCCATACGATAATATGCTTATCATATTAGAATTTTATTGGTCTATGGCATGATTCACGTAATGTAGTTTGATGACTATAAATGTAATATGTGATGATGACCTGTACAGATTAAGTCAATAAAATGTTCTGTTCTGTTCTTAAAACCAGGTTATTTAACGAGGTACACTGGTTCTTTGACATGTAAAAAAATGAACAATAACCAACCCTTTGGACAAAGATTAGCCTGCAAGGACTACAAAGGCTGATTTTAGTCGATTCTTTTTGTGGATGCATTAGACCTCTTTTTTACAGACCATGGCTAAAATTTGTGTGTGGAAGGGATCAGTCAAATAGTGATCCAGAGCTCCAGATAGAGGGAGTGATTTTGATTTCATACTTGAAAATATTAGTTATTCTCCACTAAACCCTATGTTATGGGTGCTCATTAGAATCGTCTCATCGAGACGATTCTAATGAGTACCCACAACATAAGGTTTGGACGAGAAATAACGGATTTAGAATGCCAATACTCCCGCTAATCTAATGCTTTGGTGATCACAGAAACAGTTCACTCGTTCATATTGTCCTATACTGTTAAATGTCAGGAGTATAGGACAAGAGGTGTCTTGCCCAAGGTTATTCCCTCAAAACATCCCAGTGCCTCGAGTGAGGATCGAATCTGGAATTTGGGGCATCCAAATTGCTCATCCTTCACCTTCTTTACTAATACATAGGACCTTTTTAACTGTTTGTCCCTTGAAACGAAATGACTTTTTTTGACAGGATCAAATTCAAAGAATTTGAAGACGTCAAACTAAATGCCATTGCTTTTGGCCAGGTAAAAAAACAACTGGACAAGGTGAAAATGCTGGTTGCAAGTCGTACATTAACCACAAAGCCACGCAGGACCAAGGGTTTTACCCTGACTATGTCAAATCGGGGTCAAATGAAATGACCCCTTTTAAAAGACCTTAATTAGGCAAACATGTAAATTTTGGGGTCATTTCGAAGAATGGAGGGTAAAATTTTAAAGAAAAATAGACCAGAAAAACAAAAACATGAGCATCCGTACAACATTCTAAATAGTAGACAATTCAATTCTTTATTGGTAATCTAAGGCCTCCGGCCCATCATACAATACATAGTAAGACCGTAAGTAAACACTGGCTACCGTCACCTGCGACTGGCTCTTTACGTCATGAGCAACATACCAATTTCAAAGACATAGTACATAATTTAATGTAGATTTAATAAAGGGATAGGTTAGTCGTAACTTGTAGATCCTGCTAAAAAAAATATGTACTTCTGTGTTGACAATGCAAACATGTACAAAATAAATATAAAACCTAGCATTACCTGATTTCCTAAGGTGTCTAGATCTATGTCCACAGTAGAATACTTCCCCAAATACCAACTAAATCACGAACAAACGAGTATTGTTAAAAGAACACACCCACAAAAAGAAATCGGAGCTCAAATTCGGAAGAAAAATAGAGTATTTTTAGATTTAGTCCTCGTGCACCTTTCTAGAGAATTTATTTCAAACGGTAGATCTATGATTTAAAAATTATTATGTACATATTTCTTCCATATCCAAGTTCAAGAATGAGATTCGCTCCTCGGTCGTTCATTAATCCTAAAAAATTAATTCATGGAATGTACGTAAACATTCGAAATACAAATTCAAAATAATGTATACGACCACTTTATTTTTTTCTTCCTACCTCTGTAAACTACTATATATCGCTCTAATATTGATTGAAGTAAACTTTACACAAGACTACAGTGTTGTTCTGTAGAGTGTATCCATATTGCTGCGTGTTGCGGTAACGTGACCAATAGCAGGCGGTATAATGTATGATAATTATGGTTTAACTCATTAGCAAACGACAATATTTTAGGCTTGTCCAAATCCAAAGCATTTGCAGACTACAAAATAAAAGTGACTAAAAATTTGAAATTTGTTTTTGTGATGGGTAGAAAACGTTGTGGGAAAAGGAGAAAATGCTGGTTACCAGCATTTTCTCCTTTTCCTGCAATGTTTTCAAAAGACTTCTATCTCGGTGTCGTAAAAACCAGGGACTTTTTAGTAAAAGGTTAAGCCCTTTCAGCGACAAAGGTGTAAACAAGTGCTTTTGAGAATGGATTAAGCTCAGATCAGAGTGCATAAAACGGACATTCTGATCTCAGATCTATTTCGTCTACTTGCTTTATCAAGCAAGTTAAAAAGAGTATGGGATTAAATTACAGGCCTATTTTTAGCTGTCGAGTTGACATGTTAGGCGATGAAAGAGCTAGATCTAGAGTTGTAAAACCTTTGTGATAAAAAGGCTTTTAACATAAGACAAATAGCATTTTCTCCTTTTTCCACAATGTGTTTGACCCTCTCGAGGCTGGGCTAAACCTCGTCCCTTAACCCTTTCCCAAACAATCCCTGGTATTTACGACCCTGAGATGGAAGCCGTTTGAAAACATTGTGGGAAAAGAAGAAAAATGCTGATAGCCAGCACTTTCTTCTCTTCTCTCACAATATTTTCTACCCTGCTGGGAACAAATTTCAAATTTTGAGTTACGTTTTATTTTGTCGTCTGCAAATACTTTCAATTTGGACCAGTCTAAAATTTTATCGTTTGGTAAAATTTTAACCCTTTCCCAAACAATCCCTGAATTTTACGGCTCTGGAATAGTAGACTTTTGAAAACATTGTGGGAAAAGGAGAAAATGCTGGTAACCAGCATTTTTCCTTTTCCCACAATGTTTTCTACCCTAGAGACAGAAATCATCTTTTCATCGAGAGTTAAATTGTCGTCTGCAAATGGTTTCAATTTGGTCTAGTCCAAAAGTTTGTCGTTTGGGAAAGGGTTGTGCCACATTTGTCGTTCGCAGATGCACTCAATATGGAAAGGTCTAAGATTCTGACATTGTGTGAAGCGAACATGGAGAATTTAAAGTGACTGTAGTTACAAATGTAAACAAAGCTCTTGTAAAAAAATGAATTTCAACTTAAAGGTGGCCCTTCAGAAAATTTTACAAAATACAAAAAAATCATCCTTATGCTCCCAAAGCCTTATAATTTTTATTCATAAAATCCCAGTAGTCGAAAATCATCCGACAACAAGAGAAATTAGAGATTTACCATAGCCCAGGTCGACACTGAAGGGAAACTAGATCTATTTTTACATCAGCTACTCGCTCATTTACATACCGGAAATATATAGACGAAGCTTCAAACATAACGTTCAAAGTTCTAGACATTATGGAAAATAATTACATGTTTGTTATGTTATGGAAAGTAAGTATCATAAGTCAAGGGCTACTCACTTAACCTTCCCACAATGCTCTTTTGATTTTTGGCGGGAAATCTAAAAATAGCTTAAGAGGCTACGTAGCCTTTTAAGGGAATACCACCCCCAAAAATGTTTGTTTGAAATTTTATGAATCTTAATTTTTGATGAATTGTATTGTTTTTTTCATTTGAATTTCAGAGATATATATATTTCTTACTTTGGTGTGACGTGAAAAATCTAAATACCCACCTTTAACATCCTACCATCTAATAGTAAAGAAACTATCGTGAATACGTTAATCTTTTTCACAGTTGGTCCATGCGTTAGTTGCTGACAGAAAAAAAAATAAGAAAAACTAGGTTAAAACCTGCCAGGTCTCTTTATCTTTTGTTTTACTTTTTGCCTCATTGTTAAATTCATTTTCTCTGACAGCGACTAACGTTCTAACTGGTTTTACATCGAAGCTTTTATACCCTGTCCCTAAAAATTTGTTTATACCGTTGACTACAGTTGTAACGATCTTGAAAATGGGGGCTTTTGAAAACCTTGTGCGAAAAGGAGAAAATGCTGGTTACCAGCATTTTCTCCTTTTCCCACAAGGTTTTTTTAATTGTCACAGACAACCACTATCATTTCAGCTGGGTTAAGTATGCCATTTGAAGTTGCAGTCAGTTCGGACATGGATAAAAAATTGACAATTAGTAGAGAGTTTGATTAATATATCAATGATTTTTTCCACTGTATGATTGCATTTACAATTTAATATGAATTTATTATGAATGTATTAAGGAAAAAACACATTTGTGGTCATAAAGCACAATTTTAAGAAAAAAAAAACACACATTTTTTATCATAAAGCACAACTTCAAGAAAAAAAAAATCTTATCAAATCAATTTAACTTAATCGAAAACATAATTTTTTACAACCCTCACAAGTATTTAAAGCAGTAAATTTTATTCAACTTTAAAATGAATGTACGAAAAGAATAATTTTAAAACCATGGGGGTATTGTTCCCTTTTCAGTTAAGGGTATGGGGGTTTCGTCCTGGGGGTGGGGGGTTGTCCATGTGGGGGGGGGGGGTTGTCCATATCCCGACAATGGTGGTGGTCCAGGATCATCTAAAAGTCATTTTCATGTGCAAGCAGCAATGCAATCAAAATTGCTGTATATAGCTGATAAAATTTAGTACATATGTACCGGTTCTCGTAAATTATTGGTTACAAACGTTCTCTCCAAAGTATTTGTATATATCACATGACTGTGGGCTATATTGTACATAAAAGTACACATTTTTTTCCCCGATTTAGATTTCCAATAGTCTACTGCCCGGGTAGACACGAGACCAACTCACATGTCACGTGTTGTTAGCTAGTTATATAACTAGGCCATGTGACCCATTATATACCTTCTTCTATATTTTTGCTTTTTTCTCAAAGCCTTCGAATGTTGCGTAAGACCAACTTTTCTCTTTTTTTTGGCCTTTAGAATACATGTACGGGGATTTGCACAGTGTCTTTCCTTGTTCTAGACATTTTTTGTAGTACGGTTTAAAAGCATTAAAAAAGCTATCAACTTTCTGCCGACACATATAAATTTCACCGTATCTGTTAAAAAAAAATGATAACTTTCAATTTAGTTTAGATTGAAATAAGGTAAGAAATATACGGGGACAGATATTATGCAACACCTGGGCCCGTATTCACCAACCATTCTTGAGAATATTCTCAATCTTATTCTCCAAGGTTTTCTATATTTGTAATTTACACAAGTTACACAACTTCTGATTGGCTAAACCGAATGGTTTAGCCAATCATAAGCTGTGTTACTAACAAATGTAGAAAATTCTGGAGAAAAAGACAAAGAGCGTTCTTAACCCCTTCCCAAACGACAAACTTTTGGACTAGACCAAATTGAAAGATATTGCAGACGACAATTCAACTTTCGCTGAAAACGTGATTTCTGTCTATGATAGGGTAGAAAATATCGTGGAAAAAGAAGAAAATGCTGGTTACCAGCATTTTCTGCTTTTCCCACAATGTTTTCAAAAGGCTACTATTCCAGACCCATAAAAACCAGGGATTGTTTGGGAAAGGGTTAAGAATCCATGGTTGGTGAATATGGGCACTGTTTTATATCCCATTTCTGTAATGTAATTACTGATTTGCAGACCTAAAATAAAGAATGAACAGGTTCGATCCAAATTTAGGCGGCGCTGTCTCCGCAATCTGATATTTGTCTTCATTAATTGCTTATACTGCATGCCGACATAGTTCTATATTTGTGCTTACTCATATATTCAGGATGAAGGTGAGGATCAGGTTAAATAAAGTAGACAATAAAATCCAACAACAAACAATTTTCGCAATAGATATTTCACTTTTTTGTTTCATTACTGTTAACTCTTTACCCAAATCCCGACGTCTGACGGCCCTGAAATAGACAGCGTTTGAAAACAATGTGGGAAAAGGAGAAAATGCTGATAACCAGCATTTTCTCCTTTTCCCACAATGTTTTCTACCCTTGTTTTACGGACAGGGATTTTTGTGAAAATTTCCAGCAAGCCATAATTCATACAAGGAAATCTGTCAAAAGTAACAAGATCTCCGACCTTTAGAATGTTTGTTTACCGATCTTTGGCGTAATAGATAGAGTCCATGACAAGTTTTTAACGATTTCTCCTTATGTCGCAATGTTCTCAAAGAAAACTTGTATCATGGTACGGAAACAAAGAGACTTTCTTCCAACCCTTGCGGGCATATCCTGAACTTAACGTGGAAATATTTTACGATGTCAAAAAGGGCAAACCTGACTTCGTTAATTTTACCGTTAACTTGTCCAATCTAGAGCCTGAGGAATTCTTTTCAAGCAGTTTATCCTCTTGTCTCAATGTTTTCAAAAGAAGGCTGCATTATGGATATGGTTTACAATGACATCGCCGTGAATACAGATTGTCTTATGTAAAGTTGGAGACTACAACCTTTGATATTTGTGGCGCCGTATGAGCGGCGGCACTATATTTTTATCCGCTTTTGAAAAGTACAGGTCTACGGGGGCAGACATATTGTTAAATTCGCTGGAACCAGCTATCCATTATCTCCCGCTAGATGGCATTCTATAGATACTCATCTATCTAATTTGGGCATCCTGGGTACAGAACCGAACCACTTTCCTACGTGACAACCGTTACTTTGAATTTCAAACTAAAATAAACGTTTACTCAATAAAACGCTCCCTCGTGCAATGCACTTAGCTATCATCAGCAGTATAGAGAAATCTGGAGTTAAAGCGGGTCTCATTTCTCCTCAAACGTATTGATAAAAGCTATTTTCTACATTACTACTTTATAGAGCGTAATATTACAGTCAGCCCGCTTTTGGGGCTAGTGATGCGTCATATAAGACAGTTGTATCTTCGAAGAATATGACGTGCGCAGACAACGACCAGCCATCTCGTAAATAGGTCATTTCGTACCAAAGTTATTTCGTACCCACCTTTACTTTTTATATTGGTCTTTTTGTACTCACTTTGATATTTGTGTAACTACTTTGGTCATTTCATATCCTGTTTTTGATATCAATCTGGTAATTTAGAACCTAGTTTTGATACTATCTCTTGTGTTGGATCTTGAATGACAACTAATTTTGTACATAGCTCAAGTGCTTTTGTACACAGCTCCAATTGAAACTATGTTAAATTTTTCCGACGAATGGCTATGTCTTTTTATTATTGGTTCTTTCTTTTTTAAGTTTAAGTTACATTCTACAGATTGTAAAGGACTTCTCAATTCATTTCTCACTGAGTTTTCCATAAATTTTCTTCGGTCAATTGTGAAATGTTGTAATGTGCCTTATTTCAGAAACAACTGATTTGCAGCGGTATTGATGTTACGCATCAATATTTTCTTGTTTTCTGCCTTTGGTCACAGCTAGCGCCCAGGACATGCTGCGTAATGTTTAATTTTGTATTGGAATAAGCTTGATGACAATCTGACCACGCGATCGATATGTCTTTTGAATATGGAACTTAAACAGCAAACAAAAACTGAGATCGGGTGGAACAGAACACAATTTGTTGTCAGTTTGTTGTTTATTACTGGTACCTTATATACTGCTCAGACTTTGCTAAGGATCACCCTAAAAGATTCACCTTAAATATATATGTGGCATGTATCATGTATGGTTTTACAATATGTTACATTGCCACACTGATCAATAAAATGACTAGTGGAAATGGATCTTTAAGCCTTTACCCCACAATGCCGACTGTTAAAGACACCGAGAAAGAAGCCTTTGGAAACATTGTTGGAAAAAGAGAAAATGCTGGATACCAGCATTTTCTCCTTTTCCAACGATGTTATCTACCCTATGACAGACATCATAGTGCACGTTGCATACAGTTTTTGGTCAGCAAATGCTTTAAACTTGGGTAGATCTAGAATTTTACAGTATGGTAAAGAGTTTATGCAAAACTGTTGTAACATATAAATCCACAGTAGACACCATCGGTAATATTTTCACGAGTGGCGCAGCCACGAGTGAAAATATTACCGATGGTGTTCACGAGATGAAATAAATTTCGATCTTTCACCGAAAAGAAAAACCAAATATTCTATTTATTTCATGCTTTTAACCCTTTCTGGGAGAAGCTTTTTTAAAATCCAGTACAGTTCTTTTCCGATATTCCCCGTGACGTACCCCTCCCGCATAGCAACGCATTACAATATTACGTCAAGCACGAGAAATATAAGGTATATGACGTCATATTTCCCATCTGGTTGTCAGACACGCGCAATTTACCTAGGCAACAAGTACGTGAAAATCGGTATTTTCACTGGTGATACCAGTGTAAGATCGAAAAATATTTTCACTGCTATTTCTCGATATCCTACCGGAAAGTATGAAATAATGAGTAGTATATTTTTAAATGGAAAAAAAATGAAACGACAGATGATGGGTGAGAAATATCAGTTTGACAGGACAGAAATGGTTATTGCACATAAAATCATTTAGTCGGTGAATTGTAATTCTAAAGTGATGGGGACTGTCCACGTTACTTTGGGTACCGTCCTCCTGGACCACGTTGAAGCCAACATTATCAGAAGATCAACTAATATCTATAGGCACTCAACGAGTGTTAAACAATGTTTTTTTTTTTTCATTTAGCCATCCGATGGCAAAAAGGGGCTTAACCCTATATCAAATATACCCAAGTTTTATATACCCACGTTCTGTGCAGTCCGATCTTGGTCTACACTGTCCGCAAAAGGTCAGCCAGTCGCAGTTGGCAGCCAAAGGGTTAAAAGCTTTACCAGACTTCGGGCCAGTAGAGCTATTAAAATAACCCGAGCTTCATAAAATGAAGAATTCAACTATTGAATCAATACAGGATGTAAATCTAAATGCCAGGATAGCTCATATCTATTTTTAGATTTCTTGGAAATACCGTCCTGTCTGAAGAATCCCAAGAACTGGGTCATTAACCCTTTCCCAAACAAGCCCTGGTTTTTACGCGTCTGCAGTAGAAGTCTTTTGAAAACACTGTGGGAAAAGGAGAAATTGCTCGTAACGGGCAATTTCTCCTTTTCCCACAATGTTTTCTACCCATTTGGAGAACTTCCTGCCATTTTTATCAACTTTGAAATTGTCGTCTGTAAACTCTTTGAGTTTGGAAGAGTCTAAAATTTCTCGTTTATGAAGGGGTTTAGTACGTTGAAGTTTAAACCATCCTAAAGCGCTAAACAGACAATTCCCATTCAAAGTCAAGAAGAGACACGGTCTGATCTTAGAGCTATACCGCTTGTTTAGTTGAGTTTACAACAGAGAACTCGTCCGTCTGACCTGGATGCAGTCTTATCAGAATCTACACACTGTGATAGCAAAATCGAAATTTAACACACACAGAATTATCTAGGCAAGAACGTGGGCTTTTGCAGATGACTTAGATCAAGATCTGACTGCTCATTCTGTGTAGTCAGATCTTGAACCGATACCAAACTGTTGTTTAGTCAAACCTTTAACCCTTTACTCCATAGATACTCGTTTCTACACATTGCTTGTAGGGGCCTTTGGAAAACATTGTGGCAAAAGGTGAAATTGCTCGTGACGAGCAATTTCACCTTTTGTCACAATGTTTTCTATGCTATTAAAAGTTGTCCTATACACATAAAAACGGCTTCATCCTTGCTGTTAGTTTAGGGTCAGTTAGAGATACCATAGAAATGCCTTATGGGGTAAAGGATTAAGATCTAATTCTGAGTTTCAATGAACAGAAAGAGGACACTTATTGTTTTTCATATCGGAAGCTAAAAATGATAATCCTTAGGCTCCTATGCGCGATTCACAAACCTTTTGTGGACGGTGTAGACCAAGATCAGACTGCACAGATCACCTTTCTCCAACACTAAATTTCAAACAGCACTACATGTATTTGGGATTTTACTATCAACTCGTAAGTTTCATTTCTTTTATATGACAGAGTAAGGGTTTTCTCTGTACCACACAACACAAATTTTATAGACCTGTCCAAACCTGTCCACATGTAGACGACAAAATTAATTTGACTCTGATACTTGGATTTGCATTTTTCAAAAAAGGAGAGAAAAAAAAGACAAAACATTGTAGGAAAAGGAGAAAATGCTGGTTACCAGCATTTTCTCCTTTTCCTACAATGTTTTCAAAAGGCTCCTTTCGAAGGTGCATCAGTTGTAAAGGATCAATCATGAGTCACATTCTTGAGAATTCTTGAGGAACCAGACAGGAAGAGGTCAGCTTAGTGTATTTATAACCTGATAACGATATAATTGTGCGTTGTACTTTATAATGTACTTTTAAATCTTTTTGCCTAACGAAAAAAGGTTTAGATTCGTACAAATTTCAAACCTGTTGCATACGGCAAATTAAATTTGACTAAATTGATATTAAACATGGTCTCTTAACTCTTTACCAAACGACATAATTTTAGACTGGTCCAAATTGGAAGCATTTGCAGTCGACTAAAGTAAAGTGATTCAAAAGTTGAAATTTGGTTTGGAAAGGATAGAAAACATTGTGGGAAAAGGAGAAAATGCCGGTAACCAGCATTTTCCCCTTTTCCCACAATGTTTTTCTACACTGCTTCCTTTCTCAGGGTCGTCAAAAGTAGGGATTGTGTGGTAATGGGTTAAAGGGTAAAAAACATTTAGGGAATAGGAGAAAAATGCTTATTAGATCTACCTGTATTTTCTTCTTTTTTTCAACAATATTTCAAAACGGCTTCTTCCTTGTTAATACATGGCATTGATTGGTGCATTGTGAAGCCTTTTTTCAAGCCGAAGTAATGTTGAAAAAACCGTTAAACACCCTTAAGATAAATTAGAAAAAAAACTTGTACACGAAAAAGAAGAAAGTGGATCAAATGCATGCAGTTGGATTCGTCTTTAACTCGTTTCCAAACGACAATATTTTAGGTTTGTCCAAAATCAAAAGCATTTGCAGACGACAAAATATAAATGACTGAAAATTTAAAATTGTTTTTGTGAAGAGTAGAAAACATATTGGGAAAAGGAGAAAATGCTGGTTACCAGCATTTTCTCCTTTTCCCCACAATGTTCTTTATCCCTCTCAAATCAAATTTCATTCTTTTTATTCAAATTTAATTTGTCGTCAGCAAATGCTTTCAATTTGGACAAGTCTAACATTTTGTGGTTTGGTAACTGAGGTTTAAATGAAATTTTTAATTCGATAGTATAAGCCCTAAATATTGCAAGTTCAAAGTTTTTTTTTTGTGGGGGGGGGGGGGGGGAACAAAATCTCCTCCAATGTAGATCCAAGATCAGACTCTACTTTCTGCGCAGTCTTATCTTGATTCACACTGTCCGTGAAAGGTCAGTGACTAGTGCGTAGCAGCGTTTACACAGTTAATTACCCTTTACTCCACAGATACTCATTTCTACGCATTGCTTGCAGAAGCCTTTGGAAAACATTGTGGCAAAAGGTGAAATTGCTCATGACGAGCAATTTCACCTTTTGTCACAATATTTTCTATGCTATCAAAAGGTGTCATATACACATAAGAAACTGCTTCATCCTAGCTGTTATTTAGGGTCAATTAGAGATACCATAGAAATGCCTTATGGGGTAAAGGGTTAACATTCATTTTGTCTAATAATCATGAGGTAGTCTTGTCCTTGGACACGAAGAACATTCATGAAAGCAAAAGGTATGGACCTATGTAAGCCCATAAATCAGTGACATAAATCGATACTCTTTGCAGATATATTAAGCCCCCTTTTGTAGAGCATGACATATTTGAAAATGACAAATTAAATGATCCTTAAAGGGTAGGGGTTTGCTTTGAAAGTTGTGAAAACATTGTGGCAAAAAGGAGAAAGATCTATCACAGGCGTTTTTCTTTTTCCCACCATGCTTTCAAACTGCGTTTTCCACAGTTCCGTTAAACCCTCGATGAGTCCTATTAAGGAGAACCGACCAAGAAAGGCATAGATTAGCATTAACTGCGGAGGAAGAAAGAGAGAGAGAGAGAAAGTAAGATTTTCTATTCAATGTATGTTGGATTTGGCATCAGCCATCGTCTTCGAGCCGAGGAATTTTATCGTCCGAGGTTTGCCGGATGATGTCACTCAAAATGGGGTTTTTGGATGGGTCTATTTTTAGCCTGCAATGTACTGAGATTGTATTGATCGTGTCTGCATTCTTTGTCACTGTACTCGTATCCTTTTTCAATTGAATAGCGTCTGCATAAATGCATGACTGTCTTCGTTGCTTACTCCTTTACCACAGAATTGCGAGTTCTAGCGACTCTGAGAGAAGAAGACTTAAAAAAAAAAAATGTTCTCCTTCTTTCACAATGTTTTCCACCCTATCAGAGGTCTAGGTTACCCCCGAAGTTCTGCGTTTCCAGTCCTGGCTTATAAGCAATGGAAGTGGCTTCTTTGTAATAAGTCATATTGTATTCGTCGGATACAAAAAGACTTTTTACCGACTTACTGATCTAACACGGACAGTTTAGATCAAGATCAGACTGCACAGAACGTGCAGTCTGATCTTGGATCTACACTGTCCGTCAAGGAGTCATTCGCACCCCCCTTTCAAAAATAATAAGTTTAAAGTAGCATTTTTCAGTTTTTTCCTACCATCTTGAAAGTTCAGTTATTCAGCAAGATAAAGGTTAAATAGCCAGTAAGTAAAGGGTCGGTTGTATCGATTACATGCACTTTTATACAAAACGGCCCGAAATTTAAAAAAAAAAAATTGTTTACAAAAAAGGCAAATTGCACTTTAAACAATTCCACTGCTATAGTTAGGACTTAACCCTTATTTTTACAACATAGTTAATTAAAAACGTTCAAACTGATAATTAAAGCCTGATTATTGCCATTTTCGACTAATTGTTTGAAGAAATGCATCATTTTATCGGACAGTGTAGATCAAAGATCAGACTGCACGTTCTGTGCAGTCTGATCTTGTCTACACTGTCCGCAAAGGGTCAATGAGTCGCGCTTAGCAGCCTAAGGTTTAAACACAGGGTTGTTTGGAAAAGGATTAAGAGAAGATACTCTTATCAGTAGATATCAAGGTATGTATGCACCGCAGTAATGTAACAACTACAATTGCAATCGTATACAAATCAATGTTTCTATAGCAAAAGTAAACAAATCAGACCTTTATTCTGTTGGAAAAATATATCCTTGATTTATGTATTCGTTACTCATCGATTGTTCACAAAATAAATCGAAAAACGATTAAAGGCCCTGTGGCGGCCAAAAACTAAACAATGCAGGTGTAAAAAAGTATTTAAGATTAAAACCCTTCCATTTAAGTAAAGAAGACAGTCTGTTATCGACTTAATGTACGGTCGGACCAAGTATGACTCGACTGAAAGCGGGAACAAAGAAATAAAACAGGGTGAAAATTAAAATCGAAGCGTTGAGAACGCTGAAGTGGTATTTGTCACGGAAATCATTGTGTGGAATTAATAATTTGAAAGAAAAAGAGAAATATTGTTC
Organism: Tridacna crocea; assembly: GCA_943736015.1. Lineage (NCBI taxonomy): Eukaryota > Metazoa > Mollusca > Bivalvia > Cardiida > Cardiidae > Tridacna > Tridacna crocea. Next base: position 16,818,785 of record OX031068.1, on the reverse strand, counting down.
AAACATTGACTTGAAAGTTAACCTAATAAGTAGATGATTTTTTTTTTCGTGAAAGTGAGAGTACTTGTGACAAAGTTAGGATTATTTGTGTATTGGTGGTCTCCCCTGGATCATAAGGAGGAGTTAGGAGTGACGTCCCTTGACAGTAGGATGCATGATGGGTAGAGAGAGAATAGAATTAAGTTTGTACCAGAAAACCATGATTTTAGAATTTATTTTGGCCGTTAACATTAGATACCCATTATTACAAGCAGTTATTTCGATCTATAAATATTCATGTCCTATCAAATGGATTAGCACTCAACCATGGGATGAACACGCCATGAGACGAACTGGTTTTGGAACGAAAAAGCCCAGAGTGATCACCGAGTCATCGGTAGACAAATTTTGTATCATTGCGCCAAAAGAAGGCTATGAGCGAGTGAAGCTATTTTCAATAAAAAGTTAGTATGTCTACCATCGATGGCCTCACCCAGTGCATCTTAATATGCTATTTCCAATTACATACCTGAGTGCTATCGAAAAACTCATTTGCCTGAGAAAAATTGAGTTTAACAGGGTTTATTTCCTTCGGCACAAAATAAGATACATGGTTTTCAGAATTCAGTATTGAATTCATAGTGGTATTGTCTTCGACAAATACCTCAAAAAAGTACAGCGACTTGGCACTTTGTCATATAGTTCTCAAATTCATTTTTTTCTGCCAACGATTAACAACTGGACTTACATTATATAAACAGATTGTCATTTTCATAATAATTTCCATACATTGAAATAGCATGGTTTAAATTTCAGTGCATTTTAACATCCGTATTTTGTACTTTTATACAGGACCTTTAAAGAACAAATGAATGAATAGGATTGGTTGAAAAAAAAATCCAATAATGAAAAATTATTTCACGAGATAACAAAGCTTGGGACTTTATAAATGTCTTTATTTGGTAACAATCCAAAAATTTACCAAGGGTCCCAAAGATAAGTAGCTCTATCAGAAATGCTTTGAGCATGAAACCCTCATTATCTCCCGCTAGATGGCATTCCACAAATACACATCTATCTAATTTGGGCATGCTGGACACAGAAGCGGACTACTTTTCAAAACAAAAACTTTGCTTTGAATTTCAAATGAATTAAACGTTTATTCAATAAAATGCTACCTGGTGCCATTCATTCAGCTATGATTGGCTAGCATGAAACCTATCATCTTCGCGACCCAAGTTTGCGATCACTACGTGGATCCACGTAGTGATCGTAAACTTGGCTTGCGAAGATGGTAACCTATGCACCGACCAGTTATTTAAACAAAACCTACAATGCTTTGGGTAATAGGCCGATAACTTCGGTATAAGCCCTACTTTTCCAATGTATTGGGGGAAATGGGTGATGCGTCATAACAGACGGGTCGAATCTTCGAAGAATATGACATGCGCAGACACCGATGAAACCTTTGGCTCTATGGTTTGATTCTAAGATTACCAAGTTCCAAGTGCTGATTTTCGCCATTTCGACAGTATTTCTTCTTCTCTCACCATTGAACTTTTTTTCAGCTGAGCTGACGAGTGAAAAGCAGAATTTAGCTTGATAAGGATGTATGCAAATTACTGTTAACCCTTTACCCCATAAGGCATTTCTATGGTATCTCTAATTGACCCTAATAACAGCAAGGATGAAGCCATTTCTTATGTGTATATGACACCTTTTGATAGCATAGAAAACATTGTAACAAAAGGTGAAATTGCTCGTCTCGAGCAATTTCACCTTTTGCCACAATGCTTTCCAAAGGCTCCTACAAGCAGTGCGTAGAAATTAGTATCTATGGAGTAAAAGGTTAAGGAAGCTGACCCGTAACACTTCTCTTGCAACATGGAATAAAATTTCTTGTAACTTGATAAATACCGATTTATATTTTTGCACATTTTTAACACACCAGAAATTCCTTTGATGTCTATCCGGAAATTATCACTTTTCCACAGAGATACACAGGACCCCATCCTCCCTGGTAAAGTTCACTCTGGGAAGGTATGGGAGGGTGTCCTGACCACTGTAATAGAACTTACCACTGTGATATAACGAGTAATTTTGAACTCATAACACAGTGATCGTCATTAGTCCTTGAAGATAATTTGGCTTAGCTATGAATCGCACCAGCGACCAATGGCTTCCAAGTCTTGCATAATAGTGACAGAGGTACGTGGGTCAGCGATGTAAGACTAGAAAATAACCTACAGACAGCTTTTTTGAAATTTCATGGAGATCCATAAAACTAAAACTATTAAAGTCCCAGTAAATTCCAAATGTAAAAACGCCTGTTTATAAAATAAAAGTAAATTTCATCTTTACCACATGAAAATATGGCGATTATTATGACTTTAACGATATGTAAAGGACACTAACGGTTCGAAAAAGTTCCAGCCAACGGAAGAAAAAATAGTTTTGAAACGAGAAAAGATCCTAGGTACCATGCCGCACGTTGACTGCGCATGTCAAATTATTGAAGATTCGACCTGTCTTATAATTATGACGCATCACTCTTCCCGATATTGGGAAGATAGTTCATGTAGTAATAAGCGCTATAACGCAGCAATTGAGAAAATGGCTTTCGTCAATACATTTGACGAAAATTCAGGCCTGTTTAAGCTCCATATTTCTCTAAACTGCTGATCATAGCCGAATAAATCGCACCAGGTAGCCTTTTGTTAAGTAAACTTTTCTATTAGTTTTAGGTTCAAAGTAACGGTTGCCACTGAGAAAAGTAGTTCGGTTCTGTACCCAGCATGCCCAAATTAGATGTGTATTTGTAGAATGCCATCTAGTGGGAGATAATGCCATGCCGTATTATCTGTTTGTTTACATCGATGATTGCCGATGATTAGCCGTCTTTTCGTCGTAAATCTCCGTGATAATTCAATGGTCAAAACAAAACTTTCATTCGCTTGATCATTTTGTCCCCATTCTAGGCTTGAAAAATTAACCTATTACCACACAATCCCTACTTTTGACGCCCCCAAGAAAGAAGCCTTTAGAAAACATTGTGGGAAAAGGAGAAAATGCTGGTAACCAGCATTTTCTCCTTTTCCCTCAATGGTTTCTACCCTTCACAAAACAAATTTCAAATTTTCTGCCACTTTTATTATGTCGTCTGCAAATGCTTTCGATTTGGACAAACCTCAAATTTTGTCATTTGGTAATGAGTTAAGTTAATCGACAACTTAGGCCCTAAACAGAAACAACGACATAGGCTGATCGTCGCTTATTCGTTTATCGTCAATACAAGAAGGGTCTACTACATCGAAGTGAGAAAACAGGTTCAGAATGAGGAATGTTACTCTCCGATGACATAATATTGGAAGTATAAACAATTCTAAGTCATAACATTAATGACATGCATGCAATTTTATCACGTGACGTTCTCGAAGACCTAATCCGAATATACACGAACGATAACGAAAGTTGTCGCGATCAATGGCGTCCTTGAAATCGACGAGCTTCTCCATGCTTTGATGCACATATATATATAATGGCAACAAATGCAGTATAACTGACACGAGTACCAGCCGATATAGCTCAGTAGGTAGAGCGTAGGACTTGTGAACACAATGTCCTGCAAGTTGTGGGTTCGAATCCCCGGCTGGCCAACTAAAAATTACTAATAGTCTTTCGGATGAGACGTTAAACCGAGGTCCCGTGTGACGGTGCTACACACCGAGCACGTTAAAGAACCAGGTGGAATTCTCAGTAGTTTCGTCCTGTATCCTTGCACTATCCCCCGTAACAACTAACCGTCTTCTGGGGGCGTCGCTCAGATGGGCAACCGGTAGCGACGATAAATAAACGAAAATAATCAATCAATCAATAACTGACACGTTCGGGTTTTCTCCGATTTTATATATGCGTGTTTTGATTGGTAATATCCGTTATATTTTTGAGTTTTAAACGGTGAAAAGTGCCTATTCTTCGGCTTTGCTGGGGCTTTAACTCGTTACCACACAATCCCGGCTTTTAACGACCCTGAGAAGGAAGCCTTCTGAAAACACTGAGGGAAAAGGAGAAAATGCTGTTAACCAGCATTTTCTCCTTTTCCCACAATGTTTTCATTCCTCCTAAAACAAAATTCAAATTTTCAGTCACTTTTATTATGTTGTCTGCAAATGCTTTGAATTTGGACCAGTCTAAAATTTTGTCGTTTGGCAAAGAGTTAAGGCAATGCTGAGAGTATGGGCCTAAGACCAGATTGCATAAATGCGCAGTCTGATCCTCGTTCTACACCATCAGCGAAATTCACCCGCAACCTCAAATGTCAAAGATAGTGGCTAACATACAGTCGGTCGGTGGATAGATGGATAGACCTGTCTATAGTTGACAGATACGTTGATTGATGAATTATTGATGGAGTGAGTCACTCATTAAGAACATAACTCAGGTGGTCGGTCAATTGGTTCGTCTCGGTCAAAATGACTTCTAAGATGACGGACTATACTTATTACCAAACGACAATATTTTCGGCATGTCCAAATCGAAAGCATTTGCAGACGGCAATATAAAAGTGACTGAAAATTTGAAATTTGTTTTGTGAAGGGTAGAAAACATTGTGGGAAAAGGAGAAAATGCTGGTTACCAGCATTTTCTCCTTTTCCCACAATGTTTTCAAAAGGCCTCTTTCTCAGGGTCGTCAAAAGTAGGGATTGTGTGGTATTGGGTTGACCTAGATGATCGCATAAAAGTTCATAAAGACAATAAAATGTTGAATAATATCTCATAATCAATTGTCCAGCATATTGTCAAGGCTCATTTGTCTAGTTTCAGATGTTTGAGTCGAAAACTTAAAGGAGGCGATTAAAATTCTTGTAATGTGCCGTTTAGCGGAAGATACTGATCAACGAATCAATACGAGGATTGCAAAATGCTATGACGGGAGATTGCATTCGTCACAACTCGGCCGATTCCGTACCTACATCTATGATGGCTCCCATCACCCGAGGTATACCGAATGGGGAGATTGCCGTTGTCTGCGCATGTCATAGTCTTCGAAGATTCAATCTGTCTGCTAAGACGTATCACTCTCCCCAGTGTTGGGGGGATTGTAGTAATACGCGCAATAAAGTAGCAATGGTAAAAATGGCTGTTATCTGTACGTTTGAGGAAAAATCAGGCCTGTTTTAGCCCCAGATTTCTCTGAACAGCGGATCATAGCTGAATTAATCGCACCAGGTAGCGTTTTATTGAGTAAAAGTTTATTTTAGTTTGAAATTCAAAGTAACAGTTGCCAGGAAGCAGAATCAAGAGATATTAGTATAGGTAGTAAGAACTTGTTTCTCAATCGATGTAAAATAAATATGTTTTAACTAACGGTTGTCGCGTAGAAAAGTAGTCTGGTTCTGTACCTAGAATGCCCAAATTAGATGTGTATTTGTAGAATCACTGGAATGCCATTTAGCGGGAGAAAATGGGGATTTTGCATCGTCTATGCCTTACATCTTCGCAAGCCAAGGTTACGATCACCACATGGATCTTACCTTGGCTGATTGTGCCCAATTTCGAGATTCCTGCGATGCACCCTCTATTGGATGCTGGTTATTACCCCCCTTTACATCATATTTCTAAAAGCCAATGAAATATCGTTTTACAAACCGCTAACAAATACACATGAAACGATAAGCAGACATCCAAGTGGGTTTCCATGTTTACCTTCTCTATTCGAAAGGTAGCGACCTTATTCTATTTTTTTCAAGGATAAAATGCTACGAGCAATTTCATTCGTTGCAGTTAGAGCTGGCTGCATCCAATGAAAAAGCTTATCAGGGGATTGTAAAAATCAAGCTCGATCCGCCAAGGGTAGAGTAACGTAGTGAATCGTCGGCCTTGATTTGCGAAGATGATGCCTTATTGATTGACCGGTTTCGTTTATGTGACACTCTGAATTTTTAACATGATGACAGCTTATTTCAATATTTAGTGCTTACGTGACAGCTTGCACTGACAGCTTCATTAGCGTCGTTAATGGAAGCTATTTGAACTCTTTATCAGGAAATGATAATTTCGGATTCGTCCATGTGGAAAGCAGACGATAAAGTGAACGTGGGAAAAATGTTTGAAATCTGTGTTTGAAGGGCTTGAAAACATTGAGAAAAAAACTGTAGGAGATAATAAAGGTGACCAGCATGTTCTCCTTTACCCACAGCGTTTTCGAAAGCCGTCTTTTTCAGAGTGATAAGACACGGGACTGTTTGGAAAAAAATTTTAACAAATACTAAAAATACTAATAGATAGGTTTGTTAACCCTTTACCAAACAATCCCTGGTTTTTAAAACCCTAAGATAGACGCCTTCTGAAAACATTGTGGGAAAAGGAGAAAATGCTGGTAACCAGCATTTTCTCCCTTTCCCACAATGTTTTCTACCCTTCTGGAAACAAATTTCAGTTTTTGATTTACGTTTATTTTGTCGTCTGCTACTGCTTTCAATTAAGACCAGTCTGAAATTAGTCGTTTCGTAAGGGGTTAAGCGTATCCTGATTTTAGTGAAACTGAACTTTCAAGCCGATAAACAGAACCCAAATTCTGGTATTTCAAACGTTTTTTTGGGGGATAAAGATCTCCTTATCGAACATTGTTGATACAAGATCAGACTGCACGTTCTGTGCAGTCTGATCTTAATCTACACTCTCCACGAAAGGCCAGTGAGTCGCGCACGGTAGCTAAAGGATTAATTAAATCATTAATATTTACGCTGACACAGCTACGGTTATGGCTTTTAGGCGTTTTTTTTTTTGGTGTGTGTAAGGATATTTGTAGAAAATGCTTAGCAAGAATACTTTTTACTACATGGGTCATTTCTCTATGTAGTGAAATGACCCATGGGTCATTTTGTAGGGGAGGGTCATTTCTCTGCATTACACCGGCAAGCATGTAAATTATGCACCAGTGTTTTAACCCATTGCCAAACAATCTCTACTTTTGACGCCCCTGAGAAAGAAGCCTTTAGAAAACATTGTGGGAAAAGGAGAAAATGCTGGTAACCAGCATTTTCTCCTTTCCCCACAATGTTTTCTGCCTTTCACGAAACAAATTTCAAATTTTGGGTCACTTTTATTTTGTCGACTGCAAATGCTTTCGATTTAGACAAACCGAAAACTTTGTCTTTGGTAATGAGTTAAAGAAATCTATAGGCTTGGGTAATAGCTTCGGTATAAACAAGACACTTCCTGTTGATAAGAGTAAGCAAAAAAATCCTGCTATACTATATATTGCATTCCCTAAAGTCTATATTTAAAAAATCAATTCACAGATGTGCAGTAAGATAATAGTATTTGTAATAACTATTTTCACCGTTTGAAACAATTAAACTTTTACACAATTTGAACGAAATCAGGTTAGATTAACCTGATTTGTCCCAAGATGTACTTTTTTGCACCATTTTCTCCATCATAAATTTTACTATCGGAGAGCTTTACTTTACGTAATACCGCGTTTTCATATTTATCCTTTACAAGTAAAGATGTGTCGCAGCAGTAAGGTCGAATCTTCAAAGAATATGACATGTGCAAACACCGACTTCCAGCTAAAAGGGGTTCGCAGTGGTGAATTTCGGGACAGCACAAACATGTAGCCGTCGCGTTGTCCGTAAGTCCGTGCGCGCGTCTACAAATTTGTCACAAAAAGATATTTCAGTTATAGCAACTGTCTTGTAAGGATAATGAAAAGATTTGACAAAGATCAGAATTCACTTCAAAGTCGATCTCTGACCCAGATGAGCAGACAAAAGGGATGAAACTTTAGTTAACTCTTTACCAAACGACCAAATTTGAGACTTGTCCAAATTGAAAGCACTTGCAGACAACAAAATAGACCTGATTCAAAAATTGAAATTTGTTCTGGGAAGGGTAAAAACATTGTGAGAAAAGGAGAAAATGCTGGTTACCAGCATTTTCTCCTTTTCGCCACAATGTTTTCAGAAGGCTTCATCCTCTGGGTCTTAAAACCCAGGGATTGTTTGGTAATGAGGGTTAATGATACGCTACCCCGCCTGTGCGACATATAGCACGTTTTTTCATACCAAATCTCTTTCTCACATGGGCGATCAACCCCGGAGACTTGTCTGATTTGATACAATCCCCATCTTGTGCTAGTCCAAATGTCTAGCATGTAGATATCTGATTGGATAAGAGGTTCTGTGTTAGCCAATCAGATGGCTATTTCTTGAATTTCAAAACAAGTACTGGAAATGATTTTAAAATGAATAGCGAATAATGTCTGAGTCCCTGACAAGTTTTGCTGTTATATATTTACTATATTTACGTATAGGAATAAGCATTACATACAGCAATGACAAACGGTGTAAGACTGTATGGAAAAGGGAAAATTAGGCACTGGAGAATGCCTTTTTAATCCTTTAACAAACGACAAAATTTCAGACTGGACCAAATTGAAAGCACTTGCAGACCACGCGATAAACGTTAATCAAAAATCAAGAATTGAATTTTTTTCCAGAAGGGTAGAAAACATTGTGGGAAAAGAAGAAAATGCTGGTTACCAGCATTTTCTCCTTTTCCCACAATGTTTTAAAAAGGCTTCTCTCTCAGGGTCGTAAAAACCATGGATTGTTTGTTAAAAGGTTAAACCCCATTTTCATTAGGATTAGAATTAAGAATAATTATTATATACATAACCTCTGGCAGTTTTATTTTTTTCCTTACTGTTTTTAGGGGCATTATTATGGAATATTTGATAAATGAGTTAAATCTAGACACGTGCCAAAGTTTGAGGTCACCTTGAAATGCTTAAAAATAGCTTTTAGTAGTCTTTGTTATAGGGTTCGAAAGTCGGAACGTCTTGAATACCACCACTGTGTGAACTGAGTTGTATCTAATTACACTACATGTATTATGTATATATATCACATGATTTCTGGTACGATTTCTTTCCTAACTTTTTTTTTTTGATGTATCATCATTGCATCATCGTCCCATGTTTCTTCTTCTCCTTCTTCTTCTTCTTCTTCTTTTTTTTTTCTCGACTGATCAGTGAAGACTTTTTACACAAATGTTCGAATGCCATTTTTTCGTGAAATACGAGCCATATAGTGTCCTCATCACTTCCATTTTTGATTCTGTAATTAAAAAAAAAAAAAGTATTTTTTCCATAGTTTTTACACTACATGAACAGTACCTCTGCAAAAGTTCTTAACTGAGTCGGCGCCATATGTGGCCTGCAACACGCAAAAAGGGGTATTCTGACATTTGCGTAAAGTTTCGTCTCGGATCAGCCAGCGAAGTCGGTGCAGACTAATCTGAAACGAAACTTTCCTTTTTTACGTATTTTTCTCTTATGCAAAAGTCTACTGTTACACAAATTCTTACGTATTCGTGAAGTGCCGTCTGCGGACTGCGCAGGCTAATCCGAAACGGCACTTTACCCAAAGGCCAGAATGCCCCTTTTCACGTATTGTTGACCACATAACTGAGCCTTGTTTAGGCAAAAGGGGCCTTAATACATCTTCATTACGCATGATCCAAAAAGCAAACGCTCATATAATCATGGCCAGAAATGAAGATCAAGGGAAATAATCTACAATTTTTGGCCTGACCGCGTCATATACATTCATAACAGCTACATCTTTGACCATCGACTTAATCATGAGGTAAACTGGGCCTTGACCACACAAAAAATTATATCAATAGGGAAAAGTTTCGACCTACGTCAGCCTCAGCGGACTGTGCAGTCTGACAATCGATACTTTTCTTAGTTGCATTTCACGGAGCATTGCTCAAATGAATTCGACCCCTTTGGTTGGTGTGATGCAGAGAAATGACACCTACCCCCCTACAAAATGACCCATGGGTCATTTCACAACCCAGTGAAATGACCCATGGGTCATTTTGTAGGGGATGGTCATTTCTCTGCATCACGCCGGTGTAATGTAGAGAAATGAACAACCCCCAACAAAATGACCCATGGGCCATTTCTCTACGTAGAAAAGTGGCCCGGGCTATTCATCTATATATATATGTACGTAGTGAAATGACTTCTGGGGTCATTTCTCTTCGTGGAATAATGACCCGGGTCATGTTGTAGGGGAGGGTCATTTCTCTGCATTACATCGGCTTGAAAATACAATTCATTAGAATGTCGAATTTTATTGATCTGAAAAGGCCAAACTAAACTAAAGATCAGACTGTATGTTCAGTGCAGTTTGATCTCCTTTTAAGCAACAAATGTCTTTTCTTTAATCCTGTGGCACTGAACGGGTGGAAGTCCCTCTATTATGACTGAGCACACCGTCAAGACGCACAGAGTTACTTCCCCTGATCGCTATTCAGCGGGAATAGGCCTAAATTAATATCGCTGTTTGTTTTGAAGAGCTCAAATGCATGATCAGGCAGCTAAACCCGACTTAAATTGTCATGGTCAGTGTATTCTAGCAAATGATAGATTATCAAGCAGTTTCCCAAAGTTTTTTTTTTCTATTCTTTTCTATCTTCGTTCAACTGGTGACCTTTTGGGTCACAGCTCCAGTTGCACATATACAAAGGGAGGGTTTATTCCCAGTTCGCCAAATCCCATTTCGCCCATTCCCATTTCGCCTGAATTTTTCCCGTTTCGCCCATTCTTTTTTCGCCCTTTCCAACTCTGCCCTTTTCCCATTTCGCCAAATATCTGTACTGCCCTTTTCCCGTTTTGCCAAAATTCCTTTTCGTCCACTTTTCATTTCGCCCAGAAGCCATCTTGCGCAACTTTCCCATTTCGCCCAAAGACCATTTCGCCCTTTTCCCACAAGGCCCTTTCCATTTTCGCCCAAACGCCATTTTTCTGATATCTGGGCCCCAAACTAGTGAAAAGTTCTCTAATAAGTCAATTCCTCAATTTATGGACCTTATTTTGAGGGTTATTATGGCTTGCACAAATCACAGGTGAGGAGGACATATTGGTTACACACTGTTTCCTTTATCAATTTGGATCACGAGGGGGGGATTTTTGATGATATCCGCGGTCTCAAAGATGACATTGAAGTATGCCCAGTACATCAATGGGGGTGCTGATAACTGGGCAAAATGACATAGGGCGAAGTGGTGGAGGGGTGAAATGATAAAGGGGCGAATCGCCAAAGGGTGAATTAGCAAAAGAACGAAACGGTAAAAGGGCGAAAAGATAATGGGGCGAGGTGGCAATGGAGCAAAATGAAAAAGAGCAAAATGGGTAGGGGACAAGACGGCAAAGGGCGGAATGGGCAGAAAAGTTTGGCGAAATGGGAATGGGCGAAATGGAATGGGGCGAACTGGGAATACACCCCAAGGGAGATCACTGCATTTTGGAAATGCCAAATTACTTTCTTTCTTTAAGAGTTACTACTCCTAGAAACATCCTGGACAAATTTAAAACGGCATTAACACGGCGGGGAATCACGTGACACAACAACAACAACAATGACCGTTATTTGAAAAAATTCCCCGACTTCAGGTAAGAAAATCTTCAATAATTCCGTTAATACATGACCGATTGGAATTTGGTTTAAAGCAGAGAAGGCGGAAGGACTCCAGGGATTCGCTTGATGTGTTAGATTTTTTAAACAACACCTGATAAAAAAGTTATTGACGAGCAAACAAATTTTTTACCCTGGATAATTTGTTTGCTCGTCAATAACTTTTTTATCAGGTGTTGTTTAAAAAATCTAACACATCAAGCGAATCCCTGGAGTCCTTCCGCCTTCTCTGCTTCAAACCAAATTCCAATCGGTCACATATTAACGGAATTATTGAAGATTTTCTTACCTGAAGTCGGGGAATTTTTTCAAATAACGGTCATTGTTGTTGTTGTTGTGTCACGTGATTCCCCGCCGTGATTAATTTACCTGTAAACTGCAATACAAAATTAATTAAAATTTTGTCGCTTGGTAAAGGTTTAAAAATAGATCATGCACAATACAACACGCCCATGAAGCGTGAAGTCATCAGGTTATGAAACAGAAAGTTGACCTGCTAGTGAATTGTGTTTCCGGAGAATATGAATAATAATATGTGTAGAAAATGGCTCTACATAGACTAATGGCCTACAACACGTGAAAATGGGCATAGGACAATTGCGTAAAGTGTCGTTACGGATCAGCCTGCGCAGTCCGCGCAGGCTGATCCGAAACCACACTTTTCGTTTTTATGTAATTTTCTGTTTTGCGCATGTCTACTGACGGACAAAATCTAATGTAATCGTAAAGTGCCGTCTCGGATTAGCCTGCGCGGACTGCGCAGGCTAATCCGAGACGACACTTTACGCAAATTTCATATACCCCCTTTCGCGTATTTCAGGCAAATTGTGAGATCATTTGAGTATATGTGCATTGTCGTAATTCCATCATTATGAAAGAGTTTTGATATTTAGCCGTGTAGCAAAGGGTTAGATATCGAATTTCACAATCACAATGAGTAGAATCCAGTTACACAACATTCAAGTCATACTGACGAGTTCTATGGTTTTTAACCCTTTACCAAACGACAAAATTTTAGAATTGTCAAAATTGAAAGCATTTGAAGACAAATAAAATGAAACCGTGACTCAAAAATTGAAATTTTGATTTTAGAAGAGTAGAAAACATTGTGGGAAAAGGAGAAAATGCTGGTAATCAGCACTTTCTCCCTTTTCCCCACAATGTTTTCAGAATGCTTCTTCCTCTGGGTCGTAAAAACCAGGATTTATTTGGTAAAGGGTTACAACTTGAATAAGACAAACAAACGGTAGATCCAACATCAGACAGCGCGCTTTTTCTTGACTTTGAATCGAATCCGCCCGGCTGGGTAGCACAGTGATTGGAGTACCTGACTTGTGATAATGGTGGTTGCGGGTTCGATAACCGGTTGAGGCAAATTTCCGTCTCGGTGATTTTTCGTTTCTTATCTTTGATGCATGTGGGAAAAGTTGCCAGTGACTGATAAAGAAAGTTGTGTCAGCACTGGTTTAAGAAGGCCATGAAACACATGCGTGGATGCACTGACCACCCCTAGATGACCGAAGCTGTTAAAAATAAAGACGTTTAAAATGGAATACAAACAAATACAAAATGTCTATTCAGCGTTGTAAATATCAACGCACTAAGTAGATCTAGATCTGATTCATTTATTGATCGATTCGTGGAATTCTACGAACTGTCCAGATGACGTTTTCGGGAAATCTATAAATAGATATGAGGTTTTCCGGGGAATTTTACATCCTGCAGTTTTACACTTTCATTTGGTTTGTTGAACAATCCATGGAAAAGTGAATGCTAAATTATGCAGTAATTAAATATTTGGTGATAAACTAAAGAGGAGCGAATCTCATGCTTGAACTGTAAATTTGTATTAGATTAGAAGAGCAGTACTATTTTTAAGTCATTTTTGAAATATGAATTCTTAAAAAACTACATCTATAGACCTACATCTACGCGGAGAGAATCTGTAACGATATGGTCTAGCTTTTGGACTAGATTATCGAAATTGGGAATTGATTCCCTCTTTAGTGGGTGTGCACTTTAGACAAGTCTTGTCTGTTTGTGATTTTGTTGGCTTCTGAGAAAGGGCCTCTCTTCGTTGTGGAAATATGCCTGAGTCAACTCTTTCAAAAATCAGGTAAGTGTTATTTGCATTGTCAACACAAACACACGAAACGAATTCGCATCTAACGATTTACGTTACGTCTTAGTTGGGCTTCTTAGGGCGACTCTTTAGGGCTCTTTCGGACAGTGTAGATCAAGATCAGACTGCACAGAACGTGCAGTCTGATCTTTGATCTACATTGTCCAATATGTTATTTCTTTAACTCTTTACCAATCGATAGAATTTTAGACTGGTTCAATTTTATTACTGCATTTGCAGACGACAAAATAAAAGTGACTTAAAATTTGAAATTTCTTTTGGGAAGCGAAGAAAACATTGTGGGGAAAGGAGAAAATGCTGGTTACCAGCATTTTCTCCTTTTCCCACAATATTTTCAAAAGGCTTCCTTAGTTCTCAGGGTCGTTAAAATCCGGATTGTGTGGTAATTGATTGCTTAAGGTGAGATCAAATTCGAAATCGCAATATTGGGTTTTTCGTTTACGATTTGGAGGGAATTTTTTGTAACTTCTTTTTTTCGCAGTAACGTTACTAGATCTATACGGGCTGAATAATACTCTACACATAACGACTGATGTCTCCTTTTATTACAATGTTTTCGAAATATGTAAAATGTGCATGACCAGAAGAGTCAGATGCATTGAGGTAGAGGTTAATGTAAAGGTTCGAGGAGACTCGGTTGTAAACTGTCAGACTGTACACGTGATCTAGTCTTGTTGAAAAACAGGACATACATGTATGTTGATCTACACGTGTGTATGTAAGTTGTCGCTGATATGATTGAAACAATGTTGCAAGCGTTGACTGTACATTTCCGTTCAATGAATCAATCAGTGAATCAATCAATGAATTAATCAATCAGTGAATCAATCAATCGATCCATCTATCTATCTATCTATCTATCTATCTATCTATCCATTCACCCATCAATCAATCAATCAATCAATCAAATTAAATTAAATCGATCAATAAATCAATCGACCGATCAATTAATCAGTCAACCGGTCAACCGATTAATCAATCACTCAACCGATCAATCAATCAACGCTGCACAGTGCTTAAGGTTTAATTGCAGCTTTTGTAGATCAGGATCAGACTGCCTTTAGAGGATAGCCCATACTAGAATCAAAATGTGCAGTCTGAACTTTGAACTACTTTCTTGTTATCTTGTGAAAATTTACGGCCACAACGAATTTACGGCTTAAACACCCAAACTATTAGACTGCGTAAATATGTAAACTGTTACCATGAAATTTGTGTAAAAATGTAGCAAGCAGCTAGGAACAAGATTCAACTAAACCTTCTCTATGCAGTGTACGAGGTATTCTGATAAACAACAAATCTGTCTACACGAATGTACTAAAACCCATTACCACACAATGCGGAGTTCTTGTGACCCTAAGGAAAGCATGTTTTGAAAACATTGCGGGAAAAGGAGAAAATGCTGGTTACCAGCATTTTCTCCTTTTTCCACAATGTTTTCAAAAATTGTGATTCTCTAGTAAGTTAAATGTCGGGGTTGTGTGGTAAAGCGATAAGCCAAAAAACACGTTTATCTGTTTGAAGAGGGCCAAGCTTTCTGTCTTCAATATTGTTTTTTTCCTGCGCAAAATTTTCGGGGAATCCCCCGCCTATGGTATTTTTAAGTCTACTTTCGGTTTCGGTGCATTTACTATCCATGTAAAAGATACATAATATGTAATGCGTGCTCCAGATAAGAGAGAGTGATGGCATTCTAAAGTTGCTATTTCTCTTCCAAACCCTATGTTGTGGGTACTCATTAGAATCGTCTCGATGAGACGATTCTAATGAGTACCCACAACATAGGGTTTAGTGGAGAATAACTAATATTTTCAATAATGAAATCAAAAGGACTCCCTCTATCAGGAGCTCTGTACTGGTTTACAGTTTTTTTTTAAATACCTCCCCCCCCACACACACAAAAAGGTGGAGGGGGTATACTGGAATCGCCATGGCTGTCCGTCCGTTCGTCCGTCCGTCCGTTCGTCCGTCTGTCCGTCCTGACGAGCCCGACATTGTGGGGTTCGTTCGTCCGTCCGTCCGTCTGTCTGTAGACTCAATTTTGTCCGGAGTGTTTTCCTACAGTTTTTCAAGTACTGCACTGAAATTTACACATAATGTTTGGGTACATATGAAGTTGTGCATGTGCAATTTTCACGACCTTGCTGCCATTGGTTGGAGAATTATCTCCCCTTGAACTTTTTGCCATTTGCAAATTTTAACTTTGGACTTTTGTCAGGACCATATGTTCCAAAGTATTGAAGCTAGGTACTTCAAACTTTACACACAGTTAGATCACATTAAGGACAAGTGCATTTTACAAGAACCATAACCTTATTCCAACTATTTTTTGGGTTATTGCCCTTTGAAAATTTTAACTTTTGATTTTTGTCCGGGGCATAACTTCCAAAGTATTGAAGCTAGTAACTTCAAATTTCACATACAGCTAGATCACATTGAGGAGAAGTGCTTTATTTGATAAAGGGTTAAAACTTGGATAAAAAAAAATACAAACGGTAGATCTAAGATCAGACTTTGCATACGCTATTTCTTGACTTTGAATCGAACCCGCCCAGCTGGGTAGCTCATTGGTTGGAGTACCTGACTTGTGATATGGCTTGCAACACACTAAAAGGTACATTCGGACATTTGCGTAAAGTGTCGTCTCGGATCAGCCTGCGCAGTCCGCGCAGGCTAATCCGAGACAGCACTTTACGACTACATTAGATTTTGTGCTACAGTAGACATGCGCAAAACAGAAAATGACATAAAAACGGAAAGTGTCGTCTTGGATTAGCCTGCTCGGAGTGTGCAGGTTGATCCGGGACGACACTTTACGCAGTCGTCCGAATGACCCTTTTGGCGTGTTGCAAGCCATATGGTGGTTGTGGGTTCGATAACCTGTTAAGGCAAATTTCCGTCTCGGCGATTTTTCGTCTCTTACCTCTAATGCATGTGGGAAAAGTTATCAATGACTGATAAAGAAAGTTGTGTCAGTTCTGGTATAAGAAGGCCATGAAACACATGCGTGGATGCACTGACCGCCGTGATATGACCGAAGCTGTTAAACAAGAGGGCAAAGATGGCCCTGGGTCGCTCAGCTGAATTGTTTAGAGGACCATAGCCAATCTTTCCAAAATCTGATAAGCAATTTCATAGAAAAAGAACTCTTAACGATTTCTTTCTGTATGGTGTAAGTAGCCTCCATTCACAGTGTTATGTTTCTAGACAAATTAGCATTTTGTGAACAATTTTTGAAAAGGGTTACCAAAGGAACATTTCTGTGAAATCATTTCAAAATCTCATCAGCGGTTTCAGAGAAGAAAATCTTTTAAGAATTTCTTCATTTCCGTCTAGAAATATTAAGCTGAGCTCATTAAACACCTATGACAAGTCACTTGGGCATCAATCCTAAATCTTACAGATCAGAAATATTAAGCTTAGCTCAAAAAAAAAAAGAAATCTTTGTCAAGTCATTCAGGTATCAATAAAACCTCTCACAAAAATTTTAATAATTCAGAAAAAAAAAAAATAATGTAAAATGAAAGAATGATATGACAATAATACTAAAGAAAGAAATCTTTAACCCGAAGATAAAGTTTAGCTCTTCTCCTAGTTCTTGCTGCTGATTTTTTTTCTCGTTACGCTTGGCTCGAATGTTAAGACTAAGAATGTTCTTAAGAATTGTTGGTGAGAATACGGACCTTGGTGTTTTATGTCAGTGCAATGGTGTCTTAATTAGGCCATCCGAAATCAAATCCGGGACTCTGCGATCCAAAGCCGGGAACATTAATAGCTTGGCCACCAAGTCGCCTCAATAACGAAAGATCCACCTTTCTGCTATTCTGAGGCGGGGAATATTATTATATAGTTGTACGGTCAGGTGGAAGGGGACTTGGAAACTTGTTCACGGCTGTGGTTAATCAATTCGCCACCACGCCTTCGGCTCGGGGCGACATGATTAACCACAGCCGTGAACAAGTTTCCAAGTCCCTTGCCACCTGACCGTACAACGAGTTTATTATAATGCAAAGTTTTGCCCTTTCAAAGCCCGTTAAGCGAAATTTTCCTGTTTTATAATTTTCATTTTAGTATGCTTACGAAAAAGAAATTCCCTTCTGTGTGCCCCAATTCAATGAAAACTGACGTCACTAAAAAGTGACGTCACTAAAACGTGCAGTATGGTGCATAAATGTGCAGTCTGGTGATCGATCGACATCGCCATTTTGGATGTTGAGTTGCACGTGTAGTGATGTTTACGGGGCACTCAAGAGGGAAACGTGTCTTTGCCAGGGAACATGATATATGTTTCCGGCATGTTAACCAATCAGATCACGAGAAATTTCTTTGCAATATAATAATATTAGTTGTAGGATCAGGTAGTAGGGGACTTGGAAACTTGATCACGGCTGTGGTGAATCATGACCGTACAGCGAATTTATGAAACTGCAAAGATTTGCCCTTTCAAAGCGCGTTACGTGAAATTTTCCTGTTTGATAATATCACGAATCGAGTATGCTGACGAAATAGAAATTCCCCTCTGAGTGCCCCAATTCAGTGTAAACTGACGTCACTGGAAACTGACGTCACTAAAACGTGCAGTTTGGTGCAAGAATATGCAGTCTGGTGATAGATCAACGCCGCCATTTTGGATGTGTTGCACGTGTGGTGATGTTTACGGGGCACTCAAAAGGGAAACTGGCTTTACATGGTTTTTGCCAGGAAACATGATAATTATTATGTTCCCGACATGTTGACCAATCAGATCACGAGAAATTTCTTTGCAGTATAATAAGATTAGTTGTACGTTCAGTCGGCAAGGGACTTGGAAACTTGTTCACAGATGTGGTGCATCATGTTGCCCAGAGCCGATGGCAAGGTAGCAACATGATTCACCACAGCCTTGAACCTGCCACCTGACCGTACAACGAATTTATTACAGTGCAAAGTTTTACCATTTAAACGTTGTTAAGCAAATTTTACCTGTTTTTATTGTTGTTTTTTAGATCGAATACGATGACGAAGTAGAATTTCCCTTCTGTGTACCCCAATTAAACTGACGTCTCTGGGAACTGTCGTCACTGAAACCTTTGTAAAACGTGCTAAAAAATGCAGTTTGGCGCATAATCTTAATGTTAATCTTGATCGACGCCGCCAGTTTGGATGTTGTGTTGCTAGTTTATTCATGTATACGGGGCTCCCGAAAGGAAAACCGTTTTACTTTGGTTTTGCCTGTGTACAAGATATCTGTTCGGGGCATATTATCCAATCAGATCACGAGAAATTTCTTTGTAGTATAATAAAGCTGTGTTTCAGACTGTTTCTTGTTTTGTAGGCTAAGGGTAAACGTATGTGAATAATTTTCTTTGTCCTTATTCCAGAATGAAATTAAAAGAAATTTACTTAACTGTGGAGACGAAGATCGGCTCGGCGTTTGCCGTGTACGGCGCATTCGCATCACGGCATGCCTGGAAGATTCTAATCATAACCGTCTTGGTCAATGGTCTGCTTGGGATCGGGATGATTCGGCTTCAGTCGGACATTGACGCACAGAATGTGTACTTTCCTCAAGGTTTGTGTTTTTGTGTCTTTGGTGTTAGAGCTAGCCGTGCTTTTTCCGAAGCACGATGGCTTAGTCGGTAACACACCGGATGTGCCGGGTTTGCTGGACCAATGAATTAGTACATTGCTTTAAAAATAGTTTTAAATCTTAATTAACTTCATCATGCTATTTTCGGGAATATTGACCTTTGAGGATGGATGGATGGAAAGATGGAAGGAGCAACCAAAAAATCCTGTGTAAATCCTAATCCGGTGTAATGCAGAGAAATGACCCCCATTACAAAATGACCCATGGGTCATTTTTCTACGACAAGAAATGACCCGCGGGTCATTTCTCGACGTAGAATAATGATCCGGGTCATTTTTCTACGTCGAAAAATGACCCATGGGTCATTCCTCTACGTCGAGAAATGACCAGGGGGTCATTTTGTAATGGGGGTCATTTTTCTGCATTACACCGGCTTTCCATAAGTTCATATTCATTTAGCAGTGTTTTTTTTTACTTATACCTTTAGTACCAGAGATCTCTTACGAAAAGCAGCCTGCACTCAGTTGATGGTTTATCGTTTTCCTGCCTCATAGCAAAGTATACATCGTCGGTGTGCTTCCAAAACCTCGTAACTACAGCTTATAACAAGCTGTAGTTACGAGGTTTTGGAAGCACACCGACGACATGAGCTATACAACACTTAACAAAGAGAAAGAACTATAACGTCCATTTAGTTTGACAATTGACAGAATATTCAAGTGAAATGGTCATTGAACATGCACAATATTTACAAGTAGCAAAGAGTTTCAACCCGGACTGCGCAGGCTGACATTGGTCGATACTTTTTGCAGATGCATTAAGGTAAGACCTGTGTAATGCACTTCCGGTGAAAACTCTAAATGCTTGATAAATAAGGATGAATAAGGATTTATGCAGAAATAATATTTTTCCACATTTCTAACGGATCAGAAATTCCGTTTATGTCTATCTTGCAATTATTTTTGATACTTTTGTTTGTTTTCTGAAAAGGGAGGTAATTATTATCTCCTTTTGAATTCAGAATATGGTGGTTTTAGATTTATAAATGATAATTCAAAGAAGGAAAAAATAAAAAAAATGAAAAGGTGAAAGTAGTTCAATAATACTCATTTTTAATTATAGCTAATTTTGCAGGATGATATTTTAGTGGAAATAGCTGTTTTTCATTACACAGGTCTTACCTTAAATCCTCTTTTCACAGAGCTTGGTTCATATACTCTGTTGCTTATGGGAATGATTCAGGTCAAAGCCTAAATAAGTATTGAATTGTAAGTTTTGTCCATTTATTTTAGGCTCACAGGCTCGCAAGGACCAGAAAAGAGTCCAGGCGCTCTTTCCGGATCTGAACGGTTCGAACTTTCAAGGTCGCCAGATGTCGGACCAGGGTTATTGGGCCGCAATCATCATTCGGTCCTACACGGGCAATCTTCTGGACAGAACAACACTAGAAGAGTTGTCTAACCTGAATGACGCAATTCAAGCAATTACTGCTACAGACGATGGGGGCAATACCATTGCAGTAGGTTAATCTGTCTACCTGCCCGCTTTCGATCTTTATGAGTCTTACAGCATGCAACTTTTGAAATTATTGTTGGTAAAAGGAGAAATGGCTTGAAATGAGCAATACTATTTGTAACAGTATTTTCATTTTTATTCGAATATTGAACTTAATGTTTATTGTTGATTGAGCGAGTATGTGCTTCGAAGTAGCTAAATGGAAGTACTAAACACGCTATAATGTACGTTCAATGGAAAGGGAAGTTCGATTCATCTGCAAAAAACATACCCACCAAAAGTCGGCCTTTGCAGTCCCATATGGAGACTTCCTGTGGTATTGTTAGTGCTCTGCATGCCATAGGATCATTCTACCTCATGATGGAGTCGGTTGTCAGACAAAATGGATTTTTATTGATCCATAATTGTGTGATGACCTTCTGTGTATAAAGCTTCAGAGAGTTACATTAACCCATTACCACACAATCCCTACTTTTGACGCCCCTTAGAAAGAAGCCTTTTGAAAACACTATGGAAAAAGGAGAAAATGCTGGTAACCAGCATTTTCTCCTTTTCCCACAGTGTTTTCTACCCCTCCCAGAACAAATTTCTATTTTTCAATTCACCTCTATTTTGTCGTCTGCAAATGCTTTCAATTCGGACCAGTCTAAAATTTTCTCGTGTGGGAGAGTTAAACCTCCTTTTACCTGTGGGTAGCATTTTAGTTATTTATGTAGAGCACCGAGATAAACTGTAATTTAGAGCTTTCTCTCTCTTTTTCATGAACATGCTGTGTTAGTGGGCAGGATTTTTTTAACCCTTTACCACACAGTCCCGACTTTTGACAACCTTGAGATAGAAGCCTTTTGAAAACATTGTGGGAAAAGGAGAAAATGCTGGTAACCAGCATTTTCTCCTTTTCCCACAATGTTTGTATCCTGCTGGAAACAAATTTAGATTTGAGTCACGTTTATTTTGTAGTCTGCAAGTGCTTTCATTTTGGACCAGTCAAGAATTTTGTCGGTTGGTAAAGGAATTATTTTTTACCAATATTTGATATATAATTCTCTAGTCTCACTGAGAATTGGCAGAACCTGTCGATGAGTTTGACAAATTGTGAGTTTTGCCATTATGTCTCTTTATTAGAACTTGACTTTTGGTTTTGAAAGCTGAAAAACAGATGCAGGAAAAAAAAAAAAGAATTGATTTTAGATCAGTCAAGAATTTTATCGTTTGGTAAAGGGATTAATTTTTACCAAAAGTTGACACAAAATTCTCTTGCCTCATTAAGAATTGGCAGAACCTGTCGATGCGTTTAATAAATTGTGAGTTTTGCCACTATGTCTTTTTATTAAAACTTGCATTTGGTTTTGAAACCTGAAAAACAGATGGCAGAAAAAAAAGAAACCTTAATCCCTCTGTCAGACTAACTGCGAAGTAGGAGAAGATGATGGTATCAGCATTGTCTCTCTTTCCCACAATGTCTTGTAACTATGGCAGTATGATTTTTTCTCTTCAGTTCACAGATATTTGTGCAAGATGCCAAGGACAATGCAAGGTGGAGGGTGACCTATTCTGGTCAACAGATTTTTTAAACGCCGTGGACGCTGGTGCTGTTAGCTACCCATTTTTCAGGAGCTCGACTGGAACTGTAAATTATGCTAATGACCTTGGAGGTAAAATAATTTTATCATCAATTTATTGTTATAAGTGGTAGTAATGATAGTCGTAGTAGTAGTGGTAGTCGTGGTGGAGGAAGTTGTAGTAGTAGTGATAGTCGTAGAAGTCGTGATAGTAGTGATAATCGTAGTAGTGGAAGCCGTAGTAGTGATAGTCGTAGAAGTGAAAGTTGTAATATAGTAGTGATAGTCGTACTAGTGGAAGTCGTGGTAGTAGTGGAAGTCGTAGTAGTAATAGTCGTAGTTGTGGAGGTCTTAGTAGTTATAGTCGTAGAAGTGGAAGTCGTAGTAGTAGTGATAGTCGTAGAATAGGAAATCGTAGTAGTGAAAGTTGTAGTAGTGGTAGTCGTAGTAGGAGTGATAGTCGTAGTAGTGGAAGGTTCAAGCCGTAGTAGTGGTGATAGTCGTGGAAGTCGTAGTAGTGGTGATAGTCGTACTAGTGGAAGTCGTGGTAGTAGTGATAGTCATAGTAGTGGAAGTCGTAGAAGTAGAAGTACAAGAAGCTGTAGTTGTAGAAGTGAAGTAGGATGACCTTATTCAAAACTTTTAGCAATTTTCTGCTTGCCAGAGGGCAATTTTTCATCAGTATTCAGACAGTTGTCAGTCAAAGGGATTTTGATGAAATCTTCCAACTTGTGTTCTCCTTTTTCAGTGGAGCTATACGGAAGTCATACGATTTTAAGAAGAACGGTAAATTGTATGACTACTGTATAATAACTTTACCTAGAAAAAAAGTACACACGTCACACTGTTACATCGGAATCTTTCTAATACATTTGACAATTAATGGTTACCAGCATTTTCTCCTTTTCCCACAATGTTTTTTAAAGGCCTCTTTCTCAGGGTCGTTATAAGTAGGGATTGTGTGGTAATGGGTTAAAACCCCTCCTGCGCTGAAAGTGTAAACAGGCTGACCGTTTAACTTGTATTCATGCCTACAGGTACAGTTCAACAAAATGGGACACACTTACAAGGGATGGAGTTTGTCATAATTGAGTACAGGTTTAGAACAGATGGAGACTACAAGGACAAAGCACAAACTTGGGTAAGTAAACATTCTTTTGTTCTCATATCTCTGACTATAGTCGAGTTGTTGTTCTCCTATATATCTCTGACTACAGTCGAGCCTGGTAAATCAGCCGGTCACGTAAATGACTTGAAACCAACCAGACCACGTCGAATGCTTTCTTCTGCTTTTCCCAGTTTAGAAACAAAAGCCTTACCCACAAACTACCCTGACACTAAAGCCAAGCAGAAATTGCGTTGATTTTAAATTTAGAAAGTTGCAGAGAAAGTTGGTGTGTATAGGACAAGTCTACCACAAATCATCCAGAATGTTTTGGAAATGCGGGAGTAGAACTATGATGGACTCTTGAAATATCATGCCCAAGGACGGTCCAAAATGGTTTGTGGTGAGAGTGAATAAATCCTGTCGCAATGACTATCATCAAAATTTACAGTTGTTTCTATTTCGTATGCCCAAAACACTTTATCGGGCCAGTCGTTAGAAGCAGTTTTTAAATTGAATAAAAAGAATATTTACACAGATTTACAAACATAACTGTTAGATACAAGCTAGAACTTTTTGATTAGCTAGGTTTACCAATACTTACATGTAACTATGGAGGCGAAGTTTTATGTTAAAATATATCTATTGTTAGCGAAACAGCGGATTTATGATCAGCCGTCCGTCGTCCAGCGTTCGTCGTCCGTCAACAATTTCTTTAAACATCCTCTTCTCCTAAACCACTGGGCCAATCTTGATTAAACTTATCAGGGATGTTCCTTGGGTGAAGCTCTACCAAAACTGTTCAATAAATTGAATTCAACCCACAACTCTGGTTGCCATGGCAAAAAAAGGAAAAAAGTACAAAATCTTTGAAAATCTTCCTCTCTAAAACTAGAAGGCGTAGAGCTTTGCTATTTGGAATATTGCATCTCCTAGTGGACCTCTACCAAGTTTGTTCAAGTGATACCCAGGGGTCAAAGCTGGCCACAACCCGGGGGTCACAAGTTTTAGCATAGGAACAAAGAAGGAAACATTTAAAAATCATCTCCTCTACAACTTGAAGGCGTAGAGCGTTGATATTTGGTATATAGCATATCCTAGTGTATCTCTACAAATTTATTAAAGTGATATCCCTGGGTTCAAAACTGGCCCCGCCACGGGGGTCACAAGTTTGAGCATAGGAACAGAGAAGGAAAATTTTAAAAATTTTCTCTGAAACTAGAAAGCGTAGAGCTTTGATATTTGGTCTGTGGCATCTCCTAATGGACATCTACGTAGTTTGTTCAAAAGATACCCCTGGGGTCCAAACTGCCTCCTCTCTGGGGGGGTCACATGTTTGAGCATAGGAACAAAGAAGGAAAACTTTTAAAGTCTTCTTACCTGAAACTACACGGCAGAGAGCTTTGATATTTGGTGTGTTGCATCTCCTAGTGGACCTCTACCAAGTTGATCAAATTATGCCCCTGGGGTCAAAACTGGCTACAACCTGGGGGACACAAGTTTGAGCATAGGAACAAAGAAGTAAAACTTAAAAAGTCTTCTCCTCTGAAAATTGAAGGCCTAGAGTTTTGATACTTGGTATGTAGCATCTCCCAGTGGACCTTTACCAGGTTTGTTCACATGATGCCCCTGGGGCCAAAACTGGCCTCTCCTTGGGAATTACAAGTTCAAACGTTGGAACAAAGAATGAAAACTTTAATATTCTACTTGTTAAAAACTAAAAGGCATAGAGCTTTGATTTTTGGTATGTAACATCTCCTAGTGGACCTGTACCAAGTTTTTTCATATGATGCCCTTCGGGTCAAAACTAGTCCATCCCCGGGGGCCATAAATTCGAACAACGGAACAAAGGACAACTTTGATATTTGGTATGTAGCATCTTCTAGTGGACCTCTACCAAATTTGTTCATGATAATTATGATGCCCTGGGGTCAAAACTGATCCAGCCCCGGGGTTCACAAATTTAAAACATAGGAACAAAGAAAGAAAATTTCAAAATTCTTCTTCTCTAAAACTAGACGGCATAGAGCTTTGATATTTGGCATGTAGAAATTCCTAGTAGGCCTCTACCAAGTTTGTTCATATTATGCCCTTGGGGTCAAAACTGGTCCTGCCCCGGGTTCACAGTTTCGAACATAGCAACAATGAAGGAAAAATTCAATAATCTTCTTCTCTGAAACTTGAAGATGCAGAGCTTTGATATTTGGTATGCAGAATTTTCTAGTAGACCTCTATCAAGTTTGGTCATATGATGTCCCTGGCGTCAAAACTGGTCCTGCCCCGGAGGTCACAGGTTGAAACATAGGAAAAAAGAAGGAAAACTTTTTTCTCTGAAACGGAAAGGTGTAGAGCTTTGATACTTGGTATGTAGCATCTCCGAGTAGACCTTTACCAAGTTCGTTCCAAGGATCCTGCTTTGGTCAAAACTGGCCCAGCCCCGGGGATTGCAAGTTCGAACATAGAAACAAAGAATTTTCCCATAAATGAAGGATTAAAGAAAGGCTGGAGGGAACATCAATTTACATTTGAAAAGTAACATTTATCAGTAGCAAAAGAATAGGTGAGCTCCTACCCCCTGTCAAAGTCAAGACATTGGAGGGTGAAGATGAGTTCCACTTCGTCATTCAATGTTTTTTTTTTTCAGAACTACCACAACAATTTACAATAAAATATTTTCTTGGAATATCCTAGTGTGCACCGTTTTTTAGAACTTATGAATACTTTGGTTCATTTTTGTTTTATACGAAACTTCTTGTTTCCAGTGCGACAGGTTTCTTGACGTAATTGCGGCCTATTCCGCCACGAATTTTGAAATCCGATACGCCCACTTCAACTCTCTCGACGAAGAACTCGACAAGAACGTGTCCGGGGACATTTCTCTCTTTGCCATTACTATGACTTTGATGTTGACCTACTCGTGTGTAGCTACTTTTTCTGCAAGGTAAATGTTAGATTACAGTTTTGTTTTCAGCCATGCCGAGAAACATACTTTGTTGAATGTACACGGTTCCTGAGTCCAAGATGATAACAAAAATAAGTAAAGGGGGGAGGGGGGGTCTAGCCATAGTTCAACATGTTATTCGAATGAAATAGGTAGTTGTATAGGTTTAAAGCTGCAACCATTAGAACGAAAAATAAATAAAATACTGCACTAACTCAAAAACAAGTTTTGTTTATGTTTCAAATGTTTTGCCCTTCATCTATGGAGATGCAAAACAAAATAAATTTAGAGACCAACAATATCGGCGATACTGTAACATAAAACAGCTTGGTAACCCATCAAAGCTATTACCAAATATTGCGCTTAGAACTGGTATAGGAAACACACTTTACCTGCCGCCCACCCCCAACTTTTTGTCAGTTGTTGTATAAGTTTATGACAATCTTTACAAGTAGAAATAGAAAAGACCAAAAACAACATGAGAAATTATTTCTTTTAGTTTTTCCAGCTTTTGGCCATTCGGCCTTTTCAGGGATGGAAAACAAAACATTAAAGACCACCGCTATTATCGGTATTGTATCGTAATACAGCTTTGTCACCCATCAAAGTCACAACCAAATTGAAGGCCTTTATAAATACTGGTATGGCAAACACGACTATTGCGACTATTCTGATCATAACACTACCATCGTGACAAATTCATCGGCATTACTGCTAAAGCTCGTATAACAGCAATGCTGTTTCTAGGTGCCTGTATAATCATGCTCTCCGTGATCTTACCATCCACTCGAATGAAAGAACACTGTTTGTAAGTACAGTTACCGTTTATTATTACTCCAGATCTGTTTTCAACTTCGATATTCGAACGTTTTAGGGAAACCTGAATACTAATTTCAGATTCACAGACCAAGTTGGTCAGAGAATGATGTTAGGATATGGAGGTATGGCAGCTTCTGGATTGGCCATTGTGGCCGGGTTTGGTTTGTGTGCTGCAATCGGCGTGGACTTTGTCAGTATCGTGGGCACTACACCCTTCCTTATTGTAGGTGAGTATAGCTACCCCACTCGTGGTACCTCCTTATCTAAGCTTGCTATATGTTTAAGGTTTTTATTATTTTGAGCCGTTTTAGCATTTTTTTTGCAGCCAGAGCGGCCATTGTATCTATCCATGCATTCTCATAGTATCTGACGACCTACCAATATATTAAAGATTGTACGTTCGAGTTCCTCTTGCGCCATTCCTAACGTGGTTTTTCGTTTTCCTGCCAGAAAATATTTATCGATTTCCTTTCAGATCTATTCTTTGTTGAAAACCATACTGAATCAACTTCTTCTTATAATAATTGGCATGCAACACGCGAAAAGGGGCATTCGGACATTTGCGTAAAGTGTCGTGTCGGGTCAGCCTGCGCAGTCCTCGCAGGCTAATCCGAGATGGCACTTTCCGTTTTTTATGTAATTTTCTGTTTTCTGCACGTCTACTGTAGCAAAAAAATCTAATGAAGTCGTAGAGTGCCGTCTCGGATTAGCCTGCGCGGACTGCGCAGGCTGATCCGCGACGACACTTTACGCAGATGTCCGAATGACCCTTTCAGTGTGTTGCAAGCCAATTAATTATAGACGTTTAAACAAATGTATGTAAAAATGTACTGGGAAATTGCAGGAATTGGCATTGACGATATGTTTATCTTACTATCTGGGCTTTCCGGAGCCCAAAACCAGCTGACCGTGGAGGGTAAAATCTCAGAGGCAATGCGGGCTTCGGGCGTGGGTATAACTATAACGTCCTTGACCGACCTGATAGCATTCATGGCTGGTGCTGGCTCCGACTTTATAGCTGTCAGAAACTTCTGTATATACACAGGTTTGTTAAAGTTCTCACTTTCATTTTTCTTTCTTTTTAATAATCTAATACTTTTTCGGTTTTTTTTGTTGTGTTTGACATACAAACCGACTCCCCTGGTCTCTAGTGCTGTGTGCTACCTACTGTTCTACCAGGCTCGGTGATCATTGCGATTAGCCAGACAAGCACATACAAGGAAGCTAACTGTCATACTCGACTTATATACATGAGAGCACTTTGAAGCATCTGGGTCCGTGTTCACAAACCATTCTTAAAGAACGTTCTTGGTCTTATTCTTCAGGATTTCCTGTCTGTGAAAGTAACAGAACTTCTGATCGGCTAAACCATTTGGTTTAGCCAATCAGAAGTTCTGTTACTTTCATAATGACAAAATTCTGGAGAATAAGACTAAGAATGTTCCTAAGAATGGCTGATGACTACGGACCCTGGTGTTGGAGTTGAAATGCCTGACTGATTTTATTGATATGTAGTTTTATTATATACCTAGCAGTGAAATCCTGGAATTTCCCAGTGTGATAAATTTTGATATCATCACTAGTGACGATATCAACTTTCAGTTTCACTTCCTGCCGTAATTTAGGAACTACTTTATTTTCATTAAGCACTTATAGATAGTTTTTGTTGTTTTTTAAACGAAAAATTAAAAATAATAATGTTGATAAGGTATATAATAAATAGAATAATCAACTGGTTATTTTTTATATGAAAAATATATCACTCGGATGCGTCGTAAGGCGTTAAAAAAACTTGTGCTGCGCACTCGTTTTTTTCAACGCCTAACAACGCATCCTCGTGAGATATTTTCATATCAAAAACAACCAATTGATTATCCTCTATTTATAAAGTCCATCCGTGATGTAGGCATTTTTGATAAGGACTGCAGGATGCAATGGATCAAACCATCAGAATACAATTTAGATTTATTAAAAAGGGTTGATTTTTTTTGCAGTATCATTTGAGTTATTTTTCCACGAAAACAAATTAGAAACTCTAAATATTTGTTTCAAAGATTATGTTCACCGATGCCAGTTTTGTAGAAAACCGGGCACATAGGAATACTGATAAATGTGTTGTAAAAATTTGAGTCAGATCAATTGACAGGAGACTGTCTTCATCAAAGATTATGATACTGGACATGATTATCTGCTATTTTTAGCTCTCAGATACTTTGCTTGTCAAAGTCAATATATATACATTACACATTTTATTCATTTATCTTTTATTACTCTCATTGTTTTAGGAATTTTTACCTCGTTTCGTATTATTATCTTTGATATTCTTCACTGACAGTATTCGAGTTTTGGAGGTTATTTGCAAAAGCTTGGATTTGTCATCCTGTTCTCCCATCTCTACCTTTTTTATGTTAATTTATTTGTGATGCCGGTAATAATAGATACGGCAAAGTTAAATGAGGCTGTCATGTAGCCATTTAAAACCCAAATGTTTCCATTTGAAAGCCGCTTTTAAAGAAAAATGTCTCTCAATCAGACTGTGTAGATTAAAAACATCAGGATTTGTATTCAGCAATCATTCTTAAGAACATTCTTTGTCTTGTTCTTCAAGATTTTCTAAAGGTGAAAGTAACAGAACTTCTGACTGGCTAAACCAAAAGGTCGGTTCATTTAATACTCTAAGTGAATTTACCCATTACATAGACGAGTGTATTGCTCTATTTCATTTCAGGGGTCACTGTAGTTTTCTGTTACATCAACAACGTGACTTTATTCTGTGCCTGCATGACGATACACGAACGCCGAGTCGAACAGAACCGCCATTACTTTACGTGTCGCAAGATCAAAACAAAGGAGGAACTTCGACACGAGGGAAAATCTAATAGCTACGTCATCTGCTGTGGGGGAAGACCTCCTACGTCAAGGGAGGAATCTGAAAGCTATTTGGACAAATTTCCAAGATGGATCATTCCAAAAATAGTTCTTAAGCTTCCGTTTAAAATTATGATCTTGTTTCTGTTTGCCGGATACCTCGCAGCCGCCATTAATGGTTGCATAAACTTGCGACAAGGATTGAAATTTACCGAACTGGTTTCTGAAAATTCCTATTTCTACAGCTATTCTTCATACCAGGAGGACTACTTTACTCGTCGAATTCCGGTAATGTTCGTGATCGATAGAACATACGAATACTCATCAGCGAACACACAGGCCGCCATAGAAGATTTCGTGTCCTACGTACAAGCAGATTCTTATTTCGACGATAACTATGAAGTAAATTGGTTAACAGTCTATAAACGTAGTGTCGACTACGACGCGTCAAGTGAAGCTAATTTCATTGCAGGGTTACAGACGTTTTTGAACCGAACAGAGTATTCCATGTTTAAAAATGACGTCATAATCGACTCGACTAATAACGTCATTACCGCGTCCAGGTTTTACCTTCTTTCGGTTAACCTTGAAGACAGTCAGGAGGAAGGAAAACTGATGTTAGAATCACGTGATCTTGCCGATGATGCATCGTTTAATTGTTTTGCCTATCACTTTGCGTATATTGCCTTCGAACAGTATGTTGCAATCTTAGGCCAAACTCTACAATCAGTTGGTATTGCTCTTGCCGCAGTATTTGTTGTCACTTGTATATTCATGCCGCATCCGTTGCTCGTATTGCTGTGCACCATTGCCGTCACAATGATCATGGTTGGTGTGTTCGGGTTCTTGATCTACATCGACGTGGCCCTGAGTTCGATCACCATGATCCATCTCATTATGAGTATTGGCTTCTCCATCGACTTCACAGCTCACGTGTGCCATGGATTTATGATTTCTAACGGAAAGACCAGCGATATCCGCGTGAAGCAAGCCATTGACAAGACGGGGGCTCCTATTTTCCAGGGCGCTGTTTCTTCCATACTGGGCGTAGTCATTCTCTTTGGTGCCAGGTCATACATTTTCAGAACATTCGCAGCTGTCATGTGCTTCGTCTTGCTGTTCGGTATTGCTCATGCGCTCTTACTGCTTCCGGTTATTCTGTCTTGGATAGGTCCAGATCGATTTGACTCAGAAGATGAAAACCAGCAAACCCGCAATACAATACCGATGGAAAACTGCGACCAAAATGGAGATGTTGATCATATGACAGAAAGCACTAAACTTACAACAGAGGAATGGTCGCCCTCAAGTCATACTGGAAGTCGAGTTTGAATCAATAGAGGGTGTTTTCAAATTGGAACTATCGGTGGAAAATGGTGCAGTACACCTAGTTCATCTTCGCAAGCCAAGGTTACGATCACTACGTGGATCTTACATTGGCTGATTGAGCCCGATTTCGTGATTCCTGCGATGCGCCCTCTATTGGATGCTGGTTAATACTCCCCTTTACATAATATTTCTAAAAAGCCAATGAAATATCGTTTTACAAACCGCTTACGAATACACATGAAGCGATAAGCAGACATCCACGTGGGTTTCCATGTTGACCTTCAATTCGAAAGGTATCAACCTTATTCTATTTTTATCGAAGATGAAAAGCTACGAGCGATTTCATTCGTTGCAGTTAGAGCTGGCTGCATCCAATGAAAAAGCGTATCGGTGGAATGTAAAAATCAAGCTCAATCCGCCAAGGGTAGAGTAGCGTAGTGAATCGTCAGCCTTGGCTTGCGAAGATGCACTTAGTTTGGAACACATAATGATT
Organism: Tridacna crocea; assembly: GCA_943736015.1. Taxonomy (NCBI): domain Eukaryota; kingdom Metazoa; phylum Mollusca; class Bivalvia; order Cardiida; family Cardiidae; genus Tridacna; species Tridacna crocea. Next base: position 16,786,967 of record OX031068.1, on the reverse strand, counting down.
TGCTATAGACCGCCACTTGATGTACTATTAGAGAGCATCAAGATCAGACTGCGGACAATCTCGAGTCTAGTCATGAGTATACAGCAGCTAAGACTGTGGGACTTTCCGGTAAAAATTACAGATTGCAGAAATCGCAATACATGTACATATATATCGATATTTACTATTCCTTGAATATTGTCAGTGTATTTATTTTACAGTTTTACCCTTTCCCAACCGAGGAAATTAGACTCTTAAGAATTGAAAGACTCTGTCTATATCGAATTCAGAAATGGAACAAATGAACAGAAATTATATTACAGGACAGAAAGCATTGTGGAAAAAAGAAGAAAGTGCAGGTTATGATGCCTGTATTTCTTCTTTTTCCCACATTGTTGTTAAAAGGCTTCTGTGTTAATGGCGTTAAAATGCGGGATTATTTGGCTTGCGATACGTGAAAAGGGGCATTCGGACATTTGCGTAAAGTATCGTCTCGGATCAGCCTGCGCAGTCCGCGCAGGCTAATCCGAGACGACACTTTACGACTAACTTGGATTTTGTGCTACAGTAGACTTGCGCAATACAGAAAATTACACAAAAAACGAAACGTGTCGTTTCAGATTAGCCTGAACAGACTGCGCAGGCTGATCCGAGACGATACTTTACAGAAACGTCCGAATGCCCCTTTTCGCGTATTGTAGGCCATTTGGTAAGGGGTAAATTGCATTCAAGATGACTAAAATAGTGTTACACTCGGCCATACTGAAGGCGATTGCTGTGAGTAGCTCTCGTCACAGATCATGGGTTTAGTCTTTATACGGGTAGAAAACTGTGAAAATCAAGGAGATCCTGGTTTCAGCTTTTTCTCGTTTTTCATTTATGTATTTTAAGTAACAATAAATACCTCAAGTAAACAAAGCGGTGTGCTGGGCTGCATTTATATTTGACACATGTCACTTTAAGTAAGGAAATGATTGTGAAAATCACAATCTCTTATTGCCCGATCGGTTCAAGTCATTGGAAGAAAAATCAATTTCAAAAACTAGGTTGAAAGTTGTAGGGTCACTGTATCTTTTGTTTAGATTTTACCTGATTTAAAATAAAAACACATTTTTCTGTCAGCGACGAACCAATCCTTACACCGACCACACAGTACTTAAGGTAAGACCTGTGTAATGGAAAACGGCTATTTCCACTAAAATATCATCATGCAAAATTAGCTATAATTAAAAATGAGTATTATTGAACTACTTTCACCTTTTCATTTTTTCAATTTTTTCCTTCTTTGAATTATCACTTATAAATCTAAAACCGCTATATTCTCAATTGAAAAAGAAATAATAATTACCTCCCTTTTTAGAAAACAAACAAAAGTATCAAAAAATAGTTCCAAGATAGACATAAACGGAATTTCTGATCCGTTAGAAATGTGCAACAATATTATTTCTGCATAAATCCTTATTTATCCTTATTTAACAATCAATTAGAATTTTTGCCAAATGTTCACCGGAAGTGCATTACACAGGTTTTACCTTAACAGATTGTCATTTTCACACTTTTTTCCTGATTTTAAAACGATACGATTTTAATGAATTTTAAAATATGCACTATTTATGGGTGCCTTTAAGAATCTCATTTCTGAGTCTCGTTTAAAAAAATGGCAAAGTATCATGAATGAAATTAATGTGATTTATCAATATTTTACAAACAAGATTTTGTAACAATGTTTCAGAGCACGTAATTCTACTGTTATCTTGTATATAGAATTGTGTCGGAATTGATTGATTGAGATGATCAATCGATGGATGGATGGAGGGATTAATTTTATAGATATACCGATCAATTTTGATCGATAGCCGGGCCAGCAAGCGATCGATGGTTGGTCGAGAGATACTTTGTTATATTTCAATTAATGCCAATTTCTTTTTAAAAAGAAAGATACTGATACTGTTTTTGTACTTAAAGACCACCATTTACTCATTTACATGCCAAACAAAAACCTATTTCGTCGGTAATTTGTTAAACTATAATTATTTTTTAAACTATAATCATACTTATGTCTTCATAGCAAATAATACACATGGCGGTTGTGAGGTTGGAAAGATCACGACGGAGAGAAAATGTTATTTTGGACTTGGCTCCTTTCCACTCGTTCAACCGAGGATACCGCGTAGGGCTTGTCAGAACCCTTGCCTTGCATATTCATGTTGCTGACAAGATAGTGGATCTTAGATACACAACACATGTCTACTGTCGTAACGATCTATGTCACAAGAACCCAGCAGTAGTTTTCTCGAGGATGTAATTCTATATGGAGAGTGCAACGGAATGATTTTGAAAACAGTAGCGATCTAAATTCCTTATGTGCATATTAATATGTCGCGAGCTAAATTACTGAAAGAAGGGAAAAAAGACATAATCCCGCAAATAAAAGAGCGCGCCATTTCACATGTTGAAACAATAAGTAGTCTAGCTTTCTATTTTTAGACCGGGGTATGCAAATTACTCTAGTGATACACGCCCCCCATTATTTAAAACTTTGACATGACATAAGTTTCTCCCGACCAAAATTCATTTCAAATAACAAGTCTGAAACTTCTTTTCAGTCTCCGGGGCCATAGATATTTCTAATCTACTGCTTTAAACACATTTCTACATTCTGCTAAAATGAGTAAACGGGTATCTTTAAATATCAGCAATGTGTCATTTTTGCAGAAGTTCACAATCCAGAACAACACAGACGGGTATTTTAAACTTTTACCCCGGGGTCTCCCTATTTGCTACGCTACATCGACCCCTGGGACAATTAATTGAATTTCCCTCGCTTTACCGGTGGCCGAATGCTGGCTTTTCATTGGTTCCATCATCATTTTGTGATGGGCGAGTGGACTGTTAAAGCTATGACGTTTCGTATCGATTTTCGGCGGCTGATTCAAAGTTTTATTAGTCAATTGTCCCAGGGGTCGATGTAGCGTAGCAAATAGGGAGACCCCGGGGTATCCGAGGATGATATATCTAGAAATGTAGACTTTTTTGCCAAATTTAAAATCTCCAGTGACAGCTCAGCAATAAATTTTCGAGATCAAAAGACATGATTGCTCTTTGCTGGTTCAGTAGAATAAAGATAAATTCTTATTTTTCATTTTTTTATTATCTAATAAACTTTAATACAGTAACAAGTTCTAAATAGTTTCAAAGTATATCCAGAATAGGTAAATGGTCTGTCCCAGTTTCTGTTACGAGCCAAGCGTAACGAGAAAGAAAACCAGCTTCAAGCCTTTAACAATAAATATCTATTTATGAACAGGGGGAAAAGAGTAAAATAAGTGTTAAGTTTGAATGAAATTTTGACAATTTTAATCTTAGAACAAAAAATAAAATAAGTCCCCCAAAATTAGGAATAATGTTTAGACTACAAAAAGTATGAACTTTCTGGTTCCTAAAACCTAAATTAACAGTAGTTTTAACTTTAAGATAGATATGTGCAACCTGTTTGATAAAAAGATAATTCTAACTTAAGAATATATATGTATATTCCAAATTAAATGCAACACTTTTCACTAATTTTATATCCTCAAACCCACGAGTCTAACTTCAAAATCACCAAGTAAGTCAGTCCGATTTGTATCAGCTTGGGAAATTCTAGATAACTCTTTTCTAGAAAGATGACATCATGGATTTCTGAACAGCATGTTTAGTAACAACCTGTTTCTAGAAATAAACACATTGCAAAAAGTAATAAAAGTCCCTCATGTTTCTAGAATATTCTGAAAACAGGTCACTGTATATCCTATAAATTACATAATATGGTCTCAAAGTACCTTTTCGTCACATCAGTTGTCGACATTGCAGATACAGCCAGCGATTGCTCTTGAATCGAGCAACAACAATAAATGGTGAAGTTGCAGGCGGGCAACAGGTGCTGCAGGAAGGTTCCTTCGTTGGAGAAATCACAGACTATGGCACATACGAGGTACTTCCAGTACTAGAATTCATTGCAGCGGTTGATTATCTGCAATAAAAGAAAAGGTGACCCAATTTCAAAGAATGACAACGCATTAGTTGGAGTGGTTTCCCTTTCACCGTCAATCATTTCAGCTGCAAAAAAGGCGAAAACTTTATACATTGAAGATCCACTTATCTTAAGCTTAAGTCCCACTTAAGTTCCACTTACTTGTTGTTGAAGTTAAGCGGTCTGTTTTTGCAAAAAATATACTACCGTTATTACCTGGATCTATCTTTTAGTAGTACTGGTTAAATAGAAGTAGTCATCAGACTTCATACTGTGTTGCATAAAATTGAAACTTAAAAATGTGTTGTGTACTTGGAACCTCTGAAATGAATATTTACTGCTTCAATTCTTGCGAGAACATTCCTATTGCATTAATTTTGATGTTAATTCTTTTTCTTTCATCCTTCCTTCTTTTTCTATCTGTAGCTTTAATTTTATATCTCAGTATTAGCTTTAACGTACGGTCCAAGACAAAGGATGAGAGACAGGGCAGACAAGTCAATAATTTCTTCATCAACTATTCTTAATTTCATGCTTTAATGGCAGTCAGTTAAAAATCAGAAGCAGGATCTAATAAATCGTACTTTTTTGTCAAATAACAACTCTGAGAAGGCTCAGCAATAACTTTTTTCAAGATCGACAGACATGATTGCGTTTTGCTGGCTCTATAAAAAAGATAATTAGTTGTCAGAGAAAATTGATATAAAGAAATTATAAATATTGCTTGGTAATATACATCAAGGATATGCAGTAAACTGTTTTTTCCAGAGCGCAGTTTAAGTTATTTTTACATGATTATTTTATGTATAACACTGCTGCATGAAATTCGATTTCGATATCACCGACATAATTTAGTATTTGTCAGGTCTAAATTTACCCTTAAAGTATATTTAGATAGGTAAACAAACCCATACATGCGGCAGTCGGAAAAACCTTTTGAAATATTTTCCGCGTTGTTTTCAGATATTATCGTGCTTGGTAGTAAAGTAATTATTGCTCCGTTGTTACAGGAATGAGTGAAGTGCGGGGGGTTGCAAAAAGTTGTAATTCATTTTGAAAGATTAAGGATTTTAAAAGTGGAAATATACATTTTAAAAATTGCTTGTTCTGGAGTTCTTCTCGTTTTATCACGTGATTTTATAGATGGTTTTCTTATCAAGTAGTAGAAGAAAGAAGTATTTCGTGTATTGTGCATAGGTATCGTGGTTTTGTTTTATTGCGCGTTATTCATTATATTGTGTGAAATTATAAAAATAAATCCTTGCAAGTGTTGTCGTATTCTTAACCCTAGGCTGCTATGTGCGATTCACCCGACCTTTGAGAGAAAGCGTAGATCAAGATCCGACTGCACAAAACATGCAGTCTGATCTAACATCTACACTGACCGTTATGAACATATTCTTCCTAAAAAAATCTCTTTGAAATAGCACTTTTTTTATTACTATTGAATTGCGAATTCCAGTTTAACTCATTACCACACAATCCCTACTTTTGACGCCCCTGAGAAAGAAGCCTTTAGAAAACATTGTGGGAAAAGGAGAAAATGCTGGTAACCAGCATTTTCTCCTTTTCCCACAATGTTTTCTACCCTTCACAAAACAAATTTCAAATTTTCCATCACTTTCATTTTGTCGTCTGCAATGCTTTCAATTTGGACCAGTCTAAAATATTGTCGTTTGGTAATGAGTTAATCATATATGGGGGTAAGGCTTAATAGTAAAGCGGGATTCTAGGACAAAGGCAAATATTCGTTCTACATACACTTATCGCGTGCGGAAATAAGTTATTATTAATGTACACTTACCTTTGTATGAGACGTGACTGCGTGTACTTTTTAAAATGTTATTGGGTGTCAACACCCGCAATAGTATTGCGAAATCGTGACAGAAATTTTTTATACGTAGTATTCTGGAGCATCACCGCGTTTTCATTCAAAATGTAACATATCGTCGGTTTGCTTCCAAAACCTCGTAAAAGCTGTAGTTACGAGGTTTTGGATGCAAACCGATGATATTATTTTTTACGAGTGTGGAAATAAGAACTTCGAGGCGTTCTGTTGAATAATGTGCAATATAGTGGATTTAGACTTTCAACATTACGGTGCAAAGCCAGTTAAAAAAAACAGTGAAAGTGTTTTATTCTACATATTTTTTCACGCGTGTGGAAATAAGTTAAAGGCATTCTGTTGAATATTGTGCAATATAGTGGATTGCGATTATTTGGATTTTCAACATAACGGTGCAAGGCAAGTCAAAAATCACTGAAAGTGTTTCTTTTTTCGATATATTTTTTCTCCTGCAGTTATTTTTATGCCGTTATTTATACAGTTACCAAACGACAAAATTTTATACTTGTCTTAATTCAAAAAATTTGCAGTCGACAAATCAGACGGGTAGCACAAATGCAGCTTGCGTTTGATTTAGCAGAAAGCATTGCAGGAAAAGGAGGAAATGTTGGCCACGCAATACTACGAGCTCGCTGTATCTTTGAAAATCGTGATTTTGTTGTGAAACTTAAAGGGTAAGTTTTCGGGATTGCCATATGTGGAATCTGGATTTTAACACGTAGAAAGTCAGAAATCATTTGATTCGTGTCATGGTATAGAAAAGGATAAGCAGAAACGGTATAATTATATGGATTATCGGAAAATACGGTAAGTATATATGACTTTTTCGAAACTATAGTACAATAACATCTGGAACCCACCCGCCTCGTCCTCTCGCATCAGCAATAAAACTGTTGGTGCAATATCAAGCCTACATTTGTGTCAAATTCAAGTCAAATACCTGTTAACCCATTACCACACAATGCCTACTTTTGACGCCCCTGAGAAAGAAGCCTTTAGAAAACATTGTGGGAAAAGGAGAAAATGCTGAAAACCCACGTGGATGTCTGCTTATCGATTCATGTGTATTCGTAAGCGGTTTGTAAAACGATATTTCATTGGCTTTTAACATATTATGTAAAGGGGGGTAATAACCAGCGTCCAATAGAGGGCGCATAGCAGGAATCTCGAAATCGGGCTCAATCAGCCAAGGTAAGATCCACGTAGTGATCGTAACCTTGGCTCGCGAAGATGACTGTGGCTTTGGAAAACTTTTTTTGCAAAGTATAGGTTAAAGAAACTAGAGGAGAGTATGCAGATTTTTACTGGGTCCTGTCACACAACCGAAACAATTCTAGAAACAATGTAGAACGATCTAATGTTGTATAGAGTATTTGAAAAAAAAAATGATGGCTTATCACACGCAATTTCTCCTTTTCTCAAACTGTTAAATACCCTTCATCAGATATAGTCCATCCGTCCCGACTGGTCACTAGCAAAAAGGAACTGTTGGTACAATATTTTCAAGGGCAGGGAGGAAGAGGCGAAGCATGTCCTGTTGTTGGAAAATGTAAAATGCATGTTAGAAAGCTAGAATCATGTTGTACTTATAAAATAGGATCAAGGTGTACCCCATTAAGAAAAACGACATATTGCATCATTATATGGCAGTGAACTTAATAGTCGTGTACAGATGAATGTGTAAATCTATAGCGGTAAATATACTTATGGATACTTATGGAAAGCGCACGTCGGATGGTTACGGACCGTTTTTGGTACGAAAAATTCAATCTAAAATAAAGCTATTTCATTGGCTGAAAATTGGTAGACGTACGATAAATATAGATAAGTACAATAAATATAGAACTAAGCCGTATGTAGGTTAGTAGGTCGTATTTATTTACGTTAGTTACCGACATTTTAAGGCACCTGTAGCAGTTCAATACTCGAAAACTGAACAACACTTTCACGTAGCACACGGAAACTTTGACGACGCAGATTTACCGCTTTCAGCGTGCCATAGGCGATAAAATGGGATTCTGCGGACGGCGAAGTGTAAGATCAGAATGCACAGACCATGCAAGCCGATCTTTTATCTACTCTGTCCTCTTGTTTAGTCTAGCTTGTAAGATTAAAATCGTTCTGATTTTCTCATCTGAGACAAGTTGAGTATGTATTTTTCGTCCTGAAAAAGTTTGTAATCAGATTGGCGCCTTGACCAAGGTAAAGAATCAGCCGATGCGTTTGTATGATTCCGAATTTAAACCAGTACAATTTATCTGTAATATGATTATTGCACGCAAATGGTTTCCAAATTATAATGTACCGGACAAACGCCATCTTTAGCCTTTGGCTCTCTATCCCTCAAACCTTTCCCAAACAATCCCTGTTTTTTACGACGCTGAGATTGAAATATTTTGAAAACATTGTGGGAAAAGGAGAAAATGGTGGTTACCAGCATTTTCTTCTTTTCCCACAATGTTTTCAAAAGGCTTCTTTCTCAGTGGCGTCAAATGTAGGGATTGTGTGGTAATGGGTTAAATGATTGTAACGGTGAAATTTTAATTATGAGATGACACAACAAACTTTCGTTCTTTTTTAAGGGATGTAACTCTTTCGACGCTGTCAAACCTAAAAAGAGGCAAATTATATATTAAACAGAGAGTAACCTCCCCTAATGCATTGCAGGACCAAACTACGTTTGAACTGTGAATAAAGTCGGGTCTTTTCCCCTATCTATTAAATCCTAAACACTGTTTTATAGGGAGAAAATGCTGGTAACCAGCATTTTATCGTTTTTCCAAAGTTTTTTTTCTCTCTTTCTGAATACACTTTTTTCAGTCGCATTGACCGTGCTGTCTGCAAAATTAATGCTTTGAATTTGGACATGCCCAAAATTTTGTCGACTGGCTAGGTGTTAAAACACAAGTCTGTTGCGCATGCGCTATGCTCTGGAAAATAAGATTTTAAAGCTTCTCTCTAATGCATTATACCGAGAAAGTCATTATTTGATTATGGATCTATAATTTCTATTTTGTCAGAGAAACGGCAAATTCCACGGTAGACTAGGCCTTTGACATGTAGAAAAGTAAGCGATAACGGTTTCGACAGCGATGGCTGACCTTGACTGATATCTTTTGCAAATGCATCTTTAGAACCACGTTTTATATCATTCGTAAACACTTATAGTAGCCTCGAGTGTCCGTATTCCGTGATGATAAGGAAACATGATAAAATTAAGAACTGAGACTAGAATACGAGCCAAAAATTACTTGCATTCATAAAAAATCATTTTTGATCGGTTTCGTATGAAAGGAATAAATAACTTGGAGAACAATTGTCATTTTCAATAGGCATAAATAAAGAACATGCTGTCGGCCATCTTGTGCAAAGATGGCGTGACCTAAATCCGGTAGCTCGGTAGTATTTACAGCAGAAAGTCGAAGATCTTGGTATTTTTTGAGAAGGGACATTAATTAGATTAAGGAGAAAGATGTAAATTTCTTTTACAAAAAATATTAGTTGAATTTCATCATTATTTGTCTTGCATTTGTCTGAAATTCAAGGGCAACAAAACAATCGAATATTATCATAATAAGGTCACGCCATCTTCGCACAAGAAGGCCGACAGTATGTTCTTTATTTATGCCCATTGAACCTGAAAATTCATAACCAAGTTTTTCTTTTCATAATAAAAGTGATCAAAAATGACTTTTTTTAAATGAAGGTAAAGATTACGAGCGGAAATACCGTGTGAGGTAATCAAACTAAGTGCTTTATGACATGTACACAAAAATCATTGGTTCAAGGACATTCACGGAATAAGGACACTTGACGATACATTATTGGAATGCAACCCGCGAAAAAGGACATTCTGACATTGCCGTAAATTGTCGTCTCGGATTAGCCTGCGCAGTTTGCGCAGGCTAATCCGAAACGACAATTTCCGTTTTAATGTAATTTTCTTTTTTGCGCAGGTCTACTGAAAAACAAAATCTGATGAAGTCATAAAGTGCCCCCTTGGATTAGCCTGCACAGATTGCACATGCTGATCCGAGACGACACTTAACTTAAATACTCGAATGTCCCTTTTCGCATGTTGCAGGTCATGTGTTACATTTATCACGAGTCAGCCACAGACACTCGTTTACTTTTCTTATTGTAATATATTTTCAGTATTCTAAAAATATTTTCAGCGTTCATGAGCAATGATACCGAAGCTTAACAACTGTTTAAATTCAAACCAAAACGAGGTTATTTCATTGGCTGAAAAATGGGGAACGAAATTACCATATGAAATCCCCATCATTGTCTGAACATGATTCATCGTCTCTTATCTTACCAAAAAAATGGCGGGTCACATGGTTTGGATTGTTTTGTCTAGCGTGTTTTGGGTGCAGGGTTTTGCAATTGTTCGCGGAGGGGGTCGTCTGAAACTATCGAATTTCTTTTTTCCCCGATTCATCATAGCTAGATTTGTTAGACAGGTATGATTAGTCGTTAGTACCAAACTCTCAAAAGATAGAATAACATTACATTTTAAGGTCTTAGACCCCTCATGGAAAACGTCTATTTTCACTCGAATATTAACCTACAAAATTTGCTGTGATTAAAAATGTGTATTATTGTACTACTTAAACAAGTAACCAAGCCACTTTTGCCTTTCTTTTCGTCTTAAAATTGTAATTTATATATCTAAAACCACTATATTCTCATTACAAAGGGAGATAATAATTACCTCCCTTTTAAGGAAACTAATAAAGGTATCAACAAATAATTTCAAGATAGACATTAGGGATTTTCTGGTGGGTTAAAATTGTACAATGGTATTATATAAGTAGATCCTTATTTATCAATTACCAAGAATTTCTATTCCGTGTTGCACTTGAAGTGATAGGGGCCCAATACGTTATACTGAGTACTCGTTTTTTTTTCCTCTAATGCATTACAAGGGTTATTTCCAGACGAAGAAAGATCACACACACCCAAAAAAGAAATAACGAAATGGGTAAAACCATATATACAGGAAGGTAACAGGAGATCGTCATGTGCTTCAAGATAACATTTCGTGTTGGAGATAAATCTATTTGGTTTGAAAGATAAACACCTTTCAATAGCTAAAGGGGGCGTTGGTATCTTATCCTAAAAACATCACACTGATCAACGTGAGCCGCGGACACCATGTGTTCTCGGTACACCAGATCGAATTTTCCATGGAAGAACCGGAGGTGGTGTAAGTATTTTCATTTTTATGGACCTGATTAACCTAGATAGAAATGTTGATTTACAGCAATGTCAAGACGAATGATTGATCTGTTTACACACATACTAGGGAATAATAATACCTTCATATGAGCGAGCTGTGGCTTCATGAGCAACTGGGGTCTTATTGTTTTGAAGTTTATTGCCGATTTTCGGACAAAATCCCCTAGCCATTGTTCATTTTACAAGTTTGTATGATAAGACCCTAAAGGAACACAAAATTTCACTTAGAAATGTCAATCCAAAGCGAAGATATACGTTTTTGAATGGACCTGGGTAGAGGAAAATATGCTAACAAGACACCATTTTCATTTTCAGAGAATGTACATGGACACCCGATTAGAAAAAACTTGTGGTAACTGGACACCAACCTTTAAATCATCAATATTTCTGCCTGAAACTCGATGCATGGGCTGTATACGAAGACTATTTTTGTAAACATTATGTCACTACGGTCCATTACCTGATAAAGAGCATGTTCAACGCAATTTCATTACTTGTAGCAATTGCCTTTTTGAAATATTTTCAATGTTACGGCAATTTACGAAGTTGACCTACGATGCTTGATCACAATTGACCGGTCATTGCCTCCAATGTTGGTGCAAGACATGTTCTTTTTTTACAGCGGTTCAGTTTTTTGAATGGCGTGTTAACCCATTACCACACAATCACGAGCTTTAATGTCCCTGGGAAAGATGGCTTCGAAAAACATTGTCTATAAAGAAAACCCCCTATTAACTAATACAGAGTGTACATTATTTACCACATTTGGCCTGATTTTTAGTTTAAATAATTTTCAAATCCGCTTGGCCAACTGCCAGCGGGCTCTTAGAATGGCGTTCTACCCTTCGTACATTTGCATGCGTGCGTTTGTTCTTCTACCCGTTTATTTCTAAAGTTTTTATTTAATTGACTTCTCCTCAGAAACCACCAAGTGGAAATCAACAAAATTCAACGTGGATGATTCCATAAATTTCTTTCGAGATACTTCGATCCTTAAAAAAAAGATGGCTTATGTGGAATGCGCTTATTTTCCGTGTACGGCGCGTTGTGAAAATTGTAAAATTTGTCCTCTCAAAAGAACTCAATCACGAGATTGGCATTGGGTAGCTTTCTATCACATTCCTTCAAAAAATTTTGATCTGCTGAAAAACATGGCTTTTGTTGGTGGGACTTATTTTCTCTTTGTGTCATAAAGCGGAAGTACTTGCAGCTCTTAAAATAAATCCATTGATAATACATGCATGTAGATCTACATGTATTTCATAACACAGATGATCACTGATAATGTTTCATTTTATCCAATATGCTGGGTGATCATGATATATGACATATTAATCTTTGTTGTTACAAACTTACATAGTGCATGGAAATGCAGCATTAGTGCTCAGAAATAGTTAGAGTTCAACCTATATTAATCAAGTAGCAAAGGGACGGTCAAAAGAGCTTGCCAAAGGCAGGTGCTTGCTTGATACAGATGAATGTCTGTGCATTGCTATTTGGCGGGAACTACATGTATGCTTGTTTATTCAGGTTGCTTGCTTAATACAGGTGGCCAACATGCCAGGTTTTACTGTATTTCGTATTGCTGAAATTCATTGGAGAGGTCATCAGACCCTCCAACAGTGGTGAGTTCAAATTGCAGACTGCCACAGAATTTGCTGTCTAATTCTATTTCTTCGAGCGTAATTGTTCTGATACACAGTCTGTTTCGTCATGGTTTTGTAAATAAAGCGAAATAAAAAAACCGAAACAGGAAATAGACGTGGTTTATTTTTTATAAATGACGAATTTCAGAAAAGATTTAATTTAGTAATTTGCCATGGCTTCAATTAACGTCTCTAATAATTTCCTAACACACTACGTACAAAACTATTTCTGAGCACTAATGCTGCATTTCCAAGAACTATGCAAGTTTGTAACAATAAAGATAAATATCTCTTATATCATGATCACCCAGCATATTGGATAAAATGAAACATTATCAGTGATCATCTGCGTTATGAAATACATGTAGATCTACATGCATGTATTATATCAATGAATTTATTTAAAGAGCTGCAAGTACTTCCGCTTTATGACACAAAGAGAAAATAAGTCCCACCAACAAAAGCCATGTTTTTCAGCAGATCAAAATTTTTTGAAGGAATGTGATAGAAAGCTACCCAATGCCAATCTCGTGATTGAGTTCTTTTGAGAGGACAAATTTTACTATTTTCACAACGCGCCGTACACGGAAAATAAGCTCTTTCCACATGAGCCATCTTTTTTTAAGGATCGAAGTATCTCGAAAGAAATTTATGGAATCATCCACGTTGAATTTTGTTGATTTCCACTTGGTGGTTTCTGAGGAGAAGTCAATTAAATAAAAATTTTAGAAATAAACGGGTAGAAGAACAAATGCACGCATGCAAATGTACGAAGTGTATAGAACGCCATTCTAAGAGCCCGCTGGCAGTTGGCCAAGCGGATTTGAAAATTATTTAAACTAAGAATCAGGCCAAATGTGGTAAATAATGTACACTCTGTATTAGTTAATAGGGGTTTTTCTTTATAGACAATGTTTTTCGAAGCCATCTTTCCCAGGGAAATTCAAGCCTTTGATTGCGTGGTAATGGGTTAACACGCCATTCAAAAAACTGAACCGCTGTAAAAAAAGAACATGTCTTGCACCAACATTGGAGGCAATGACCGGTCAATTGTGATCAAGCATCGTAGGTCAACTTCGTAAATTGCCGTAACATTGCAAATATTTCAAAAAAGCAAGTGCTACAAGTAATGAAATTGCGTTGAACATGCTCTTTATCAGGTAATGGACCGTAGTGACATAATGTTTACAAAAATAGTCTTCGTAGACAGCCCATGCATCGAGTTTCAAGCAGAAATATTGATGATTTAAAGGTTGGTGTCCAGTTACCACAAGCTTTTTTCTGATCTGGTGTCCATGTACATACTCTGAAAATGAAAATGGTGTCTTGTTAGCATATTTTCCTCTACCCAGGTCCATTCAAAAACGTATATCTTCGCTTTGGATGGACATTTCTAAGTGAAATTTTGTGTTCCTTTTAGGGAATACATTTATCTTATCATACAAACTTGTACAATAAACAATGGCTAGGGGATTTTGTCCAAAAATGGGCAACAAACTTCAAAACAATAAGACCCCAGTTGCTCATAAATCCACAGCTCGCTTATATGATGGTATTATTATTCCCTAGTATATATGCGTGTAAACAGATCAATCATTCGTCTTGACATTGCTGTAAATCAACATTTCTATCTAGGTTAATCGGGTCCATAAAAATGAAAATACTTACACCACCTCCAGTTCCTCCAAGGAAAATTCGATCTGGTGTACCGAAAACACATGGTGTCCGCGGCTCACGTTGATCAGTGTGAACATCCAAGTGTAGAATTCACAGTGTCAATTAACGGATCTGGAAAAAAAAATGGGACAATTTGTTTAGCTAACTCGTCACTGTGCACAACTGGTATCGCTATAATATTACCCTACAAAAATTGGTGTTTTATTCTTTCATAAAACAGTTACTGGCTTTTAAACGACACTGAAAAAAAAATCTTTGAAAATATCGCGGGAAATGGAGATACATCTCACCATTTGAACCACATTTACTTTTCATCTACCAAAACTATCGATCAAGAATTGTGCCACGTGATTAAGGATTAACCCTTACCCAAACAAGCACTGGTTTTTTAGTGCCTGCAGTACAAGTGTTTAGAAAACTTCCTGGGAAAAGGAGAAATTGCTCGTAACGAGCAATTTCTCCTTTTTCCACAGTGTTTTCCAGCCTATCGGAAAACTTTCTGCCATCCTCATCAAATTCAAATTTGTCATCTGCAAACACTTTGAGTTTGGGACAGTCTAAAATTTGTCATTTGGTAAAAAGTTAACCATAATATTATATTGCCAGTAGGTCAACCTCTTTCCGGTAAATCTAGAGTTTTAACGACCCTGAAAGGGAAAGGTTATAAAGTCCTTGTGAAAAAGCATGTTCTCTATTCCTTGAAATACAGAGATATCAATTTGAGGAAACCGATAATATGTCATCTGCATACACTTTCATTTTGGTCTTTTCCAAAATTCAGGTTTTTGGGGAAAGTTAAATTCAAGTTGCAGTCTGTATAGACAATTGCAGACTGGATAGATCGAAGATTGGATGGCGCGTTCACATGACTTAATGTTAAAGACGAAACGAAACTGCATAAAAAAAAATCATGTTTTTTTTTTCAAGCAAAACTCTTTTTGTCCGCTTATGAAATGTTAGAATATTGTAAAATACATTTTACTTCCTCATTGACAGAACCGTGGAGTAACAGTCATAACATAAATAATGAAAATAGCTTTCAAAATGGCCGTCAAGCACAGGCACTTGTTACGTTTTTTAAGAAGTACCTCGGGGTTATTTTGAAAGCTAATCTACAGGTAACTGTGCATGACCAGAGCAGTCAGTGATGATACAAGATAAGAAGAAAACACTGTCTTTTCTTTCTGATCTGTATTTGCTCTGTCCGACCAACCAAATTTCGGGGATTTTACTGCAAAACTTCATGTTACTATACATATCTCTTCTTGTTTCACACACAAATTATACAGCCGGAAAGCCTTTAACCCTTTACCAAACAATCTCTGGTTTTGACGACCCTGAGATAGAAACCTTCTGAAAACATTGTTGGAAAAAGGAGAAAATGCTGGTTTACCACAATGGTTTCTACCCTGCTGAGAACGAATTTGAGTTTTTGAGTTTCTGTTTATTTTGTCGACTACAAGTGCTTTCAATTTGGACCAATCTAAGATTTTGTCAATTGGTAAAGTGTAAAGTGGATTTTCACATGGTATGAAATTTCCTTTACTTTAAGTAGTCATACTGAGTTTGTGTACACATTTTAACATTTACCCATAGGTTGTCAAAAGTCTTTATCACAAGATAATATATGAAAGCACGTGCAGACGACAAAACAAATCTGCTTCAAAATTAGAATGTGCTGCTGAAACAGCTCAAACAATCAATAGTTATTTAAATGCATGGCATGTCTTTTGAGGCTCATTTTTACAGAAACAAAGAGTGTCGAGTTTTCAGTAATTGTTTTTAACAACCACCGTATATATAGTACAATTATTGCGTTTTGACATATTATCTTGGGTAAAGGTTGAACAGAGTGGTATGACTTGGCATATTTAACAACAGGTTTACCTGTCTATACTAAACGACAAAATGTTAGTAAATAGTACTAAAGTTTTTGCACCCAACAAATCAAATGTGGCCCAAGACATACGCTTTGACTTTAAAATGGTTCACAGTTGTGGAAATTTTTTTTTCTTCTTCTTCTTGTTATCACTATGTTTTGCTCTCCAAAGTCTGTTTGATAAAAGGTCGAAAGCACGAATGGGCCGTTAAGTTTTAAATTTTGAATTTAATCTTTTAACTCATTACCACACAATCCCTACTTTTGACGCCCCTAAGAAAGAAGCCTTTTGAAAACACTGTGGGAAAAGGAGAAAATGCTGGTCACCAGCATTTTCTCCTTTTCCCACGGTGTTTTCTACCCTTCCCAGAACAAATTTCAAATTTTCATTCACCTTCATTTTGTCATCTGCAAATGCTTTCAATTTGGACTAATCTAAAATTTTCTCGTGTGGTAAAGAGTTAAAATGCAGCCAAACTTGTCAGATTACATTAGGGGATTTTACAATTTTTTTTACTGAATAATTTTAATTCAGACGGAGTCTTGACCCTGCCACGACTTTGACCTTTTAACTAATTCTCGACCTTTTAGAAACCTTGGAAAACATTGTGGGAAAGTGAGGAAATGCTGGTAAGCAGCATTTTCTCACTTTCCCACAAGGTTTTATATCTTTTTAAAGACAAAGCCCGACATTTCAACGGCATTTAAGTTGTCGTCTTCCAACGTTTTGAATTTGGACGAGTGTAACATTTATTTGTCGGGTAGTCAGTCATGCAATTTAAAATAACCTTAACGAAAAATCGATTTTTTTTTTGTACAAAAGAATAGAGACCAACGTAATTAACTATTTACCACACGACAAAATTTTAGACTGATTCAAATTGAAAGCATTTGCAGAGGACAAAATAAAGGTGACTGAAAATTTGAAATTTGTTCTGGGAAGGGTAGAAAACACTGTGGGAAAAGGAGAAAATGCTGGTTACCAGCATTTTCTCCTTTTCCTACAGTGTTTTCAAAAGGCTTCTTTCTCAGGGGCGTCAAAAGTAGGGATTGTGTGGTAATGGGTTAACTGACATTCCACAATATGAGGCTCTTCGCACAAAAAATAATCATGCCGAGTCCCGATTGCTCCGTCGGTAGCGTACAGGACTTGAGAACAGGGAATCGCTGGTGTGATCCTCGACTCGGCCAACTTCTTTCCGAGGATCGATGACCGTCATTGCGACAGAAGTCATTCCTCTCTTACCGCTGAACGTTTTTTCGATGATGGTTGTGTGGGAAAGCAGCCAGTGGATTGGAATGAATATTGTGATGAGTACTGATAAAGAAAAAACTTCTGGAAAGCATGGATAGGTGCATTGGTCTCCGCGATATTACTAAAACAAGGTTGAAAACAGCGTTAAAAACCATACGTTTAATCAGTTGCCATTCGCCTGCACTCAGATGTACCCGGAATGTACCGGGAACCTTTTAATCGAGCGGCTGACGCTCTACCCCTACACCTCTCAGGTCCTGTTTCACTACGGTAGTTAGTACAAAATTTGTGCAACTTTTATACATAACTATACAGAACTCCAGATAAAGGGAGTGATTTCGATTTCAAATTTGAAAATATTAGTTATTCTCTACTAAACCCTATGGTGTTGGTAGTCATTAGTATCGTCTCATGGAGACGATTGTAATGAGCACCCACAATATAGGGTTTCAAACAGAAAAAAATGGATTTTAAAATGTTGAGTTAGTGTGGAATTGGGTCACCTAGGGTCATGAACTAGGTCACAGAGTTAAAATTAAGAAGTACCTTGTAGACACTGTAGAGGCCAAATTTATTGCTCAATAAACTTGAAAACTATTCAGAATGTGTGTCTTGACAAATTTTGATGAAGTCTAAAGTTGTTGATTTGTGAAGAATTAGGTCAACCTTAGGAAATTCCTCGTGGACACTCTAGAGGCCATATTTTTTGCTGAACTGACCGGACAATTGGTCAGAAATTGAATTACGCACATGGAATGAATTTCGCCCATTGACTCAGGTGAGCGATCCAGGGCCATTGTGTCCCTCTTGTTTTCAAATTATTAATTCCACACAGTGGTTTCCTTGACAAATGCCACATCAGCGTTCTCAACGCTTTGATTAAAATCATATTGCGTAGGACATTTTATCTTCTCGTTCTATTTATAGAATTCCATGAATTAGTTATTTGTAAACTGAGCCCTGTCTGTACTGTACGATTGTAGTTTAACAGATAAACACTGGATAGTAAAACGCTGTTTTCTTGTTATGTGTGATTTAGACAGATATTTGGTTAATACAACAACAAAAACTGTAATTATTTGCCACCTACTATGTGTTAAATATTTACCGAACGAAAAGTTTTAGACTTGTCAAAATTGAAATCAATTTCATACAACGTGAAGAATGTAGTAGAACTCAAGGTTTCGATGTGTGTCTCTGAAAAGGTTGAAAACGAAGGAATATGAGAAAACGTTGTTTATCAGTATTTTCTGTTTTTCCTCAATATGCTTTTTAAAGTCTTGGATCTAGCCAGGATCGTTGAAATTTGAGACCGTATGGTTAATGGTTAAACCAGAGTTAAACAGATCAATACAGCAATATAAAACTATGCTTAAAAGTGTGTACCGAACGACAAAGTTTTACACTTAACCAACTTCAAAGTATTTTAGACGACATAAAAACACCGGACTCGAGATTGAAATTGGTTTTTGAAAGTAACAAAGAGACATTGTGGGTGGATGAGAAAATATCAGTAACAAGCATTTTCTCCTTTACCCACAATGTTTTCAAAACGTTTTTCCTTGTTAAAAGTAGTGATTGTGTGATAAGGCGTGAAATATAGATCTATATTAAATCTATATATTAACGAGTAATCACAGATCTATACACAATTGTTATCAACCTGGATTTCAAATACAACCAGGCCATATTTCTGAGTTGGACTTTTGTTTCTATACGAAGGAAGCTGTGTTCTGTAATATGGTCTGACTTTAAACAGGAATAGCAACAGAAATACTAACAAAGTGTACTTAACTTTAAAAAGACAAAAACAATGGTTGAGATATTAAGCAATGACAGTAAGCGGTTAACTCGTACCTTGTACATGATGCTGACCTTAGACGGGTTCCTCATTCTCCTGACGTCTCTCACAGGTTACTTTTACGCAACGGAGGACAACACATTTCTATCCTACCATCCATTCCCGAAACAGTGCTTGCCATGTACACACCTGGCACACCATCCAGACGATCCTCTCGTTGGAATCGTTAAAAACAACGACGATATAGGATGCTGTGCGAGTCAAAAGCAGAACATACTGCAAGTGGTGGACAAGGTATTTTTCTCCCATATGTCGAATCTGCTTGTAGAGAGCGTGACATGCTTTCCACTTCATTCAAGTATATTTATGTGCTTTCCTACGTGCGTTGTGTACGGGCTAAAACTTCTACATCTCTGGATGAGTTTCAAAATGTTCTGACACAACTGCTCCTCTTCATGAGCTGGAGTCTTGTTTGAAACATTTCTATAGATATGTTATACATGTAGGTCTCAGTTCAAGGTAATACTTAAAGGTGTTTGTTATAGAGATTGTCCGAGTCATGAATTCTACATGCATGGTTGGATTTGGAAATATTTTGGCTAAAGCTTTTTAACTCACTTGAAGAAGTGTCATTGAAACGTCTGTTCAGGTATATGGTAAAGGTCAAGGCCACACTTGGAGATCAACTGAAAAAAAGGAGATTGTTTTAGTCATTACCTTTATATGTATGGCTGATATAAATATTTTGCACAGGTGTTCACCTTAACGAGTAGAGACATTTTGTAAGATTTGTTCAAGCCGGCTCAAGTTCAAGGTCACTTGAAGGTCAAATGATATCTTGTCATAAACAGAGCTTTGCTGAGCTATGACCTACATTTATGGGTGAATTTTCAAAATGAGTAAGCGCAATTGTTTTCCTTTAACAGCAAATAAATCTACATTTCGCTGAATAGCTTTCATATTTTTTGTCTAAGGTTAAGGTCAAACTTGAAGGTCATATGCTATGATGTTTAGAAAAAGAGTTTGTGGAACAGAACATAACTGATATTTTATTGGATGACAACAAGTTTACATAGTCAATATTGCAAACCAAACCATTTGTCAAGGCCTCTCTCTCCTCACAGTCTAGAGAATCTATCACAGCATTTCTCTATTACACCATCTCTCTCTCTCTCTCTCTCTCTCTCTCTCTCTCTCTCTCTCTCCCCTCTTTCTCTCTTTTCCTTCTCTCTCTCTCTCCCTTCCTCGCACTCTGTCGATCGATCTCAATACTCAACTAAATTACTTTAACAATGTCTCTGTTTTACCTTTTTTTAACAGTTTGTCGAAAAATGGCTGAAGAACTACCTGGCAAAAGGTAACGTTATTTTTCTTTCTTTGTAGAAAATATTGGTTATATTCAAGTATCCTGTTTTAGTCTCAGTCATGAAGCTCAAAACCCTTTCCCAACAGCCGATTTTTAGACTCTTCAAAATTCAAAGCATCTGCTGACAAAAGAAAAAAAAATTGTAATTGATCAACATAAAATGATGTTTTCCACTAGGGTAGAAAATATTGTGGTCAAAAGGAGAAAATGCTGGTAATCAACATTTTCTCCTTGTCGTACAATGGTTACATTAGACCAGCCGAGGGTCGTTGAACATAGGATTGATTGATAGATAAAGGGTTAAACTGCGACATAGATTAACCCTTTACTCCATAGATACTCATTTCTACACATTGCTTGTAGGAGGCTTTGGAAAACATTGTGGCAAAAGGTGAAATTGCTCGTCACAAGCAATTTCACCTTTTGTCTCGAAGTTTTCTATGCTTTCTGAAGGTGTCATTTACACATAAGAAAAGGCTTCATCCTTGCTGTCATTTAGGGTCAATTAGAGACGCCATAGAAATGTCTTATGGGGTAAAGGGTTAAGGAAAAACCCTCAGTCAGTCAATAATAAAAATCATAAAATTGCGTTTTTAGAGATATTTGACGGGCAGACAGACAGAGAACGAAGCAGAGAGATATACAGATAAGGACATACAGATATAGAGAGAGACAAGGAGAAAGAGAGCTGAGAGAAAGAAAGGGAGGGACAAAAATAGGCGAGAGGGAGGGCGGACAGAGAGAGGGAGAGAGAAAGAGACAAGAAAGAGGAGAACCGAGTACATGTATTATTTAATAGACCTCATGATGTTTTACGCCGTTTTAATATTATTTTCGTCAAACAGAGCTAACATTTTCATGTGTTTCCTGGGTTTCACCAGTACTAGGCTGGCGCTCTGAAGTATCTTGCCTAAGGACACTTCCAAAAAAAAAAAACATTATGAATCCAGAAGGGGTAAAACTCTGTTTTGCACTTTACAATGTAAGCGTATAGCGATCGGCTCTGTCAATGAAATGGTTTAACTGTTTACCACATGAGAAAATTTTAGACTGGTCCAAATCAAAAGCATATGCAGAAGACAGAATAAAAGTGACTGAAAATTTGAAATTTGTTTTGTGAAGGGTAGAAAACACTGTTGGAAAAGGAGAAAATGCTGGTTACCACCATTTTCTCCTTTTCCCACAATGTTTTCTAAAGATTTCTTTGTCAGGGGCATCAAAATTAGGGATTGTGTGGTAATGAGTTAAAACAAAGTGCGAGAAGGAGAAATGATAAAAAATGATTAACTTATTACCACAAAATCCCTACGTGTGACGACTCTGAGGAAGATGCCTTTTGAAAACATCATGGGAAAAGGATAAAAATGCTTGTCTCCTTTTTCCACAATGTTTTCTACCCTTAAAGAAAAAAATAAATATTCAGTCACTTTTATTTTTTCGTCTGCAAATGCTTTCGATTTGGACAAGCGTAAAATATTGGCATTTGGTAATGAGGTAACAGCATTTGCTTTTTCTTTGCCAGATATGTTTCTAAGCTCCTTCTTCCACAAGCCTATTATAATGTTGTTGTAAAGTCCAATACTGGCCATTTGGTCAATGTTTAAGTCAGCTGAACTGAAAATAAAAAAAAAAACGAACAAGAGTGTTCCCTTTGTGAAGGCCGATGTTGATCTGTGTACAGAAGTATCTCTTTTATGATTAAAAGGTTAATTCTGTACCGTAGGACTAGATATCGACCTTAAATCATCTTGGTTTCCTTCAATACATTCCACATTCTACTCAATGATATAATTGAGCCATGCTTTGTGAAAAGCGGGCTTAATGCTCCTGCAACAAAGTATCGAACCATGTTTGACCACTTTGACAGAGGTCGAAATGGTTTTCTTTTTGTAAATTTTTTGTATATCAAAGGCTGACCTCATTATTCAGTCATTTTTTAGACTAAATAGATTCCATGTATCCATAATTATGTGATGACTTGCTTGATATAATGTATGTCGGAGATTAATTCAGCTCCCTCTCCCATAGCGTCGCTTATATATCATTCTCCATTATCTTTAATCTATTTTGTTTTGTATGTCATTTGCGATAATTTTCTGTTGCTTAAATTGACTTTTAACCATATTTCAACAATGATTTAATCATGTGGGATTCTGCAAACTTTGATATCTATTCAAAATTTTAGACATATCCCAATCAACCTACACAAATTGATCCTTGTTAAATCCTGGTAGGACATTGTCTTGACATTAATTTATTATTATTATTATTATTAAAGACAGGGAGTTTTCATATTTTTTTTCAGTGTCGTTTTATACTTTAGTATCATCATCTTGATCATTACCATTAATTATCCTCCTACTCATCATCATCATCATCATTATCATCATTTTTATCATTATTTTTATAATAATGATTATTACTATTTATGTTCACAGAGAGTCCTCGATATCGTGGATGTAAACACGTTGAATCCAATCCCCAGAAGAATAACCCCAAGAAAGACTTTTTTAAAATACACGGATTTGATAGTCAAAGATTGAATGGTACGCAATATTGTCAGTTGTTTATGATAGAAGAAAGCAATTTATCACGTGGCTCCTTTTGTTTTTAATCGTAAGACAGCCATCAAGAATATTCTTGTCTTACACACTTGTGAGATAAAACAAGAGGACCATGATGGCCCTGAAATCGCTTACCTGAGTTTATTGACCAAACATGAACCATCTAGTTTCCCAGTGACCTAGTTTTTTTTATCAGACATTACCCATCATCAAACACTTTTGGGATATCAATAAGACAAACATTCTGACCAAGTTTCATGAGTATTGGACTAAAAATGTGGCCCCTACAGCGTACAAAAGGTTTTTCTAAGATTTCACCAAGTGACCTAGTTTTAAACCCGACAATTACCCATTATCAAACTCTTTTGAGACATCACCAAAACAAACATTCTGACCAAGTCTAAAGAGTATCAGGCAGAAATTGTAGCTTCTAGAGTGTTCACAAGGTTTTTCTTATATTTGACCCATTGACCTAGTTTTTGACTCCACATGACCCTCTTCAAACTCATTCACTAGGACAAATATTATGAACAAGTTTTAGGAGTATCAGACTGAAAATGTGTCCTCCAGAGCATACAAAAAGTGTTTATAACATTTGACCTATTGACCCAGTTTTTGACCCAAGATGACCCATTTTCAAACTCATCCAGATATTATAAAGGGAAACATTCTGACTTATTTTCAAGAGTGTTGGACTGAAAATGTGGCATCCAGAGCATATACAAGGTTTTTCTAAGATTTGACCTGGTGACCTAGTTTTTAACCCCCCCAATGACCCATTTTCAAACTCGTCTAAAATAACATCATGGCAATCATTCTGACCAACTTTCAAGCGTTTTGAACTGAAAATGTGGCCTCTAGAGCCTACAAAAGGTTTTTCTAACATTTGACCTGATGACCTATTTTTTGACTCCACATGGCCAATTTTCAGACTCGTCCAAGATATCATAAAGGCAAATATTCTGACCAACTTTCAGGAGTTTCGGACTGAAAATGTGGCCTCTACAGCGTACACAAGGTTTTTGTAAGATTTAAGTAAGTGACCTAGTTTTTAACCCCACATGACCCATTTTCGAACTTGTCCGAGATATTATCCAAACAAACATTCTGACCAACTTTCAAGAGTTTTGGACTGAAAATGTGGCCTCTATAGCGTACACAAGGTTTTTCTAAAGTTTGACCTAGTGACCTAGTTTTTGACCCCACATGACCTATTTTCAATCTTGTCCGAGATATCATGCAGGCAAACATCCTGACCAATTTTCATGAGTATCCGACTGAAAATGTGGCTTTTAAAGCTTACACGAGGTTTTTCTAAGATTTGACATAATGACCTAATTTTTGACCTGACACGACCCATTTTCAAACTCGTCCTAGAATTCATCGAGGCAAACATCCTGACCAACTTTCATAAGTATCGGACCGAAAATATGGCCTCTAGAGCGTACACAAGGTTTTTCTAAGATTTGACCTAGTGACCTAGTTTTTGACCCGACATGAACCATTTTTGGACTTGTCCGAGATATTATCAAGACAAACATTTTGACTAACTTTCAAGACTATCCGACTGAAAACGTGGCCTCTAGAGCGTACACAATGTTTTTATCTAAAATTAGACCTAGTGACCTAGTTTTTGACCCGACATGACCCATTTTCAAACTTGTCCGAGATAACACCAAGAAAAACATTCAAGAACTTTCAAGAGTTTTGGACTGAAAATACGGCCACTAGAGCGTACACAAGGTTTTTCTAAGATCTGGCCTAGTGACCTAGTTTTTGACCTGACATTACCTATTTTCGAAATCATCCCAGATATCATCCAGGCAAACATCCTGACCAACTTTCATGAGTATCCGACTTAAAATGTGGCCTCTAGAGCGTACACAAGGTTTTTCTAATATTTGACCTGGTGACCTAGTTTTTGACCCCACGTGACCCATTTTCGAACTCGTCCGAGATATCATCCAGACAAATATCCTGACCAACTTTATGTGGCCTCTAGAGCGTACACAAGGTTTTTCTAAGATTTGACCTAGTGACCTAGTTTTTGACCCGACTTGACCCATTTTCGAACTCGTCCGAGACTTCATCGAGACAAACATCCTGACCAACTTTCATGAGTATCGGACCGAAAATGTTTCCTCTAGAGCGTACACAAGGTAAAAAGTTGACGACGACGACGGACGACGCACGACGGACGACACACGATCACAATAGCTCACCATGAGCACTTCGTGCTCAGGTGAGCTAGAAAATAGTGCTGTATTTGGTCAGTGAGCTGTAAACTATACGCCGCATTGTCGAACTAGATTCCTCTATGTAACTGTTAAAGCTGTTAATCATGACAAAGCTGCAAAATCTTTGTATCTTTTGACGAAAAATAATACCGTAATACCGTTTTTAATTACATTTTTGAACTTTTTTTGTGTGTTTGACGTACACACCTGCCAAATAGGCTTTATGTAAATTTCAGTACCTGCACATCTCAGCCTATGCTTAAATACTTCATGAATTATAATTCTTGTGAAACAGTTACGTGATAAAGATAATGTGGAATGCGTTGGTGTTTGAGATAAAATTTTATAAAACTCGTCCACAAAAAGTGTCATTAAGCTCGCTTAAGGCCTGCTTAATATTTTTTGTGGACTCCTTTAATGAAAATTTAAGTCAAATAGCAACTCATGCCATATCCGATATATATATAAATAGTATTTCACCTATGTTATAGGAAAAGAAAACAATATATGGAATGTCAGGAATTTTTAATGTAAAATAAATCAATGCATAGTTTTTCGTTTATTTTTAGAGTCGAAGATGACGACAGAGCATTTCACTATTTTTGTAAAGTAAAAGAAGACATGGTTTAGTAGATTACCTCTTTTTATCGTTAAAAACATTTAATATGCAGTATTTCACCGATTTTTTATAGTTTAAGAAACCAATGTATAGAGAATATTTTTTTTTCGGTGAAAGATCGAAATTTATTTCATCTCGTGAACACCATCGGTTATATTTTCACTCGTGGCTGCCCCACTCGTGAAAATATTACTGATGGTGTCCACTCGATGAAATAAATTTCGAACTTTCACCGAAAAAATCAAATATTCTATTTATTTCATGCTTTTAACCCTTTCTGGGAGGAGCTTTATCAAAATCCAGTACAGTTCTTTTCCGTTATTCCCCGTGGCGTACCCCTCCCGCATAGCAACGCATTACAATATTACGTCAAGCGCGAGAAATCTAAGTTTTATGACGTCATATTTCTCATCTAGTTGCTAGGCATGCGCAATTTACCTAGGCAACAAGAACGTGAAAATCGGTATTTTCACGGGTGGTACCAATGTAAGATCGAAAAATATTTTCAGTGCTATTTCTCGATATCCTATCGGAAAGCATGAAATAATATACAGTATTTCACCGATTTTTATAGTTTAAGAAACCAATATAGCAGATACGTACATGGGGGCCAGACAGCCCTGCGACTTGTAGCCATGGCTTTTGAAAAAGGAGTTAAAACATCTGCAGAAAGTTTCTACCTATATCAGCCTGTGCTGTCCTCACAGGCTGGTATAGCTTAAAACTTCTTTCTACAAGTCATTTTTCTGCATGGCATGTCAAAGAATAAGTCTACCGCATAATTCGGTAAGTTGTATGATGAAAATGTGTTTTATGGATTCACAACTATCTATGGCCTGCAACACGTGAAAAGGGGCATTCGGACATTTACGTAAAGTGTCGTCTCGGATTAGCATACGCAGTACGCGCAAGCTAATCCAAGACGGCACTTTCCGTTTTTATGTTGTTTTCTACTTTTCACAAGTCTACTGAAGCACAAAAGCTAATGTGGTCGTAAAGTGTCGTCTCAGATCAGCCTGTGCGCACTGCGTAGGCTGATCCGAGACCACACTTTACGCAAAATGTGTGAATACCCCTTTTCGCGTGTTGCAAGCCATATAAGAAATTATGATGACTTGCTTGGTACATCACGGAAATGAGTTAGTCTCTGTTTTGCTAAATTCCAATTTGAAACAGTATTAGGTCTTCGAAAAAATAGCCACCTGCTCTATTTATTTATCTTTTATTAGTCCCCTACCCCTACCGACGAAGCCGGAGGGGACTTAAGGTTTGCATTCCGTTCATCTGTCAGTCTGTCCGGCAAATCAGTTTCCTGGACTTTTTTTTCTCTAAACGCTGGCAGATATTGAGCTGAGTTTTTGGTGGGTAAGTCAACCACTATGACTTACAGATCAGGTTCGACTTTCGTTCCGGTCTACTGATTTTTAACGAAATGACGGGCCTTTGACTTAGAAATTTTCACGGAAAAAAAAACAGTTTTCCAGACTTTTTTCTAAACGCTGACAGATATTGAGCTGATTTTTGGTGGGTAAGTCAACCACCATGACTTACAGATCAAGTTCGACTTTCGTTCTACTGATTTTTAACGAAACTGTGGTCCTTGGACTTCGAAATTTTCACGGAAGAAACAGTTTTTCAGACTTTTTCTTCTAAACGCTAGCAGGTATTGAGCTGATTTTTGGTGGGTAAGTCAACTCACATGACTAACAGATCATGTTCCAGTTTCGTTCCGGTGTACTGATTTTTAACGAACTTACGAGCCTTTGACTTGGAAATTTTCACGCAAAAAGCATTTTTCCGGACTTTTTTCTAAACGATGGAGGATATTCACTTGATTTTTGCTTTGTAGGTAAACCACTATCACTTACACATCAAGTTCAGCTACCGTTCCACTCCACTGATTTTTCACAGATTTACGGGCCTTTGACTTTTAAAATTTTTACTGATAAAACAGTTTTCCACACCTTTTTTCTAAAGCCTGGTACATATTCACTTCATTTTAGGTATGTAAGTCAAACACCATGACTTACAGATCAAATTCCAGTTTTGTTCAGCTCCACTGCTTTTGCACGGATTTACGGGCCTTGGACTTAGAAATTTCCACTGATAAAACAGATTTCCACAATTTTTTTTCTAAACTCTTGTACCTATTCACTTCATTATACCCTCGCAAAACGAATGTTTTCTGGAATCAGCCTGTCCGTCGGTCCGCCCTTCCGTCTGTCCTGTCCGTGTGTCCGTCTGTGTGTCTGTCTGTGTACAAAATACAAAGCAATTTTGTGTCGCGAACTCCTCCCATAGTTTTCCTTCAACTGTATTGAAACTGTGCACATATGTTGATCATATATTGACGATTTTCAAGACGCTACCTTTAAGTGTAAACTCCCCCGGCCCCCGGTTAAGGAATTCTTCTCCCTTGAATTTGACACCTTTTTTTCTGTCAATGCGATATCGGGGGTATTAATTCACATTCAGTGACAGCTCTAGTTTAAGTAATTAAATTATAACACTTATACATGCATACATGGTAAGCTAGTACCTCTCATTGGTACACCCCTGCTGATGATAAGGTCATTGTCATCTCACAAGTTAAAGGTCATATTTCTGAAAATTTGCTTTTACAGGGGCAATTGTGTTTCGCAAACACATCTTGCCTTTGTTAAACTTCTTCAATGAACTTACTTTGACAAGAAAACTACTTATATATCTGGCTTTCGTTAAAGCATGGCATACAAAGACAGACATGACGCTTAATTCTGAAAGTGAGTCAAACACATTCTTTCTCCTCCACAGAGTTTCACAAACTATACCTGCCAGCAATATAGGGGACTCAGTATTGCTATGCAATACTATCAGAATACTTGTTTTTCATGCTGTTAAGCGCGTCTTGATACTCTTTTGCGGACATTTTACACAAGATCAGACAGCAACGAACGTGCAGTCTCACGATTGGCTGAAATGTGTAATTTATTTTGCAGGGAAGAGATTAATTTATTCAGATATGAGCCATTACTTGAGCCAAAAGGAGACAAAATCCATCTCCATGGTTTACAATTCCTTGCAAGTCAGCACATTGTTATAAATCCGTAAAATACATTTAACAGGGAAGAAATGATTTATTCAGCTATATGAGCCATTACTTGAGCCAAAAGGAGACAAAGTCCATCTCCATGGTGTATGATTCCTTGCAAGTCATCACATTGTTATAGATCCGTAAAATACATTTTATCCAACACTCTGCTGGATCTGACAGTAGACTGGTCCGTTGACAAAGGCAAAAAGTTTCAATTTAGGTCAGCCTAAGCGGAATGTCCAGGCTGACCTAGACCGATACTTTTTGCACATAATTATGTCACGCCCCCTTTTCTAAGGGTATGGCCCATAATTCTTTATTTATTCATTGTATGTGTTTATTCTATGAATGCATTAACTCTTGCAGTCACGCACCATAGGCGCGTACATTGGGATGAAAACACAGCCTTGCACTCAGAAAGAATGGAATATAAACATGGATACGTCACTATTCCACAGACTGGTCTGTATCAAATCTATAGCCAAGTTGTTGCGGATTTCGAGGACGAACCAGACCCGTATACGGGAAATCTAAACCTGTTCATGCACCAGATCGCTGTAAAGAAACATAACGGAAACTATGGCGAACGCTGCATCATTGCCTCCACGCAATCGCAGTGTAAAACGAAGGAAGACGGTTGCATTAAAAGCCATATTGGCACAGTTTACCGCTTTAATGAGGGTGACAAAATTGTCGTGAAAGCTACGTATCCCGAGAGAATTCGGCCGAATCCGAAAATGAACTTTTTCGGGATTCACATGATATAGAATGGTGCTTTTTGCATAATTGCAATCATTTTTTTTTCTTCAGCGTATTCAAAACGAATCCTCCAAATAAAAATGTTCCGAACTGCATATCGACAGTCTAGATCTAGACTGCCATCAAGTTGAACAAAGAAACCAATGTGTACAAAATGTGCGTCACTATTATACTCTAAGACGAAAAATATATCTTTGAACGGTCGGCCGATTTCATAATGATAGGGAAGACAGGTATTCAATTCCTCTGAAATACCCGTTGTCACCCCTCACAACGTGCGTCAGTGTGACGTCACAGGCAGTGATATCGGACCCTTGTTATAAAGTCAGTGTGCGTGTTTGGTAAGATTTTTTTTTTGTAATCGTTCCTTTTAATGATCTGAAAAAGTCTTTAGACCTCCAAAGCGTACAATGCCTATGGACTTTGTTTTTTGTCAAAGCTTTTGTTAACTACTTATAATAATGGAATAGACTTCGACCAGCTATTAAAACCCAATCACTTTTTGATATTTGGTCAAAGTGTTTGTGCATATAGACACCTGCTTCCTGTCTAAAACATCAGAATATTAAATGTATTTATCTAATGTCTTTGATAAATACACGAGAGTCTTTGAAGTCCGTTTGTATCCACCCAAGCTAGCCTCATTCTATCTTAATATCGTACTTACTTTTCAATATGGCGGACATAAGTTACGAAAATGCGCAGGTCCGATATCACTTCCTGTGACGTAGCTTGTTACCCTTGGTTGTATTGTTTATGTAATAAAACGACGCGTTTAACGCGTCTCACTATCAAAACTTGATGGCCTTTGTTTACAAAAACTGGATCAGTTCAAAACATTTAAATGTGGAATACCAGGGACGAAGCAGTTAATTATTGGTAATTTTCATTTCAAACGTGCAAATGGCGCCGTAGTACAGTGGTCATAGCGACTGTCCTAAAGTCCATACGGATCAAGGTCGAGTCGCAGGAAAAACTTTTTTTTTATCAAGCGTTTGTTTCTTTTTGTTTTAAGGTAAATCAACAGTTTGATTTATTTTTAAACCATAGTGAATATAATTATGTATTTGTAATTAGTAGTCTGATTTTTACTTAATTGACATCACACAAGATTGCACGACGATCCTAGTAAAATTTGGGATAAATGAACCAAAACATTTCTTGCAAAGGAAATGACGCTAGAAATAGCTTAAGTGGTTTAGACTTGCTTAGTGTTTTATACTTCTAAGATGACTATAGCCACACACTTCTGGCTACTAGTTTTCTTCCTATTTCAGGGCTTTGAGAAATGTCTACTCACTTTTACCATTAGTTAATCTTCTCGGAAGCTCGACTGGACCAGGATTGGATTTAGAGCATTATTGAAAAAAAAAAAAAAAAAACTAAACTGGCAATCTGAGTCAAAAATGCTTGCGGTCTTGGTAAACTAAATATTTTTTTAAGCAGACATTGCAGTTCAAGAAGCCTTTGAGCAGTGTTTAATTTCTATTATTGTGTTTGTCAACTAGAGCTGTGACGAGTACTCGAGTACACTGTAAAAAATGGTGACGCGTTTCGAAAGTGTTCCATAGCGAAACACTGCCGTTTTGAGGTGTGCAATACCAAAACACATGACGGTCACTAATCAAACAGACGTTTCAAACTGAAGCGGATGTGTTCCGTTATGAAACGTGTGCGTTTATTCAGAACGCCGGCGTACAAACATTAAACACCAGTGTTTTGGATTATAATAATAATAATATTAATGATAATAACTTTATTTAGAGAAGGTAACATGTTAAGACATAAATAAGTAAAAATCTTATTTTCAACATGGCCTTCTTAAAAACAACTACAACCACTCCCCCCCTCTCTCTCTCTCTCTCTCTCTCTCTCACACACACACACACACACACATGTATATCAATTTACATACACAGCCATAAAATTGCAACATAACTCATATTATAACTTCATTTCAAAGACATACACAGACAATATAATATTAGTTGTAAATGAACGATGTATATTCATTTGATCAATATAAAATATAATAGTGGAAGAGTGTAGGCATTTAATTAGAAGTCCAATGACATAAGAAAGCTTTTTAGTTTTTGTTTAAAATAGCTATATTATTAATAGATCTTATATTTATGGGGATCGAATTCAAATATTGCATCCCAATATAGGAAAAGGTGCGCTTTCTAAAATCTGTTCTAGGTATGCTATGGCTTGTAACATCATTATTTAACTCAGATCTTAGCATGTAATATTGATTCCTACTAAAATTTATAAGGTTAGACATGTAAGGTGGCGCTAGACCATGAAGCGTTTTATAAACCATGAAGATTGTAAACTATTTGCGGCGACCTTTAATGCCAAGCCATTTTAATGAGGTGAAATTTGACTTAGAGCATGTTTTTCTAGGTGTTTTCAAAATTATACACGCAGCTCGTTTTTGTAACTTGATAATTCTGTTTATAAAAGCTAATTTACAATGACTCCACGAAATACAACCATAGTCAAAACAAGGAGCAATGTATGAATTATAAAACAGTTGTTTCATATCCAGTGTGAGAAAATTATTTATTCTCTTGAGTAAATGCACTTTTGATGATACCTTTGAACAGACCTTGTCAACATGAGTCTTCCAACATAGCGAATTGTCAATATATAAACCAAGAACCTTTTGAACACTTACAATCTCGATTTTATTATTTGAAACTTTTAACTGTAGTTCTGGTAGATTCTTAATTCTCCTTTTACTTCCTATAATCAAGTAGTTTTCTTTGGATTAAAAATCATATTGTTATTTTTAGACCAAGTATCAATTTTTGATAAGTCATTTGTAATAATTCATTAATTTCTGATAGAGATTTACTTGATTTATAAAGAGTAGCATCATCTGCATACATGTCTATGTGTGATAGAAGGTTTAAAGGTAAGTCATTCACGTATAGTAAAAATAATATGGGTCCTAAAATCGAGCCTTGAGGAACACCAGATGATAATGGTTGCATTTCTGATACCACACGGCCACTTTTGATGACTTGAAATCTACCATTTAAATAAGAATTGAAAGCTTACTTGTAAGCTTTGTCTGTGAAATGATGTAATCTAAGCTTATATAATAATATTTCATGATCAACAAGATCGAATGCTTTTTTAAAATCAAGAAAGACAGATCCAATAATTTTACCATCGTCCACGTCCATTAACCACGAGTCTAATAGTCTTATGAGAGAAGTCTGACAAGAATGATTTTCTCTAAAGCCCGATTGATATGCGAACAGAACATCGGTAGTTTTTAAAAAGATTTTGAGTTGATTTGCAATATGTCTCCCAAATATTTTTGAAAGTGTAGGTAAAACTGAAATCGGCCGATAGTTATTTGGATCCGATTTATCACCGCCTTTGAAAAGAGGCTTTACACTCGCTTTTTTGAGGTCAACTGGGAAAATTCCCGTTGATATGCAACTATTTATTAACACTGATATAGGTTTTGATATAGAATCTTTACACAATTTTAATATTTTTGGACTTATACCATCAAGCCCAGTGACTTTATTATTGTCTAATTTTTCAATCATATGTCGTACTTCTAGTGCTGTTATGAACTGTATGTTAAAGTACTTATTGTTCATTTTTTTTTATCTAGATATCTTTTGAAATCCTGAAAGTTCTTCGGGTTAAAGGGGGGCTCTAGTTACCATTTGTGAAATATTTACAAAATGTCTATTCAATGCATTTATGACGTTTACTGTACCTTCTTCATCTAAATCATCAACGATGAGATTATTAGGAAGTTCATAGGGGTTCCTTTCATTTGACGTAATTCGTTGAAGATTTTTCCAAATATCTTTTGAATCTGTTTTACTGTGAATTGCCTTATTAAAATAATCCTTTTTGTTTTTCTTAATTATTGTAGTGA
The DNA here is from genome assembly GCA_943736015.1 of Tridacna crocea. Classification (NCBI taxonomy): domain Eukaryota; kingdom Metazoa; phylum Mollusca; class Bivalvia; order Cardiida; family Cardiidae; genus Tridacna; species Tridacna crocea. The sequence goes on along the minus strand of OX031068.1, from coordinate 16,753,100 downwards.
CTTTATTTCTCCAAACTTTGTACATGGAGAAATTGTGTCCTTGTTTGAAATTGTCTCTTGTTCTTATTGCTTGTTTAATTTCTTGGTTGAACCAGTCTGGCTGCCTTACTTTTTTAACCCGTTTTTCTTTGACCGGAATATGTTTTGATAGGCAGCTATTTAACATCAAGTAAAAATGAAAAAAAGAAATAAAGTTTAAAAAATGATTAAAGTTTAAAATTTATGATTAAGTTTGAAGTTTATGATTAAAGTTTAAAAAATGTGAAGTAAATCATACTAACTCAGTTTCTCATTAATTATATTGAAATTTCATCGTAATAAATAGGTTCGAGTGAGTTCTGATGACTTTTAAACACAAAACTGTATAAGGGGTGTTTCATTCTGAAACGCTGGTGTTCTCTTGCCAGCGAATTATGCACACTTAGGCATTTCAATCGAGAGTTACCGTCCGCTCATGTGTATTGACGATCACGAGTTTTGACGCCCTTTTAAGTCCATTATTTTCCCAGACCCTATGGTGTAGGCGACATCGAATTCCGTTCAGCTGCACTAGTTTAAACATATTTTATTCAATTTAATATTTACATACATGATACTGTTCTGGTAGGTAAAGTTACGTGAAAAGGATTGGAACGAAAGCTACTAGCTTATAAAGTTCCTCTCCTGTGAGTCACGTTAATATCAGATGTTTAACAATATAATAAATTGCAACAAAATGGTCAACTCTGTATGTGTGGGTGTGTTTGTGTGTGTGTGAGAGAGAGAGAGAAGAGAGGGAGGCGTGGAGTGCCATAAATAAATACTAATATTCAGATAATACAAATTTTTTAAAAAGAAAACGTGATTCAACTTCTAAAACGGTCAGTGTCAACAATGTATGAGTGAACCGCTGAAAATATTTTTTCGTTATCTGCAAGACTGAGGGTCTCATCTCCAAAAAGAAGTGTGTGCAAGCTTACTGAGGAAATTTCTGATGCGCTTTGAAATAAAGTGTCTCTAAAATCACGATAGTATCTGCAATCAAAGAAATAATGCTGATTCGATTCGATTTCGCCACAAGCACAAAGAGGAGAATCGATTATGTTTCTGAAATAAAGGTGTTGATGAAGTGAACTACATTTAGTTCGGAGCCTAGCATGTATAACTTGAATCCTCCTGTCTCCAAAGAAATATAGCTTATTCGGAATTATTTTCTCTCTATTAATGTAACGTTTAAATGCTGAAAGGGAGTCCAGATTTCTAATATCAACGGGTAGAGCATTCCAATCAGTAATAGCCGTGGGTAGAAAGGAGTTAAGATACAGATTAGTCCTGCAAGCTATATTTTGTAGATTGTGAGAATCTCTTAGGCTGTAAGATGAAGTACTTCCTATTGTATTAGGGACTAAAGAATTTAAATAAGAAGGGGACAGTCCATTTACCATCCTAAAAAACAATATAAGTTTGTGCTTGTATCTTCTTTCGCTAAGTGTTTCCCAACCTGACTCCTTATTAAGCTCCGTTAAAGACACAAGTTTACTGCATCCAGTAACAATTCGTGCAGCCTCGTTTTGTACTTTTTCAATTTGATCTTTCTGGTATTGCGATAGATTCATCCAAATAACATCTGCATATTCAAGAATTGGACGGATAAAAGAAAAATATATTGTCTGTAAGGATTTTCGATCTAGTTGTATCTTTAGACGTCGCATAATTCCAATTCTCTTCCATGCCTTGGTTAAAGACTGATTTACATGGTAATCCCAGGAACCATCATTAGAAATGAAAATACCGAGATGCTTATGAACCTGAACAGATGGAATTCCAACACCAGACATAAAAAGCTCAGGGTGAACAGGTTTGTTACGTTTGCGAGATATTATTAGAGATTCTGATTTTGAGGGATTAAATTTTACAAGCCACTTATTTGCCCAATCTGTAATTCTGTTGATGTCTGTTTGTAAAATAGCACCGGTTGTATCAGGATCACCTACAACCATGGATAAACTGGTGTCATCTGCAAATAGGTTTATGTTGGACTCAATATCATTTACTATGTCATTAATGTAGACTAGAAATAGAAGAGGGCCGAGAATAGATCCTTGAGGGACGCCCGCATTAATAGAACTTAAGTCTGAGACAGCACCAGGTAGAACAACCCTCTGATACCTATTTGAGAGGTAGTCTGAAAACCACGAGAGAAGTTTGCCACCTATTCCAGCTTTGTGTAACTTATATAGAAGACCTTTGTGCCATACTTTGTCAAAGGCTTTACTAATATCAAAATATATAACTCTAAATTTCTAGTCCTTCATCCAAAGCTTTGCAAATTTTATCGTATAGAAATACAACTTGGTTGACGGTTGAGTCTCCGGGTAGAAAGCCTGATTGAGAAGGTGTAAAGAAATTAGTATCGTTTAGGTGATTAAAGACATGTTTGAATATTATTCTTTCAAATACCTTTTTCCATGGTGTTTAATAGAGACACTGGTCGGTAATTAGATGTAATAGCAGAGTCACCACTTTTAAAGATGGGACACACATTGGAAATTTTCCAAGAAGAGGGAAATATACTTGTGTTCAAAGACTGGTTATAAATTTGACTCAGAGGATTGGATATTTGAAGTGCTACTTCCCTTAAAATATGATTATTGATACCATCTGGACCAGATGCCTTACCTAGACGGAGCGTCCTTAAAACATCCAACACTTCAGCGGGGGTAATTGTTATTGAATCTAAAGAGTTATCATTAATTTCATTTTTATCATCCGGGAGACTGTTAGCTGAGTCGTCAATAGTTGATTGTTTGGTAAAATATGAATTCAAAACGTTAGCCTTTTCGTGTTCATCAACAACGATTGTATCCTTAGTTTCGTCCATCAATGGAGGTATAGAGGAAGAAGACGATGGGGCTATAAAAGATTTCAAGACTTTCCACCAATCTCTCGCCGTAATGTTAATAGATCGTAATTTCAGTGCTATATCATCCAGGTGGTCTTGCTTTCTTTGTCGAATGAGATCAATCAATTCATTTCTTAAAGCTTTAAATTTGGACCAGTGATGTGGATTGTTTGTACGTTTGGCTTTATGATATGCTCTTTTCCGTTGCCTAATTTTTCTTTTTATTGAACTATTAATCCATGGAGATTCATGCGGATTAATAACTATTACTTTATTTGGAATACAGAGCTTTGCTTCTTTAGTTAATATACCAGTAATATTTTGTGTAAAAGTATCGATGTCATTATCTTGCAGTTGATCCCAATTAACATTTTCAAGAGCATCTCTTAATTTGTTATAGTCACCTTGTTCATATTTCCATATAGTACGTTTGAAAGTTTTATATTTAGGTTTTAAGAAATTAAAAACGGCAAATATTGGACAGTGATACCTTATATTAAGATCAAGACATGGTTCACCTACACCAGTAGTCAGAATGGAATCTTTGTTTGTTTCAGCTGCACTCGATACACATCATTTACTACTACACTGTAAAAAATGTGTTAGCTTACACTGCTATATGTGTTTTGTAATTATGAAAGCGAGTGTTAATTTAGTTTACACTTTTGGTAATGTAGATTTACGGTATTGGAGAAATTATACCCTAATAATTGGTGTAAAGTTAGTATCACCATGGTGTATTATGGCAGAGTAAAAGTCGGTATAAATTTACTCCATCTGTTAGCTAAACATGACACGGAACTTGGTATTCTGTATCAATTTACACTTTCGATCGTAAAAATACACTCTTACGGCGAGTCACAATTCCCGCAAATGTAAATTTACACCATCTGTTAGCTAAACACAAAACTTGGTATTTTGTATCAGTTTACACTTTTTATTGTAAAAATACACTGTTACGGCGAGTCACAATTCCTGCAAGTGTAAATCTACTCCATCTGTTAGCTAAACATGACACAAAACTTGGTATTTTGTATCAGTTTACACTTTTTATTGTAAAAAATACACTCTTACGGCGAGTCACAATTCTTGCAAGTGTACATTTACTCCATCTGTTAGCTAAACATGACACAAAACTTGGTGTTCTGTATCAGTTTACACTTTCGATTGTAAAAATACACTCTTACGGCGAGTCACAATTCCTGCAAGTGTAAATTTACTCCATCTGTTAGCTAAACATGACATGGAACTTGGTATTCTGTATCAGTTTACATTTTCGATTGTAAAATACACTCTTACGGCGAGTCACAATTCCTGCAAGTGTAAATTTACTCCATCTGTTAGCTAAACATGACATGGAACTTGGTATTCTGTATCAGTGTACATTTTCTATTGTAAAATACACTCTTACGGCGAGTCACAATTCGGGGACCGCGAGTGTAAAGTAGTTCTAACGGTTTAAGGTGATTGTTACTAGATGTAACGTTACAAGTAAAGAAGAAATGTGTCAGTCCGTTAAATATGGTATTTTTTATGAAATAATTCATTTTATATAAAGTATTCTGTTTGCAAGAAGCGGATTTCAGATAAGGGACAAGTAGCAATCTACAGCGGGTCATTCTAGAAATTATAAAAGTTGACCTGCAACATGTGCATTAACCCTTTCCCACACAATCCCGACTTTTCATGACTCTCATATATCATACTTAAGAATATATTGTGGGAAAAAAAAGAAATTGCTTGTTACAAGTCAGATAGATAATTTTTAAACCAATTTAGAAGAGAGCCGTTGATTCCCAGTTGACGTAATTTAAAGATAAGACTTTATGCCAAGTTATATCAAATGCTTTTGATATATCACAAAATACCATACAAGTGATTTGCTTGCAATCAAGCGACGATACAACTTGGTGATATATTTCAAGCAGTTGGTGGACAGTGGAATGACCCTTTAAAGGTGGGTATTTAGAATTTTTTCATCTTACCAAATTAAAAAAACAAATATATCACTAAAATTCATATGAAAAAATAATACAAATCATCAATAAGTAAGACTCGTAAAATTACAAAAAAAAATTTGACGGTGTTCCCTTAAAAGGCTACGTAGCCTCTTAAGATAATTTTAGATTTCCCGCCAAAAATCAATAGGGCATTTTGGGAATGTCAAGTCACTGGCACGTGACTTATAACGCTTAAATTCCATTACATAACAAACATGTAATAATTATTTTCCATAATGTCTTCTTCGGACCCTATATTTGAAACTTTGTGTATTCCTGTATATAAATGAGCATATTGATCATCTAAAAATAGAATGTGTCTCCCGTCGGTGTCAACCTGGGGCGTAGTAAATCTCTAATTTCTCGTGCTGTCGGATGGTTTTCGACTACTGGGGTTTTATGAAGGCAAATTAAGAGGCTTGGGGCGTATAAGGATGTTTTTTTTTGCATTTTTTTTTAAATTTTCGTCCCAAGATCTGAAGGGCCACCTTTAAAAAGCCCGACTGTTTTTCGTAAATCAATCGATTGGAGAAAAGGTAGTTAGTTATAAACATGTTTATGAACACATCCATAAGTTTACCTTAAAAGTGGGTATCTAGAATTTTCACACCCCACCAAATTAGAAAATATATATACCACAGAAATTTATATGAAAAAAACAATACAAATCATCAATAATTAAGAATCATAAAATAATAAAAACAAAAAATTTTTGATGGCATTCCCTTAAAAGGCTTCGTATCCTCTTAAACTATTTTTTAGATTTCCCGCCAAAAATAAAAAAAGGATTTGTGGGAATATTAAGTGACTGGCACGTGACTAATGACTCTGAAATTCCATAACATAACAAACATGTAATTATTTTCCATAAAGTCTTCTTCAAACGCTATGTTTGAAGTTTCGTCAGTATATTTCCGGTGTGTAAATGAGCGAGGTGCTCGTGTAAAAATAGACCGTGTTTCCAGTCGGTATCGACCTGGGCTGTGGTAAATCTCTAATTTCTCATGTTGTCTGATGGTTTTCGACTACTGGGGTTTTTTGAATGAAAATTATACGGTTTATGGAGTATAAGGATGATTTTTTTGTATTCTTGTAAAATTTTCGTCCCAAAATCTGAAGGGCCACCTTTAACAACTAAGTAAAGAAATTGAACGATAACTGCTGACAGATGATTTGTCGTCCTTTTTGGAGAGTGTGTTTACTATGCACTCCTCCCTCTTACATGGGAATTTTGTGTCAGTGAGAGACTTGTTAAAAAGTTTCATAAGAAGTTTACTTATACTACATTTTACCAGTTTTAATAAGTTGTGACTAATAAGGTCTGACCCAACAGCTTTGTTGGTACTCGAATTGCTTATCATATTTACGATTTCTTCCGTTGTAATACAGATTTGGGTAAGTCTACTGTTGGTTATGGAGACAAAGGGAGGTAAGTTTGCATCAGTATCATCAACTATCCAAATAGACGAAAAGAATCGATTCAGACACTCAGCCTTTTCCTCGTCTGTACACTGAAAGCATCCTCGGATACCCCGGGGTCTCCCTATTTGCTACGCTACATCGACCCCTGGGACAATTAATTGAATTTCCCTCGGTTTACCGCTTGCCGAATGCTGGCTTTCCATTGGTTCCATCATCATTTTGCGATGGGCGAGTGGATTGTACGCTATGATGTTTCGTATCGATTTTCGGCAGCCGATTCAAAGTTTCATTAGTCAATTATCCCAGGGTCGATGTAGCGTAGCAAATAGGGAGACCCCGGGGTATCCGAGGATGCACTGAAAGTATTCGTGACCATTTTCAGTCATCTCAAAATTGGTAAGGTATCACAGTTTTTTGTTTCTACAGGGTGATTCGTAATATCTGTCATGATTTCATTGTTAAATAAGTTTTTAATATTGTTGGAGAGGAGACAGATGCAACTTTTATTTTACTACAAAAGTACGGGAAAGACATAAACGTCATGACGTCATTCATAATGTCATAAACAGTACTTGTTATCCAAGATGACGTCCAGGAAAATGGCTGCTGAAGCACTTCAGTTCTACTTTGAGAGTCGTTCTGCAACTAAAGCACTTAGAACCATGAGTAAAAGATACCCACATGATACAGAAATAAGAAAACTTTCTGCTAGACAGCTAAACATGCTTGTTGCACGATTCAAGGAAACTGGATCTGTTGTAGACCAATGTCATGATAATGCTGGAAGACCAAGGTCTAGCAGGAGTTCTGAAAATAAATGTTCAAGAGGTATAGCACATAACTGATGAAACTGGTGAGCCGTAAGGTTGTGTCTGAAGATGGTACTGTCGTGCGTATCGACTGACAAGTCAAGAGTCTAAGATGGTATTATCAAGATGAGTTTCTGTAAAACACATAATGTCGAAATCAGATAAATGGCCGTGTGTAAAATCAATTTTTGTTGCATCCTCGCCTAAAGCTAAAAGCCGTTCCAAATTTACCGGTTTTAGTTTGAATCTTCTTAAAAGCAAAAGTGCATGTTGAGAATCTATAACTTCTCCTAAACTAGGTTTTAACTCTGTTCTTATCCTGTTCCAATCATGTGCATGGATTTCATCCAAATATCGTTTTAAGTAGTCGCTAACAGGCCCACTTCTCACGACTAGCTTCATAAGTCACTAATTTAATTTTTTCGCCTTGAATTCCGGTTAAGATGGCAACTTTTTTCAATATTCCTCACCCAGTTTCTAAATTCTGAAGAATAACTGCCATCAAAATTTGGGACGAATTTTGTCATTCCCTGAGCCCCAGTGAGAGCCGTCAAATGATTCATCTGTTCATCATAGATTGAAACAATTTGAGGAATACATGTTCTGCCATGATCAAAGATATGCAATTAAAAGGAAAAGCAACTCATGGTTTTCTGCTCAGGTATCATCAAAATATTCAAGATAATTTTTTTTTCAGAAAATATTACCGATGATGTTCACTCGATAAAATAAATTTCGATCTTTTACCGAAAAAAACAAATATCCTCTATTTGTTACGCCATGAAATGCCAATAAAATGTGCATTAGGAAATACATCCTGTAATATTGGGTTTACAAGAAAATAATGGAGTTGGTAAGGTTATCATTTATGTGCGTATTTGTTGGTTTGATGTTGAATTATATAATGTATGAAGACAATTTTCTTTGTTTTCATGGTTGTATGAAAAAGAAAGACCCTTCTCACACTTTTGTTTTTTACAAAACCGCTTCGCTTTAACTCATCAACAAACGACACTATGTCAAACTTGTCCAAATCGAAAGCATTTGCGGACGACAAAATAAAAGTGACTGAAAATTTGAAAGTGTTTTATAAAGAGTAGAAAACGTTGTGGGAAAAGGAGAAACCAGCATTTTATCCTTTTCCCACAATTTTTAAACGGCTTCTTTCTCAGGGGCCTTCAAAAGTAGGGATTGTGTGGTAATGCTGTAACTGAAAAATGCAGAGTATTGTTTGGTCATACTTTCTTAAAAAGTACACAAAATGCATAATCTACGGATTTTCGACTTAAAAAGGAAAATACATTGTACATACGAGTATACGAGGTGTGATCAGAAAGTTCTCGGCCTGATACCCTTCGAGGCATTTGACTGGACAAAAATCTTGTTCAGTCTAGCATTCTATCTATTTGAAAGTAATTTGGAGAGTAAAAAGCATTTGGTCACGCTTGATTGCTTGTGTATGACAGTATTTAGAGAGGACAGTGCGTCAAACTTGCAAAATTGACTCGAGATGTTTTGCTCTTGCAGGACAATGCGCCTGCTCACACGTCGCAAGTTGCCATGACTGCTGCGAGTGAATGCGGGTTCGAAGTCTTTCCTCACCCCCATTTTCTCCTGATATGGCCACTTCTGTCTGTTCCCAAAATTGAAATCCAACCTTCGTGGAACACAGTTTGGAAGTAATGAAGGCGTCATAGAGGCAGTGAACGAGTACTTGGGGGACCAGGAAAAAGACTTCTATTTGGAAGGGATAAGCAAGCTCGAACAGAGATAGATTAAGTGCATTGCCTTGAAGGTGGATTATATTGAAAAGTACTGACCAGATTTTCATTCCCAGGTAATCGGAAGAACTTGGGGCCGAGAACTTTTGGATCACACCTCGTACAGCTATATGTAATTTATATGAATCTAACGATCCAGTAATGATTTGCAACCATTAAACCCTATTAATGAATGACCAACAGTTCACCTGTACTATCCGGCGGCCTAAAATTCCTAAATCTTTCCCAAGTCTATCAATTTTTACATAAATCTACAACAATATTTCCCAATCTACCCAAATCCTTCTTAAATCTGTTCATTATCTTACCTGTCTATTTAAGAAAACTACTAAGAAGGGAATCTGGCGGCGTTATGTTGTGCACTTTGTTAGCATTTCATTTAAAAAAAAGAGTAATCTATTTACGGTATATATTTCAAGCGAATCGACGAATACTTGAGAGCACAGACTGTAAACACCGGACTGGTTTGATACTTTTCGTAGATTCGAGATGGTACCTTTCTCTGTGACTAATCATAGTTGATTTATACCGATTTCTTTTAAACTTAACCCTTAAAGCGCCTTTCACAACTATGAACTATTTTACGACCAGAGTTAGTCAAGATTAGACCGCACAAAACATGCAGTTTGATCTTTGATGTTAAGCATAACCCTTAAAGCGCCTTTCATAACTATGAATTATTTTACGGCCAGAGTTAGTCAAGATTAGACAGCACAAAACATGCAGTTTGATCTTTGATGTTAAGCATAACCCTTAAAGCGCCTTTCATAACTATGAACTATTTTACGGCCAGAGTTATTCAAAATTAGACTGCACAAAACATGCAGTCTGATCTTTGATGTTATCATGCACAATTTCCGCCGTCATCCTTTATAATATTACGCTTGAAAATGCAATTATTTATTTTTATTTTCATTCGAGCTTAACCCTTTTGACTGCTGATCGCGACTCACTGACCTTTTGCGGACAGTGTAGATCAAGATCAGACTACACAAAACGTGCAGTCTGATCTTTGATCTACACTGTCCGAGAAGGAGATATTTCTCACTTAAAAAATTAACTTTGAAATAGCGACCCTTGAGTTTCTACTCTGCACTTTAAGGTATCGTTTAACTTACACAGCAGGATAAGGCATCCTCGGATACCCCGGGGTCTCCCTATTTGCTACGCTACATCGACCCCTGGGACAATTGACTAATAAAACTTTGAATCAGCCGCCGAAAATCGATACGAAACGTCATAGCGCACAGTCCACTCGCCCATCACAAGATGATGATGGAACCAATGAAAAGCCAGCATGCGGCCAGCGGTAAAGCGACGGAAATTCAATTAATTGTCCCAGGGGTCGATGTAGCGTAGCAAATAGGGACACCCCGGGGTATCCGAGGATGAGGATAAGGGTTAACCGCCTAGGTCATATAACGGCGGTCTGTGTTTCCTTCCTTTCCCACACCAGTACTGACACTAATTTCTTTCTAAGTCACCGGCTACTTTCTCACATACTTCAGAGGTGAAAGGCGAAAAATCGCCGAAGAGACAGTTTGCCTCACTTAAGAGACGTAGCCAAGCACTGGTGTAACCCTGAAAAAACATTCATAATGTGTTAAATTTTGTCGAAGAATGACTATGATTGAATCTAACCATTATTGCCTCCTTCTTTTTGAAGTTTAATTTTAGGGATCGTTAAGGCTTCTCAGTTATTTCTCACTGATTTCTGCATAAATTTACTTTGGACAATTTGAAATGCTGTAATGTGCCTTATTTGAGAAATAACCGATTTGCGGCGCCATTGATGTTATTCATCAAAGTTTTCTTGTGTATTTATTAATTGAATGATACAATATTTCATTCAATGATACAATCGTTTACAAGTCACGTGAAAGTCACAGCAACCTGTCGATCATAAACCTTCAAAGGTACGCATCTGTTTTAACCAATCGACTCCTGGAATTTCCGCCGGTCTGGCTACAGTTCATTTATATACTGTGCTAATGGTAGGAGTATATCTATTTTAAAAATAAAGTAAGACTTAACGATGTCGTAAGTTTAAAAATATTAGGTGGGATTCCAGAATAATGGCGTGTGTTTTCATCCACACATCGTTTGTTTCTATCTCTGTGGATTTGGTTATTTGCTCTCTGTTTGTAACTACGTGCAAACACTCGCAATTAAAAAGATAAATTACAAATATTTAAGTCTAAAGTTGTCAATTTTCGCGCCGTCACGTGTTTTTTTTTTTTCCAGAACATTCGCGCGGTTTTTTTGTATTGTTCGTGCAGCAAGTTGTACGTTTGGAAATATGTTCTACATTTTTGTGCTGGATATTGCTGAAATACGGTGATTTGTGATTATTTTGATATTTAACAGTTTAGTGCCAAGTAAGTTGATAACAAATGCTAATTTTAATTTTATTTGTGATTTTTTATCAGTGGTGAGAACACTGCCTCCGTGACACAGTAAAAATTCTTTGGATTATACTTTAACGTTAAACTAAATCTGGAATTTAACTCGTAGATACTGGGAAAATTGAAATCGTGCGACTTTTCAAATGATCAATAAAAAGTGTCTTGACGAATTATCAGAATTTACGGTAGGTCTAGTTTTTGTATTTGGATGTCTGTTTGTTTTATTTCCTTACTATTCTTGCATCTTACTCTGAGAAATGTGTTATCCCCCTCCAGTACAATAGCTATAGCATTTTTTAAGATATTTCAAAATTCAGGGGGTCCCTATGAACCTCAAACTATCTATATTGCATGCTTCATTTAACCTGATCTTGATCTTTATGCTGAATATATAAGTATACATATAAATAGAATCTCGACTAAAAATCGGGAAATACCTATATACACAGGTTAGAAATTTAATTCGTGCATACAGTGCGAAATATTTACGTGCCATTTTTCCATTACTGACTGAAGAAATGCCGATTGTAAAAATAGAATTTTTATTTATCTAAGTGATATTGACCTTGGTCGGGCCGTAAATGAAATAAGCTACATGAGTTTATTGATTTCAAAATGGCCGTCACGTATTTTTTGCTCTCAGGGCTAAAAATAACCTTTATTTAAATAGTTCATAGTAAACAAACGCACGTGCAGAGCTCGAAAAAAAAATCTGTTTTTAAATGTTTTCTTTCTTGTCATTTCTTGGCAGCATGTTTTGAAAAAATCGGATTCCTCATTGTTACAGGAACGACAAATGTATCTTGTTTGAAATAAGTTGGTAACTCGAATATTATGGATTGAAACTGGTGGCAAAATATTATTTTTCCGATTTATTCTTTCAATCAGTAATGGAAAAATCTATAAATAAATCCAAGCAAGTGATGTAAGTAAAGTAATTACACTACAAGTAGTTTGGATTCAAGAATAATAGCGAAAGTTTATTATACCTGTACTTGTGGAAGAAAAAAGACGTCTGCTTCTGAATGATGTTGAAAATTACTTTTAAAAAATGGATTTGATTATTCTAGCTGCCATAAATGTCAAATATTTGATCCTACATCTACCAGTTTCTGCGTTGTCACGTGGTTTTCTAGAGCATTCGCGCGGGGTTTTTTCCCAACGTGCAGTTATACACGTGGAAATTTACTCTTCGTTTTTCTGTTGTCTATAATAGCTGAAATACAGTTGCTTGTGATAAGTTTGATTTTAGTGTCAAGTAGGTCAAAAATAAATCATTGCAAATGCTGTTTACAATTTTCTTTATAAATCTTTATCATTGGTGAAAACAGTGTATCCGTGAACAGTAGAAATGTTCTTTGGATTACTTTAACGTTTAACTTGGAAAACATTTGAATCATGCGAAGTTTCAAAAGATCAGCCGAAAGATTAGCTGATTAACAGAATTTACGGTAAGTGTGGTATTTGTATGTCTTTTTTTTTCCTCTGTGTTTTTGCATCGTATTCTGAGAAATGTTTGGTTTATTCCACCAGCCCACGCACCAATACTTTCGCTGGTGTGACAATGACCCTCTGTTGTTATGAAACAATAACGTGATTTAGCTGTTGGTCCATTTATCTAAAATTAGCTTTGTATCCATCGAGGTTTGAAAACAAGAGTTCGAATGACAGTCTTTCGGACAGAATTCAATTTATTTTTCACTGCTATTCGTTGTTTCGACGAAAAGCTGGAAAATGTTGTCAAACTACTGGTACAAAAAAAACCCCAAGGAACGCGTGTAACCGCAAAAAAAAAATGCATGGTGTATGACCAGCAAGGACTTTTTCTTCACAGAGATGTTTAAACGGAAATTCTGTTTCAGATGAAATAAACAAAAAAAAAGGCAATCAGCTGAGTTTTTTTTTTGAAATATTGCACAGGCCATGTAAATATTTATCCAATCAAACAGCGAAAAACTAGGTCCACCTATGGAAATGTAATAGAAGGTCATGGACAGTGATGTTTGTTCTATCTTCAATGTCGCACAAAAAGCTGTAACGATGTGAGATTAGTTTTTTATGGGAAGGAGGGGGAATGAAGTTAGGAAGAATTTAAGAATTTGAGGGATATAACTCTTTCGGCTTTATTGGAACTTTAAATAAGACATTTTCAACTCACGTAGTAAGAGTCTGAGTACGCTCCCTTGATCTATCAACAATCCAAACTAACCCATTTGATGTCGATCTGATGCGTATTAATTCACCAGTTACAGCCGAGGGATATGATGCTTCCATCACCCGAAGTATGCCAAATGGATATCAGATATGCGCCCGTTGCCCCGCCATATCTGCCCTCGAGTGACACTGATATTACACTATTTTCGGTGGAAAATGTTACTATTATTAGTAACAGTATTATAATGATCTTTATACTGAATATATAAGTAGTCATATATAAATAGAATCCTCGCTCATAAATCGGGGGTTACCTATATTAATTCGTGCATACAGTACAAAGTATTTACGTGATTGAGGCAGCCTCATTCGATGCCGATTGTAAAAATAGAATTTCCAGGGTAAAGAAACGCACGTACAGTGATCGAAAACATTTAAAATGTTTTCTTTCTTGTCATTTCTTGGCAGCATGTTTAGAAAAAAATGGATACCTTCACTGTTATAGGAATTAAAAGTGTATCTTGGTTTTAAATAGTTTGGTACAAGTAAGTACGGTGATTTTATTTAATTACACTTAATCCATTACAGTAGGCAAATATCTAAAAATAAATACAAGCAAGTGATGAAAGTAATTATAGAACAAGTAGTTTGGATTCCAGAAAAATAGCGAAAGTTTATTGTACGTGCACTTACCGTGGAAGAAAAACAGGTCTACTACTGAATATTGCTGCAACTTATATATGATAACTTAGAAATGTGGATTTGATTATTCTAGCTGCTCTCTATGCAATTGCGTTCAAACACCCGCCAAAAATGACAAATATTCCGGCTTTTGAAATCTACCAACTTCGGCTTTGTTACGTGGTTTTCTGGAACATTCGCGCGGGTTTTCTTTCCCAACGTGCAGCGCTATACATTTGGAAATTTACCCTACGTTTTACTGTTGGCTATTGCTAAAATACGGTGGTTTGTAATTAGTTTGATTTTAGTCTCAAGTAAATGATTGCAAATGCTGTTTTTAATTTTCTTTACAATACTTCATCAGTGGTTAAACAGTGCCTCCGTGACAGAGTAAAAGTTCTTCGGATTACTTTTACGTTACACTAAATCTAGAATTTAACATGTAGATACTTGGAAAACATTTGAATCGTGCGACGTTTCAAAAGATCAGCAAAACGATTAGCTGATTAACAGAATTTACGGAAAGTGTGGTATTTGTATGTCTTTTTTTCCCAGCTGTTCTTGCATCGTATTCTGAGAAATGTTTGGTTTATTCCGCCAGCCCACGCACCAATACTTTCGCTGGTGTGACGATGACCCTCTGTTGTTATGAAACAATAATGTTATTTAGCTGCTAGTTCAATTATTTAAAATTACCTTAGTATCCTGCAAGGTTTGAAAACAAGAGTTCGAATGACGGTCATTCGGACAGAATTCAATTTATTTTTCACTGCTATTCGTTGTTTCGACGAAAAGCTGGAAAATGTTGTCAAACTACTGGTACAACAAAAGACCCGAGGAACGCGTGTGACCGCAAAAATGCATGGTGTATGACCAGCAAGGACTTTTTCTTCACAGAGATGTTTAAAGAGAAATTCTGTTTCAGATGAAATAAACAAAAAAAAAAACGGCAATCAGTTGAGGTGTTTTTTTTTTAAATATTGCACAGGCCATGTAAATATTTATCCAATCAAACAGCGAAAATGTAGGTCCGCCTATATGGAAGTGTAATAGAAGGTCATGGACAGTGATGTTTGTTCTATCTTCAATGTCGCACAAAAAGCTGTAACGATGTGAGATTAGTTTTTTATGGGAAGGAGGGGGAATGGAGTTAGGAAGAATTTAAGAATTTGAGGGATATAACTCTTTCGGCTTTATTGGAACTTTAAATAAGACATTTTCAACTCACATAGTAAGAGTTTGAGTACGCTCCCTTGATCTATCAACAATCCAAACTAACCCATTTGATGTCGAATAGACCTATTGGACACTTTTAGTCTGGGTAAAAAAAAGACATATAATGTCCAGGTTGCCCGTGTTCAGAATGTCTCGGTGAAGAGGACAGTAAAGATCAAAGATCAGATCTTACGTTTTGTTCATTCTGATCTTGATTTTCACTGGCCACAAAATCAACCATGATTTTAAATGGCGCTGTAATGGTTCATTCGCTACCGAATTACAACATGTAAAGTCTTTACCACACGACAAAAGTTTGGCCTTGACGAAATTGAAAACATTTGCAGACAATTACTTAAATGTAGTAAAGATGATGGAATTTGTCTTTGGTAGTGTTGAAAACGTCGTGGGAATAGGAGAAAATGCTGGTTGCCAGCATTTTCTCCTTTTCTCACCATGTTTTCAAAGGTCTTTTTCTTCAGGGTCGTTAGAATTCGCGATTGTGTGGTAAAGGGTTGGGAGGTTTTTGAACAGTGAGATCTTGATCTAAACCGTGTGTACAGAGGCGATTTATATTAGTGAACAGGGAGTTTGTATTGATGGTCATCAACAGGCAAAGAGAAGGAGTCGGAGGCGAAAGGTATAAAAACTGCTAGAAAATGAGAGGAGAGAGAGATAGGGAGAAAAAGTGACAGAGAGAAAGAGACAGAGAAATGGGCAGGGAAAGAAAGAGATAGAGAAATGGGCAGAGAGAGAGAAATGTGCAGTGAAAGAAAAAAAGAGAGATGGGCAGTGAAAGAAAAAAGAGAAAAAGAGAGATGGACAGTGAAAGAAAGAGAGTGAAAGGGACGGAGATTGATAGGGAGAGAGAGAAATGGACAGTGAGAGAGAGAGAGAGGGATTGTCAGAGAGATGGGCAGTGAAAGAAAAAGAGAGAAAGAGATGGGCAGTGAAAGAAAGAGAGAGAGAGTGAGAGAAAGGTACAGAGAGATTGATAGGGAGAAAAAGTGACTGAGAGAAATAAAGAGAGAGACAGAGAGAGAGAGATGGGGGGGGAAAGAGAGAGAAAAAGAAGAGGAGGAGGAAGTCGAAGAAAGAGAAGACGATGATGAAAAAGAGGAAGGAAGGAGTAGAGACAGAGAGACCAGATCTAGATGGGAATTTAACCAATGTAAATTTACTTCCTGAAAGATGAGATCTAATTTGTAAGCAGGGAGATATGTTGCACCTAGTGTCCCATGTATTCAAACCAAACTATCTAGTTACTATTTCTGTAAATGTCGGGAAAATTATCGACTTGTCGAAACTGAAAGCATTCACAAAGAACCTAATAAATCTAGCTTAACTGTTTGGAGCTGTTTATGCAAGGACTAGAAAACATCATAGGAAAAGGTGAAAATGCTGGTAACCAGCATTTTCTCCCTTTCCCACAATGTTTTCATAAGCTGTCTTGTCCTGGATTCTTAAAACTACGGATCAGGTTTCATAAAAGGTTGAATTTATTTTAATTTATATGTCATATATTACACATTCAATATTCTTACTTACTATGAAAAATGGAAACAGGCTGTCTTTTTGTTTTCAAATGTTTCTTTTTATACGCCCGTCGTAGACGGGACGTATTATGGGATCACCCGTGGCGGGCGGGCGGGCGTCCGGGCGGGCGGGCGGCGTCCAGTTCTTTGTCCGGAGCATATCTCCAAAACTATTCTAGCTAGGGTTACGAAATTTCATGGGTGGATAGATCTCATCGAGGGGGAGTGCAGTGCACAGGAACCATAACTCTTGCTTGCTTAATTTTTGAGTTATTGCCCTTTGCCGTTTTTCATACTTGAATTTTGTCCGGAGCATATCTCCAAAACTATACTAGCTAGGGTTACGAAATTTCATGGGTGGATAGATCTCATCGAGGGGGAGTGCAGTGCACAGGAACCATAACTCTTGCTTGCTTAATTTTTGAGTTATTGCCCTTTGTCGTTTTTCATACTTGAATTTTGTCCGGAGCATATCTCCAAAACTATACTAGCTAGGGTTACGAAATTTCATGGGTGGATAGATCTCATCGAGGGGGAGTGCAGTGCACAGGAACCATAACTCTTGCTCACTTAATTTTTGAGTTATTGCCCTTTGTCATTTTTTATAGTTGAATTTTGTCCAGTGAATATCTCCAAAACTATACTACCTAGGGTTATGAAATTTCATGGGTGGATAGATCTCATCAAGGGGGAGTGCAGTGCACAGGAACCATAACTCTTGCTTGCTTAATTTTTGAGTTATTGCCCTTTGTCTTTTTTCATACCTGAATTTTGTCCGGAGCATATCTCCAAAACTATACTAGCTAGGGTTATGAAATTTCATGGGTGGATAGATCTCATCAAGGGGAAGTGCAGTGCTCAGGAACCATAACTCTTGCTTGCTTAATTTTTGAGTTATTGCCCTTTGTTGTTTTTCATACCTGAATTTTGTCCGGAGCATATCTCCAAAACTATACTACCTAGGGTTACGAAATTTCATGGGTGGATAGATCTCATCAAGGGGGAGTGCAGTGCACAGGAATGATAACTCTCGCTCGCTTAAATTTTGAGTTATTGCCCTTTGCCGTTTTTTATGCTTGAATTTTGTCCGGTGCATGCCCCAGCTTTACAACTTGGAGTAAGACGGGCGTATCTTGCGACAATTTGCCGCTCTTGTTTTTAATGGTATTCATATTTTGAAAATAAATAAAAACTGTAAGCAAAAGAGGAACGGGCTGTTTTCATAGGTCTGATTCAAAATTTAAACTGAAAAACGGTTAAAAAATTGTCTACCGATAAGGCTCTTGTTTTGACTGGTTGAAACGCCAATCACATTGCGTACCTCCTATCAGTTCAGTTAATGACTGGTTGAAACGCCACTCACATTGCGTACCTCCTATCAGTTCAGTTAATGGCTAGACCAATATACAGCACTGGGAGGAGCAACTAAAACTGTGATTTCGTCGATGTAACACAGCCTAGATTTTTACAGAGAATGACGGTGCTTTATTTCACTAAAAATCCCCTGCCGTTTTTGTTGTGAGTCATAACAGCTTGTTGTGACATAGTCGGAAACTAGGCCCAAAAAAGCGAATGATTTGACCGGAAAAAATGTCGACAATGTAAACACTTATTCCTCCCCACTCCCCAGCCTTTGGAAAACATTGTTAGAAAAGGAGAAAATGCTGGATAGCAGCATTTTCTCCTTTTCCAACGATGTTTTTTACCCTATGACAGACATCATAGTGCACGTTGCATATAGTTTTTGGTCAGTAAATGCTTTCAACTTGGATAGATCTCGAATTTTATAGTATGGTAAAGAGTTTATGCAAAACTGTTGTACATAACATATAAACCCATGCAGAAGTATATAAGTGATCCCTATCAAAGTTTGAGTAGTATACATCTGATATACACATGTACAATCGTATAATAGCGATAACGTCTTATTTAGTTTTGAATCACGATTTTCGGTAGCAATTTATAAACCATGCTTTGGCTAAACGGGATTTCATGCATTATGCCGGGCAGGTCATCATAAATCCGTGATTTAGAACAACCAACTGTATTATGGGGTAGAATGGTCCTTGGATATGCAGAAAATTTATAAATGGCAAATGGTTTTTCGGTAGAAATGTAAATACCTGGATGTAATAAAAGAAAAACAGAATTTTGAGAAATCTGATACAAAATAAACACTCCTAAACACTCATATTAAATACTACCGGAATCAGTTGAAAAAAACAGGTAGTTTCGTTGAAATGATATCCCCGCCGAAAAGGACCTGCGTAATTTAAAATGGCTCCCAGTCGGTTGTTTTGTATCGAATTAAAAAAGAAATGGGTTATTGTGCACATGTATAAAGTTTCACGAAGTTCCGTTCAGCTGCAGATATTCAGCGGGACGGACACACGGACGGTCGGACGGCTAGACGAACGGACGGACGGACTACGCTAAAACTATATCCCTCCGCCTCGGCGGGGGATAATAAATCACAAATTATGTTGTTATTGAAATACCAACAAGATTGGACAGGCCAGAGTCCTTGACAAGCACCAATATGGTAAAAGATAATAGGATTGCACGCGGAAAATTAAACATTAACAGGAAAATTTTTGCTGCACAACGTTTCAGTTTCAACCGTGTACCCTGTTCTACATAACATAAATGAATACTTGTCACATAGGGAAGGCATTTGCGTACCACAAAGCAGATATGGTTCAAATTAAGGAATAGGGGTGGGGGAGTGGAAGAAAGAGAAAATCTTGGTAACCAGCCTTTCAACTATGTTTTCAAAAACCCTTTCAGATCGTAAAGACTTATAATGGTTAGGTAAAGGAAAATAAAGAACATTCCATATTACTAAAAACAGGCCAAATGGATTGCAGTTCTTTAATGTTTTTTTCTCCAAATATATCACCAAGGAGCGGACAGTGCGGGTCACAGATCAGAAAGTGCAGTTTGATTCTGATATACGTGGTGAAGTTGACGGAATTTGTCCTATGCTTTTTTTTCTAAAGTATTAACTAAAATTTTGCTCGAAAAAAAGTATAAGAGGAAGAAGAAGAGACATTGAAATGAATTTGGTCACATGCCTTGCAATGTGTGCAAAACAAAAAACACCAGCGATAGCTCGGCTGATATCATCGGTTTACTTCGAAAACCTCGTAACTACAGCTTGTAACAAGCTGTGGTTACGAGGTTTTCGAAGTAAACCGACAATATCCTTAACACTAGAATTACAGCATTGGCACGGTCCAGGTGTGTTGGTTTTAAAAACGTCTAATTGAATTTTAATTGACTGGTTACGCAAATAGATAATGGGTATAACAAAGTCAGCCCTGACAAAGCACAAAGATTTCCCGTCTCAAATTACGCAAATGATATGGCCATGGTAAAGGCAACCCTGAACAAGCCCTTAAGATTTCTAAGGAATCCTTCAGTTGGAAGACTGGCTAGTGGGAACATGCCAATGTATTGCGTCCCACGCCTTTGTATTAAATTTGGGAACTAGCCAAGGTTTTAAGTTTTGTCCTTGTTCATATATGCAAGAGGTTTATGATTATCATTGCAAACATTCCTCTCTCGTCGTTGATTATTGTTTCAATGATGGCTATGTGAAAAGGCCTGTGGCCTGGCAATGATATAGTGTCAAGTACCGATCACAGAAACTCCAGGAATGCATACTAGGTGCACTGGCTGTTGCCCTTTACCAAGTTTGTTTAAATGATGCCTTTCTGGTCAAAACTGTCCCCGTCAGAGGATTCACAAGGTTGAACATAGGCACAAAGAAGAAAAACTTCAAATTCATCTTCTCTAATACGGGATGGTGATGAACGTTGATATTTGGTATGTAACATCTTCTAGTGGACCTCTACCAAGTTTGTTCAAATGATGCCACTGGGGTCAAAACTGGCCTTTAAAATTGGACCACCAGGAGTTATAAACTTGGTCACTAGGTCGATTTAAAGAAATACCTCGTGGTCACTCTAAAAGCCACATTTTTTTGCTCAGTTTACTTGTAAAGTAGCCAGAATGTTTGTCATTGTAGAATCTTACACGAGTCTGACCTTGGGTTAACTGGGGTCATAAACTAGGTCACTAGCTCAAATTAAAGAAATTTAACTCTAGGGCTTTCTGGAGGCCACATTTATTGTTCAGATGATTTGAAAAAAGGTCAAAACGTTCCTCATGATAAGATCTGAAATGAGTCAAAATTGGACCTCACTTAAGATGTCATAATTCTCCATGTCTGAAGCAACAGACCAAGGAAAAGTTTTAGGGACATGTATTCTTTACAAGGTATTTTTCCTTAGAGGACTAAGCATTACTTATGTTGCCTTTTCAGAGAGTGCAGATTCAGACCAGACTGTATAGACCATGAATTTAGAACTTCTATCTGTCATGCCAGCTTTTCTATGAGATTATCTTGTCAAGAGAGCAATGGTCCCTCAATAATTAGGGTGGTTTTTTCTAGCTTGACATGTCTATTGATTTAATTCGGGGTCTTGCGGTAAAACTCTCAACAACATACTGTATGTAGGAAGAAGACAATGGTTTAATGCATGAGGAGTACAGGTTCTCCAATTGAAATGGCGCCGCTGTGGACAAAGGTGATCCATAAAATCCGTTTTGTCTGCCAACCGACTGAATCGTTAGGTACACCGGTCCTTAGACATGTAGACAAATAACATACAGCAAAACGTTTGGTGGCTATGTAGGCTGATATGAATCGAAATCTTTTGTATGTGCGTTATTACCTCTATTCACAGAGTTTGTCTGAAATAGAAATGACCCTTAATCGTAAAATAACGCAAACATATCCATGCTTGAGAGGCAAATAATGACATGAATTTATTTATATATAACAAAATAACACCATGCACGGGAGGCAAATAATTACATGATTTTATAAATAAAATAACAAAATAACACCATGCACGAGAGGCAAATAATTACATGATTATATAAATAAAATAACAAAATAACACCGTACACAAGAGGCAAGTAATGACATTATTTTATTGATAAAATAACAAGATAGGAATAAGACCGTATGACCTTGACGTAAATACATAGCGTTAGTAACGCACATTTTGTATACTGTGTTCTTTGTTTTACTTGATGGCGGCCTAGATCTAGACTGTCGATATGCAGTTCGAAACCAAATTTACTTTGAAGATTCGTTTTGAATGTCCTGAAAAAATACATGATTGCAAATATGCACAGAGCAGCATTTCATATCATATGAATCCCGAAAAAGTTCATTCTTGGATTTGGTCGAATTCGCTCGGGATACGAGACCTTCACGACAACCTTATCACCCTCATTAAAGCGGTAAACTGTGCCAATATGGCTCTTAATGTATCCATCTTCCTTCGTTTCACACTGCGATTGCGTTGAGGCAATGATGCAGTGTTCGCCATTGTTTCCGTGATGTTTCTTTACAGCGATCTGGTGCATGAACAGATTCTGATTTCCTGTATACGGATCTGGTTCTTCCTCGAAATCCGCAACAACTTGGCTATATATTTGATACAGACCAGTCTGTGAAATGGAGATGTATCCATGTTTATATTCCATACTTTCTGAGTGCAAGGCTGTGTTTTCATCCCAATGTACACGTCTGTGGTGCGTGACTGCAAGAGTAAACGCATTCATAGAATAAACACGTGCAATGAATAAATAAAGAAATATGGGCCATACCCGTCGAAAAGGGGGCGTAACGTATGTGAAAAAAGTTTCGATTCAGGTCAGCCTGCGCATTCCGCGCAGCAGACCTGAATCGAAACTTTTTGCCTATGTCAAAGGACCAGTCTACTTTCAGATCCAGTAGACTGTTTGACAAAATGTATTTTACGGATTTATAACAGTGTGATGACTTGCAAGAAATCATACACCATGGAGATGTTTTTTGTCCCCTTTTTGCTCAAGTAATGGCTCATATCTGAATAAATTAATCTCTTCCCTGCTAAATAAATTACAAATTTTCAGCCAATAGTACAAACCTAAGTAATAGGCCTACGATTCTAAAGTTTTGTTTAGCCGGAAAAATATAACAGTGTCTGACACTGTAGATTCAAGATCAGACTGCACGTTCGTTGCTGTCTGATCTTGTATAAAATGTCCGCAAAAGAGTATCAAAACGCTTTTAACAGCATGAAGAATAATAGATGAGTAAATAGAATTGGTAGCTACTTTTTCGATGAACAAAACCTCTTTCAAATATGAGTCTAGCAAATCGGAGATTTATTCATTTCCGTGATGTGTCGTACCAAGCAAGTAGTTGTATATGGCTTCCAAGACACCAAAAAAATGGGCATTCAGATATTTGCGTAAAGTGTCGTCTCAACAGGCTGATCAGAGACGACACTTTACGACTACATTAGCTTTTGTGCTACAGTATACTTGTGGAAAACAGAAAATTACATAAAAACGGAAAGTGTAGTTTCAGATCAGCCTGCACGCCTTGTGCATATTTATCCGAGACGACACTTTACGCAAATGTCCGAATGCACTTCAAAGTTTCACGTGTTGCAGGCCATATATAGTTGTGAATCCATAAAACACATTTTCGTCATATAACTGACTGAATCATACGGTAGACGTATCCTTTGACATGCCATGAAGAAAAATGATCAGTAGAAAGAAGTTTTAAGCTATATCAGCCTTAGTGGATTGCACAGGGAGACATGGGTAGATACTTTCTGCAGATGTTTTAAGTCCTTTTTCAAAAACCATGGCTATATTGTTTTTCTATAAGTTGCAGGGCTGTCTGGCCCCATCGACATATCCGCTTTATAGTTTTCTTTAAATAGATGAAATACTGCTTTTTTTTTGTTACAATAAAAAGACTTAATCTACTGAATCATGTTATCTTTTACTTAAAGAAATAGTGAAATGCTCTGTTGTCATTTTCCACTCTAAGAATAAACGAAAAACTATGTACTGGTTTCTTTAACAGTAAAAGAGGTCCTGTGTGGCCCTGTGGTAAAGTGCAGGACTCGTGATCTGGAGGTCCCGGGTTCGAGCCTCACTGGTTCCACGGGTTTTTTCATAGGAGTGTCCTTGGGCAAGACACTTCAGAGCCTAGCCTAGTACTGGTGAAACCCAGGAAACATAAATATGTGAACTGTCGCCCTGATATGACTGAAATAACGTTGATAGCGGCGTAAAACACCATTCAACCATTTTACATACAATAAAATTGTTAACAGTAAAAATACGTGACATTCTATATTCTTTTGCTATAAAATAAGTGAATGAAATACCATCACTCCCTCTTATCTGTAGCTCTGCATCTTTCTCTCTCTCTTTTTCTCTCTCTCTCTCTCTCTCTCTCTCTCTCTCTCTCTCTCCATGCAGAGCTCCAGATAAGGGGGAGTGATGGTATTCTCAATCCATTATTTCTCTTTGAAACCGTATGTTGTGGCTACCCACAACATAGGGTTTAGTTGAGTATAAATTGTTCAAATTTGAAATTAAGACCACTCCTTCTATCTGGAGCTCTGTATTGGATACGGCATGAGTTGGTGTTTGACTTAAAATTTCATCAAATGAGTCTTCAAGAAGATATGAAGCGGGCCTTTAGCGAGCCTAATGACACTTTTTGTGGATGAGTTTGATATTAAAATTTTATCATAACCCTTTCCCAAACGGCAAATTTTTGGCCAGACCAAATTGAAAGCATTTTGCAGATGACAAATTAACAGTTGCTAAAAAGATGATTTTTTCTATATGATAGGGTAGAAAACATTGTGGGAAAAGGAGAAAATGCTGGTTACCAGCATTTTCTCCTTTTCCCACAATGTTTTCAAAAGGCTTCTATTCCTGACCCGTAAAAACCAGGGATTGTTTGGGAAAGGGTTAAACACCAACGCATGCCACATTCTTTTTATCACATAGCTGTTTCACAAGAATTATAATAATTCATGAAGTATTTAAGCATAGGCAGGTATTGAAATCTTGCACGTCAAACATACACACACAAAAATAGTTCAAAAAATGTATATAGCGGTATTATTTTTTATTTAAAGATACCAAACTTTTGCAGCTTTGTCATGATCAACAGCTTTGACAGTCAGTTTCATAGAGGAAACTTGTTCGACAATGTTTTAGAAACGTGGCGTGTAATTTTACAGTGCATCAATTAACCAAATACGGCACTATTTTCTTATCTCACAAGTTTGTAAGACAAGGAAATTCTTGATGACTGTCTTACATTTAAAAAACAAAAACAAAAGGAGTTACGTGATAAATTGCTTTCTTCTATCATAAACTACGGGCAATAGGTACACGTACCATTCAATCTTTGATTATCAAATCCGTGTATTTTAAAAAAATCTTTCTTGGGGTTATTCTTCTGGGGATTGGATTTAACGTGTTTGCATCCATGATAGTGAGGACTCTCTGTGAAAACAAATAGTAATAACAATGATGATAATAATAATAATGATAATTGTAATAGTAATAATAATAATAAAACAAAGTTGATAAATTATCGTCCAGATAATGTCCTGGCAGGATTTAACAACGACCAATACCAGTTGTGTAGGTTGATTGGGATATTCCTGAAATTTACAATAGATATCAAAAATTGCACAATCCTTTTTATTTTCAGTTCAGTTGACTTCAACACTGACCAAAACGGACACTATTAAACTTTACAACCAAATTATAACTGGCTTGGGGAAGAAGGATTTTGGGAAAAGAAAAAAAATGCTGTTAGCCACTATTTTCTCCTTTTCTTACTATGTTTTAAGCCATTTCATAGACAGAGCTCTGTCCCTGTCTGTTTGTCTGTCTCCATCGCTGACTGTCTGTCTGTCTGTCAAATATCTCTAAAACCGCAATTTTATGATTTTATTATAGACTGACCGAAAGTTTTTTACTTAATCTATTACGCAATAAATCAAACAATCATATGTTTATCGACCCTGGGCTGGTCTGAGGTAACCATTTTTGAAAAGGAGAAAATGCTGGTTACCAGCATTTCCTCCTTTTCGCCACAATATTTTCTACCCTAGTAGAAAACATCATTTTACGTTGATTAATTTCATTTTTTTTTTGTCAGCAGATGCTTTGAATCCTGAAGAGCCTAAAACTCGCCAATTTGGAAAGGGTTTAGAGTTTTATGACTGAGACTGAAACGGGATATTTGAATGAAACCAGTATTTCCTATACAAAGATAGAAAAATAAACTTACTTTCTGCCAGATAGGTCTTCATCCATTTTTCGACATACTGTTAAAATAGATAAAATAGAGGCATTGTTAAAGTAATTCAATTGAGTATTGACATCGATCGATAGAGAACGAGAGAGAGAGAGAGAAGGAAGAGAGACAAAGACAGAGAGAGAGAGAGAGAGAGAGAGAGAGAGAAATATGGTGTAACAGAGAAATGATGTGATGAATAGAGACTGTGAGAGAGAGAGAGAGGCCTTGACAAATGCTTTGTTATATATATACGTATATCATGCAATTCTGACTGAGTACACTTGTACTCATCCAATAGAATATCTGTCTTGTTCTGTTACTAAGACAAACTCTTTTTCTGAACATTATACCATAAGGCCTTGAAGTTTGACCTTAACCTTAAACATAAAATACGAATGTATTCAATGAAATGTAGATTTATTTGCTGTTAAAGGAAAACAAGTGTGCCAACTCATTTTGAAAATTCACCTATAAATGTAGAAGTCATAGCTCAGAAAATCGCTCTTTATGACAAGATATCATTTGACCTTCAAGTGTGACCTTGAACTTGAACCGGCTCAAACAAATCTTACAAACTACCCCTACTCGTGAAAGAGAACACTTGTGCAAAATATTTATATCAGCCATACATGTAGAAATAATGACTAAAACAATCTCCTTTTTTTTCAGTTGAACTTCAAGTGTGGCCTTGAACTTAGACAAACCTGAACAGACCTTTCAATGACACTTCTACAAGTGAATTAAAAAGCGTTAGCCAAAATATTTCCAAATCCAACCAGAAATGTAGAATTTATGACTCGGATAATCTCTATAATAAACACCTTTAAGTATTTCCTTGACTAGAGACCTATAACATTTCTAAAGAAACATTTGGAACGACACTCCAACTCATGAAGAGGAGCAGTTGAGTCAAAGCATTTTGAAACTTTTCCATAGATGTATAAGTTAAAGCCCGTACACAACGCACGTAGGAAAGCACAAACACTTGGATGAAGTTGTTGCGACCATGTCACGTTCTCTACAAGCAGGACTCGACAACATGTGGAAAAATACCTTGTCTACCACTTGCGGTATATTCTCCTTTTGACTCGCACAGCATTTTGTACTGTCGTTGTTTTTAACGATTCCAACGAGAGGATCGTCTGGATGGTGTGCCAGATGTGTACAGGGCAAGCACTGTTTCGGGAATGGATGGTAGGATAGAAATGTGTTGTCCTCCGACGCGTAAAAGTAACCTGTGAGAGACATCAGGATAACGATGAACCCGTCTAAGGCCAGCATCCTATACAAGGTGCGAGTTACCCGCTTACTGTCATTGCTTAATATCTCAACCATTCTTTTTGTCTTTTTTGAAAGTTGAGTACACTTTGTAATTATTCCTGTTGATATTCCTGTTAAAGTCAGAGCACATTACAGAACACAGCTTCGCTTACAAGTATAGAAGCGAAAGTCCAACACAGCTTCGTTTGTATAGAAGCGAAAGTCCAACTCAGAAATTTGGACTGGTTGTATATGAAATTCAGGTTGATAACACTTGTGTATAGGTCTGTGATTACTCGTACTTTGGAACCTAAAAATGATACACAGTTTTTTCAATCGTTTATGATATATATTTCACGCCTTACCAGACAATCACTAATTTTAACGAGGAAAAAACGTTTTGAATACATTGTGGGCACAGGAGAAAATGGTGGTAACTAAGATTTTCTCCTCCACCCACAATTTCTCTTTTTTATTTTCAAAAACCAATTTCAGTTCTCGAGTCCGGTGTATTTTGTCGTCTTCCAATACTTTTAAATTGGTTAAGTCTAAAACTTCGTCGTTCGGTGAGCACTTTTACACATAGTTTTATATTGCTGTATTGATCTGTTTAACTCTGGTTTAACCCTTTAACATACGGTCCCAAATTTTAACGATCCTGTGTAGATCTAAGACTTTACAAAGCATTGAGGAAAAGCAGAAAATACTGGTAAACAGCGTTTTCTCCTATTATGGCGTCTTCAAACTTTTCAGAGACAAACCTCGAAATCTTGAGCTCTACACTCTTCAAGCTGTATGAAATTGATTTCAGTTAGGACAAGTCTGAAATATTTCGTTCGGTAAATAGTGAAAACATAGCATGTGGCAAATTATCACAGTTTTTGTTATTGTATTAACGAAATATTTGTCCATATACTCATATCCAGAAAACAGCGTTTAACTATCCAGTGTTAACAACAATCGTACAATATTATAAAGACAACGTATGATATAAAAACATCCGATTCATTTCATTCTATAAATAGAACGTGACGATTGAAATTATGGAGGGTAATATCCGCCATAAATTCTATTAGTCTACATGACATTCTTATTTGTAAAATTTACATGGTGATTTGTTTTCTTTCTTACATCTTACTTGTATATTACATCTCATGAGTCATTATTGCTAGTTCATGATTGTGATGCTAATTCTGTTTGTCTTCCTTGGGTGTGTATGGCATAAAGTTGTTATTTAGTTATGCGTGCTTCTATTCATTTTGTCCTTATTGACAATATCAATTCCATTTATCTTACTTCCTTATTCCGAAAATTCTTTTTGTTTCCTATGTCTGTTTTGCTTATCATAAGAATGCTGCATTCTTCTTGTTTATGCATATTCTGGCGAAAACTAGGTGGTTTTGTGAAAATACTGAGGTGAAACTATGTTACGTAGTTGAAATAAGACGAACAAAGTAGTCACTATCAAGAATAGCATTTACATGCATACGACAAGTCATATTATGATACCAGGGGGCGCTTTTATAATACTAGTTTCTCCCTTTGAGTATGTAATTCTCACGATATGTGTAATTCTCACGATATAATTTCTAGCGTATTTTGCGAACACACGCGGGATCATTATGCGGGAATTGATGCAATAGCGGTCACACGGGTAGGAAACTTCATATTCAGAGCCAATGGCTCCGACGAGGAAATGTTGTGTTGGTCTTCCGTTTCTGAAGATGTCGGCTGAAAAACAACCCCCAAAACAGGTAGGCATGTCAGTATTTGTAATTATGTGTTCTTATGTCTTTGAAATTCAAAAAAAGGAGAATGTCATTCGATGCTCCGGTCTTTCAACGTATTTTCTGCGCTACGGAAAGTTGGACCTGGTGTACGATGTTGTCTGAATCATTTGTGGCGTGGGTTGACCGTAGCCAAAATAATACGACAAGGACCTAAATTCAGTCTGTTATTGCCATTTAATTTGCAAATAAGAGGTTCTTGCTGTTCCAAAACCACGAATTAATGTCTTGAAATGTTACATTCACTACTGGTCAAGAATTGAAAAGAAAAAACACAAAAATTGATAAAGATCAAGGAGGGCTCCGAATATGTGGACCGGCTCTGACTATATTATTCGGCACCGATTCATGAGAGTTCCCTTTCAAAAATTTAGTTATCTGTAAATAATTAGTTAGAAACTAAGTTTTGTTTTTCCATTAATATCTTTCAGTCCAATATTTAGTTCATTTGTTGGATGGAATATGACGGTATTTATGATATACAAAGGACTGGTTTTGTCACGTTAGTAAAATGCTGTTCAAAAGTAGTCTATCTAAATTTTGAAAATACTTCTGCGTAGCTTTTGATAAGACCGAATAGTCCATATATAAAATTGTTCGTGCTTTTGTCATAATTGCAGCCCACATATAAGCACAAATAATGAAAAATATTTCCTTTTAGAAGTACGAGAATGATAAACGCAACACATGTTTGAATGGTCTAGATGCATGAATTTGCATTGTGCAGTTTGAGAATCATTATTCAGTCATCAACATAATTGTTTACACATGATTGAAACTTTGGAAACAAAATCATTATTTTGCTTAGCAATTTTGAAAAGGTCACCTGTAAAATTCATTTCAAAATCTGTCACCACCCCTACAATTATCACCGCAGCAATGATTTTAATGAATCAGAATTCTGCAAATAAATCTTTGGATAGATCACCTAAAAACAATTTCTTGCAGAAGAACATAAGCTCGAAAGTGACTAAAAACATAAGTCGAAAAAGAGAACCACATGCACGTGCAAAAAATAAGCTGTTGTTTTTCGACGGATGAAAGATTTCCCAAAGATTTTTTGAAAAAGGGTCATCCTAGGAACATATCTGTGAATCTTTTTCAAAATCTGACCAGCCAATCCAGAGGAGAAGATTTGTTCAGAATTTCTTTACATCCATATAGTTTTATAGCCCACAGCCTTCAGAGCCATGTTTCTCGATGGATCAAAATTTCTCGAACACTTTGCGTAAAGGGTCACGCAAGGAACATTTCTGTGAAAATGTGACAATCTGTTCCAGAAGTAGTCCCCCCCCCCCAAAATCAGAGCCATCTTTCTAGACAGATCAAAATTTCGCGAACAGTTTCTGAAAAGGGTCACCAAAGGAACATCTGTATGATATTATTTCAAAATCTAACCATCGGTTTCAGAGAAGAAGAATTTTTAAGAATTTTTTCATTTCTGTATAGTGCAAGTAGCCCCCATTCACCAGAGCCATGTTTCTTGAGGGATCAAAATTTCGCGAACACTTTTCGAAAAGGGTCACCCAAGGAACATCTCTGTGAAATTATTTCAAAATCTGACCGGTGGTTTTAGAAAAGAAGAATTCTTTAGATTTTTTTTCCATTTCCGTACAGTGCCAGTAGCCCCCATTCACCAGAGCCATTCTTCTCCAGTTTCGCCTACACTTTTTAAAAATGGTTATCTAAGAAATATCTCTGTGAAATTATTTCAAAATCTGTCCAGCAGTTTCAGAGATGATTTTTAAAGATTTTCTTCGAAAATTCCATGTGGTTGCCATGGCAACCAGAGATTTTGATAGAGTCATATTCTGTGAACAATTTTTAAAGAGTACTTCCCAAGGAGTAATCCAGCCAAGTTTGGTTCAAATCGGCCCTGAGGTTTAGGAGGAGAGGATGTTTAAAGAAATTGTAGACGACGGACGATGGACGACGGAGACATCGTGATCTTAAAAGCTCCCAAAATGCCAATTTGACAATATGTAAAATTAGTAAAATACTTCTTTGCTATTTCTAAATATAATACACAATGAGAAAATAGTCCTTAAATGAACTTGTGGCTTAACATTTAACTCGACGCACCTCCTTATATACCCGGTTATTAGACATTTGCGGCTTAAAGTAAGGAACGATGACCGAGGAACAGTTACGCTTAATATATAGGGGTCGTATCAACACATATATAATTTAGAGAGGCTACGGCAATGTAAATAATTTCTGTCCGTTTACAATGAAACGATCACAAAGTATTTTTGGGATCCCCTGTGATTCAGTGGTTAAAGCGGTGGACTCTCACCCGGAAGACGTCGGCTCGATTCCCGCATGCGCCGCATGTAAATCCTGAGTAGCATCAATAATGTGAGCTTTTAACCTAAAATAGATCTATAACCAATATACTGTTGAATGTGCCATAAAACAAAGCAAACAAATGATTAATTGTTGGAACTTTACGCCGTTTTCAACATTAACTCGGTTATATAGCCAGTGCTCTGATCCATAATTTCCTGGCGTATTTTTAAACATTGCTGCGCACAATATTCCTTCCAAGCCACTGGCTGCTTTCCTACATAACCAAAAACAAAGAAAGAAACAGAGAAACAAAGACATGAAAGAAATATTTCGTATGTATTGTAGATTATCACATAAACTCCCTTGTTTTCAGTGTAATATATCCAATGTTACGAATTTTCTTATCTCACACACGCTTGATATCACATTTGTGTGACGCCATTTTTGACGTCATTTTTTACGCACTTCATACAAGTTAATGGGTGTCATGCAAAATGTCACGGGTGCATTTATGAATGTTTTGCATCATCTGGGCCTGTATCCACCAACCGTTCTTAAGAAAATTCTTTGTCTTATTCTTCAACATTTTCGGATTCTGAAAGTAACAGAACATCTGATTGGCTAAACCAAATGGTTTAGCCAATCAAATGTTCTGTTACTTTCACACTGACAAAATTCTGAAGAATAAGACTAAGAACTTTCTTAAGAACGGTTGGTGAAAACGGACCCTGATCTATGTTTTGTGAAATATCATTATGTGATAAAAAGATTCTGACATTCGTAGGCGTTTGAGATAAATTTTATTAAACTCGTCTAGAGGTTCGCTTAATAACATTTCCCTAGACCCGTTTAATAAAATCTTATCTCAAAAGACAACGCATCAGATCCTATATTTCTTATTGTCATTTAGTCATCATCAGAGGAACTGATGCCTAGTTCCCGAATCAATTTGGGAACTTTACGCTTTAGAAACATGTTGTACAGTTCATGGTTTTCTCTTATCAGTTCTGCCAGTGGGCGCTTGCGTTGACGGTTGATCTGTCTTGGGTGCTGGCGTGCATCCGCATTTTCGTCCTCAGAAGATGACGACAAAGCATTTGCAGCCTGGGCGCGGACGTCTCGGTGTTGTTCACCGTGAGCTCTACGGCCTCGGTTGTTCAGTTCTCCAGGGACTGGAGCCGATTGAGATGCTCTTGGGACTGGACGGGGTTGCAGCTGTGGATCAGGTGGTTCGTGTTGCTCTAAATTGATACCTCTTGGAGCTGGACCGGGTAGTGATTGCTGCATATCAGCAGCTACAACTCGCCCTGTGTTTGGTTGCCTAATACCCCCGTCCGTCGGAACTTCAGCTACCCGTGGTTCGGCAGTATCGTCTGGTCTTAAAAGACGTCTCTCAAGACGCTGTACGGCCAGGAGCGCTTCCCTGAATTGATACGTAAACAATGAAATTCATTTGATTACGAGCACTTTAAAATGTAAAGAAGCAGTCATCTAGAAGTGTAGAGAATCTTTAGTATTTTTGCAGTGGGTTAAGCGCTATTTTATTGCACGAACACTAAATATACGTCGGATATGGTTTATACTTAGGGTACCTGACCATTGATTGAAACACTAATGTTATTTTAAACACTTTTTACAATTATGCTTACCTGATGTCGGGATCATTTATTGCACCAGGATCTTTGCTTATAAGCCCACCAAGTTTGCTGGACATTCGGGTTTTTAGTTGCTTGTCCCCCGCAGTTCTGTAGTGCTCTCTTGCGTCTTCGGGCAGCAGATCTATATTATGCCGCATGTCTTCCAGAATGTCAGACCAGTTGGTAGGGTGGGACAGATATGCACGCAGTATCAATAGAGTCTCTTCCTTCTTTATTTTTATTTGTTTTTTGCGTTTTTGCAATAACGTAGCTCCTGAAAAATTAAATTATTTGATTGCAGTTTTTCCCTTTTTTCCGGTGGCTCAGCCGGAAACGCACAGGACTTGAGAGCAGGGGGGTTGCTGGCTCGGCTAATTTCCTTCCGAGGATTGATAATAGTCATTGCAATAGGATTCATTCCTCTCCCACAGCTGACCATTGTCTCGATAATGGTTTTGTATGAAAGGAGCAGGTGGTTTAGAAAGAATATTGTGCAGAATGCTAGTATAAAACAGTACAGGAAAGCATGGGTAGGTGCTCTGCCCGCAACGATATAGCTAAAATAATGTTGAAAACGACTTTAAATACCAGACAATCAGTCACTCAACCTTTCTCCTTTTTATGAAGGCCTTTTTATAAAAGTCCTTGAATACAATCCTTAACCCTTGCCCTGATCTGTGCTTGTGTGATCACTATCAATTCAGAGTTTTATATTCCCATTAAAAGCATTCTTTATTTTTCATCTGCAATTTATTTCGATTTCAGACAGTTTCAGAATGGTTTATCAGGGAAACATTTTAAAAAAAGAAAAGTAATCATTTTTAACAATACAAAAGTGTTTATGAAACAGAACTGGGAGCAAACAAAAGTTTCCTTATATTGTTCTAACCCGCTTTACAATACGTCGTGCGCTTCATGTGGAAACAATTGGATTTTGCAATCTAATCACGTGTATATATTAGTTGGGGGTGAGTTTATTTTGAAATAATTACAAAGTTGACCATTACTAAACTTATACATATAAACACTTTATTTATTCATAATGAAACAAGCTTTTACTTACCAGCATTTATTCTGTGATCTTCCATTTTCCTTGAATAATGAAAAGTACATCTACCAAAAAGTTGTACATGTAAACAATACACAAATTACCCGAGGCTAAACGGCACGATATTATCGTACAGCATGGACAGCACTGCAAGCCATTTTTCGCGTAGCTAGCCCTGTCCAACAAGTTGTACTGGTTATTAGAATGAAAAATTGAAAGTGTGAATTAATGAGTATATTACCGAGGTATATTTCATTTTACAAAATGATATAAAAAGAAGTAATTATTGTTTTACAAAATCAAATTACTTTCTTTATTTTTGTGATCTGGAGAGACTGCATATTAAAAATCGCATCATCCGTAACAAATCGTGTCTCAGCGGTAGCTCCTGAAAAAATGTGGCAAATTAGATCAAACTTCGCAGATTGATAAAGGATAACAAGACAGTGTGTCACAAATAAAAATGTTTCTCCAATGTCCAAGGTCACAGTTTAATGTCAGGGTCTTTGGGGGCATTTCTTCACTATATATATAACGCTACTTGTTTACTTTCAGAAATTCGTACACGTACTATCGAAATGGACATGGATTCAAAAATGTTTCTTTCTACGCTTTTGCCAGCACTTCTACACCCACCGCCTAACGTGTCAAAGTATTTTGCTTTACTTGTTAAACTTTTACTTTGGGTTAGACCTCCACCGGGACACACACTTACACTTGACTACAGACTATTTGGTTCCGATGAAAATTACTACAGTGGTAGAAATGTATTTCAAATGCTTTCTACACATAGGTACCAGTTCTTTGAGTTCTGTGGTGAAACACCGGAAACACTTTTGAGATTACTTAATACCTTGAATATAACATCCCAAAGGCCAAGAACATTATCAAGCAGAAACCGTGTTTTATTGACTCTTATTTGGCTACGATCGTATCCAACATTTATGATGTTATCGTCCTTATTTGATGTAAGTATATCTACAGTAAAAGAAGAAATTCGTAGTCTACTTCCATGTTTCTATTTAAAACTAAAAAAATATGTAAAATGGCCTTCCGTTCAAGAGTGGTCTGAGATGATGTACTTTTGGGACAAAATACCCATCGCGGTCGGAGCTATTGATGGAACATCTCATAGAATACGCCGACCTAAAGTAGAGCCGCAACAACAATATTATTCAGGACACAGGCAATATCACGCAATACATACTCAAATTATCGTTGACAGTTCTGGTGTTATTCGACATTTAGAAACTGGGTTTTTAGGTCACCAGAACGATGCCCAACAATTTCGAATGATGCGCCAAGTGGGCATAGACTTAGAATTTCCGAATAACACTGTGCTTTTGGCAGATAAAATATATCCTAACGGATATCCTTTAATGACCCCCTATACCAGTGCGCAACTCTCCAGAATGGATATGCAAACTAAACTGAAATCCAGAAAGCTTAACAGATATATAACAAAATACAGAGTTGTTGTAGAACATTCAATCGCTGAGCTAAAAACATATAAGTCAGTCGGAGGAGTTTGGAGAAATAAGCGAAATCTTTTGCCTCGTGTTGTGCACATTTGTGGGGGACTAGTTTGCCGCAGAAAAAAGGAAGGATTGACAGCTTAGATATTATTGACAACAATTTGAACAAATAGTCAGTCAGCTAATTAAGTGAATGCTACGCACAGGTAAGTCTGCGGTATTCATAACATTTTGGATCATTTTGAGATTACCCCTAAATACAATATCCCCGATCCTCTATCCCCGTTCCTCAACTTAAGCCGCAAATGTCTATTAGAAAGAAAAAAATACACGAAATTCCTCTTCCATCGGAGCCAACCGATATTTTCGTAGTCGACCTACACAATCGGAGCCTTCCTTAAATTACACCAATTTTTGGGTAGATTTCTGTCAATTCTTGCATTGAGCGAATGGAAACGTAAAAGACAATTATCTGTGCTTGTAGAACAGAAAAATATCTTTACTTTGCTTATTTAATGGGCAGAAAGAGCCTATATTTATCTCCAAGACGTATTATTTTGACTACGGTCAACCCACGCCACAGATGATTCAGACAACATCGTACACCTGTTCCAACTTTCCGTAGTGCAGAAAACACGTTGAAAGACCGGAGCATCGAATGACATTCTCCTTTTTTTGAATTTCAAAGACATAAGAACACATAATTATAAATACTGACATGCCTACCTGTTTTGGGGGTTGTTTTTCAGCCGACATCTTCAGAAACGGAAGACCAACACAACATTTTCTCGTCGGAGCCATTGGCTCTGAATATGAAGTTTCCTACCCGTGGGTCAGTAACGCAACGATGTGTTTCCTGGCGGTTTCACACCAGTGCTGATACAACTTTCTGTCCAAAATCACTGACTACTTTTCTCAAATGCATCAGAGGTAAAAGGCGAAAAATCGCTGGAAATAATGTTCTCCGCAATCGGTTATCAAACCCGCAACCTCCAGGTCATGAGTCTGATACGCTAACCACTGAGCTACCTGGGCTCAGTGCCGCGATACAACTGAAATAATGTTGAAAAGGGTGTTAAACCTTAACACATGGTGGGAAACTCGGGATAATTTGTGTAGCAAAGCGTTTGTTTCTTTCATGTTTGAACAGTTTCACAGACAGATAATCTCAGTTCAGTAATGAGAGCCGTGATCGCATAGTATATAGTACTTCGCGTTGTGGCCGCGATATCTCGCGTTCAAATCCTGATCACGGCAAATCTGAGCTTGTGGCTGTCTCGGCACAGATGAACAAATTTTTGCAGCCCTTTTGGTTTAAGGTGTTTTACCCCACTTTCAATACGATTTCAATACTATGACAGCATCGGCGGACTTTGTTGACGATTTTTATTGGTTTTCTAACACAAGCAATTTCCTCTCTTTCCTCGTTGATGTGCATATTCTTGAACAAGAGGACCATGATAGCCCTGTATCGCTCCACTGGCTTTTTAACCCTTTACCACACAAATTTAAGCGTTCATGACCTTGAAAAAAAGGGATTTTGAAAACAATGAACAATATCAGGCAATACAAGCAGTTTTATTCATTGGTATAAAAGGTAAAGTTCTTTGGGGTGGGGAGAAATCTGAATGACAAAAACCATACTTTGAATTTAAAATTCCACTCATGTGAGTATAACTATTAACATCAAATGAATCACTGTCTGAAAAAATATACTTCATGTACAAAAATTTGGGGATAAAAAGAGTTAGTAAGCTGCTGGTGAAATTTGTGGGAGTTGTTGTACAATGTACATGTCTATTCATTGCTATATACATGTATATCCTTGAATTCTGAACGGAAATATTCAAATTGGAATTTGGGTCAGATTTCCTAAATTAAGTATTCAACCATACTTAATTACCAAATTAAGAAGCATTTTGTTGCTGCTAAAATACATCAGTCTAAATCCCATATTGCCTATCGACCAATCAATCATCTTATTACAGACAACTTTGTTACCCGTGTACATAACTTACTTCTACATTTGGTTCAAAATCTTTAACCCTTTACCACACAATCCCGACTTTTGACAACCCTGAGAAAGAAAACTTTTGAAAAAATTATGGGAAAAGTTAAAAATGCTGGTCACAAGCATTTTTCTCCTTTTCCAGCAATGTTTTCCACCCTTCACAAAACGAATTTAAAATTTGCAGTCACTTTTATTTTGTTTTCTGCAAATCCTGAGTTTGGAAAAACCTAAAATTTTATTGTTTGGTAATGAGTTAAGTCGATCACCTAACCACAGTTGCATGGAAGTTCTATTATTTTCAGTTTGAAAAGGGCATCTCTGCATTGCAGCACAAAATCTGTCTAAATGGTCTTGTATCATTAGCAGATGTACTTCATTGTCTGTTTGCAAAATTTCCTGGTCCTCCATTCAGTAAAATAGATTGTAGAATGTCATATTCACACATTTCCATAGTTCTCTCCATAGTCGCTCAATACTATAAAGAAAAGAAAATACATTGTTTTCACATCAAGATCATTATATAAATGACTTGTTATTTAACTTTCAGATGTAGTAACCCAACAGGTTATCATTATTTATCCAAAGTTTCTTTTCATTTTTGCTTAACTCTTTACCAAACGAACAAAATTTTGGAGTGGTCCAAATTGAAAGCATTCACAGATGACAAATTCAATTACACAAGTCAGGAAGTTTTCTTTGCAAGTTTAGAAACCATTGTGAGAAAAGGAGAAAATCCTTGTTACACAATGTTTTCTACCATTCCCAAATCAGATTACAATATTTGAGTCACATCTATTTTGTCATCTGCAAATGCTTTCCATTTGGACTAGTCCAAAACTTTGTTGTTTGGTAAAGAGTTAAGGCATTGCCAATTTTGCAGTTTATGGTACAGCATTCCAGGTCAGATTTCTGTGACCCCTGTATATATTTGATAAAACTTTAAACTATTCTTACAGTCTTAACCAATTTCAGTTATAATTACCCTTGATATGATATTCATTCAATTAAGCCCTTTTTGTATTTGTAATTTTGGTTTATATTTTGCATGGAAGTCTCTCTGGATTGGATGAAGACAGACAGATTTTGTATATATATATTCACATTGGGGAATGTAAGACAGCTAAATCCCTAATACATGTAGCTCACTTTGTACTTCCTGCTGAGGTGACTAATAAGAGCACCACTTGTGGGTGCCAACACTGGGCTGCAGTTACTTGACTTACAGTAAATATTTGAACCTGTAGGGATATAATTTTGTCAAAAATATTTTGAATTGTCTACTTTGATGGCATATGTTCCTCTTTTGATAGCTATCAACTATGCCCAGTTTGAAGTAAATACCTTCAGTACTCACAGAGATACTACATAATGTAACAAGAGGGCCATTTGCCTTGGAATGCTCACCTTAGACTATAGCTTATGAGTGAAATTCAGTTCTTTGAACAACTTTGGTAGAATTTCACCAAAGGAACATCCCTGCCAAGCGTCATCAAGATTGACCTACTGGCTTAGGAGAAGATGTTTAAAGAAATTGTTGGCGGGCAACAGTGCTGGATGACAGACGACTGACGCTGGACATAGGGCAATCACAATAGCTCACTTTTAGCACTTTGTGCTAAGGTGAGCTAACAAATATCAAAGCTATAGCCTTCCAGTTGCAAAGAAGAATTTCAAATTATTCTTCTTACACCAAAGTTAATGTTTGTCAACACTAGCTATTAAATAACATGCAATCGTAAACAAATACACACCTTTGACTGTGTACACTTAGTCCTGCAATGAATGGTTTGTTTTGGAATCCCCTCATTCTAAGCATATATTCTGCCACAAGGACATTTTCATCACCTTATCAGATCAAACTCTGTGTTTCAAACTGTCAGTCTGTGCAGCCTCCAGGAAAGCATTTAGGATAGTCTGTGCTTTCTTAGTGTTGTTCACTTTTAAAAAGACTGGCATTCTTGGGAAGCCACTTATTCCTCCATGAATAACTTGCCATTCACCATCTGAAATCAACATACATCTGATTCTACTTTATGAAAAAAATTGTTTAAGTGAATGCAGAAAATAATATTATGTGTGTTGACAAGTACATACCTCTATGAACTCTTAATTTCATGTGTAAATTTTTAACTTTTCCAGGACATTTAACACTTCTTTGATTTCCCACTTACAAATCTTTTAAGCTGCATGTATTGAATTTTATTTATATTACTCCACCAACTTGAAATCAAGGCAGGAATAGATCAAACTGCTGAAATGTATGAGCAATCTTGTCTAATACTGTTTTGAAATGCCTTCTTTACTGAGTCCTGGAGTATGTGGTATTATGGAACTAAACATTAAACTCACATGCACATCATAGACATTGTCAACTCTGCAGAATTAAGGACCTAATTAGCTATTAAAAATAAATTGAGCAAAACCCTATAGTATATTGACACAGAGAGGGGTTAGATGTATAAGCACTTCAAACCTGCCTTGCTGTAGAGCTATCTTTACAGCGATGTGCTATAAATATAATGTATTTTTCTCTGTGATAGTTATGCAATGTACATTGAGATAGTACCTGGATGGGTGACCAGGCCAATGAATGGATGTTACAATGTAAAACTGAAGAGATTGTCAAAAGGTGCTGGGTAGTATTATCTCTGTTTACCTTTTCTCATTACAAGGTGCCCAAGGGGAGCCTATGTCTGTTGCCCATTGGTCATCAATTACTATAGAATGATTAGAATCATCTCCCCAACTCCAAGGCCAATATCAACTAGTATTTGCAGAAATGTACCTCTGGAGGTCCTCTTCAAAACATAGTTCACAGAATTGAATTCCTTAAAAAAACCCTCTAGATTTCAAAGAAGTTCTCTCTCAAATCTAAACACAATTGTTTAACCCTTTACCAAACAATCCTTGGTTTTTACAACCCTGAGATAGAAGCCTTTTGAAAACATTGTGGCAAAAGGAGAAAATGCTGGTAACCAGCATTTTCTTCTTTTCCCTAGATGTTTTCTACCCTGCTGGAAACAAGTTTCAATTTTTGAGTAACCTTTTCTTTGTCATCTGCAAGTGCTTTCAATCTGGACTCACTGGTCAAAATATTTGTTGTTTGGTAAAGCGTTAACTAACTAAGAACTATACTGACCCTTAACAAGCTATGACTTTTCAGAAGCTATGACTTTTAGACTGGATGTGAACCCCTTTTTCACACAACATGACTCAAAGCCTCATCTATCCTTATCAGAGGTTTTGCTCCATTTTCTACAATATTTCTAAATCTAATTTTACTCTTTTCCACACAATCCCGACTTTTAACGACCTTGAGAAAGATGCCTTTTGAAAACATTGTGGGAAAAGGAGAAAATTCTGGTAACCAGCATTTTCTCCTTTTCCAACAATTTTTTTCTACCCTTCCCAAAACAAATTTTAGTTTTTCAGTTATGCTTAATTTGTCATCTGCAAACGCTTTCAATTTGGACAAGCCTAACATATTGTTGTTTGGAAATGAGTTACATGCAAACTTTTGTCATGAGAAGAGAGATTAAAGAATAGAAAATGATTTATAATTGGCAGTGGCTAGAGATACGGTACCGTATCTCTAGCCATTCTTATGATATAGGCTAGAGGTACGGTATTTTGTAGATACATGTAAGAAATTATAAATTTACTTCAGTGTTTTGATTATTATCATTTAATAGCATGGCTTAGTATCAATCTCGACATCAAAGGACAGAAACTCATTGCAGTGTGCGAGTTTGCATCGATGCGCGAAAATAATAATTGCTTTGATTAGTTAGGTGAACTTAATTGCTGTATGCGGATGCGCGAACAACAAACACAGCTCTAACAAGGTCGATTAAGTACAATGTTTATGCCGCTAAAACACAGAAGGGGAATGATGGCATTGTTTAATTTACTAATTACTCGCACTCACCGCAAAAAGATCTAACATTATTTTTACGGATATTTTCTATCCGTTTCAAAACTAATTTCAAGATGCGAGTTGAATTCAATTTGTCATCTGCAAATGATTTCAATTTGGACTGTTGTATAATTTTTGTGAAGAGTTAAATTATATAATTTTTCTCCGATATGTTGAAAACAATGTGGGAAAAGGATAAAATGTGCATAACAAAATTTTCTCCTCCTCCTCCTCCTTGTACTGTTTAAAAACCTTTCTTCCCTAGCCTAGGGTGGATAATTTGGAATCGTGTGCTAAAGGGATAAATTGTTTTGAAATATGTATGAGAAAGAAAATCAAATAGGTCAACATATATCAAGGAAACTCTCCCCTCGAGTAGATTTGCCATTCTTATAGTCACTGTGCTATTCTGTAAATTTTCATTCAGAAAATCAAGAAAATGTGCTCATAACAAGACAGTTTTCCTTTACTGCAATGTTTTCTACTGTAAAAGTCTGCTTACACTGAAAAAGACATAATTATGATGTAAAGGGTTACTCTCGTGATTTTCTTTCTTATAATTAGGCATTCAATTTATAATTTCTTTTCTCTAATTTCAGTGCAAGACAACTCAAAATTATAACTGAAATAAGGCATGGAGTTATGGAAGAAGTTTTAGTAAACATTTAAAGATTTTGAAGATAGTCAGCTGCACACTTTTACCTGCCTACAGAACTACACCAGACCTGCAGTGTGACATATTCTGTATTTGTTTTATTCAAATAAAGACAGCAAAAGTACTGTTTTTGTTCTAAAGATTTTTTTTTTTAGCGACTGTTGTCTTGCTTGGATTTGTGTATTGACAAAATGTCAACAAGAGGTCATGTTTTAGGTCGAAAGTAGTTCCGGCATGTGCTGTTCTATAAATATCCGTGGTATATCATTTTTCTAAAAATAACCGTGGTATATCAAAAAAAATATATCATGGGTGATATTGCATGGATATTCGCCTAGTTGAAAGATAAAAACCATGTCAAAAGAGAATGATTGACTTCAGTTCGACAGCCCATAAA
Organism: Tridacna crocea; assembly: GCA_943736015.1. Lineage (NCBI taxonomy): Eukaryota > Metazoa > Mollusca > Bivalvia > Cardiida > Cardiidae > Tridacna > Tridacna crocea. The sequence goes on along the minus strand of OX031068.1, from coordinate 16,710,549 downwards.
ATCCCTTTCTAGGTGGCGCCTTCATTTAACCCTTTGGCTGCTAAGCGTGACTCGCTGACCTTTTGCTTACAGTGTAGGACAAGATCAGACTTCACAGAACGTGCACTCTGATCTTTGATCTACACTGTCCGATAAGGAGATATTATTCCCCCAAAAATAATTTTGAAGCAGTAATATTTAGGTTATTAATATTGAATTGAAAATTTATGATTAATTATACAGCAGGATATGAGTTAATATTGTGACGAAACAATTTACGTCATCAAATTTCATGTTCCCGCTTGATGCAATGTACCGCGTGTCCCATTTCCTATACAAATCATACAGTAGGCCTCGGCGATGATTGAAACTGATTTGAATTTAGGTTTGTTGGATTTCGACTTTTTGGATGAAGAATTCGATCAATCCGTCCCGGACTCAATTATTTGGAAATGGTCCTGTGATCAAAATGGAACTGTCAAATGTTTCAAATGCGGCGCTGTCAAAAGGTTATATAGACAATTGTACATGTAGTAGGCCTACAGCACATGACAGCCTGAAAGGACAGTAGAGCGGAAGTTCCACAATTTACTGGCGCAAGCGCTCTTCACCTTTAACATTTAACGATTAAGTGGCGAACTCTTAATAATTTTAAATTGTTCAGTGAGCCAGGTTCAATAAATAAGACAGACTTTTTTTTTTTCAGAACATGGTGCCATTTGATTGGCCAGCAAATGAGGTTAAACACTAAATGACTTTAAAAACGCTCTATGTCGCTCTATGTGTTAAACGAAATAGATTTTCGGTCAGTGGCGTAGCTGCCATGTACGCACGTACACATGGAGCCACAAGTATGAGTCAAATAGATCTACCGACAAAGACTCTACTTAAATTTTGGTTTCTTGCTAGTGTAAAAACGGCTTCTGAGAGCTCATTTTTTTTTTCACCTCTATATTGCCTTATTTTCGTTTTGCCTATACCTACTCGTACAATATTTTCGAAATTCATAATGCCTACTTTATTTAAACTGACCAAGTTCAACATAATTTACATAGATTACAATTCTATTTTCACTCTCGGCATCGCACTGGCACGGGTAGGAAACTTCATATTCAGAGCCAGTGGCTCTGCATCTTCGCAAGCCAAGTTTACGATCACTACGTGGATCCAAGATCCACGTAGTGATCGTAAACTTGGCTCGCGAAGATGGTGGCTATGATGAGGAAATGTTGTGTTGATCTTCGGAAGTTCTACTTCCCCTGTAATTTTTTGCAGAAAACTAACATTTTTTAAATGAAGCCCTCATCGATCGGTACCAACTAACTTATTCAGAGCCAGCCTACATAGTCGGAGCCCTTCTTTGTTTTCACCATTTTCGTGTTTTTTCTTTTCAGTTCTGCTAGCAGTGAATGTAACGTCCCAAGACATTAATTCATGCTTTTAGGATAGCAAGACTCTATTTTCATTCTAAATTGTATGGCAATAATAGACTAAATTTAGTTCTGTAACGTATTATTTTAACTTAAGTCAACCCTTGCCACAAATGATTCAGACAACATCATACACTTGTTATAATTTTCCTTAGTGTAGAAAACACGTTGAAAGAGCAGAGCATTGCATGACATTCTCTTTTTTTTTTTAATTTTAAATCCATAAGAACACACGATTACAAATAATGACAAGATTACCTATTTTTTATTGTTATTCAACCGACATCTTCAGAAACGGAAGACCAACACAACATTTTCTCGTCTGAACCATTGGCTCTGAATATGAAGTTTCCTAGCCGTGACTTGGCTACCTTCGGCATATGTTTCGAATTGTCAGGGAAATATCTCGTAAGGTACATGAATGTGCGAATAAAATTGATTATATATATACAAGTATAATTTTGTATCATTTTGTTGCCGCTCTGCTCAATCACCAGTCACCAATCACCTTTTTTTTTCTTTTTACTTTCAGATAATGAAGCCTTTTTTTTGTTCTTGGCAATCATCACTATCTGTTTTTTTTTTGTGATAATCTTTTCTCTTCTATAGAATATTTGATATTATTGGCGTATGACGTGATTTAACTTGGGGAGAGGAACTCTATAGGCAACATGCTTTCGTTCCAATCCTTTTCCCATTTATTTATTTCTATGTAAATATCAATGTATATTGAGTAAAATATGTTTTAAATTTAATGGGGGAGGGGATGGGGGTTAGGGTTTATTTACCCATGCGCAGTAAATCCAGATAAACTGCGACGTTTAAATGGGTAAATGATCAAAGTAAACATGCGTTGGGTTGTTTACGAAAGATAGGCGGTCAAAAATTTTCAAATATGAGCCTTCTGATTGGATAGAAAAGTAGGACAAAGACTAGGATAGAAAAACAGACTAGGCCACTGAGTGCGTTAGTTTAGATGCAATGGAGGGTAAAGGTAAAAGAGGTATTCTCTTCAGCCCGATTGACTGCGGATGGATGGCTGGGATTAAGCTTTATCTTTGCGCCGTATCTGTTAATCGCCCAATGTTGATAGTGCAGATCAGTTCACCATCGGATAGCAAGTAACCGCAAGACCGGTTTTCCCCACAAAAGTGCATGTTTTCGGGCAATGCATTGTTAAGATTCAGGGAGAAAAATGTAAAAGATGATAGCCTTGAAAACTGCAACGCAATAACCGTTTTTCCCGCATCTCACTGAAAAGGCATATTAGCGGCGTAAAGCAAACAATTCGGGAGTGAAATTACAGGTTTAACCCATCTCTCTTTCAAACTATTGATATTATTAGGTGTCTGTTAGTATATGTTATGTCAGTGCAATCTGTCAAAGCGCCAGCTGCTGGTGTTCTGCATTGACAACACATTTTTCTGTCGGCAGGATTATGAATTTGACAGATTTTCACTTGAACACACTGTTTACATAGAATGAATCATATGTCTGCATTTTGACTATTTTTGGCTGCTATTGGATTTTAAATTGGCCCATATCCAGTTTAAAGGGGATTTTTAATGAAAAATTAATTGAACAAATAATTAAGTATTCAATGACGATATATGGGCCTACTCACTGGATATGGCAGATGGAGATACAGCTCACTTTACAGTCATTAAAACACCCTATTTATGTGGAGAAATAGGCCGCACAGAGTAAACAGTTGAAAACATCTAAGAGATACATCCAGCCCTTTGAACATAAAGTAAATGTGTGGTCCTTAATTGCTTTCAAAATGGACGAGTCAATTAAGCTGTCACCTGATGTAAGACTTACATCAGATTTACAATACAAAGCGAAAACAAAACCCAATTCTATGTTGCACTAGAGTCTAGTTTCGTTTTCCGAAAATCCTAGTTCTAATTTGAATTTTCTGAAAATTCTAATTTGCACTTTCTGAAAATAACAAACTGCAAGTAGGTAAGTAGGTCACGTTTTCCCTCCACCCCGTCTTCCCACCATCTGTTTTTTAAGTCTCAATCGTCAAATTGCTCGTCCAATCGTTCTCCCCCCTTTTTTTAAATTTTGAATTCAAGTTATCCGTTGTCAGCGCATGTCATATTCTTCCAAGATTCGATGTTGAATGCCATCTAGCGGGAGGTAATGCTTGTTATCTTACTTAACTCTTTACCAGACTACAATATTTTAGATTGGTCCACATTAAAACTGTTTGCAGACGAAAAGATTAAAAAAGCCAAAAGAAATTGAAACTTGACTTTGGGAGAATAGGAATCATTGTGGGAAAAGGATAAAATGCTGGTAACCAGCATTTTGTCTTTTTCTCTCAATGTTTTCAGAGGACTTCTTCCTAGGGGTCGTAAAAACCAGGGATTGTGCGGTAAAGGGTTAAATCCATTACCGTACACTCCCGAGTTTTAACTACCCTAACAAAGGGAGCTTTTGAAAACATTGTGGGAAAAGGAGAAAATAATAATAACAACAAGCATTTTGCCCTTTTCCCACAATGTTTTCTAACCATTCAAAGACAAGACTAATTATTTAACTCACATTGATTTTGTCATCAACAAACGATTTCAGTTTAAAAAAGAGTAAAACTTTGTGCATGTTAAATGATTCAAACACCCGTTCAGTGTACTGGCGGATCCAGGGGGTGGGGGGTCGGATGAACCCTCCCTAAATTTCCGGATATTTTTTTTTTATGGACTTCCAACTCAATGGTGACTGATTTGTGCTTTGAGTCCGTGTCTCCATATCTGAGATTGACTGAATTGAACCCCCCCACCCCCCGGAAGAAATCCTGGATCCGCCCCTACATTGTTGTAGGTTTAGAATTAGTGTGAATATACAAGTGTTACTATTGACGTTTAAGATCTACAGTCCTAACTCTCAAATTAAGGTAACACCTGTGTAATGGAAAACAGCTGTTTCCACTAAAATATCATCCTGCAAAATTAATTAAAAATAACTACTTTCACCGACTATTATAATTTTTTTTCCCCATTTTTTCCTTCTTTGAATTATCATTTATAAATCTAAAACCACTATATTCTCAATTCAAAAAGAGATACTAATCACCTCCCTTTTCAGAAAACTAACAAAAGTATCAAAAAATAATTTTAAGATAGACATAAACGAAATTTGTGATCCGTTAGAAATGTGCAAAAATATCATTTCTGCATAAATCCTTATTTATCCTTATTTATCATCCATTTTAAATTTTCATCGAAGTGCATTACACAGGTCTTACCTTAAAAAAAAAGCCCCTTATTCATGTATTAAAAGAAGGAAGTTGCCGAGATTGGCCGAATAGCCTGTACGATAATGTCGATGTTACGCGATAGTTGCCGATGAGTTAGTGAGACTACGGCCCCTTACTCGTGTATTAAAAGAAGGAAGTTGCCGAGATTGGCCGAATGGTCTGTACGATAATGTCGATGTTACACGATATTTGCCGATGAGTTAGTGAGTCTACGGCCCCTTACTCGTGTATTAAAAGAAGGAAGTTGCTGAGATTGGCCGAATAGCCTGTACGAACATTTCGACGTTACACGATATTTATGGATGAATTAGGGACCGTAATCCTGAAGAATAGAACCTGCTTTTTTAAAAAATACCCATGCAGCAGTCAATAATATGGCAAGAGGGCCAAGATGGTCCTGGACCGCTCAGCTGAATTTTTGAGAAGACCATAACCATTTTTTTAAGAATTGAAACTTTAGAGGCAAAATCATTAATTTGCCAAGCAATTTTGAAGAAGGTCACCCGTAAAAATCATTTGAAAATCTATCATTACCCCTATAAGGCTGTATTTAATTGTATACAATTATCACCACAGCCATGTTTTTGACGAATCAGAATTCTTCAAATCAATTTCGGGACAGGTTACCCAAGGACCATTTCTTGAACAAGAGTATATGACTGATTGTGGCTAAAAATATTAAGTCGAACAAGAGGACCGCATGCGGGTGCGGCTGTTTGGTGCTGGATAGTAAATTTAAAATGTAAGTCGAAAAAGGGGTATAGTTGGTACAAAATGATTCTAGAGTTACCTGCCCTGGTTCTATGGGTTGCTCTTTTACTAGCAAACAATAATTCCAAGTTTCAAGTACACGTGTTGAGTGGAAGTCGAGATATAACAACATGTCAACTTTTTTGCACAACAACAACAATGCAGTCGACAACAATGCAGTCGACAACAATGCAGTGGACAACAACAGGTCTATGGCAATACCTCGACGTTTTCTCCAAAAACAGCCAAGTTAAAATAGGGTATAATATAAGGACCATTTCTGTGAAATAATTTTAAAAAATAATAAATAACTATAAATGAATAAAATAAAAAAAATGCGCACGTCACCTTTAGATCTTTTTTTTTATTTTTGGCGCTTACCTCAAATACCTCGGTATACGTCCTTGAATACTTATTTACATAGTCGTGGTGTTTTATCTTAGCAAGGTAAGTACAGTACATATTGTTTTACTAGACAAGGCCAGAAGGCCTTTACTCTTTATTTGACGAAAAAGTTACACTTGTAAAACTTCAAAGCAGATGCAGATGGCAAATTACATATCACTAAAATAAAGGATTTTGGCCTTGGAAATGGTAAAAAAGACATTGTGGGAAATGGAAAATAGATGATGATTACTCCTTTTCCCAAAATGTTTTCACAGGTCTATTCGTTTGCGGTCGTTCGAAGTCTTGCTTTATTGCTAAAGATTGACTTTAATTGAATACGAGGGGCGTTCAATAAGTAATGCCCCTGACCCACTTCCAATTTTCTGATCTAGCTGAAATTATGCATGTGCAATGATTTATATCTCTGTGGGTTATGTGGCAAATTACACCTCTGAATTAACTGTGGTTTCTGATTTACATGTGTTTGAAATGAGTCAGGTGTGTGACTGACATCTGATAGAAAAATGAGTGAAAATGACTTCTTGTAACCCAATGGTCATTTAAATTCTAGCACAGACTTCCGGGCATGTTTGAATTCACGATGCCAGCGTTTTACAAGGTCATATGATGGGGCATTATCACCATAAATAACTTCAATTTCATCAAAAGTCTCCCGTGGTGAGCGACACTCAACAGGCTCCCATTTCACACCTGACTCAGTTCAAATAACAGTAAATCAGAAATCACAATTAGTTCAGAGCTGTAATTTGCCACATAACCCATAGAAATATAAATCATTACACATGCAAAATTTCAGCTAGATCAGACAACTGGAAGTGGCCAGGTGCATTACTTATTGAATGCCCCTCGTACTAGAGCTTTGGCCTGCCGACTATTGTCCTTGATTTAAATCAAAGTACTGATAGTACTGAAGGCCAGGAAATTGAGGATACAAAAAACACTAGAGGTCAATTTTAATTAATACAAACAGGTAGACGGACAGGGATACAAGTGGACTCCACTAAGTCCCTGGAATTCTTGGTTTTAACAGGAAATTTTGAACTGATACTAGAAAGCACCAGCCAGAAACTAATTAAGCCAGAACTAGGCATGTGCTCACAGTTATGGGGTGCTTGATAATGGCTTAGAATACTTAGTAATTTGCTTGTAAACAATCCCAAGTCAAAATTGAACTATTCAATCGGTGCAATACCAACTTTGATTATCTAAATTTTCTGAGACATGAGATGTCTTGTAGTCCTGAATGACGTTATTTTTTACATTTATGACGCAAGAACATATTTGTTTAAAATTATTGATTTCAATGAAAATACATGTAAGATAGATATCAATGTAAAATGTAATGAATACTAAAGATTGGAGTGATATGGCAGTTGGTCATGTTGTCTCTACCTTGCACAAGTCGACGAAATTTCGAACTGGTCATATTTGAAGGAAGTTGTAGATGAAAATCCAAAGTAGTTCTTCGTGTATATTGAAAAGTAAGATTTTGGGGAAATTGGGAGGAATTGCTTGTTACAAGCAAATTCTCTTTTAGACAAATATTTTCCCAATAAAATACTGTGAAAAGGTTGGATTGTTTTGGGAAAACGATTAGGCTCGATTTACCTATTTTACTTGCCTATTTTACGGACAAGTCACAGTGACTTGAGCTTCGATACTTATATCTACATAATATAAAAAGACGTTTATCCTAATTCATAATCGTTGTCCAAGGACAACTTATGTCAAGCCCGCGAACACTTGACTCTCAAGCTTGACCTAGACCCTGGACCCGAATAAATGTTTCAAAGGGAACTCTGCTCATGATGGAGAACAATGCATTATGCTAATTTATAACGGAATCTATCCAAAAATGTAGGAGTTATGGTTCGGACGAAAAATTGGCCTTCAATGTGGCCTTGATCTTCAACCTACTTCAACAGATATTTCAAATGGCACATTTATTCGTGATGGAGGTCAATTGTGCCAAATTATTTTGAAATCCATCCACAATTGTAGAAGTTATGGACCGGAAATATTCGGATGCACACAAGCCCTAGTGAACGCTAGAAATATGTGTGTCAGAGACACTGATGCCCCTGCTAAATGATATTGGTCACAGGTATGTCATATGACACTTGTAGAGAGAGAGATAAATAAAATACATTAAATAACAAGCGAACGACTACAGAAAAAAATTATTAGCATTTATTTGGTTTCAAATCAAGGTCAATCAAAGACATTTTTTAAGAATCACACAGGTGTAATCTATTTGTGACAGGTGTAAAAGGTGTGAAATACATCCTATCAATGTGAAATAGGCAGTATAAACAATGACGAAACTACCAAATAACTCTTGGATAAAGGTAACTAATACACATAATGTACATACTAAAGACAACGAACTTTCAAAATATTTTTATAGACAACTTGATTAACGATATGGATGAAATTTGATGTTGGGGTCGATTTTTCTAAAATTTTATTGCGGGACGATTTCACCAAAGAAATCGTTTCCAGGGGACGATTTCTCCGGACTGATAAACATGACACGAGCCAAGCAGTTTGGGGACGATTTCTCAAGGGGCCGATTTCTCCAGCATTCCGCTGAAGTACCCTAGATTTAGTCGATATACATACGAAAAAGTGATAAACATAACACGGGCCAATATTCTATATGTAGTTTGCTTTATTTACAATCGCATTTTAGCGGAGACGCGTTTTGTGACACATACATGTATGTTCAAGTGTCAACACAACCTTATAGACAAACTCCGAGCAGAGTTGTCGTTCGTTACTCTCACCATATATGAATGTGAATGATCCGGAGTGCAAGAGAGAACGTTATAGATATTAACCGTATATAGCGCGTACGAATACACAACTGTAGGATAAAGCTAAGTTACCCCTTTATTAGGTCAATGTTAATGACAAAAACGGGATAAAAAACACATACTCGTCAGTTATTAAAGGGTTGTAATACGCTTGCAATTCCATGTCATTTTGCAGATGAAAGCTTTCAGGATAGGAAAGCATTTACACTGTGTGATAAGCAATGTCTGTATATACTTGGGAAACTAGTTGTTTTGGCGGACTCAGCGATATAGAGTGGACACACCGTCCAACATTTTTGTCTGAATAGGCAGCTTACGATCCCTATAGGCAAGCGAATCCCTTGAGAGGGATTCCCTGGCCTAATAAACAGTGAGATAGCGTCGTATCGATCCGACTGTTTACCTACATGTAGATCAAGTGCCTGTATTTAAGCGCTTAACGACGTTTGGTATAAATGTTTACGCGCATCCATACTGCGCATATGTATTTCTCACAGATAGTAAAACTATCAGGGCTATTGGGTATTTTTCGCACAAATGGCAATAGTAACAGCGGACCGACGGTGCACTTTTACAAGAAGAACATTCTACGGATGGTACTAGTACGGTTGCATTAGCCATGGTATTCTAAAAGGGGAAGTTTTCATCAAAACGAATGCTTATTTGTCGTGGAAAAGGGATTTTTTTACGCAATGTCAACCATCCAACGATGAAAATGATACAGCTTCTGACGTTTTCCTGAAACTGGTAGGCCAGTTGTTATGTTATCCTTTCAGGAGAAGGTTATAGCATCAAAACTGGCCTGCCAGTGTAAGGATGATATGACTGGTAAAGAATTAGCAAGAAAAAAAAATCCAGTTACACAGCAAACAATGAAACAGGCAGAAAATTGAAGTTGTTTAAGTATGCCTATTTCTTGAAGTATAGCTATTTCCTTCTTGAAAAATACTGTGGAAAAAGGAAAAATTTCTTCTACTGAATAATTTTCAGCCGGGCTTTTATCCCATTTTTTCCCACAGACATTTCTTTTTTGTATTTCTAAAAGCCGTATAGCCATAATCATGTATGCAAATGTATAAAAAAAAAAAAAGAACTACATGTAGATAATGTAGGGTTTTATAAGAATTTGAGGTAAATAGGCTATATTCATTTTTTGAAGGAGTATAGGATCCAAAATTAATGTGGGAAAAGGAGAAATCGCTTTTAATGAGCATGAGCGATTTCGTCTTTACCTCTATGTCTGCAGAGCTTCTTTTATATAGCTTTACTTGGAAAAAAATAACTTCCAATGTGACCTTCATCCCTTTTTCTTGGGGAAAGAAGCACGGGTAGGTGCCATTTTTAGTTTTTCTTATTGTCAAGATTTATAAGTACTATGTTCGTGGAAATTTTTAAAAAAATCTGTCCGTTAGAAAGTATGTTTTATTTAAAAATCAACCCTTAACCCGGTCAAATTATCTCCAATTTTAACTCAATGGTCTATATATAAAATGCATATTGGTACATTTACCATGCTCAGAACCAGGCTTTTATATGTTTTTTGTGCAAAACTGAATTATTTGTCTTTAAAGTGATGTATATTTGTATATTCTTCTGGTAATTTTCCTGTTTGATTGACTATTCAAGGAAAGTGTGTTAAATCCAGTATATGCTGAATTTTGTAACTGTATATACCTTTTTCAAAATTGAATATCTCAGAAACGAGCACGGGGACCCCCCCCCCCCCTTTTTTTTTTCATTGTAATCTACAAGAGACATGATGAGCTTTGTATGTGCAAAGTTTAAAAAAAATCTGTCCGTTGGAAGAATTTGTCATAACGTCTTTAATTGTAATATGGCGTATCTGATAGTGGTGAGTTTACTGCCACAGAATTTGCTGTCTAAACCCATTTTTCTCGCGAAATTGTTCTGATACACAGTTTGTTCCGTCATGGTTTTGTAAATATAGCAAAATCAAAAACCCGAAACAGGAAGTTAGAATTTGTCGAGTGGTTTATCATCTGCAGATTTGACCTATCACTAAACAAAACGATACTAACAATAAACGCCCACATGATGGTTTTCCATCGGTTTCAATGTTTTGAAGTATAATTAAAATCATCATTTATTTTCCTCTTCTAGTATGGAGTTTTTTTATAACAAACTTGCGAACTAAAAATCTATCCATCGGACAAACGAAAGGGAATTTCCGATCCCAAAATTGATGCCGATAATTGACCATACATGTAGATCACAAAAAGAGGATTTTTTAATTTCATTCTCATAATATTAGATCTACCACAGGTTTCAGCTTGTAACCCACCATCGTTATCACCTAGACGGCTGATCACGATTCACGGACCTTTAGCTGACTGCGTAGATTAAGGCGAGACTGTACTAAACGTGCAGCCTGATTTTGGATCTACACTATCCGATAAGGAAATATTTTTCCGTATAAAACCATCTTCGCGAGCCAAGTTTACGATCACTACGTGGATCTTACCTTGGCTGATTGAGCCCGATTTCGAGATTCCTGCGATGCGCCCTCTATTGGATGCTGGTTATTACCCCCATTTACATCATATTTCTCAAAGCAAATGAAATATCGGTTTACAAACAACTTACGAATACACATGAAGCGATAAGCAGACATCCACGTGGGTTTCCATGTTTACCTTCTATTCGAAAGGTAGCGGGGTTGTTCTATTTTTATTAAAGATGAAATGCTACCAGCGATTTCATTCGTTGCAGCTAGAGCTGGCTGCATCCAATGAAAAAATGTATCGGGTGAATGTAAAAATCAAGCTCGATCCTCCAAGGGTAGAGTAGTGTAGTGAATCGTCAGCCTTGGCTTGCGAAGATGGTATAAAACATGCCTTAAAATATTAAAAATTGGGGCTTTGACTGTCGTCGTAAAAGTTTCGATTCATTTGAGCCATGCTCTGGCAAAAGGGGGATTCATGCATCTCCATGATACATGATACTAAGTAAATCATCACTTACTTATGGGTCCCTAATGGCAACCTTTTTTTAACCGACTTAATTACGAGGTAGACTGGTCCTTGTAGATACAAAATATTGACAAAACGCGAAAAGTGTTAGCAGGACAATAGCTAAGAAGGTAGATCGGGATGAACTTAAAAGTTCATAGAAGCGGCTGCGACACGAGTATTCGTGTAAATTTTGAAATTGCTAATTTTGAAATATTTTAATTTCTCTGGTAAATATTACATATTCGACAAGAGATTCAGTCTACATACAGACATATTTTTTTTTTTGTTCAAACATGAATTAGGTACTACTTCTAATGCACGCTACTTTCGATATACTTTCACTTTCGAGTTAAAAAAAGCGTCTCATGATAGAAAGTATTTTCGTAGTAAACAGAGATATGCGTGCATTTTTGTCCAAATTTCAAGGACTCTAAGCCTCGGGCAGATAAGAGCGATAAGAAAATTACTTGCTAATATCAAGCGAAATGGTTTACTCCTGAAAAGAAAAAAAAAACAGTTTTAAAGGTAGGTATCTAGAATTTTCACATCCCACCAAATTGAAAAATAAATATATCACTGAAATTTATATGAAAAAAACAATACAAATCATCAATAATTAACAATCATAAAATTACAAGAAAAAATAATTTGATGGTATTCTCTTAAAAGGCTACGTAGCCTCTTAAGCTATTTTTAGATTTCCCGCCAAAGATGAAAAAGCATTGTGGGAATGTTAAGTGACTGGCATGTGACTAATTACTCTGAAATTCCATAATATAACAAACATGTAATTATTTTCCATAATGTCTTCAGACGCTGTGTTGAAGCTTCGTCTGTATATTTCCGGTGTGTAAATGTGCGAGTTGATCATGTAAAAATAGCCCGTGTTTCCCGTCGGTGTCAACCTGGGCTGTAGTAAATTTCTAATTTCTCATGTTGTCGGATGGTTTTCGACTAGTAGGGTTTTACGAATGAAAATTATAAGGCTTTTGGAGTATAAAGATGATTTTTTGTATTCTTGTAAAATTTTCATCCAAAAATCTGAATGACCACCTTTAACGATCTGTAGGAGAAGCCTTTTCAAAACATTGACGGAAAAGGAGAAAATGCTGTGACCAGCATTTTCTCCTTTTCAAACAATGCTTTCTGCATTACAAATGCAATTTCCAGTTTTTGCGTCCCATTTAATTTAAAGTCTGCATAATTGATCCATGCTTTGTGAAAAGGAGGCCTAATGCATCTGCGAAAAGTATCGACAAGATCAACCTGTGCAGTCTGCGAAGACCGACCAAGGCCAACGCTTTTCACTTTTATTCAATTTTCTGTATGTCCAAGGAGGAGTCTACCCCATGACCTAGACGGTTCCTTAAAAACGGTGGTTACTTTCGATCTATAATGAAGCAATGGCTGTGTCGGTTTTCTGCATCACGGAGGTGGTTTAACCCCATTTTGCCAGAACATGACTTATGTGTTTTGAATTTGGACCAGTCTATTAATTTAGGTAGTAATGAGTGTGGTAAAATTGTTGCAACATTAACGGGTTCCTTATCAGAGATTGTTTTGCCTCGAATAAAAATCCCTTGAAAATGTTACACATAAAACTTAGTACTGTTTTGACTCTTCAACAAAGATGAAGAAATTGGGCAGTTGAATCCGTTGAATGGCGCAGATTTGGTACTTCTCTTTCTTATTTGTTCTTTTTAGCAATCTCTTGACGGACTAAAATCATTTATATTTTTCTTTTCTTTCGCAATCTTTGGTATATTATTGTTAGAAAGTGAATGTTTTTTTTTATACCCTGACCCCCTATTTTGATAGGGCGCTTAGTAGAAACAGAGTAGTTTCTATGAATCTGACCCATCACGCAAAAAGGGACCATCTGGGAATTCTGTACATCAATTAGATGAAAACAGAGCAACGATAGTGAAAGTCAGTTTACGTTGATAATTCAAAATTGATCGTATAACAAGGTACAATGGCCATTTTTCATAGTAAAAATGTAATCAAAGCGAAAATTGTCAACCCTGGTCAGCCTGCGCAATTCGCGCAGTCTGACCAGGGTTGACACTTTTCGCAGTTCCCAGAAGGTTCCTTTTGCGTATTGGGTCACATATGATTTCATCATTAGTCATTATGTACAAAGGTCTAAATCATTTTGCCAACACAAAGCGTTTACTAGACTTTGTCATCTCTAAACTTAAGTCATCCGCTTATTTGGTCTATATATAGTAGACAATGGATAAATAAAGTGGTTTTGTTGACTCATGTAAAACTTTATCCGGTTGACATCAATTGACAAAGCTTATAATTGTTATCTCTTCACCAAATGACAAAAATTTAGATCAGAATAGATTGAAAGTGTTTGCAGAAGATAAATTAAATTTGCCACAAATGATGGAAATTTTTGCTGAAGGATAGAAAAATATTCCTGGTCACATGTACTTTCTTTTTATCCCTTAATGTTTTCTATGGCATTCTTTCTTACAGTTGTTAAAACGCTGAATTATTTAGTAAAGAGTTAAGGACCCACGTGTGCATTGTTAATAGATATAGTCTTTTTTAGTGCTTATATGTCATCATTTTGATAAAACCAGTTATCTAAAATCATATGATGTTAGTCATGGCGATCAAAAGACACAATGTGTCATTTTCAGTCAGTTTGAAGAAGCCAATACCAGTAACTCCAAGTTTGACATTGACACGAATACCTGATGAAACATCAGGTCCGTATTCACCAACCATTCTCAAGAACATTTTTAGTCTTATTCTTCAGAATTTTATCAATGTGAAAGTAACAAAACTTCTGAATGGCTAAACCATTTGGTTTAAACCATTTGGTTTAGCCAATCAGAAGTTTTGTTACTTTCACATAAAATCTTGAAGAACAAGATAAAGAATGCCCTGAGTGAATACGGACCCTGCTGTTTTTAAATCACATTACAGTAACTTTCCTGGTGCCTGTACTTGCTTCAAACTAAGTGGGAAAAAATTCCACACAAAAAAACAGAAGCAAATACTAGCACCAGAAACCTTACTGTAACAAAATATTGATTTTGTTTTATACCTGCAAATTTTAAAAACAAAATGCTGAGCTTACTGACAGTTTTCAGTTACTGACAGTTTTCAGTCAACACCATATTGTCTTTGAGCAAGTATTTGTGAATGAAAATTTATAGGCATGTAAAAGTTCATCTTCGCAAGCCAAAGCTGACGATTCACTACGCTACTCTACCCTTGGCGGATGGAGCTTGATTTTTACATTTCCCCGATACGCCTTTTCATTGGATTCAGACAGCTCTAAGTGCAACGAATGAAATAGTTCGTAGCATTTCATCTTTGATAGAAATAGAACAAGGTCGCTACCTTTCGAATAGAAGGTAAACATGGAAACCCAAGTGGATGTCTGCTTATTTCTTCATGTGAATTCGTAAGCGGTTTGTAAAACGATATTTCATTGGCTTTTAGAAATATGAATTAAAGGGGGGTAATAACCAGCATCCAATAGAGGGCGGATCGCAGGAATCTCAAAATCGGGCTCAATCAGCCAAGGTAAGATCCGATTGTACCTTACGATCCCTTGTTGTTTTCGTTACTTGGTTAAAGATCCAGTAGCAGCTACACGTGGACAATTCTGCGGCAAAAATGGAGCAAAATTAAGATGTTTGTGTATAAAAGTAAGGCTGTTTTTATTAGTATGATAATGTGTTATACAGTATTAGTTGTACGGTCAGGTGGCAGGGGACTTGGAAACTTGTTCACGGCTGTGGTTAATCATGTCGCCCCGAGCCGAAGGCGAGGTGGCGACATGATTCACCACAGCCGTGAACAAGTTTCCAAGTCCCCTGCCACCTGACCGTACAACAAATTTAGTATACTGCAAAGTTTTACCCTTTAAAAGCCCGTTAAGCGAAATTTTCCTGTTTTATAATGTCACGAATCGAGTATGCTGACGAAATGAAATTCCCTTCTGAGTGCCCCAATTCAATGAAAACTGACGTCACTGGAAACTGACGTCACTAAAACGTGCAGTTTGGTGCAAAAATATGCAGTCTGGTGATCGATCGACGCCGCCATTTTGGATGTTGTGTTGCACGTGTAGTGATTTTACGGGGCACTCAAAAGGAGAATTGGTTTTACGTGGTTTTTGCCAGGGAACATGATATAATTATGTACCCGGCATGTTAACCAATCAGATCACGAGAAATTTCTTTGCAGTATAATAATACAATCTATCAAAGTTCCAGTGGCAAACCATAATCCGTTACCAAACAATCCCGACTTTTAACGACCCTGTAAGAGAAATCTTTGGAAAACATTGTGGAAAAAGGAGAGCATGCTGGTAACTAGCCTCCTTTACTACATTTTTTTTTCTAATCTTTTATAAAAAAATATTCCAGTCATTTTATACACAACTATTATGTCGTTTGAATGTTATCAATCTCACCAAGTCTACAACAAATCTAAACATCATTATAGCTTAGTTCTAGAATATCGGGTTCATCTATCTGCTGGTAGATACGTTCGGCAGAAAAAAGAAAAGAAATATAGATCTATATTTATTATACTGCAAGTTTATTTCTCGTGATCTGATTGGATAATACTGCCCGAACATATACATCATGTTCACTGGCAAAACCAAAGTAAAAACAGTTTCCATTTCGGGAGACCCGTACGACGACAGTATCAATCAACACAATATCCAAAATGGCGGCGTCGATCAAGATTAAAATCAAGATTATGCACCAAGATGTCCGCTGTAACATGTGCTATCAAGCTTTCAGTGACGTCATTTTCTATTGACGTCAGTTTTCATTGAATTGGGGTACTCAGGAGGAAAATTACCTTCGTCACCGTACGAGTTCACTTTTTTTAAAGCAAAACACTGGTGGGATTCGCTGAACAAACATTAGAATGGTAAGACTTTGCAGTATCATAAAATCTTTTTATAGTCAGGTGGAAGGGGGCTTGGAAAATTGTTCACGGCTGTGGTGAATCATGTCACATTTGGCTCGGAGCGACATGATTCACAACAGCCGTGGACAAGTTTCCAAGTACCCTGCCACCTGACCGTACGACAAATGATACTACACTGAAATCGATATAACTTAGGATAGTTTGTTCACCTAAATAAATTAAAGTGTTGAGAACTCTTAAGTGAAATTAGTCAAGAAACCAATTGTGTGGAATCAATAATTTGAAAGAAAAAGAGAAAAAAAATATATTCAAATACTGGCTCGAAAATCAAGCCACATATCAAATGAATACCAACTTGGTACAAGGGAGAGTACTCATGTCAACGTAAGGATTATTTGTATTGGTGGTCTCCCTTTGATCAAAAGAAGGAGTCAGGGGTAACGTTCCTTGATAGTAGAATGCGTGATGGGTAGAGAGAGAAAAGCCATGTAAGTGTTTTGAATAAGATTAAGTTTTTACCTGAAAGCTATGATTTTGAAATATCTTTGGTCGTTCATATTAAATTTCCAACATTACAATCAATTTTTTCGAGCTATAAATATTCATGCCAATTCAAATGGAGTAGTGTACAATCATGGTATGAACAAATCAACGAATCAGTTGAACTGGTTTTGGAAAAAAAAAGTTTAGGACCAAGCGATCCTTAGACAAATTTTGTATCAATGAGCTGATAGAAGGCTATTAGCCAGTAAAGCTATTTTAAATAAAAAAAAAAATAGTATTTCTACGAACGATGGCCTTACCTAGTGTATTTTAACATGCAATTTTCAATTACATATCTAGGTGCTACCGGAAAACTCATTTGATTGAGAAAAAATGAATGTAATTGGATTTATTTCCTTCGGCTTGCACAAAATACGATGCGTTTTCTTCAAGATTCAATATTGAACTCATTGTGGTATTGTCTTCGAAAAATACCACAAAAATAAATCACATAGCTAACAAAAGGTAAGAACATATTGGTTACTTCTACTTTAGATTTGAAGATGGACTCCAGGGTCCGTATCCACCATCCATTCATACGAATAATTTTGGTTTTTGTTGTATTCGCTCTTCACAAGTAGATAAGATTTTAGACTTTCAAACTAAGGGCATTAAATATTATTATACTGCAGAGAAATTTCTTGTGATCTGATTGGTTAACATGCCGGGAACATATATCAAGTTCCCTGGCAAAAACCACGTAAAACCAGTTTCCCTTTTGAGTGCCCCGGAAACATCACTACACGTGCAACACAACAATCAAAATGGCGGCGTCGATCGATCACCAGACCATTCGGAACACCTCGGCCAGTCTTTCGATCCAGCCTCGGATGTATGCCGACGGAATAATATGTTAAAAAACTTGACACGCATCGCCTGAAGCGGTTTTTCGACAGATACTCCCACTACATAGTTCTTGGGATGTTCCAAATGACGTCAACTAGTAACCATTTCGAATGACAACAAATCCTGTAGAATGACGGTAAGTCTAACTATAGCAGCATAAATGGCTGAATTTAGGACTTGCATTGATTACGCAATTGAAAAGTTGGGCTGGATGGAAAGATTGACCGAGATTTTCCGAATATTTGCGCGATAATTGATCCGCTGATCAAGTCCGTTAGTACGGAATCAGCCGAGTTGTGACGAGTGATCTGCTACCCACAGAATCTCGGGATCATAGTGTTACCTGTCTGAGCTATTCTACCATTTCGGAAGCTCATTCTATGATAAGTACTGATTAAAACGGATGTTTATGGCACCAATATGCTACATTTAATCGAATACACCCGAATTAAAGAGTCCGAAACTAATCTAATTTTAGGTCAGTGCAAAAGATAGATAGTCAAAACGTATTTTATTAATTATTTACATGTGTCCTTTTTACGTGTTGCAAGGCACTGCGTCAAGGAAAGCATAAAAACTTAATAAGAGTTTCACCCCTGAAGACAGTCGTGCGGTATAAGAACTACAGTAAGTAATATCATATATGCTATTAGCCAAAATTTCATTTAAATATAAAAACGAAAACGCCCATCCTCGGATACCCCGGGGTCTCCCTATTTGCTACGCTACATCGACCCCTGGGACAATTAATTGAATTTCCCTCGCTTTACCGCTAGCCGAATGCTGGCTTTTCATTGGTTCGATCATCATTTTGTGATGGGCGAGTGGACTGTACGCTATGACGTTTCGTATCGATTTTCGGCGGCTGATTCAAAGTTTTATTAGTCAGTTGTCCCAGGGGTCGATGTAGCGTAGCAAATAGGGAGACCCCGGGGTATCCGAGATGGAAAATGTCAGAGACAGCGAGAAAAGAAGTGTAAAAAAGAACTCGATATAAACTAGTGCAACACGTCTATAACGATCATTGTCACGATCTTTGTCTGTGATGGGATGGAGGAAAGTGTGGAAAAAGCAGAAAATACTATTACTGGTATTTTCTCTGATTACAACAACGCTTTCAAAGTCATTCGTAAGGGAGATTACGAGTAGACCTAAAAGTCGGGATTGTGTTTTTAAAGGTTACGGATCCAGAGAAAGAAAGGCTTTCGAAAACATTCTGGGAAAAGGATGTCAACCACCATTTTAGCTCACCTGAGCACAACAAGGGGAACTTTTAGGGTCATGGCCTGTCGTGCGTCGTCAACAATTCTTTAAACATCAACTCCTCCTAAACCGCTGGGCCAATTTGGACCAAACTTGGCTGGAATGTTCCTTGGGAGGTCCTTTTATAAAACTGTTCACAGAATTTGATGTCATGAAAAACTCTGGTTGCCATGGCAACCAAATGGAAATTGTTAGGAAATTCTTTTAAAATCTTCTCTGATGAAACCGCTGGTCAGATTTTGAAATAATTTCACAGAGATGTTCCTTGGGTGACCCTTTTTAAATAGTGTTAGCGAAATTTTGATCCGTCAAGAAACGTGGCTTTGGTGAATGGAGGCTACTTGCACTATACAGAAATTACGAAATTCTTAAAGAGTCGCCTTCTCTAAAACTGCCGCTCAGATTTTGAAATAATTTCACAGAAATGTTCCTTTGTTGACCCTTTCCAAAAATTGTTCGCATGATTTCTTCTCTGAAACCGCTGGTCAGATTTTGAAATAATTTTACAGAGATGTTCCTTGGCTGACCCTTTTTAAAAGCTGTTAGCGAAATTTTGATTATCTTATAATCGGCAAAAAAAGAAAGAAAAAAATATATTTATTACACTGCAAGTTTATTTCTCGTGATCTGATTAGATAATATACCCCGAACATATACATCATGTACACTGACAAAGCCAACGTAAAAACAGTTTCCATTTCGGGAGACCCGTACGACCACAAGTTATCAACATATATCCAAAATGGCGGAGTCGATCAAGATTAAAAATCAAGATTATGCACCAAGTTGCACGTTGTAACATGTGCTATAAAGGTTTCAGTGACGTAAGTTTCCATTGACGTCAGTTTTCATTGAATTGGGGCACTCGGGAGGAAAATTCCCTTCGTCAACGTACAAGTTCACTTTTTTAAAGGAAAACACTAATGGGATTCGCTGAACAAACATTAGAAAGGTAAGACTTTGCAGTATCATAAAATCTTTTTATAGTCAGGTGGAAGGGGGGCTTGGAAAATTGTTCACGGCTGTGGTGAATCATGTCACATTCGGCTCGGAGCGACATGATTCACAACAGCCGTGGACAAGTTTCCAAGTACCCTGCCACCTGACCGTACGACAAATAATACTACATGGATATAAACATGGCTTTGGTGAATGGGGGCTACTTGCAGTATTGGGAAATGATGAAATTCTTGAAAATTCTTCTTCTCTGAAACCACAGGTCAGAATTTGAAATGATTTGACAGAAATGTTCCTAGGGTGACCCTTTTTAAAAAAATGTGCGCGTAATTTTGATCTGTAAAGAAACATGGCTCTGGTGAATGAGGGCTACTTCCACTATACAGAAATGATGAAACTCTTAAAAATTCTTCTTCTCTGAAACGGCTGGTCAGATTTTGAAATAATTTTTCAGAGATGTTTCTTGGCTGTCCCTTTTCAAAAAGTGTTCGAGAAATTTTGTTCCATCAAGAAACATGGCTCAGATGGCTGTGGGCTATTCACACTATACAGATTTGAAGAAATTCTTAAAAATTCTTCTCTGACACAGCTGATCAGATTTTGAAAAAAAAAAAATGGTTATGGTCCTATCAAAAATTTAGTTGAGCGATCCAGGGCCATCTTGGCCCTCTTGTTTACTTTTTTTTCCCACTATGTTTGCTATCCTTTTACAAAGGGTACAAATAGATTCTATAACTTCAACTACACTTAACGACGATTGGTATAAATGTTCACGCGCATCCATACTGCGCATGTGTATTTCTCACAGATTGTAAAACTATCAGTGCTATTGTGTATTTTTTCACACAAATGGCAGTAGTAACAGCGGACCGGCGGTGCACTTTTACAAGTAGAACATTCTACAGATGGTACCAGTACGGTTCCACCAGCAATAGTATTCAATGGTCGAAATAAAATGGGGAAGTTTTCATCAAAACGAACGCTTATTTGTCGTGGAAAAAGGAAATTTTTACGCAATGTCAGCCATCCAACGGGGAAAATGATACAGCTGCTGACTTTTTCCTGACACTGGCAGGCCACTTGTCATGCTATCCTTTCAGGAATAAGGTGATAGGATCAAAACTGGCAGTGTAAGGATGATATGACTGGTAAAGAACTAGCTGGAAAAAAGTCCAG
The DNA here is from genome assembly GCA_943736015.1 of Tridacna crocea. NCBI lineage: Eukaryota > Metazoa > Mollusca > Bivalvia > Cardiida > Cardiidae > Tridacna > Tridacna crocea. The sequence goes on along the minus strand of OX031068.1, from coordinate 16,689,227 downwards.
TTACACAGCAAACAATGAAACAGGCAGAAAATTGAAGATGTTGAAGTATACCTATTTCTTGAAGTATAGCTATTTCCTCTTTGAAAAATACTGTGGGAAAAGGAGAAATTTCTTCTACTGAATAATGTTTCCTTTTTCCATCATGTCTGCCGAGCTTTTATCCCACTTTTTCCACAGACATTTCTTTTTTGTATTTCTATGAGCCATATGGCCATAGTCATGTATGCAAATTTATAAAAAAAAAAAGGATTACATGTAGATAATGAAGGGTTTGATATGAATTTGAGGTATATAGGCTATGTTCATTTTTTGAAGGAGTATAGGATCCAAAATTAATGCGGGAAAAGGAAAGAATCGCTTTTAATGAGCATAAGAAATTTCATCTTTCCCTCTATGTCTGCTGAGCTTCTTATTATATAGTTTTCCTTGGGAAAATTTAACTCCCAACGTGACCTTCATCCCTGTTTCCTGGGGAAAGAAGCACGGGCAGGTGCCAACTTTATTTTTTCTTATTGTCAAGATTTATAAGTACTATGATTGTAGAAATTAAAAAAAAAAATCTGTCCGTCAGAAAGTATGTTTTTATTGAAGATTAACCCGGTCAAATTATCTCCTTTTTTCACTCAATGGTCTATAAATAAAATGCATACTGGTTCATTTACCATGCTCAGAACCAGGCTTTTTCTTCTTTTTTGAGCAAAACTGAATTATTTTTCTTTAAAGTAATGTATATTTGTATATTCTTCTGGTAATTTTCCTGTTTAATTGACTATTAAAGGAAAGTGTGTTAAATCCAGTTTATGCTGAATTTCGGAACTGTATATACCTTTTTCAAAAGCGAATTTCTCAGAAATGAGCACGGGGACCCACTTTTTTTCCATTGTAATCTACAAGAGATCTACATGATGAACTTTGTATGTGCAGAGTTTAAAAAAAATCTGTCCGTTGGAAGAATTTGTCATAAACGTATTTAATTTGTCGTCCGAAAATGGCTTTACTTTAGGTAAGTCTTAAACTTTGTTGTTTATTTTAACGACTTTGTGCAGACGAACTTTATAGACCGTCGGATGGTCATAGACCCCCCTCCCCCCCTCCCCCACCACAAGGGGAGTTTTGGACACCATGATTTCTCGATACAGCAATATATAAGCTACAAAATGAGACATGTTAGCCCTCTGAAAGTGGTAGCTAAACGGAGTAACATCAAAATTACGTATGTCACCCTCAATAAATTCAAGGATCTCCTGATGGTAATGATAAAGTATTCCTAGCCGCAGCAACACAAATGTTTTGAGCTTTCTATGTGGCCAGTTCAATGCAGGGTGGTATCTTCAGTGATGTGACACAAGAAAAAGAGTGTTACCAATGTTACATTTTGTTACATACGTTATCAAGTACATAAAATATGGATTTAAGTCACTTTCAGGAAGCAAACAACCATTTTTGAGTGCCATGTGTCAATACAAACACTCTATACCATACTGTCACCATCTTAAAAGTACATCGTTAATACAAGCGTGCCATTATGACCATTTTTGGTGAAGCAAATACTATATTAGTTAAAGTATACAGAAAGACAAAATCATCAACTGTACTTTATAACTTATTCACAGTTAACCCTTTCCTAAACAACAAGTTTTAGACTCTTCCAAACTGAAAGGGTTTGCAGACGGCAATTTCAAACTCTATGAAAATGGTAAAAAGTTCTCCAAATGGGTGGAAAACACTGTGGGTAAAGGAGAAATTGCTCGTTACAATTTCTCCATTTCCCACAGTGTTTTCAAAAGACTTGTACTGCAGACACTTAAAAACCAGGGTTTGTGTGGGAAAGGGTTAACTATATCATTTCATTTCTTTACTGTTTTTCCTTTTTACTTTAATTATACTTTTTTAGTCAAATTTTGAAATCAAAATGGACTTAAACATCTGTGTCCCAAATGTGACTGTTACATACGTTACTTTCGCACACATAATTAAGCCATGTTATTTACACGACCAATGGCATCTGAGTCCGAAGCCAGTTGAAAGGAAAAATGTTAAAGATAGGCGATGCCCAGGAATTTATACAATCAGCAATCTAATGTGTAATTTAACAAGTGCATTCATTCAATTGAGGATTCAAATACAGATAATGACAAAAGTGCTGTATTGTGACCAAATAACTAATTTGAGCTTTTGTCTTTATTAGTAGAAAGTAGATTTTCCAATAACATGGCCCAATATGTTGTTTTATTAGGTACTGTTCAGTTTATTGCCAGTTTTCCTGTCTCCTAATACTTAACCCATTCATTAATACACCATTTTGAGGCAGTCCCAAATTCAAAGAAGCTACAGACAAGAATTGTAATGGGCTATTAAAGGATTTTAAGATACAGATTGCAAAGAAAGATCACCAGACACAGATGTTCTAGTGTTGCTTGCAAAGTACTGCAAGGACATTCAGCGTAAGATTTTGTTTGACACTGGCATGGGTAACAAACGCCGCCTCTTATGTGTCAATGATGTTGTCCGTAACAAAGTTGAAGATCTATGTTCTGTCTTCAGCCCTGCACTGTTTTACCGGCTGTGACACCACCGGTGCATTTGTCAGGCGAGGAAAAATTGCACCCTTGAAACCAATAGAGAAAACTCTCAGTATCTTCCGATTCTCAGACGAATCGGAGAAGAGAGACAATGTTCTGAATCACTCATCAATGATATGGAAGCATTTACTTGTGCTATCTATGGCGGTACAAAATATAACAGCATAAACAAACTTCGGTATGATACTTTCTTAAGAAAATACCAAAGCAGCAATAATGGCAATGTACTTAATGTTTTAGATCATGAAGATATGAGTTTACTTCCGCCATGTCGTTCAGCTCTGGAGATGCACATAAAAAGGGTGAACTAGCTAGTATTTGTATAGGTACATGCTCATGAAAATCACCCAGATCTCCCAGCTATTCAAGACAGTGGCTGGGAGGTTAATGGTGATCAGATCCAGGGTTCTAGGACATTTGCCCCCCTCACTTTTGTCTCCTGAACTTGTGCCCCCAGACTTTTGCCCCCTTAGGACACCTGCCACCTGGACATTTGCCCCCCGGACATCTGCCAACCAAGAACATCTCTCCCCCCCATCTTCCCCCTCCCTTAGGATATGTGCCCCCAGACATCTGCCCCCGGACATCTGCCCCCTTAGGACACCTGCCCCCTGGACATGTGCCCCTCAGTTTGTTTACAACTTGGACGTCGAGCTCCTTTAAGGGGCAATCTCAAGAAAGCAACTTTGAGATATCCACGTATATTGTGCATGGTAATTTTGACCGACACTATCAAAAAGACTTCTCAGCTGTTGTTTCATTAAGTGCTATTTTGCTGAAAATCTTCCGCTGATTAATAAATTTCAGATTTAATATCAAACTTCCAGTATGATAACTATAGGGTCAGTTACTCATCTCGCACGCCTGCTGTAAACCACGATTATTTTTTTTTTGCATTTTAAGAAAAATAAAGCAAAATTCAGGATGGTATTAGTTCTTCAACATCATTTAGAAGAGGCTTATCATTTCCCAGGAGGCAGTTGTCCTACGGATGCAAATATCCGGGGACAGATGTCCTACCAGGGCAAATGTCCGGGGGAGGGATGTCCTAAGGGGGAAATGTCTGGGGAGCAGATGTCTAGGGGGCAAATGTCGTAAGGGAGGAAAGATGTCCTACGGGAGCAAATGTCCGGGTGGCAGATGTCCTACAGGGAGCAAATGCTTGGGGGGCAGATATCCAGGGGGCAGGTGTCCTAAGGGGGCAGAAGTCCGGGGGCAGATGTCCAGGGGGCAAATGTCCTGATACCCATATCAAGTATGAATGGACAAAGGGCAACTTAATTGTTCCAGAACAGTTAGTTGAAATACTGTGCAATTAGACTGCTGCTGATGAGGATGATGATCACCTGGATGATAACACTGTTGAAGAGGGGATTGAACTCACCAGTATGCTAGATGAAGTGTTTAAAGATGAATCTGATGGAGAAAGTTGAAAATATCTATCAATAATGGAAAAAAATATGTTGTTGTCAGACAAGATTTTCATGTCATATGTATACTATTACATTTTATAGTTGGTGTACGTAACTGGATGTTACAAGATAAAGCTACCACTCTCAGAGGGCTAACATGTCTCAAAATACTTGCAAGACATCGGGCTATATGAAAATCATAGTCCACAAAACTTCCCATGGGGGAGGGGGGGGGGTCGAAACCATTTCTGTCCAGCGGACTATTAGCATTCATTCTTCTTTTGCACTTTGAAGCAGGTAACTTTTTGAAAATATTGAGTAGAAAGGAGAAATTGCTCGTCACTAGTAATTTCTCCTTTTATCTCACTGTTTATCGTATATTCATACACCCAACCGTGTTCATTTTGATTGCATACCTTTGAAGGAAATTTTAAAGTCACCTACTTCAGATTTGTCAAGGACGTATGGAGTGTGCACGGTGTACTACACATTCAATTCAAAATTTGATAATGTCAAGGACATCTATTTTTAGAAGACAGTTACGTCAGATTTCAACGCGTTGACTGTTAAGAGCGACTCGCTGACCTTTCGCAGACAGTGTAGATTAAGATCAAACTGCACAGAACATACAGTCTGATCTTGGATCTACACCTCCGAGAAGGAGATATTATTCTTCAAAACAAAACTTTGAAGTGTCAATATTTAGGTTTTCACTGTAGAAACGAAACTGTTAATCTAGTTATTTGATCAGAATAAGGGGTTTATGTAAACAACACCAGCCATGTTATGGAAAAAATCGGTCGCATGCATCTCGGTGATACTACGTATAGTAACTGTTTACCAAACGACAATATTACAGACTTGTCCAAATTGAAAGCATTTGCAGACAACAAAATAAAAGTGACTGAAAATTTGAAATTTGTTTTGTGAAGGGTAGAAAACATTGTGGGAAAGGAGAAAATGCTGGTCACCAGCATTTTCTCCTTTTTCCACAATATTTTCTAAAGGCTTCTTTCTCAGGGGCGTCAAAAGTAGGGATTGTGTGGTAATGGGTTAAGGGAACGCGATAACCGTGGGCTTTGTTTACAATAATTCAGAGCATTTTATCTTCGTATACGGGGTGATCAGGTAAATTATCCGATAATTCAATTAAAAGGTGCATTCAAAAGGTTTAAAATTTTTAAAACCTATTAAGTGAGCAGTGGTGTAATGGAAAGATCCCTGCCTCTCGAACCGGCTATCCTGGTTCGAGCCGTGATAGCTACCCTTTTTTTAAGGGAGAAATCTAAATATATATTTTTCGGTTTTATCCTTTCTTTTCTTTTTCTTGTTTGATAGTCTTTTTTGTGGTTTCCCCCTTCCCTTTTCCATTTCTTCTTCCCTTTTCTAGGCGTGTATATCATTTTGTCATTGATAATCTTTTGTTACAATTACATCTTGTTCTAATTCATTTTATTTTTTTCTGATTTTAAAACGCTTTTTATATGATTGATACAACAATACAGTGATAAAGTGGGAAACTCTCATCCCCTTCACGGGCAGTATCTTTATCTCTTCATTTTGATTGGCTGTATCGGTATCCCAAACCTCTTAACATTCAATATCTGTTGCTTCCTCGTCGATGACTACAATTTTTCACTGCTCAAAAGCTTTATCAGCTGCAATGTCTGCTTTAAAAAATGAGGGTACAAATATCTGATTGAGTGGAAAATATTGAGGGAAAAGGATAATCTGCTCGTTATGAGCAATTTCTCCTTTTCCCACAATGCTTTCAAAAGCTGTCTGTTGTTGGAAAGTCAAAATGAGTATCTATGGAGTAAAGGGTTAATATGCACTATTGCACACATTCAGTATTCGCAACACTTTGTACAGACGGGTTTTATTCTCTGCAAACCTTTCTGCAAAGAAAAGTAAGCAAAGAAGCAATGACCTTTAACAAACAATTGCTCGGTTTTCCACGAAGTCTTTAACCTTGTTCGTAGATTTCGTTTTTCAAAACTTTAGAATTGATAATATTTTCGTAATTTTGAATCGTTTCGATAGGACCTGCATTTACTTAACCCTTTCCCAAGCAATCCCTGGTTTTTACGGGTCTAGAATAGTAGCCTTTTGAAAACGTTGTGGGAAAAGAAGAAAATGCTGGTAACCAGCATTTTCTACTTTTCCCACAATGTTTTCTACCCTATCAGAGACAGAAATCATCTTTTCAGCAAAATTGAATTGTCGTCTGCAAATGCTTTCAATTTGGTCTAGTCCAATAGTTTGTTGTTTGGGAAAGGGTATTTTAAAGCGGTAACGGGTATCCACACCATGTTTTGTACACTTGTGTTCAAGTATTAACGCTTGTCCTCCTGAATAGCTTCAAATGAAACTTTTACGTCAACAGTAAAAAACCCAAGTTTTGCTCTCTCAAAAAGGTATTTTTGGAGAAAGATACCTCCTTGTAAGATAGTGTAGATCCAAGATCAGACTGCACGTTCTGTGCAATCTAATATTGTTCTACATTGCCTACAACATGTACAAAGGTCAGTGAGTTGCGCATAATAGCCGTAGGGTTAACTGCGCAAAGGTAAATGACTCTTTCATTCAGCATAAGTTTAACCCTTTACCAAGCACAATAGTTTGGTTTAATGACCCTAAGGGAGGAGGCTGCATGGTAACCGGCTTTTTTTTCATATCCTGTCGATGGCTTTTTTCTGATAAAAGACAAATTCTTCTGTTGGAGCTGCATTTGATTTGTCGCCTGCAGGTACATTATAACCTGAACAGGTCTGTAATATGGGCCCATCTCCTCTGATTACAAGCTGAAATGGGACGCTTTATGCGATAGTAAATCTGGAGCTTGGCCACTTGTGTCACCTAATGCATTTATATCCTACTTTGTCACTTGAATCGTGTTCGCTTATCTAATATGGCTTGCAACACGCGAAAAGGGGCAATCGGACATTTGTGTAAAGTGCCGTTTCGGATCAGCCCACGCAGTCTGCACAGGCTGATCCGAGACGGCACTTTCCGTTTTTATGTAATTTTTTGTTTTGCGCAAGTCTTCTGAAGCACAAAATCTACTGTAGTCGTAAAGTGCCCTCTCGGAATAGGCTGCGAGCACGGCGCAGGCTGATCCGAGACGACACTTTACGCAAATGTCCGAATGCCCCTTTTGGCGTGTTGCAAGCCATATTTGGGTCACGAGGTAGTATTTCGTCTATCTAACTCACGCTCAACCATGATGATCGTCAAAATAATCCGGTTGAAGGCCAACGTGAGATAGCATTGTCTGCGCATGTCATATTCTTTGAAGATTCGACCTGTCAGCTAGGACACATCACTCTTCCCTATTTTTTTGTGACGGGGGGGGGGGGGGGGGGTGTAGTAATAGAGATGTACAAGCCGACATCGAATACGGACATTTGACAAGATATACGGAGTTTAGACAAGGGGTTCGTCTCAAAATCTACGAGACTATCGATAAAGGTAATTCGCTCGATCGTCTGCTTTTGCAAGTTACTTTTAAATAGACCACGCTAAAATTTCACTTCTCAGAGAATAAAAACGATGTCTGTAATATTTCTATGAGGAATTGTAACATATGTAACACACTGAGTTACGTTTGGCCGTAACTCTTCTTTGGATCGTATTGTGGATTTTAGTGTACTACTCTTTGGTCAATACAAGTAAACTACCCAAACCACCCAAACATTAACTGAAAACATGAACCAGTTCCTTTGGTAAAACCCTTCACGGTTTCTTAACCCTTTCCCAAACAATCCCTGGTTTTTACGGGTCTGAAATAGTAGCCTTTTGAAAACATTGTGGGAAAAGGAGAAAATACTGGTAACCAGCATTTTCTCCTTTTCCCACAATGTTTTCTACCCTATAATAGACAGAAATCATCTTTTCAGCAAGAGTTGAATTGTCGTCTGCAAATGATTTCAATTTGGTCTAGTCCAAAAATTTGTCGTTTGGGAAAGAGTTAAGTCAATTGTTCCTCCATTCTAGATCTAATCACTTCAGTATGATGGTACCGCTACATTCTGTCCTGATCTTAACATTCTCTCAACAGATCTTAGCTAAAAAAGTATTTACATAAAAAAAAAACGATTGTGCATCGCACACCTCATTTTTAGGGTAATAAAACACCCCTAAAACCGGTATTCATACGGCGGTATAAGCGAAAGAGGCATCAATAGCAAAAAACTCGAAGAAAACTATATTCCAATAATGCATTTCTCAATAAGTCATAGAATTCTTGTATATTGAGTCTTCACTTAAAACGTTTTAAACTTCCCCCTTTTTACATTATGAGACTGATGCGTCTTTTTCGGCATACCAAAGCAGAGCATACTCTTACAGTCACACCGAGAAACTGTCGGGGTGATGCCAAACTGAACTCAAGCTTTTGTACCCCTTTACCTGAGCGATTGCATGTTCAACAGACACTCTATACCTCCTGTAGTATCTGTTGTACCTCTCACACATTACCATTTCTTGACCCTGTATTCTGCGGAGATGTGCTATACGGCGTTATGATTGGGTATCCATTTGGGTAAATTTGGGCCGCAAGAAAAACACAATCGACAGGAAAAGGTAGATCTTGAGCATCTATTGACGCATAATTCTTTAAGTTGGTGCATCATTCTGATGGCCAAGAAAACCAGGCTCAATATATCTAATCATACCTTCATTGTCAACGATAATTTGAGTATGAAGGCAGTGATAATTTCTATGGCTAGAATAAAACTGTTGTTAGTTTTGAACTGGTCGGTATATTTCATGGCTTGTTCCATCTATCGCCCAAACAGCAGAATGTATTTCAAGCCAATTTTCCTTCAGTTCTCTCCTTTCTGCAATAGAGGACCATTGTATAGGCCTACACATCGACAAAGTGGAGGAAAAAAAGAAAATGTTGCAACTAGCTTTTTATCCCTTCCACATAATATTTTCTTTCCAATCAAAGGCAGGAAACATAAATTTAGTAACACTTAACTTGCTGTCTTCAAGTGCTTTCGATTTGGTCCAGTCCAAAATTTTGTGGTGTGGTAAGGTTTTAAATGATGCTGTGTTTTCATTTGCTTTCGTTTTTTATCATGTCAATTGTACATGCTACTTTGATTAAAGTCATTAAAGTCTCTCAGAGGATCTCGCTACTTCATGATTTAAATTCTTAATTTTTTGGCCCCAAACCAGTGCATAAAAATCGGTATTCACTTTACCATGGGTTTGTTATATTTTTTTGACATAAATATACAATTTGACATCTACATTAATTTGCGAGCAAAATAAATATTTGTTGAACGACTGTAAAATGAATATGTTAAAATGACTAATTTCTTTAAAAAATTGACAGAGGTTGGCCAGCGCACATGAAATCGTTTGATGTTGACTTTTTGTTTTTCGCAAATGCGAGTAGATCCCTTTCATATATTCCACGGAAACAAATTAAAGGTACTCATGTTTTCCTGGCTTTCTCACACAACTCTCTTTGCATATATCGTTGCATGTAACTGACTACTTTTCTCACATGCACCAGAGCGGTGAAAAAAGCCGGAGAAAGGTTTGCTTCATCTAAGTATCCAACCCGCAATTTTCTGCAAAAAAAAAGGGGGGTTAATGCATTTCCGTTATCCATGGTACCAAATAAGTCATCATGTAGTTATGGGTACATGACATATACCTTTTTTAACAACCTACCTAATAATGAGGTTGACTGGTCCTTTGACATACAAAATTGATCAATAGCCAAAATTTTCTGCCAAGGTCAGCCTGATACTTTTCGCAGATGCACTAAGCCCCCTTTTCCCAGAACATCCCTGAATGATGATATTTTGGTTTCATATGCAGGAGCTTGCTCACTCTTGTCACAAATGTGCCAGGAAAACGGCTTTCAGGGAGCCGCCGCATGAACATGGCCACATTTTGGAGCACTCGTAAATCACTCTTTATTTATACCAATATTAATGCCAAGAAGTAAATCAAAAGCCAGAGGGAAAATTGACGGAAGTCTCCCAAACTATTCTTTTTCAATTTATGCGAAATTTTACGATATAAAATCTTATTTGCCCATTACACGAGTTGTCGACGCCTGAGCAGTGAGATACGTGCCAATGGTTTTACAATGATTAGATGGCATTTTAGCATTCAGAAAACCTACGACAGGCTTAAAGTTTCAACTCAGGTTACGCTATGCAGTCCAAAAAAGATAATACGTATTGGTCGATACTTATCCTTCGGATGCTCGAAGGCATAGATCATGAATGGCTTTTGAAAACATTGCGGGAAAAGCACTAAATGCTAGTGACAAACATTTTTCACCTTTTCCCACAATGTTTTCTACATGTACCTAATCAAAGACAGAAACCTCCACTTAAGGTACATTTAATTAGTCGTCTGCAATTGCTTTTATTTGGTCTGGTAAAAAAAAAAGGCAATTTAGTAAAGATTTAATTGTAAAAAAAACCCTAGCCTGTGTTCCAGCCCGGTCATTTTTGTTTTCTCTTTTATATTCGGACTTTACTCTGTCAATAATACAGTGTCATTTTTTGATAAATTTACGTCCAAATGTAAAGATGGGAAAAATGATCGGACTGAAATCCAGGGCGAGTAAAAACCATACAGGTACGACAGAAAAACGGTAGATCACGGGGGTAATACCAAAATCGCTATTTCTGCTGTCGACCGAGCTGGTACTGCGTAAAGCTGCTGTCGACCGAGGAATACGGTTTCCGACCGAGCAGTACGGCTGTCGACAGGGGGACAAGGTGACTTTGATGCCCTTGGAGAAGCAAAAACGTAAGTATTAACATTTACAAACGCTATCAATCTTTTAAACAGACAACGTGTTATTTGTCTGTTCACTTATAGAGAGTTGTGACGCTGAAAAACACTATAAAATACCCATTCTTTCGAAAAAAATCAATTTACATAGAATATCATTAATCTAATGCATTATAAAAGGTACGAAAGCAAAAAAACGCCTTATATATTTCGTGTATCATTTACGCTTCTACAACAAAGTGTGTTTGGCATAATTCATGCACTCTGGAAGATTTTATGGACCTTTGAAAAATATCAGGATACGGATGTCGATTACCAGTGATACGGCTGTCGATGGTTTCGTAGTCTGAATGATACGGCTGTCGACAAAATATGAAAACTACATTTCATGTATCTGTGTTAAAATACATGATTTATTCTATGACTATTACTGAAATCTCCACTATAAGGCAGATTTCACTGGGAGCCATGAAGAAAATTGTATGTTTGTGCGGACTGGTGTCTTAAAAGGCGCAACAGTCGCCAAGAATGACTCCACCCTTAACTCGCCCGTATATAGTTCACACAACAGACTACAAGGCTGGTCACAGATGTAAATACTTAAACATGTAAAGATCAAATCAGATTAAGAATAAAACTGCAAAATATGATGTTAGACTAGCAAAGCTAGTCTATAGGCATCCAGATTGAGTCAGACTCAATGTAAACAAAAAACCCCACAGCTTCAAAATACTGCCTCACAAAAAATACTCCTTACTGTTAAGAATCTTAATTCAGTCATTACAACAACTTTGACTTCAAGCGCAGAGTCTCTACCATCCCAATTTGAACTTGTCCACTTTCAAAGCAGTAGATTGTACAAGATGTCATTTATAAGGTACATGATGCTTGCTTATAGGTAAAGTAAGTGACCTATATGCAAATCAGGCTCATATCACTGATTTCTACCCCGGAGTACATAAAAGTATGAATGGATCTAAAAGTAATACCTCCAGGTGACTTGTAGCAAATCCCAGCTACACAAACCCTAACTGGCCAGGGAACCTTTCTCATTCCTCCAGTCATTCCTTATTTAGATCATTTTGAATGCGAAAGTGATATGTTAAACTGTTGTTTAACGTCTTGTATATTAACCTTTTACCACACAATCCCAAGTTTTCACATTAGTGGGGAAGAAGCCCTTTGAAAACATTGCGGGAAAAGAAAAAGGAAATACTAGATACAAGCATTTTCCCCTTTTCTCGTGTTTTTTCAACCCTTTTAGAATGTTTTCATCAATTTAATCACATTTAACTTTATTGTCTGGAACAGCTTTTAATGTGGAGGGCCGTAAAATATTTGGTTTTGTAAAGAGTTAAATAGTTGACTATTGCATCCGTTGCTGTTAACCCTTTACCACACAACAACAACTTTTAACGCCCGTGAGGAAGAAGCCTTTTGAAATCATTGTTGGAAAAGGAGAAAATGCTGGTAACCAGCATTTTCTCCTTTTCCCAGGTTTTTTTTCCTATCAAAGCAAAATTGCACCATTTGAGCCACTTTGAAATTGTCATCTCCAAATGCTTTCAATTTGGATAGATCTAAAATTTTTGTGGTAATGGGTTAATTAACTGTATAATCCAAGTTATTCCTCAACCTGCTTAAAAAAAGGTTAAATAAAACATTCTGGCGGATGTTTATATTTTTGTAAAAGAAAAATATCCCATTATCGGTTATTATTAATTAACTATTGGATATATAGAAGTTATACATGGAAACCGGTCCACGAGATACCAGTCACATTTCTGACTTCGTATAGTACACATGTCGTGACCCAGGCTTAATACGACTTGGCCTCCGATCAATACAGTTGACCTCGTATCAATATTGATGACCCGCGACCAATACAGAAATCCTTGAATGTGATTGGCCAAAAGATCACTTGCGTGAGCGTCTGCGCTTACTTTTAGCCAATCACGTTCAAAGAGGCGGCAAAGTAAACATAACCCAAAAATTGGTATTTGTTTCCAGCAGGGTAGAAAACGTTGTGGGAAAAAGGAGAAAATACTGGTTTCCAGCATTTTCTCCTTTTCTCACAATCTTTTCAGAAGGCTTCTTTTTCAGGGTCGTAAAAGGATTAATTAATAAAATTGTCATTAATCAAGTGATTTCGTATTGCCCAGTTACAGGTCCTCGGTCAGCCGTATTGATCCTCGGCCTCGGGCCAATACGGCTGACCTCGGACCTGTAACTGGGCCAATACGAAATCACTTGATTAATAACATTATAGTTTAGATCCAAGATCAGATTGCACAGACTGTGTAGCCTGATCTTGTTCCACACTGTCTGTCTGCTCCTCTGTCCAGACAGACATCTTTTAAAATCCTTGGTGAAAATTGGTGAAACATCCTTAATGTATTCCTTACGATAGTCCACCGATAAAGATTCCTTCTTCATTTTTTCATTTGATGCCGTGTCATCGGAAAAGGGGTGGGGGGGGGGGGCTTGATGTATGTTTCCATTACGGACTGATATCTTTTTAACTATTGGACAAAATTTCATGAAACTTCGTATTAATTTTGTTTATAGGCCGCATCATATTTGTCTTATCTTTTCAAATGCTATGCTATGGAAATAACTAAAAGGCAAGGTGTACATGCAAAACACAATTTACCTCTTATTTCTTTCTATCTGAAGATGTCTTTTTAGGCAGGAGATTTCATCTCAACAAAAAAACCTGTTTTAAATTGAAAGTTAACAAACCGAAGTTTATCGTAATATTTCCTAGAGAAGAAAATAGTCAAGAGCGTCGGGTAAAGTCAATGGATTGAACTGCATTTGAATTGAACCAACTTGGATTAATAACCAGACTGAACCGATGGACCTGGAACGGACCCAGAAACCAGATATGACAATATTTCTTCAATCAGGTATAAATCAACAAAGATTTACATTTACCATAACCACACACTAGTTCCAAATTCGCTAGTCTGTCAGTATTTTCAGTGCTTTGATAAAGGAATAGGGCTGCAAACATGTGCAAATACTCTTGAAGAATGATGTCGGAAAGAGCACATGCGCTTGACGTATAAATGCAAAAACAGGTCAACAATTCTAAATATTTTTGCTACATGAGCCATTACGAAATTGCATATAGATTGCGTCAATATTAACCTTGATATTTAGCATTTTAAGGGGGTTTTCAGAGCGAAGAACTTCAAGCGCCTATGGAGAGAGGAACATTTCGCAACAAATGTCATGGTAATCGGTAGGGTTGCTCAGCAGATACGGCCCTTGAGTAATTTGCAATGGCTATCTCTAGAGAGCGGCTGCATGCTTTGAAATATTTTGACCTGGTCAAAGAAAACTTTCCACATTTTCAGCTAACGGTTAGGAGTTTCTAATCAATAAGAAAAAAATTCAATTGCACTGAATGCAAAGATTGCATTTTGTCCATTATCTGGGAATTTTTCTATATGCCGTCAACTTTGAGCGTATTTACTTCAAAGTGACTATTCATTACGTTAACAATCCCGTGCAGTTCAAACCCCTGTGAACCCCACTTTATAAAGTGAAAAGAGGGGCTTGCAGGGGTATGGGCTATTTTTCTTATTTTTGTTTAAAACATAGGTTTTGGTTGATCATTAGAACCGCCTCACCAAGGCGGTTTCAAAGAAACCTTAAAATCTATGTTTGGATCAGAAATAAGAAAAGATACAAAGGTTTATATTCCGAATAAATGCATCTTCTGACACCTTGTCACACAGCATTAAATTGCATAGGTATGTTAATTAAGATAATGATTTCATATGTGATGATCAGCTTACAGTCTCATTTTGGACTCACACAACAGAATTTTAGACCTCTATAATTTCCTTATAAATTTGGACGGATTACATGGAATTTACGTCAAAATGTTTCTCTTTCCAAGACCATTCTTCATGTTCCAAGATCATTCTCAGTTCAAATTTTTTACTGATTTGACACATATAACACCGATTTGAGAAAAATTATTTGTTTGAGAAAATGCAAGTGTTTGCCTTTTACAAAATCATAGCGGTATGCAGGATTTTAGTATCAGAAGCATGGTATACGATGGATACCATTGCAAATATTCTCTTTGAAAGTTATAAGTGAACAGAAAACAGCATTTTGGTTGCTATGGTAACAGAGCCATGGCATAATATCCTATTTGCAAGGATATCCATCGTATATCATGCTTCTGACATCTGACTTCTGCATACTGCTATGATTTGTGAAAGGCAACCACTTGCATTTTCTCAACAAATAATTTTTCTCAAATCCTTTTATTTTGTGTTATACGTGTATATGTGTATTTTCAGGTTAATGTATACTAGTTGGGCCAATTCCTGGACTTACAGTGACGCATTTTGGTGTAACGTCGAAATGCTTGAATACATATGCTGCTACTATTCGTATAAGTGCACTGCCCATCACGAAGTCATTGAACATGCGTGCTCAAGGCATCCGTCACAGGCCCTACAATTTCGTAAAAAACTCTAAATCCAGAAAATGGAAAGTTTGGCTACTTCCGTATGTTGTATGATGATCTGATTCCATTAGAGAAAGAGACTGTGGGGGTGCGCAGGATCGCCTAAACCTTTGCTGTACGCATATGCAATAACTGCTATTTTCCTGCGTCACAGCTCACATGTAAACCTGATTTCGCACACGATAACTGCAGAGTTAATAATTCCTTACAAGCTATTGGTCCAAATTGTCGAACTAAACGGTCCGCACCAAACACTAAACATTGCTATCTGCTTAACTGCATGTTCTTGAAGAGTGCACAAACCACAGGACTTGCTTTTTACCCATGAGTAAATGCTTGTGCCAAAAAGTACGGATACACAACGGTGTTTTGCATTTATCAGGACGTACAAACTGCATGTATACATCCATTTTATATGTTGAAATGAATGACTCATAGCACTAGTAGCGACACAATCGTCTAGACTGACATCTGAATCAACAAACTGTAACCCTTTCGAAGGACACAATGACTGACGAAGAATGTAACAGAAATTTTATTGTTTAACTGGTTATTTCCAAGAAAAATCTGTCGGTTGCACTCTCGATCAATCATCGACAGCCGTATCCAGTAACGTCGACAACCGTACCCGGTAAACTTTCAGATCATCGACAGCAGTATCAGCGAAAACATAAAAGATGCCATAGATGCATATAAGCGCATGCACACACACAAATAAAAGGTAATCATGTATACTTATGATGTATCTGCATTGTACCGCCCTCGATTTGCCATGACACTGAATAAGAATCACGCATTTCCCCGAAAATACTTATTTTACATATTTTAACGATTAACTGCGCTCAGTGTTAAAACAGGATATTAGCCAAACTTCCAAAACACTTAAAACAATAGCAAAATATTTCAGAAACTGTTTGAACCCAAAAATATAGAAACATGTAGTAAAATTACACACTTATAGCGTATTTAAATCACCTTGTCCCCCTGTCGACAGCCGTACTGCTCGGTCGAAAACCGTATTCCTCGGTCGACAGCAGCTTTACGCAGTACCAGCTTGGTCGACAGCAGAAATAGCGATTTTGGTATTACCCCCGTGTAGATGCGGATAGAGTAATTAGCGGAATACATTTATCGATAATCTCCTAGCTTCTGAGATGACCCCCGCTCAAAATATCCGTACTCCGTGCTTTTATTCCTTACTCGGCTTGTACATCTCTAATACGCGCTAATAGAGATGTACAAGCCGACACCGAATACAGACATTTGACAAGATATACGGAGTTTAGACAAGGGGTCGTCTCAAAATCTACGAGACTATCGATAAAGGTAATTCGCTATTTAAGAGACGCTCGCTGTCGATCATCTGCTTTTGCAAGGTACTTTTAAATAGACCACGCTAAAATTTCACTTCTCAGAGAATAAAAACGATGTCTGTAATATTTCTATGAGGAATTGTAACATATGTAACACACTGAGTTACGTTTGGCCGTAACTCTTCTTTGGATCGTATTATGGATTTTAGTGTACTACTCTTTGGTCTATTGCAATACAAGTAAACTACCCAAACCACCCAAACATTAACTAAAAACATGAACCAGTTCCTTTGGTAAAACCCTTCGCGGTTTCTTAACCCTTTCCAAAACAATCCCTGGTTTTTACGGGTCTGAAATAGTAGCCTTTTGAAAACATTGTGGGAAAAGGAGAAAATACTGGTAACCAGCATTTCTCCTTTCCCACAATGTTTTCTACCCTATAATAGACAGAAATCATCTTTTCAGCAAGAGTTGAATTGTCGTCTGCAAATGATTTCAATTTGGTCTAGTCCAAAAATTTGTCGTTTGGGAAAGGGTTAAGTCAATTGTTCCTCCATTCTAGATCTAATCACTTCAGTATGATGGTACTGCAACATTCTGTCCTGATCTTAACATTCTCTCAACAGATCTTAGCTAAATAAGTATTTACATAAAAGAAAAAAAAAACGATTGTGCACCTCATTGAGTCTTCACCCTTTTTACATTATGAGACTGATGCGTCTTTTTCGGCATACCAAAGCAGAGCATACTCTTACAGTCACACCGAGAAACTGTCGGGGTGATACCAAACTGAACTCAAGCTTTTGTACCCCTTTACCTGAGCGATTGCATGTTCAACAGACACTCTATACCTCCTGTAGTATCTGTTGTACCTCTCTCCCTTACATTTACCTTTCTTGACCCTGTATTCTGCGGAGATGTGCTATACGGCGTTATGATTGGGTATCCATTTGGGTAAATTTGGGCCGCAAGAAAAACACAATCGACAGGAAAAGATAGATCTTGCGCATCTGTTGACGCATAATTCTTTTAAGTTGGTGCATCATTCTGATGGCCAAGAAAACCAGGCTCAATATATCTAATCATACCTTCATTGTCAACGATAATTTGAGTATGAAGGCAGTGATAATTTCTATGGCCAGAATAAAACTGTTGTTGGTTTTGAATATATTTCATGGCTTGTTCCATTTATCGCCCAAACAGCAGAATGTATTTCATGCCAATTTTCCTTCAGTTCCCTTCATTCTGCAATAGAGGACCATTGTATAGGCCTATACATCGACAACGTGGAGGAAAAAGAGAAAATGTTGCAACTAGCTTTTTATCCCTTCCACATAATATTTTCTTTCCAATCAAAGGCAGGAAACATAAATTTAGCAACGTTTAATTTGCTGTATTCAAGTACTTTCGATTTGGTCCAGTCCAAAATTTTGTGGTGTGGTAAGGTTTTAAACGATGCTGTGTTTTCATTTGCTTTCGTTTTTTATCGTGTCAATTGTACATGCTACTTTGATTAAAGTCATTAAAGTCTCTCAGAGGATCTCGCTACTTCATGATTTAAATTCTTGATTTTTTGGCCCCAAACCAGTGCATAAAAATCGGTATTCACTTTACCATGGGTTTGTTATATTTTTTTGACATAAATATAAAATTTGACATCTACATCAGTCTGCGAGCAAAATAAATATTTGTTGAACGACTGTAAAATAAACATGTTAAAATGACTAATTTCTTTAAAAAATTGACAGAGGTTGGCCAGCGCACATGAAATCGTTTGATGTTGACTTTTTGTTTTTCGCAAATGCGAGTAGATCCCTTTCATATATTCCACGGAAACAAATTAAAGGTACTCGTGTTTTCCTGGCTTTCTCACACAACTCTCTTTGCGTAATTATATCGTTGCATGTAACTGACTACTTTTCTCACATGCACCAGAGCGGTGAAAAAAGCCGGAGAAAGGTTTGCTTCATCTAAGTATCCAACCCGCAATTTTCTGCAAAAAAAAGGGGGTTAATGCATTTCCGTTATCCATGGTACCAAATAAGTCATCATATAGTTATGGGTACATGACATCTAATTTTTTAACAACCTACTTAATAATGAGGTTGACTGGTCCTTTGACATACAAAACTGATCAATAGCCAAAATTTTCTGCCAAGGTCAGCGTGATGCTTTTCGCAGCTGCACTGAGCCCCCTTTTCCCAGAACATCCCTGAATGATATTTTGGTTTCATATGCAGGAGCTTGCTCACTCTTGTCACAAATGTGCCAGGAAAACGGCTTTCAGGGAGTCGCCGCATGAACATGGCCACATTTTTTAGCACTCATAAATCACTCTTTATTTATACCAATATTAATACCAAGAAGTAATTCAAAAGCCAGAGGGAAAATTGACGAAAGTCTCCCAAACTATTCTTTTTCAATTTATGCGAAATTTAACGATATAAAATCTTATTTACCCATTACACGAGTCGTCGACGCCTGAGCAGTGAGATACATGCCAATGGTTTTACAATGATTAGATGGCATTTTAGCACTCATAAAACCTACGACAGGCTTAAAGGTGGCCCTTCAGATTTTGGGACGAATATTTTACAAAAGTGCAAAAAAGTTATCCTTATACTCCCAAAGCCTTTTATTTTTCATTCATGAAACCCCAGTAGTCGAAATCCGTCCGACAACACGAGAAAATAGAGATTTACTACGGCCCAGGTTGACACCAACGGGAGACACATTCTATTTTTAGATGACCAATTCGCTCATTTACTTACAGGAATACACAGAAGAAGCTTCAAACATAGCGTCCGAAGAAGACATTATGGAAAAAAAATTATTACATGTTTGTTATGATAGGGAATTTAAGTGTTATGAGTCACGTGCCAGTCACTTGACATTCCCAAAATGCTTTATTGATTTTTGGCGCGAAATCTAAAAATAGCTTAAGAGGCTACGTAGCCTTTTAAGGGAATACCATCAAATTTTTTTTTTGTAATTTTATGAATCTTAATTATTGATGATTTGTATTATTTTTTCATAGGAATTTCAGTGATATATATTTTTTTTAATTTGGTGAGATGCAAAAATTCTAAATACCCACCTTTAAAGTTTCAACTCAGGTTACGCTATGCAGTCCAAAAAAGATAATACGTATTGGTCGATACTTATCCCTCGGATGCTCGAAGGCATAGATCATAAATGGCTTTTGAAAATATTGCGGGAAAAGGACTAAATGCTAGTGACAAACATTTTTCACCTTTTCCCACAATGTTTTCTACATGTACCTAATCAAAGACAGAAACCTCCACTTAAGCTACATTTAATTAGTCGTCTGCAATTGCTTTTATTTGGTCTGGTAAAAAAAAGGCAATTTAGTAAAGATTTAATTGTAAAAAAAAAACCTAGCCTGTGTTCCAGCCCGGTCATTTTTGTTTTCTCTTTTATATTCGGACTTTACTCTGTCAATAATACAGTGTCATTTTTTGATAAATTTACGTCCAAATGTAAAGATGGGAAAAATGATCGGACTGAAATCCTGGGCGAGTAAAAACCATACAGGTACGACAGAAAAACGGTAGACGCGGATAGAGTAATTAGCGGATTACATTTATCGACAATCTCCTAGCTTCTGAGATGACCCCCGCTCAAAATCTCCGTACTCGGGGTTTTATTCCTTACTCGATGTCGGCTTGTACATCTCTATAAAAGTAGCAATGGAGAAAATGGCTGTCATCAATAAGTCTGAGGAGAAAATCAGGCCCATTTTAGCTCCAGATTTCTCTAAACCATAATCATTTAGCTGATCATGCTGCATGAATGAGTCGCACCAGGAAGTGTTCTATTGAGTAAATGTTTATTTCATTTTGAAATTAAAAGTAACAGTTGTCGCGTAGAAAAGTAGTCCAGTTTTGTACCCAGAATGCCCAAATTAGATAGATGTGTATTTGTAAAATGCCATCTAGCAGTAGATAAAGCATGAGAAAGATATGAAAACGTATATACAGTTTGATCAAGGGGTTGATAATTGCAGACATGGTTGCAAGTATCACATCCATCTGAAAACAATTAGCGTCATCTGCAGCTTCGTTTTTTTTTTTCAGAAATATTCGTGGTAATTGCTAAGGCCATGTCGTCGCCAGTGTCATCTGAGCCGTCGTCGAGCGCAAACTTTGACATTTTTACACCTGTTATTACTAAAAATATTACTTTAAAATGAGCTTAATTTTCAAACAGAGGATCTCAGTCCAGAAGGGCATAGAACTCTAAACACATTGTTAAAACAGTTATGCTCCCTTTTTGAATTAAAAATTCTTGAACAAAAATGCACATGGCCAAAGTTTGGCGCAAGTACTTACGTTGTAAGCACGATTTTCACCCTATTCATTAGACCAGTCTGAATAATTCAAATGGTAAATTGCAAGACGTCAGGTCTACGGCAACTTTAGGGTAAGGGCCCGAGCCCCATGGCCGGCCATCGAAAATTACTGCTTGTCTTGCAGATGATATACTAAACCTATGTTGGATCATATTTGTAACAAATCATATATGTAACACCTGTTACATATATGATCACATATGTAACATGTGTTACATATATGACTCGGAAATCAAGCATAAATGTAACATATTTTGTGACGAATATGATCGATGCCGGTTTTTGATGTGACATGAAATCACATATGTCACAGGTCAATTTTGATTTAAAAACAGTACAAAAGAATGCATATTTACATCTGAAACACATTTGTAGCAGGTTTTTATTCACCAGATGGGCCAATATCTTGATACTGATTTGTTGTGTCACTTTGTCCATCATCGTCATCGGCGGTGACGTCGACGTCACTCTTTCGCGTCCGCTCCATATTTCCTCAACTCTTTAAAGGATATTCATGAATATAATGTCCGGTATCGTGGCTGCTTTCTGTTTATATATATAAACATATATATATGGGCCACAACGTGAGAAAATGTACCTTCGGACAATTGGTGAGTATTTGATAAACAACGTTATTTTGAATGTATAATATTTCTGGAGTATGTTAGTCTTTATTTGAACAGATTATTCAGGTTATTTTGTGAGTTATGACCAATTTACTATATGAACCCTACAAACGTCATTTACCTGAAAAATGAAGTCAAAGTTGCGTAATGCATTTCTGCGTGTTAGTAGAACCTACAAAACTCGATGCATTTGCTTAAAACTGTTTAAGCACTGATCAAACCCCGTATTGTAATACAAATAGACAACTAAACCTGTTATATATATGCTTCTCATGTCAACCCCCATTTCGGACAAACACATTTGTAACACACTTTATCTGTTACGAATGTGATCATGTACGTAACAAATGTGTTACATATATGATTTGTTACAAATATGATCCAACAAACCTAGGTCCAGTGTGACGGTACTATAGGGTTAATCGGTGGCGACTATACGTAAACGGATAATCAATCAGTCAATGCCATCCATTGTCTTGTGCATGTTATGCTCTTTTTATATCCCCATAAACTTTGTTTGTGGGTGGGGGTATATAGGAGTCACCGTGTCGGTCAGTCTATCAGTTTGCAGTTCCTTATTTTAGTCCAAGCTATTTCTCAATTACAACATTACGGATCAAAAAGGTAAAGGTGTGCATATTTTACTTTTTTACGGTCGAATGAATTCATGGCCCTTTCCGTTTGGTGTATTTTCTTAATCAGAGTATTTATCATTCATTGGGTTCAATCAAACTTAATAGAAATCTTCAAGAACCAACACGGATATGCTCATAATATTACAATTTATTATATTCCACTGAATTATGACCCATAATTGTATTTTACTGACCAGTCTTTCTTCTCGGTATTTTTCAGTTATTACTGGAAGGATTTTGTCAAATCTTTAGCAATTTTTTACCATTTTTAACCGATTTTCGACTGAGAATGTTTCTTATCATCCTCGGATACCCCGGGGTCTCCCTATTGCTACGCTACATCGACCCCTGGGACAATTAGTTGAATTTCCTTCGCTTTACCGCTGGCCGAATGCTGGCTTTTCATTGGTTCCATCATCATTTTGTGATGGGCGAGTGTACTGTACGTTATGACGTTTCGTATCGATTTTCGGCGGCTCGCTTTACCGCTGGCCGAATGCTGGCTTTTCATTGGTTCTATCATCATTTTGTGATGGGCGAGAGGACTGTACGGTATGACGTTTCGTATCGATTTTCGGCGGCTGATTCAAAGTTTTATTAGTCAATTGTCCCAGGGTCGATGTAGCGTAGCAAATAGGGAGACCCTGGGGTATCCGAGGATGGTTTCTTATGTACTTAGTCATGTCTTTTAAGGACTTTTTCTCAGTAGCTAAATGTAATTCCCTCAGCCAAGCATTTGTCGCAACCATTGATCATGCGATAGGGGATTCTTAAAAATTCTTCTTCTGTGAAACCGCTGGTCAGATTTTAAAATAATTTCACAGAAATGTTCTTTGGGTGACCCATTTCAAAAACTGTTCGCGAAATTTTGATCCGTCACGATACGCGGCTCTGGTGAATGGGGGCTACTTGCACTATACTCAAATAAAGAAATTCTTAAAGAATTCTTCTTCTCTGAAACTGTTGGTCAGAATTTGAAATAATTTCACAGAAATGTTCTTCGGCTGACCCTTTTCCAAACTTGTTTGCGAAATTTTGATCCATCAAGAAACATGACTCTGATGAATGGGGGCGTCTTGCACTATAACGAACTCATGGATAAGTGCATTTACTACCATGGTATAAAAGAAACAATGGAGAAAAGTAGGAGTACCTATTTGTACATACTCCTACTTTTCTCCATATTTTTCCACTCTTCTTTTTTAATAACCTTAAAATATCGTTCTGTATAGATGCAATGACCGGAAAATGGAGAGGAACTCTATAAGCTTAGCTTCCGTTCCAATCCATTTCTACCGGATCATTTTGTCAACTTAATGTATTTGTATCGTTCATGTACATGTATGTATATTGTATTTCTTTGGAATAAAATATGATTAGATTAAATGAAATAATGCTAAACAACACAGAGCGATCATCTGTATGCATTAAAATGCTCTTTAGTTCACCTGAGCAAAAGATGATCTCTTTCAAAAAAAGATTAGCGATAGTCTATTTTGTTGTGAAGCATCGAGTACTTGATATCTATTAACACATTTCTAATGCAACTAACTGTTTTAGTATTAACTAACAACAAATGTAATGGGTGCTATAATGATGCGGTTCGCCCATGAAAGGGTAGAAACATTTTTGAGAAAAAGAAAAATATCGTTGGTTTACTTCCAAAACCTCGTAACTACAGCTTGTTACAAGCTGTAGTTACGAGGTTTTGGAAGTAAACGGAGGACATGTAGACTGAAAACAGGCATTTTTTTCCTTTTCCCAAAGTGTTTTCAAAAGCGTTCCTCTTTAGGGATGTTTAAACTCGATATTATGTTGTAGACGCTTAATTATGGCCACATAATTACCCTGTGATTATGTCAATGAAATCTTCTGTACTTCTGTCTGGCGCTAGGGATCAAATGCTGTACAAAAAAAAAATACAGAGAGTAAACTGTAACACGTCTTCTTTGCCACAGACTGTAACATTTAGAAGTGGTAAACAGTGCATGAAAATATTGGATTAAAACAATTTTATTAATCCGATTTACAATATGTTTGATACAAAAATAAATATCTTGACAACAGAACAACTGATAAGCTTATGTTATTTTTTTCTTGTAAACATTTCCTGGTAAAAATAGCTTTTACGAAGCGGTTTCATACAAAACTGTTGCGTTTTCATAAAAAAGGGTAACTAGTTTCATACTTCCATGAAAAACAAAAGGAAAATGAAAAACAAAATTTCTTCATTCCTTATAATTCAACATCACAGACAACAAATAATTATGCACATAAAAATAATATTAACAGCTGTTGTTGTTTTTTCTTAGTAAATCCAACATTTTGAACAATTTGAACTTCGGACTCGATCTAAAAGCAGACACAAAAACATGGCGAAATTTCGCATACATTTTTGTTTACACTACTTTGGCTGCAAAAGTAGCAACGACATTGCTTATTACTCTTTTCTTTCATGGAGCTATGAAAAAACGTCAGCCAATCAGAACTCGCCATTGTTCATGGAAAAAAAAACTAACTAATATTGAATTATTGCTCTATGAAAAAAATTAGCAGTGCCGGAACTATTTTGCTGTCAAACTAAAGTAAACAAATATGTCGATAATGTTTTTCTTTCTGATTTCATAGCGAGCTCGAAGCTCAGACTCTACCTGAATTTATTTTCTCTGAGTATTAGGAAAGATATCCAACAGATAATTCAAAGAGAGAGCTTAACTCTTTACCACACGACAAAATTTTAGACTGGTCCAAATTGAAAGCATGTGCAGACAACAAAATGAAGGTGACAAAAAAATAGAAATTTGTTCTGGGAAGGGTAGAAAACACTGTGGGAAAAGGAGAAAATGCTGGTTACCAGCATTTTCTTCTTTTCCCAAAGTGTTTTCAAAAGACTCCTTTCTCAGGGGCGTCAAAAGTAGGGATTGTGTGGTAATGGGTTAAATCTCACTGTCACTTTTCTGGGTCCAATAACAGTTTTATTTTCAACTTAATTCTACCGCATTGAACTTCTAAAATTAAATGTACCAAATCTACAAATGTTCAATACTATAACAAGGTCATGAAGTTTTAAGTCATATAAAATTTACGTTATGACTTAGCATTTTTACTGCGCTGTAAAATATCGATGAAATGGACATTAAATAAATACACGATGTTTTGGATTTACAAAAAAAAAGTATTATTTAATTGTCTGTGTTATTGATTTTAATTAATGAAGATATTTTTTTAATGGAGTTATTAAAAAAGACCTAATCATACTGTTGTTTGATACCGCGCAGCGGTTTATATTGTGTGATTAGGTTTTCTTTTTACATACACCTCCCCCCCCCCAGCAAAAAACTAAAAAATTCTCTTCATTCCGTACCGTAAAAGAGAAAAAAATTCTGCTAGTGTAAAGTAATTAAACGGCAACATTCAGTTAAAATGTGCAATTTAGCAGGTCGATTTGTATGAGATCAAATATGACGCCTTACATAACCGATATACATCACATTGCCTTCCTGTAAGCCTTCACGAAATTCTGCTTCTAAAAACAAGGATAAAACAAAATACCCCATTAAGGAATTGTCGTCATAACTTTCATTTCTTACAATTCTCTCTTCTATCTATTGGCGTTTTGCCGGTTATTGCTCTGAGAAACAAGTTCTTACAACTTATACTAATCTCTCTCGATTCTGCTTCCTGGGAACTTCACCAGTACTCGTGCCGACTGTGTGGGCCGACGAAAAATCCCAAGTTGACACCCGTTCCCAGGCACCGAACTCAGGGCCTTACGGTTACGAGACCGACGCTCGATCTCACAACCATGGACACCACAAGTTATTGCTTTACTTAATTCGTTGATAAAACGCCGAAACTCGGATTGATTATGAAAGTCTTGATAAATCCTTAAAGAAATAATAATAAGAAAGAAAATATGTACCAATAATCAGTATGAGAAAGGGAGGTGCAGGAAATGAAAACAAGAGAGTTCAAGAGGCCCCTGATCGCTCACATGAGAACAAAGTGTCGGAAAAAGATTTTTATCGGACCTCACTAAACAGGTTATGTAAAATTTGTGTTCTCCATAGAGGTTTCAATCATGATCCCGAGTTTAGAATTTGAACAATCTTGATGAAGGTCTACTAAATAATGCTATATACGCTCTACACAGGTAAAGACAAAAATATTTCAACTAAAACCTTTTTAAAGGTTGTACTAAAGTTTCTATATTAAGCCCATTTGAAATGTATGATCCCGCGGAATAGAAAACATTCATTAACTATTACTATGCGGAGTAGATATGGAATGGCATTGCATTATCTATCCTTAAAATCTGTCTTAGTCTAATTCCCAAGTCTTCTCTAAATTTGAAAAGTAACGCAATTTCCTTTCGGCTAAACTATCTGCTTTAGCCAATCAGAAATCGCGTTACTTTCAAAATCTTTGAAAAAAGACTAGGAATAAATTTTATAATGGTTGGAGAGTACGAGCTTAGAATTGGCATGTCAGGGAGAGGAAGGCGAAGGCAGTCGGCAAATGCTTGAGGTCTTTAGTTTTCACTTACTTAACAAAAATAGGCTCTTTATACCATACAGGATGATTCTCTTATTATAAAATAACTTTAAAAGTAGAGCGAAATTGTTTGCACGAAACTGTGTTTTGGAATGGGAAATCCATTTTGTTAAATAATTTGTCGGATATCTTTTTAAGACAGTCCTGCTGCATCGACAGAGTTGTATAATCTGTTCAGACAACAGGACTAGTAAAAGCAACGGGAAAGCTTATTATGCCCCCCTTCGAAGAAGCGGGGGTATATTGCTTTGCAATTGTCGGCCCAGTCGGTCCGTCCGTAGACCACATTTTTGTCCGGAGCATAACTCAAAAAGTATTTCAGGTTTCATCTTGAAACTATACAGGTGGATGGATTTCATTAACGAGAATTGTAGTGCATAAGAACCATATCTCTGCCAATCATATTTATGGAGTTATTGCCCTTTGTTGATTTTCATACTTAATTTTTGTCCGGAGCATAACTCTAGAAGTATTTCAGGTATCATCTTGAAACTACATAGGTGGATAGATCTCATTAAGGAAAAGTGCAATGCACAAGTACCATAACTCTGCCTATCATATTTTTGGAGTTATTGCCCTTTGTTGATTTTCATACTTAATTTTTGTCTGGAGGATAACTCAAAAAGTATTTCAGGTATCACCTTGAAACCTTATAGATGGATTAATCTTATTAAGGAAAAGTGCAGTGCATAAGAACCATAACTCTGCCCAACATATTTTTGGAATTATTGCCCTTTGTTGATTTTCATACTTAATTTTTGTCCGGAGCATAACTCAAAAGGTTTTTCAGGTATCATCTTGAAACTTCATATGTGGATAGATCTTATTCAGAAGAAGTGCAATGCACAAGAACTATAACTCTGCCCATTGTATTTTTGCAGTTATTGCCCTTTGTTGATTTTCGTACTTAATTTTTTCCGGAGCGTAACTCAAAAAGTATGTGAACTAAAATCATGAAACTTTAAAAGTTGATAGTTCACATGAATGGGAAGTGCAGTGCCCAAGAATTGTTAATTTATCATTAATAATTTTTGAGTAATTACCCTTTGTTCGTTTTTACACTTTGAACTTAACAGTTTATAATCACATGTTATATTTAGAATTGTAGGCCATACATGTTTTACAAACATCTATTGTTTATCCTTGCGTTATATCGGTCTTCACGTGCACAAGTTTGGGGCTGTAGATCCCTTTAGATCCCTTTAAATCCCTTTAGTAATGCATCTCTCTCTTTGTAAAAGAGACGCATGTCTGTCTCTTTCGAAAAAAAACCCTTCCCCCCCCCTTAATCTCCCTTTCACAAAAGAAAGCATTTCTCTGTCTCTCTTCAAAAAAAAAAAGAATCTCTCTCCCCTTTCTCAATTATTATCCATCGATATAGAATTATACATATGGGTGTCAAAGACAAGGAAAATAACCTAAGTTTTTAGTTCAAAGAGCAACTAGTTTAGACATTAAGCTTTGATGTGACCCTATCAATAAGTGTCCACAACATAAGTTTTAGAGATACCTGACTTTCTTTCAACGGCTTTAACCCTTTATCACACAATCCCTACTTCTGACGACCCTGAGAAAGAAGCCGATAGAAAACATGGAGCGAAAAGTAGAAAATGCTGGTAGCCAGCATTTTCTCCTTTTCCCACAATGTTTTCTATCTTTCACAAAACAAATTTCAAATTTTCAGTTACTTTTATTTTGTCGTCTGTAAATGCTTTCGATTTGGACAAGCCTAAAATACTGTCCATGGGTAATAAGTTAAAATGCAGTCCACTAACACTCAAGAATTGTATCTCGTAGGCTTCACGAAACAATATGTAGGTGTAGATCAAGGATCAGACTGCATGTTCTGTGCAGTCTGATCTTTATCTACGCAGTCTGTTACGACCTCTATTTTGGACCTCTAGAAGACAATGCCGAATTGCTAAAAGACGACGACAGTGGCATTCACATATATATATATAAAGAAGCAACTCAGTTAAAAGAATTCACATACAGGTAGTTTGAGGTTCATAGGGACCCCGAAAAGTTTTGAAATATCTAAATACTATTTAAATACTATATAATATTTGTAAACTCTGAAATGAAATTTCAGAAATTTTGATCAATCAGTTTAACTTTTTTCTGCATTTGGTGTAATGGTAAAATGTCTTCAAGATGGAGCTCACAAACGTAAGCGGGTGGGGGGGGGTTGACCGTCAAAGGGACACACTGACTTCTACATTAACACCACACTATTGTGATCAAAATTTAGTTGTGCTAATTTTAGGCGGACTAAAAACCAAACTAAAATAATTGAACAAAAACAAAACCTTCAGGTGTCATGTGGTAACTCAACAGGGATGGCATAAACCATCAGGCCACGCCCAAAATAAAACTGAGACCAAATATTGGAAAATAGACACGGTAATTAGAGAACATTAGCTAGAACATGTAAAACTCCGAAAATTCATATGAACGTGACGAAAGCGATAACTAAGACAAGGAACAGAATTGTAACAATTCAAGGACCCCTTTTGTAACTCTATACCAAACGGCAAAGTTTTAGACCCACATGTAGAAATGCTGGTGCCCAGCATTTTCTTCTTTCCCCAAAATATTTTCAAAAGGCTTCTTTTCTCAGAGGCGTAAACACCAGTGATTGTTTGGAAAAGGGTTAATATAAGTGAGGTACTGAAGTTATACAATTGTCCAGCTCTGTTTGCTGTTCTAGCCAGTGTGCAAAACCGTCGGAGATTGAGCATAAGCTTCAGAACAAAAGAATAACACTCCTGAAATGGACAAAATGCTCTAACTTGTAGCAGTAAAAATCTAATTTTCACAGTGAGAGGTAGTAGGGTCATTTTAAAATATTTTTTCATCAAAAGTTTCATTATTAATTATGAGGGATTTTTCGAGTTATTTAAAAATACAGATGTCTCTATGAACCTCAAATTACCTTTATATATATAAACATGAACAGATAAAATTAAAAAAAAATGACTTATGAAATCTGTACATAATGTAACGTGGATACAAAGGATCTAGTATGAGTTGGTATTTGAGATAGAATTCTATTCGTTGAACCAGTCTAGGGAAAATATTATTAAGCAAACCTCTGGCGATCTTGATAATATTTTTCGTGGATGAGTTTCATAGAATTTACCTCAAAAGCCAACGAATATCAGATTGTTTTTATCATATATCCGTGTCTCATGAATTGTAGTTAATGACGTGTTGAAACTTAAGCCTACATCTGCATATGTATTTAAATATTTTTACGTATTTAACCCTTTACCAAAGAATCCCTACTTTTGACGACCCTGAGAAAGAAGCCTTCAGAAAACATTGTAGGAAAAAGAGAAAGTGCTGGTAACCAGCATTTTCTCCTTTTCTCTCAATGTTTTCTAATCTTCACAAAACAAATTTCAAATTCTTAGTCACTTTTATTTTGTCGTCAGCAATTGCTTTCCATTTTGATAAACCTAAAAATGTGTCGTTTGGTAATGAGTTAACTAAAATGCACACTGCTTAGAGCTGATTATTGCATATTATTATATACCTAGCAGTGAAATCCTGGAATTTCCCAGTGTAATAAATTTTGATATCATCACTAGTGACGTTATCAACTTTCACTTTCACTTCCTGACGTAATTTGGGAACTACTTTTTTTTTCGACTACATTTTTTTTCGACTTTCAAACGCAAAATTACAAATAATTATGTTAATAAGGTATATAATAAATAGAATAATCAACTGGTTGTTTTTGATATGAAAAATATGTCACTCGGACGCGTCGTAAGGCGTTAAAAAAACTCGTGCTGCGCACTCGTTTTTTCAACGCCTAACAACGCATCCTCGTGAGATATTTTTCATATCAAAAACAACCAGTTGATTATCCTCTATTTAACCGAAATTAGGCAATAACAAAATTAAATGATAAGAAAAATGATATTTGTAATGAAGACATTAATATGTACAATGCTGCCATGCGAAGATAATGTTTATACAATGAAAACAATTCTAATAACAAAACATGTATAATTCGAATATCACAAAGTTTATGCATAGGAGAAGGGGAGCCCAGGGCAAAGGCAACTCTCCCACTTTCAAATCTTTTCAGATGTTTAATTATCGTGACAGTATCATTAATTTACACTGTCTTCACCAACTTATGTAAATAAGCTTTACTTGATTTCGTAATAATTATAAAAAATGATAAATTCATTAGTCGCTAATACAGAATTATACTTTAATATCGATGCGTTTTACCCTTGTTTCGCCATCGCCTAAAAATATTAAATACATTTAAGTCACGATTTGGGGTTTAATCGTCTGTAAAAGGGATTAATTCATGTCAGCTTGCGCAGTACTCACAGGCTGGCCCGAGTCAAAACCTTTTTTTTTTTATTACTAAAACTTTTGCTTGTCAAAAGACAATTCCATCTCATGATTATACCGGTTGATGAATAAAATGGATCGATTTTAAGTAACGATCCGCTTGATATGGCGCTTTTACAAAAAAACTTTAACCTTCATTTCCATGAGTTAAACACAGACAAAGGCATTCTCTGTTTTTTAATCTCTTTGAGGATCTTTATGATCGCTTCCTGTGTATAATAGGCCTGTCACCGTCCGTTTCTTCTTTCCATTTCTTCATGAAATAGTTGTTAGTACTGTTACAGGTCTATATTTCAAGACGTATCGTCTCGTTGGCCGAGACAGAACAGTACTGATTTACGATCCACTTAGCCTTTAGAGTGCGACATCCTTCACTATTCAAGAGCATCATGGCTGTAACACAATGAACGTCTTCAGGAGACTTTCATTTGCATGGATACTGACCCTAGAATTACAGACATATTGTCATGAACAGGCTTGCAGAAGGAAAGTGTACACAGATACATGTAAGGTTTTAGTGTACACAGACTTTCAAAAAGTATTTGTGTCATCCAGGGACAATCGAGAGTAATGCTAATGAAGCATATAGACTAGTATACGACCCGCTTCAAAACCAATCGATGTAGAGATGGAATTTTGGTTAAATAGCCACCATTATCAAATAGTGCAGCTAATATATTGCACAACTCCATGCCATTAAAGTCCTTCTTGACAAATATGACAAGTGTATGTACCTTGCAATACCGGTACTTCTCACCGCCCATTGCAACACTAATCTACACAGAAACAATGTCTGTGGTTGTGACCGACTACACTGCAGTCTCCATCTCCCGGTCGACACATAAACCACCGATAGAGGCCCTACATCAGGGCCCGCGAAGCCCTAGAACAGAGCTTTTGGGGCTGAATGCACAAAAAACAGTGCCAGAACTGCGTTCTGAAAGCTGTTTTGCTGCTTTCACTTAGCGTGCAATAACATCTAAACTCAATAAAGTAGACGGTTGTCTCCGAAAATTGAGCGCATGTTTTGCAAATGAAAGCATGAACAAGCATCTATATTTACACATACAAAAAGGTGCATCTTGTGGCATAAACAGCGAAGATAAAATAAGAGACTTTTTTTTTTATATTCTTATTGTAGATATGAAAACAAGTTGTAAGACTGGCCTCGATTCTGTCTAATCTTTTCCGAGACGTACGTGCATGTTCATGATTTCCATTTTGGTTATCTTTGAATTCCGAAGCGCTGTACGCTGTTTCATTTGAAGCGCGAACAGTGTGCAGTCTGATCTTGCACTTACACTATTCAAAAGTTTGTTACATCTTCTGGTAGGAACAACCCTGAGATAGAAAGATTTTGGGTTTCTACCTTTCACAGGCCAATTGCAGTAATTCAGCGCGAAATGCTAAGATACACCTTTTTGCATGATTGTATAAACTTATAATAAGTTTACACCCATGCAGTTGTTCTCTGGATATCTCAAAAGCTGGACATCGCTTACCTTTAAAGAAATCTCCTCGCCAGCTGTTAAGTTCACGAGCCCAGAGACAAAGCTCGAGTACCTATTGAAATGATTGTTTCCTGCCGATTGTGCAGGACTTAAAGCAGTTAGCAATTCAGTTTCTTTGTCTGTGTAATAATTGTACTTATACATCGAATGCTTAAAGGTATCATTTTTGGGTTTGATAACTTCTTCATCAGAAAAACTTTTGAACGGATAGAAAAGATCTAAATATGAATACAGCAAGTAAACACCGGAAACCGGAACAACAATCCGGCCATGTTTAATACAGATGCCATATCGTTTAAAGCCTCCCCAATGAAGCAGTTTATGCCCGGTCTTCCAGTTCACAAGGGGTACCATTTTGTTTGTTGCGTTACCTGGGAAACAAAACAAAAAGAAATGTTTGAAGGCTTTATGTTAAGTAGCAAACAATAGAAATTATTACCACGTGGATAGGTTCGCTGTATTGCACTAAAATCCAGAATTGATATTTAACTTTGTGAAATGTGTTAACTGTATGGATGAATGATCCACGCAGATGCAATTTGATCAATATTATAGCGTGTTCGATGCCTGACTAGGTGACCCAGGGTGATGTACATATCGAGGGGTGAAACTATTGCATCTTGAAAATTTTAAGGGTGAGGGAAAAAACTTCCCATTTCGCTGAAAAGAATTATTAGACAACCTCTTATAGATATTTTGCGTTGAATTTTGTGAATGAATTCAACTCAACGCATCAAAAAAAGATTACCGAACAATTCTTTTCAGAAAAATGAGAACTTTTGTCCCTCACCTGTAAAGTTTTACAAAACGCACATGTAATAGTTTTGCATTCACCCTGATATGTTTTGTTAAATGCGTTGAATGTCAGGCAGAGTGACCCCTGTGAATGAAAATTGGTTTTTAAGCTCTGTGCAAAATGTTTTGATGCCTGGCTTGGTGTTCCAGGGTTATGCACCACTGTAAGCTTGTGCACGTTTGATGCAAGGCTGTGTGAACCAAATGGTTGCAGTTTGTTCTATAAGTTTTGTACACCGTGTCTACTGTTTGACTGTGAAAGCCAAGGTGATGCAATTTAATTAATATGTTTTATGCCAGGCTTGGTGACCCAAGTTGACGCAGTTTGCTCAATAATCTTCCTGCAGTCATCTGACAGGTTGACCAAAAGTGATGTACCAGTAGCTCATGCAGTGTCTGTGATGAATGGCTGGGCGAGCAAAGCAGCTGCACCATAACCCAATTCATTTTACTGTATTTTGATGCTCAAAAATCTGATTTTTTTTTTCTACTTACTCTCTGAAAGTTCGGATTCTCCTGTGAACCTAGCCGCTGGTTTCATTTCCCAATAGCGGTTCTTTACATAGTATTTCAGCGTCACTCTTCTTCCTGGACAAGATACAAAATTTAAACCACTTATCCTACATAAGGTGAACTCTTCTAACGTTTGTAATTGGAGAAAATAAGTCAGCTTGCAGGGACTCCGCAGTCTGTTCTGTGTCTGCACCTTATGTACCTGATGGATTTTCTGTATTCCTATATGTTCAAGAACAGTTCTGCTTCCTAATTGAGGCTGGATGTTAACAAAATGGAATTTATTGTTCCATACTGAAGCTTAGACAAGATTAGAACCTTACATCACTGAGATGCATTAAACCATCTTTTTCCAGAGCGTGGCTCATTTAAATGAAAGTGAAATGAAATCAAACATTAATACATTTGGCATGTAACATAAGAAAAGGGGCGTTCGGACATTCGCGTTAAGTGTCGTCTCGAATCATCCTGCGCAATCCGCGCAAGCTATAACAAGACGGCACTTTCTGTTTTTATGCAATTTTCTGTTTTGCGCAAGTCTACTGTAGCACAAAATCTAATGTAGTTGTAAAGTGCCGTCTCGGATTAGCCTGCGCGGACTGCGCAGGCTGATCCGAGACGACACTTTACGCAAATGTCCGAATGCCTCTTTTCGCATGTTTGCAGGCCTTATTATAAGGGCTCATTTTTCCCCAATTACACTAAAAACCATTCTTTGTGAAATTGTATCACACATTTTCCTATTGGTTAATTTAATTTGTATAGCCAATGGCAAACTGTGTTACTATGAAATTGAAAATTTGATAATACTCATAGTAGTATGTGAAAAGGGGCCAAGGATGAATTTTGGCTTTTGAAAGCGGAGATATCCATAAAGATTGAAGGCAGAACAGACTGCTTATTTGGTGTGTGGGTCAAGCAACAAAGACACAAAGTACATTCTGTGCATGGTTTGAACAATTTTCTTTGAATCTTCATTGTCTGCAGAAATGATTATTTAAGCCGTTCATTGCGCTCATGTACAGCTGTAAGACACAGTTATAGGGTACAGTTTAATCTGCCTGCCGAAATACAAAGGGCCAATGAGGAAAAAATCGTCATAATGATAATCATTTCAGGAAAAAAATATGAAGGTTTTAAACTATGAAACCTACGTGACTTTCATTTTTCTTTGAAATTAAGTGCTTGTTTTTTTTCCTCTCTTTCGCTATTTATCATCCTCCAACTTGAATATCATAGGAGAATGAAAAAAGCTAAAACCCATTAGCCTTTGTAGCTTGACAGTATTTTGTTTAATTAAGTAATTATATGTATTTTATCCCCCTCGTAACTCTCTGTCTTTGTCTCCCTTTTCCTGTTAATTTCCGTCTCTGTCGACTCATCATCATTATCATCATCATCGGTATCATTATCTTGGTGTCCTTCATAATAGCATGATCAGCTTACTGGTTAGATATAATCAAAACCTTTTTTTTCAATCTAGATAGAGAGAACTACTGTTTCAACCTGGATACAATCAACCGATGAACAACCTGGATACAGCCATTGCAACAATTCGGATAATTACAACCATTTTATTATATACCTAGCAGTGAAATCCTGGAATTTCCCAGTGTAATAAATTTTGATATCATCACTAGTGACGTTATCAACTTTCACTTCCTGACGTCATTTGGGAACTACCTTTTTTTCGACTACATTTTTTTCGACTTTCAAACGCAAAATTACAAATAATGATGTTAATAAGGTATATAATAAATAGAATAATCAACTGGTTATTTTTGATATGAAAAATATCTCACTCGGACGCGTCGTAAGGCGTTAAAAAAACTCGTGCTACGCACTCGTTTTTTCAACGCCTAACAACGCATCCTCGTGAGATATTTTTCATATCAAAAACAACCAGTTGATTATCCTCTATTTAACAATCTGAATCAAACAAACATTGTAACAATCCTTGACCAACCATTGTAACAACTCAGATACATACTGTCAAATCTTTTCTGTATTTCCTCATCGATCCTTGCAAAGCTCTCATTGACTTCCTGAAAATAGTGACAAAATAAGACCCTTGGTTGAAGCTATGTACTCTGGAGATGGTTACAATTCTTACCTTAATTATCATTATCTTATATCTATGTTGACTTGTTTTTGTTACTATTACTACCTTTATTATTATTACTGTATTATCAGATTAATATTCTTTTTGTACCATTATTATATTTTCATTATTATCATAAGTAATAGAAGTATTTGTGTAATAAATAAGATGCTAATTTGAGAGAGAGAGAGAGAGATCAGGATGTAATATGTAATTGCAAGTCTTTTTATTTCCAATTTCATCCAATCGTTTTAACCTTCCCTATTCAAGTCGTTATATGATGATGTTACCACATCTCGTCTTACAAAAACCAAGCTTTTGAAGAATGATCAAATAGACGACTGCAGTAACTGAAACTTTAATGAACGTTAACAAAAGTTACAGTTGGGTCCCAAAGAATCTTAGACTTTCATTCGGTATTAAAGCACTATAGTGAATGTTACTAAAGGCTTTTCTTCATAATTGTTGTGTACCTTTGACACCAAGCTAGGTATAAAATGAAACATAAATGAAGACGGCTAGAAATTATTACCAAAGACATGAATGTGCAACTGAATTACTTATGCGCTAACTGAATCAAATCAATGGAAAAGCACTGAATTAGGTGGCATCAATTACAAGTATAATTATGGTAATAATCGTAAAACTTGCTTAAGACCGCGAGGGGTGACTCAGGCGGTATAGGACTTATAGTAGAATATGATATTTTAGATTTTCATCTCAGGGAGCTTAAGTTTATTTACAAGAATCCATTTTCGAATTTGTCGTCTACAGATGCTTTGGAAGAGATTAAAATTGGTAAGTCGTAACTAAGAAAACTAAGAAAAGCATATGAATTTGATACTATTTCTATGAACACTTTCATAAATAAATTTTCATATTTACAAAGTTGCTGTATGAAGTATGGTCCTTTTACGTTGTGAGAAACTGTCAAGTCCTGCACTCAGATCTAAAACATCAGATCTACAAGATCATTCGGCTTGTTGTATATTTATTTATGAAAATCAACGGATTACAAATTACATTCAGTCAAATCAAATTGGCTAATGAATGAAATAGATTTAAGAGAAAAAAAAAACTCGTCAATTATTGTAGTCTCTGTTACATTACTGATATTTAATGAAATGGAAATAGGTGGACTGATGGTAGGGGATCAAATCGGATTATATGTGTCTGCTTATTTTTGCCTATATTCTGCCGAGTGGTACGCATACTAAGATGAAAATGTCTTCAGACTTTGTTAAGGTTGTTTTCTCTAACAGTAGATTTCTAAATCTTTTTCCAATGTTTTCACTACAACAAAAACACTGGGTCTGAATTTTTAAACTGGTAATAAGGTAGTTGTAATGAATGAATCAATTTTTACGGCCCATCGATATTTAGGGTCCTCTTGGGCGCAAGGTAGTTAATGTCTTAGCATATGCAGATTACATTATTCTAGTAGTACAAAATAAATCCTATAAAAAAAATGTTTAGGATACGTTGTAAAGATAGTAATCTGATCACTTTGATTGTAAACCCTAGGAAAGAAATTGTGCGAAAACACTGCGGATATACCCACAATATTTCCTACCCATGTAGATGTCCTGAGGTATTTTCGAATTTGTGTCTAAAGATGTTTTCAATTTGTTTGAGATAAAAATTTTTCGGGGGGGGGGGGAAGAGAAATGAAATTACGGACCGTATTCACCAAGTATCATTTCCAGATTTACAGAGTAACACAATTCCTGCTTGGTTTAACTAAATATTTTAGCCAACGATGGTTTCGTAACTTTAAAATCAAGATATCGCATGAGAGCTGGACCAAGAATGTCACTAACAAGGCCTAGTTGGTTATTGCCGAGCCAGGAAGTAAATTAGCATCATCGGTTTGGTGTTTCCTTCCTTCTGCTCATTCATTTAATCGGCTAGGTTTGCTTTTTGAAATATTACTCGTTCATCATATTCTAGGAAATCTATTTCTAAACATTCGAGATAAACGACGATAGTAATCAATGGATTTCAAATATGAACTTAGGCATAAGTTACTCTACATAGATTAACTCGTTACGAAACGCCAAAACAGCCGATTGGAAATTGCAAAACATTGGATTTGTCTTTGCTTAAGTCGAAAGCATTGTAAGAAAGGAAGAAAATATTGGTTATAAGGATTTTCTCCATTTTGCAACAGTTACTTTTTTCCGGAAAAAATCCCCCTGGGTAGAAAAATTGCAATCATTTGGTGCAGGACTACAGAGTCTTCGATTTCCATTCGGCTAGTGTCACATTTCCGATATACCTGAAAGTTTACCACCTTTAGATGGCACCTTTATGTTTTGTATACTTTTCAGTGCCAGATGCGAAAAGAAGGCTTTGTGTGAGTGGCATAAATCAAGGTCAGACTGTAAAGAACGTGCAGCCTGTTCTTGAATCTATCCGCTTGCTGAGTCACGCTCAGAATATACAACTCTTACCCGGTTCCACTGGATTGTGTTTCAGCCATCAAATGAGGTCCAGTTTATATATTTGGTGCAGAGTTAACAATCATCTGCGTATAGAAGAGACGCCAGATGAAGACAGAATGGCTCGGAGGTAACAGTTGATCGTCGGTTTCATTCCTTTCCATGATGGGTATGAAAGGTTCAGTTTTTGTCAACTATAGTTGATAGAAATATTGAGTGAACCAAAGGAGGTTTTTCTAGTGTTCGATGAAAGACTACTGCCTCTCGACCAAATTATTTCAACAGTTGTTTTCCCTCCAATGGTCGAAGGCCAGCGGGTTTAATATGTCATGGCCCTATATCCGCCGTACGTCCATCCGTCCGTGCGTTAACTTTTATTTCAAAAGTCTTCTTCTCTGAGTCTATCCATCCAATTTCGACGAAACTTCACAGAAATGATCCTGCCATGGTCCTGTGAGGAATTTCTCGAAATAATTTGCTTCCATGAACGCCCCCAGAAGACGGTTAGTTGTTACGGGGGATAGTTCAAGGATGCAGGTCGAAACTACTGAGAGCTACGCCTGGTTCTTTACGTGCTCGGGGAAACCCCGTCACACGGGACCTCGGTTAAATGTCTCATTCGAAAGACTATTAGTTATTTTAGTTGGCCAGCCGGGGATGCCAACCCACAACCTGTAGTGACCTGAAACATTGTGTTCACGAGTCCTACGCTCTACCTACTGAGCTATATCGGCTGGTAAAGTCATATTCTTCGAAGATTCGACCTGTCTCATATGACGCATCACTATCCCCGATATCGGGCAGACTGCAGTAATACGCGCTATAAGGTAGCAATTAAGAAAATTGTTTTTATCAATACGTTTGAGGAAAAATCAGGCCTGTTTTAGCCCCAGATTTCTATAAACTGCTAATCATAGCTGAGTGAATCGAACGAGGTAGCGTTTTATTAAGTAAAGGTTTATTTCAGTTTGAAATTCAAAGTCACGGTTGTCGCGTAGGAAAGTGGTTCGGTTCTGTACCCAGGATGCCCAAAATAGTAAGATGAGTATTTATAGAATGCCATCTAGCGGGAGATGATGCAGATGACATATTTCAGTGTGTAGATACACTGAAATGTATTATACGTTACAACCTATTTCATGCTTGTAGCAACCTTCACCGACATCTCGGAGCCTAGACTGGTGTCAGTCCGTTAAATAGAGCCTTTTCATCAAAGAAAGTCATCAAGTAGAACTGCAAAACGAAAGCTCAGTGTTCTCAATGTTCTGAACGTCTGATTTAACCCTGTATTTCACATGAAGGGCAAGTAACAACACATATTTCTGTGACTTTGCTGTAGTTGTGTACCTTGCTTATTAGAATGACTTAAATGCAGGGCCTGAATGCCAGGTTATACAGATAATTGTACCCAAAGGCGATGCTACTTTTTTACTGGTCGCCTCCGGGTACAGAGACAATCCGAACAAAATCAGTTGAAAGTTCCGCACAGATTTTCGCAAGTTTGAGCTCTTTTAATTTCGCAAATAGAGCATAAAACTAGGATTTAAACACACCTGTTGCTTGTATATTCAAAATCCATTCATTCGAAATACAGATACTTTCAATTTAAACGCTGAACGTGAGAAAAAACGTATATTTCATCAGTTACTCGAGTTGTTTACGTTCCCGAAAACATACAAAATGGCCGCCACGCACTACAAATTTCGTCTGTGATTTTTCGGAAATAAACATGTTATAAACGACTTCTACAAGCTCTTTATGCAATGAATGGTTTAACAATTTATTTTTGGTCATGTTTATTACTAAAAGTTTACTGCATTTCGCTGCAATACAGATAAAACTGACGAAACAGAAAGTCAGTATATCGCTCTGTATTTGCTACCGGGAAATTTAACATGGACTTGAGACGGTACGGTGTACAGTAAATGTCCAAATAAGAAAAAGATCACCGCGGCGTCTCATTATTGAAACTAGAATGCCAGGCTACTCAGAGCCATACCCTACCCGTTTGGCGCAAATTTATCCCTGTCGTCCATCTACCTAACTGTATCTGGGGAGCTAACAAATGTGTATGTATTAATCGCGTTCAAAGACACTTTACGCATTATCACGATGCATGATCAACGAATATGCCTTATCAGCATGAAGCCTAGGTAATAAACCCAGCTGTTAAACAGCATGTGACTTGATCAATTGACCAATGAAAGCGTGATATCGCTATCACTTAATTTGAAGCCCTGTTAGATAAGCGAAATTGCAAAAGATGTCAATAGTTGTTGTAAATGTAAACATGACGCCGAAATCTAGGTCACTGCATGGTTATGGATTGTTAATATTAAACGTAGCCATCAAGGTTCGTCTTCCTCACTGACTTCGATAACTGCAACTGTTACAAGCGTGATTTACAACTTGATTCAGTTAACAGTCATACTTGGAATAGTTACCTCCGCTGATTCAATTTAATATTGATCCAAATTACGGTTATATCGAAATATTGCTAAAAGGAACTCTGGGAAAAAATTACAGTCTCTTGATGAGTCCTCTTAACACAAACCATTTGAACAGACGCGAATGTCGAAATTTCAGGTATTCTGGATGGAACTCCTTTAATACCAGATGAATTTTTTTTGGAAGAAGTGTGCTTTATGGTCCTTTCAACAGTATTTCAGTCACAACACTGTGACAGCCCATTAAGGTAGATGTTTTCCTAGTAATAATCATTGTCCCGAAAGGCTATCTTAATATTTGACTGGTCGCCTCCGGTCAGCTGCACAATAAATATCCAAAACTTGTATTGATGCACCGTAAGTTTCTCATTATTGAGACTAGTTATCTTTCACGAGATTCACCAGGGCTAGTCTAGGACTCTGCAGCATCATGCCCTTTTCTCAAAAATTGGTGAACCTTACTGGTTTTTGTTTTTTTTTTTTTCATTCTTTCAAAGAGACAAACAAAGCAATAATTAAATTCCAGCATATTAATAGACAGAGAAAGTGTCAGAAATCATTTTTGGACAAGGGAAAGTACACTTAACTCATTTGTCATGGCGAAATCATCCTAAAAATAATTTGATCACTGCCAGAAATTGACCAGACGATTTCCCATACATTCGTGGATCATTTTGGAATTACACAGAGTCATTCAAAATGTAGTCATTCAAAGCGTATTCCTAAAGGTCACAGCCTCTAAACTTATTTTAGATGCATTTTCTGTATCGTACTTTGAAATTATGAGCACAAAGTGTAAACAAGAGAAAAAGAGGACGCAAGAGCGTCAAAGGTCGCCCGAAAATGAACTGTTTTTATATTGTTAAACAAATATGCAGACAACAGAATATATCCGACTTCAAATTTTTCAGTTATTTTTCATTTGAGAAAAAATAGATATTGTTTTCTAATAAAATTGACATGACAATAGTGACCTACAATGTCATATAATGGTAAATCAACTGTCAAAATTAAGTATGGGTTTTCGCACTGCAAAACGTTCAAATGCCCGATTTACATTTTATGCTACTTTTATGCCTATTTTCAATTTCACCATCTGAGAATAACTGCATAATAAAAAAAAAAAATGCTACAAATACATTTTTTCAGTCATGATTACAAAAATATTGTATTTCGTTTATAACTGGAGATATAGGCTTATAATTGGTCAATGAGTATACAAATAAAATAAATACATTTGAAACCATACGTGGTTACCAAATACTTTACTGTACAACTTATATTATAGTACTTAACATTATATTTCCAATGCGAAGTTTGTTTTCCATTGCGCCTGTCCCGCGCCATGGAAATTTAGAATGAAGTTTTATTATCTTGGTACTCAATAGGTATGGGGAAAAAAGTTTCAGTTTATTTAACTTACAAGTTATAACTTAAAACATAACATAATCTTTATTTGGCATAAAATACAACATATTTATAGCCAATACAAAATTCAGTTTAAGAAGATATGCACGAGATTAGAAAAGACAAAAATGCATGTATATCGGTATAATTTGGAAAAAAAATAAGTTTGTATCGGCATTACATGAAATACTTTGTGTTTTCCGAAGGAATAATGGAAAAGATAAATACAAATTACGTTGGTTACGCTGAAAAACCAAAAACAGTTGACATACAAGAATTCAGATATCACCAACACGCTGCAGCTGAACACGCCTAAAAATGGTATCGCAAACCTTGTGCATCAGGATCAGACAGCACGCAGTGTGCAGTCTGATCGCTAATCCACAAAGTCTGAAAAGTTAACGGTTCGAACTACTCAATCTTCAACTTTTCTTTCCTCAAAAGTTTTCATGTACATAAATACAAGGAAAGTCTGATGACGTTTCGAACTACCGAAATTTTTTAAAAAAAGTTTTCATGTTCATTAATTTTATACAAGTAAACAACTGCGAAAGATATAAACATATACATGTATACTGATAAGTGCAACCAAATTCTGTTGGTGAAGTTTCGGAGGACAGTGTAGATCAAGATCAGTCGTACAAGAATTGCAGCCTGATCTTAGATCTACACAGTCAAATACACTGATGATCACGCTGAACAACATACATGTATATGTATATGAATTCATATATATCCTGACAAAATAAGTAATAATTACATATATTGCTAAACATGTAAGCTGGGATTATAAGCTGATAAATATAACCAAAGCCGGTCAGAGAAATATCTGAGGACGGTGTAGACCAAGATCAGACTTATCAAAATTGAAGTCTGATCCTAGATTCACGCAGTCTAATGCGTCTAAACTGAAAAATGTAACTAAAGCCGGTCAGTGAAATATCTGAGGACGCTGTAGACAAAGATCAGACTTACCAATATTGTAGTCTGATCCTAGGTTCACGCCGTCTAATGTATGTAACTGATATTTGAATCAAGTCATTATCGATTTTAAAACTCAATCTGGACTTTAATACCTGTTCTGGGTACATTATACTGTACTTGTTCGAACTTGGTAATTTTTCTATTTCCCCTTCCGGGATTACCTGCTAAAAGAGGGATATATATATATTTTTTTTTTTCAATATTCCAATAGATATACCCTATAAAAGATATATGAGTACAAATACACACGTTTGAAATCATACATAGTTACTTTATATAGCAACAAACATGTAATATATTTCCATTGCGTACTTTCTTTTCCATTGCGCCAGTCTGGCACAAAGGAAATTTAAAAGGTGTTAACATTTGTACTTATAAGCATAAAGAAATTCCAATAAATTTCTTCAATTAACTACCCATAAGAAAATACATTAAAGACGTGTAACATTTTGGGTACAATCTGGGGATACCTGCATAAAGAAAAAATATCACCACTAAGTACTTTTTTTTCAGCCATATAAAAACATAATTTTTGGTTTTTACTTGTATGTGTACCTTTAATGGGTTGAAAAAAAAAAAACACGATTCAAATCATTATTATTATTCTATTTAATAACACAAGACATAATATATTTCCACTGCGTACTTTCTTTTCCATTGCGCCCATTGCTCAATAATATTTCCATTGCGCACTTAAGGCCTACAGGTAAACAGTAGACGCAGTTTTGCATTTCCATTGGTTCCTAAGATCATGTGACTGGACGAGTTCATTCGCGTAAAAAATAGATGCATTCTGCACCAGAACATTAATTGTATCACAAAACATTGTGCACCAGACCGTTAATAATTCTTTCACGATTCTTTATCGGGTTCAAAACAAGTCAACAGCTTCAAAAAAAGGTGATGAAAACCCCACACAACGATTTCACAAACATTCACACCTATTTTACTAATATAAACCTGGCGAATATGATGAAGTATTTCAACCGGAAGTACCTACACTCTCCATCAACATCTCTTCCCGACTATATTAAATATAGGTCGCCGGCTTCTGTCGGGCGAACAATAAATGTCGTGATGTACAAATAACTAATGAATTATTTGGAGAAAATGCTGGTTTTCGATAAAATGTCACTTTTTTTTTTCATTTTAATTCTGTATATATGACCCATTTCTTTGACTTAGAGAGCTTCTCGGGAATGTTTAAGTCTGTATAAGGTTTCATAGCAGCCAAATAAAGCAGTGAGCAAAAAATATGGACAGCTAACATAGATTCACAAATGTATGAGTATTCACGAATGTATGTGAATCAACTATATACTTGCAGG
Organism: Tridacna crocea; assembly: GCA_943736015.1. NCBI lineage: Eukaryota > Metazoa > Mollusca > Bivalvia > Cardiida > Cardiidae > Tridacna > Tridacna crocea. The sequence continues at coordinate 16,644,566 of OX031068.1, read as the reverse complement.
AATCGAATCTTGGACTCTGCTACAAATCTACTGCTACTCAAACATAAAGATCAGGAAGAACTCTGGGAGTTTGTGGTAAAATTGAAAACAAAACCTATACGAATCATCATCATCATCATCATTGTCATCATCGTCGTCGCAATTTTCATAATCACTATTATCATCAAAATCATCGGCATGGCCGTTTGTACAGAGCTGTTATCATCACCATGATTATCCTTATTTGTCTGCTCTTTATCATCAGCAAGAGCATCACCATCATCATCAACATTATTTGATCAGCAATGTCTCTACATTGCTGACCTGACAAACTATGACCTTATTGTCCAATTGACCTTTCTGCCGATTTCGATGGACAGGTCTACCAACGTCTTATCGGCCAATGAAAACGCAGCATTGGACGTCATGTCAACAAAGCAAGTCTGACACAATTTCTGGTTAGCTTGTTAAGCTTGACAACCAATATAGTGCGTAACTAAGGGGGCGTGTCAAACTCGTGTTTACAGAAAGGTCATTTGACCTTTCTGGAAACGCGAGTTTTGGCACGCCCCCTCCCCCCCCCCCCCCCCCGCCTTTAGTAACACGGTATCTCGGTTATCAAGCCTGACAATCTACCAGAAAACAGAAAATGACGTCGAACACGAGAAAGAGCAATCAGGAGAAAGGTCAATTGTCCAGTTTGAAAAATTTAGAAGACTATTATAACATCAACCCTACGCTAAATTACAAGAAATTGGAGTCGTCAAAATTGAAAGCATTTGCAGGCGACAATTTAAATGTGACTGCCATTTCAAAGAAAACAGAAGAAAAAGTAGATAATCCTGGTTACCAGCACTTTCTCCTTCTCCCACAATGTTTTCAAAAGCCTTATTCCTCGGGAATTGTTTAAAGTAGGAGTGTTTGGTAAAGACTTAAAAAAATCAAATTTACTCGTACCTTCTTCATGTAATCCAACAGCACTTCCTCTTGCATACCGCAGTGTAAATTATTAGCCTCGGTTCGCGTTAAACATTGCTGGTCGTCAGCGAAGTCTGGTAAAGATTCCATTTTGAGAACAAAAAACATAACAAGACCGAGTACGAACAAAGATGAAAATAGTATTGCCGTGTCATAAAGCCCCATCGTTTGTATCGTGTTAGATAAATTTTGTCCTAAACCGAAAATGATATCGCTAAAACGTTCGTTCCGCTACGATGTTATACTTGTCTGTCGGTAAACTGTGTTCGTCATGCGCAATACTATGTTTATAAAGAGTCGTTATCGGAACACTGCATAGATTTCCCAGATAACCCTTTACCGAACAATCTCCGGGTTTTTCTACCCTGAGATAGCAGCCTTTTGAAAACAGTGTGGGAAAAGGAGGAAATACTTATTTTCTCCTCTTCCTACAATGTTTTCTACCCTGCTGGAAACAAATTTCAATTTTTGAGTTACGTTTATTTTGTCGTCTGCCAGTGCTTTCAGTTTTGTGGTTTGATAAAGTGTTAACTTGTGTAACTCATTACCAAACGACAAAATTTTAGGTTTGTCCAAATCGAAAGCATTTGCAGAAGACTAAAAAAGAGTGACTGAAAGTTTGAAATTTGTTTTGTGAAGGGTAGAAAAGATTGTGGGAAAAGGAGAAAATGCTGATTACCAATATTTTCTCCTTTTCCCACAATGTTTTCCAAATGCTTAGTTCCCAGGGTCGCCAAAAGTAGGGATTGTGTGGTAATGTGTTAACTTGTTTAATTATAACTTGTGCACTATCAGTAAAGGCGCTTGAAAATTTCCTTTAGACTTGTCACGGCAATTGCAGGCGACAGATTATACTTGTCTTTAACGTTGGAAATTTACATTGATAGAATGAAAAACAGAGTGGGAAAAGAAGAAAATGCTGGCTAACAGCATTTTCTTCTCTTCTCACAATGTTTCAGAAAGCTGTCTTCCCTAAAGTCGGTTGATCGCGGGTTTGTATGGTAGAGGGCTCAAAGATAAGTTATCTTTTAAAATTACGTTATCAATTAAATTAGATTAACCCTTTGCCACACAATTCCAAGTTTTACCCCTTTCCCAAACGACAAACTTTTGGACTAGACGAAATTGAAAGCATTTGTAGATGACAATTCAATTCTTGCTGAAAAGATTATTTCTGTCTATGATAGGGTAGAAAACATTGTGGGAAAAGGAAAAAATGCTGGTAACCAGCAGATTTCTCCTTTTCCCACAATGTTTTCAAAAGGCTTCTATTCCAGACCCTTAAAAACCAGGGATTGTTTGGGAAAGGGTTAATGAATCTGAGAGAGAAGACCTATGAAAACATTTTGGAAATATGACAGAATACTTGTAATCAACCCTTTTCTATTTTCCTCCCGTTTTTTTCTTCTACCAATTGAAGGACACTCAATCATTATAATTAATGTAAATCAGTTTAATTATCTTTAAGTTTCTGTAGTCTAAATTTTTACCCTGTGGTAAAAGGGTTTACGCTTGTATAGCTTTCTCATTATCATATTGGGAAAATACAATAAATATAAAGATTACAAATTGCCTATTGTGTAGGTTTTCGAAAAATGGCAGCTTTTATTAAGGAAGTGAAAATAAATGTAAAAATAGGGGATTTTTTTAAAGGCTCGAAAGTCGCCAAGAGTAAACAATGTGGGTTTAAAAATTTGAATCCAAATCATACTATTTGAAAGAATTGAATATATTGTCAAGCTAACGATCTGTTATTGAACGTTCGACGCATGCGCATCTTACTGAAAAAAAAAAATGAATTTCAAAACCCGACAAACATGAAGAAACATATAATGCAACTTAATAACATTTGACCCAATTTTCAAATTCATTTTTCTCTGCAGTCGACTATTATTGGGACCAACTATAAACATTACAGGTTGTCATTTTCACTATAATGTTCATACCTGTAAATGCTATCATTCAAATTCAAATTCATTTTTACAACCGCTTTATTTATTTTTGGCCACTATTGGCGCTTTAACCTTTTCACAAACAATTCCTGGTTTTCACGACCCTGAATAAGGAGGCTTTTGAAAACATTGTGGGAAAAGGAGAAAATGCTGGTAACCAGCATTTCCTCCTTTTCCCACAATGATTTCTACTCATCTCAAAACAAATTCTAATTCTTGAGTCACATGACTTTTGTCGACTACGAATGCTTCCAATTCGGACCAGTCTAAAATTTTATTGTTTGATAAAGGGTTAGTAGTGTACAAAAGCAAAACTAGGGCATTATCTGATTAGAATAGACGCTTTTTATGCGCTCGAAGGGTCGTATTATGTTACCGTCCCGGTCGTTCGTCCATCTGTCCGTCTGTCTGTCCGTCTGACCGTCCGTCCGTCACAAATATCTTGTGTGCGCAACTCCACCTACAGTTTCATTTAGAATAAGTTCAAATTTACCACAATGAATCTCTATGATGTGTAGTTACGCATGTGAATTAAAATTCGGATCTCTTTAAGCGTTCTTGATTTTAACCGTTTCACTGACAAGCGCCTTTGGGCGTTTATGCGCCGCTCTGCGAAGCCCTTTTTTTCTCGTTTATCACATACATGTAATTTCTGCACGTTTGTCTCCCGCTAGATGTCATTCTATAAATACACATCTATTTAATTTGGGTAGCGGTACATGGTTGTCAAGTAAACTCCTCTCAGTCCATCATACGTGGAACTGAACTTCCTCAAACAAAGGTTTATATAATCAGCCTGAAATATATATAAAAAAGAAGCATTTAAATGCAACAGCATAATCCTAGTTCCTTAGATTTTATTAATAAATCATGTTCAACTTGTGAAATAGTGATATTAATGATAAATATAAGCAAGTTGCATGGTCGGGAAAAAAACTGAAAAAATATGCCACTTTAGCCTATAATCCAAAATTCACAAAATGCAAACCCAGAAATCTAGCTCGAAAATGCTAAGCTAAATTGAAACTCGAAACAACACATAATCTAGGGATAAAATCCAAAATAGCCCCTTACCATGCCGTTTTTTCGCAATCTTTTGTGCCCTGACCCTACCCTTGTTTTCGCGGCTAAAACAGTCGCTAGCTCCATGACCCCTCACTTTCGCATTTTGGGTCAAAATTATAAAACAAAGAAGGAAAGATCATGACCTCCTGTTATACAGAAAAAACAAATGCTTCTTTTCCTTAATCTAACCGTGACAATTCGTGGGTGAAATAACAACTCTTCTGATCAAAATTGCATTAAAAACCTACCTTACTCCATTATTTCTAATTTCCACCATGGCCAATTCGAAGCAAGCTGTATACATGATCTTGTGGGCATTCTGGGTATAGAACTGGACAAATTTTTAACGGGACAACCGTTACTTTGAATTTCAAACTAAAATAAACGTTTACCCAATATTAAACGCTACCTGGTGCGACTTATTCAGCTATGATCAGCAAGCATGTCACCTATGAACCGGCCATTTATTAAAACAGACCCTGCAGGCTTAGGTAATAACTTCGGTGAAAGCCCTACTTTTCCCTAGCATGTGGTATCAGTGATGCATCATTACAGACAGGTCGGATTTCCGAAAATAAATTATGACATGCGCAGACAATGAATTTCTACACATTCAAAGATCAACATACTCAATACGTCATCTGCGAATGTGTTCAATATGGAGGAGTCCAAGATATGGTGGCTTTGTAGAAAGTTAATTCATTATGTTGTGCGGACGGGTCTCTTTGAGCGTAGCTGTATAAGCTAATTTTTGGCACACTCAGCTCTGCCACAAATAAATAAAATTTTGAATGGGTCAGTATAACCATATACATATCCATAAATATACAGGCTGACCTGGGCGGAAACTTTTTTTTCTGTTTGTCATAGAACAGGTCTATCTCATGATTCTGTCGATTGCTAGACAAAATTGGTTTTACGGATCCACCATCATGTGTCGACATGCTTGGTCATCGAGATGCATTAAGTCCCATTTAGTCAGATCACGGCTTATACATGTATAATTATGGGAATGGTTTTTGAGTCATGCATGTTTTGTAAAAAGAAGTATATATGGGTACGGATCCGTATCTCTAGCCCCTGGGTCTAGAGATACGGATCCATATCTGTAGCATTTCCTTCTAGGCCAGGCTAGAGATACGGAACTTATTACAAGGTTTGATGGAATCTTGAAATACGGAAAAGAAGTTGTTGTTTTAGAGAAATTAGCCCTGCCAGGTGTTCGCTATTTAAATTCTGATGGTACATGGAAAGTTTAAGTGACTCTATTAACCCTTTACTCCATAGATACTCATTTCTACGCATAGCTTGTAGTAGCCTTTGGAAAACATTGTGGCAAAAGGTGAAATTGCTCGTGACGAGCAATTTCACCTTTTGTCACAATGTTTTCTATGCTATCAAAAGGTGTCATATACACATAAGAAACGGCTTCATCCTTGCTGTTATTTTAAGGTCAATTAGAGATACCATAGAAATGCCTTATGGGGTAAAGGGTTAATACATGACTCAAGCTGTGGCAAATAGGGGTTTAATGCTGCGCTGTACAATGCATTGTACATAATGAAACATTTATGCAGTTTTCATGCACCCGTTTTAACACCCTAATACCTAATTTTGGTTTGTTTCTCGATTTGAACGGTACATGTAGTTTCGATCGATTACCAGAAAGACCGAAAAACACCTAATGACCAGAAAAAGCCGGGGAAATACCTGAGAAATGGCAAAATTTATACTGAATAGGGGAGGGAATGGAATGGGTAGGACTGTGTTTTAATTCAGGGAAATTATGTACTAACGATCTCTGGTTGACAAAAGGTATATATTTGCGTTAGAAGTTATCAACTATTACTTGCCGAAAGCCACATCATTTCCCCGAAAAATACCATTACCGCAACAGCATATTTTTCCAATCTTATCAGGGCTGAAAATAGCGCTGGTCCGTAGTCCGGGACCTAATGAAAGGGAGGTCGAACCCGCGAAAAAAAACAAGGTGAGAGTTCGACGGACCTATCAAAATGGAGGTCGGACTTGTTCAGTTTTCAATGTAAAAAGTCTGATGCCCGAAAATAAACTCAGAACGACTTAAATTTAGAATAAATCATTCAAACGGTAACTCAGGTCTGCTTGTTTAGGACAGTCTTTTCGTACAGTGAACTACAATCATTTTTGAATTATCAACTTAAAACTGATCTGCAGTATCTTTTATTGAGTTTCGTCTAATTGATATACAGGGTGACCCAAAATAATTGCATATTATGTGACCTATCACGCAAATCCGGGAATTTTGTACAGGATACCCAAAATGAATGCAACCCATTAAAGTACCAACAACTTCTGCAAATGGGAATGGATTAAGTTCATTTTGCACACACCTCAATGTACGATAATAACGATTAAGTTCTGTAAGTTTGAGTTATTTCGGTTTGGTGGTCTACATGTTAACGACGTTCAAAGATATGTTTTGACGGAGGCACTCCTGAATGCGCCTAGCAAAATTGTCCACCACGTTGACATTCTCTGCCCCTGGAATCTCCCTGACCCTTACTGTAATTGCGGCCTTCAAATCCATGATTGTCTGGAGATTGTTCTCATATACCTGACCTTTCAAATAACACCACAGGTAGAAATCTGGGAAGTTAAGGTCAGGTGAGTGCAGGGGAACACTCGCGGTCACATCTTCTGCTGATCAGTCGCTCTCGAATATGTTGTCACAGCCAGGTCAGCATTTGGTTTGATGTATGTTGGGTGTCCCCGTCCTGCTGGAACCACTGCTTTGCACAAATGAGTCGAGCACGTCTCCTGCGTGTTGTCAAGAACTTCCTTAGGACCTGGATGTAACGTTCGGACCTTTCCCGTTCGTCCTCAAACTTAAAAGGACCACTGATGCCATGCTTTGACATGGCAACACAGGCAGTATACTTCACTGAGTTTGAAAGACCACGTCTATGAGAACAACCCTCAGACAATCATGGACTTGAAGGCTGCAATAACAGCAAGGATCACAGATATTTCAAGGGCAGAGTGTGTGTGTATGGTGGACAACTTTGCAAGACGCATTCAGAATTGACTCCGTCAAAGCGGTGGACATTTTGGAGCATATCTTTGAACGTTGCTAACATGTAGACCACCCAACCGAAATAACGCAAACTTACAGAACTTAATTGTTATAATCTTAGATTGATGTATGTGAAAAGTAAACTTAATCCATTCCCATTTGCAGAAGTTGTGGGTACTTTAATGGGTTGCATTCATTTTGGGTATCCTGTACAAAATTCCCGGATTTGCGTGATAGGTCACATAATATTATGTATTTACAATCAATCTAAATGTCTGGTTTAACTTCAGTGCAGTTTCATGGACCAAATGTGCGTTTCGTGCGAAATTGATCGTACAAATGTTAACCTAATGGATATCCTTTTACATCATTTAAACGATTGTTTCGCCTTTTATTGTCCTTTGTTTCGGAAATGTGAATGATATCATTAACATGTTTGTTTTTTTTAGAAAAAAAAAGCCTAGTAACCGCTCAATGTAAACCACCCAGGTGCTAAAAAGCATTTGAATTTAAATCATAGTGTTTCAGAGTATGGTAATTATTCATCCTCGGATACCCCGTCGATGTAGCGTAGCAAATAGGGAGACCCCGGGGTATCCGAGGATGGTAATTATTGTGAAGATGATAATTTGTCATTGTTTGGTCTGTCCATTTGTTAGTTTTTGAAAGAAACGTGAATTTTAAACCTGGATCAAAAGTTGCCTGATTGCTCTATCTTTGTTTACCTCTTCCTCTGTTTCAAATTTATTTTTCTGCCAATTGGACACTTGTGCCAACTGTATGATTACAGATTGGAATCTTCACAGTAACTTCCATACTTTCAACTTGTACGATTTAAATTTGAATGCATCTCAACACTCTCATTGTTTAAAACAATTTCTGACGTCATTTGCAAATCGAGGTGATCAAAGTCTGTTTCATTTTGAAATCATACGCCATTATAGATATAATATGTTTATGAAATAGTAGATTACAATGTGGAAAAAAAATGAAAAAGATGATATCAGCAATTTCTTCGTTTCCCGCATTATTATCAAAAGCCCTCTCGAGTGAACAGAATCGTTAAAACGCAGTATATGGTATGGAGTCAAATGTGACTTTTAATTTACCGTTGCTTGATTATAGTTGATCGGTTGATGTGTTGATCGGTAACCGTTAGTCTGTTGATAGATGGACAGTTTAATGGATTCACGGATGGAGATATAGTCGATTTATTGACTGACTGACTAACTAACTGACTTGCTGGCTGGCGGGCTGACAGACTGACTGAACGACCGACCGACCGATCGGTCGTTCGGTCGGTCGGTCGGTCAGTCAGTCGGACCTAGTTGCAAAATTGAATTACCTTCGGTTTTACCGCTTTCAGTATTATTACAGTAACACTATATAATCCTTTGAAAGAACTCGGGCTAGAAATCGATCCTGCGGCTCGCTCGTCTCAATTCCTGTAGGCCTGCTCAGCCTACTGCGCTACCAGGCTCTGCACAATGTTTCACGTATACTAGTGCCGGGTATTGTACCTGGGGGTATCAGGTATAGAACAGAACAGAAACTTTATTCATAATATAAGCTTGAACATATAAGCTTCATCGCCGAACACGAAGATGATATAGATTAAAAGATTTAAAACTTATCAGACATAAGTTGAGTGAACTTTCAAGCAAGTACAGAGAAATTACCGAGGAAGATGAATAATCGCATTTTCGCATACCAGTAATCAGGCCTGAACAGTGGGGTCATTTCCTATCTAGTTTACTCATTTCACATTTAAAACCACAAAGAATACTTTGTTCTTTCCACAAACTTTAACCCAAGTACAAACGGAAATGACTATTCAATGTATAGTAATGCATTTCGAGTGGGAATCTCTGACATTTCTCTGAAACTTTTCACATAATCCGACACTGGAATTAAAACAAGTGGTAACTTTCATGTTGTTCACACCTAACCTGGAAGTAAGAAAACTTTGCCAGAATGAAAATTTAGACAGAATCTGATTTGTCAATGTCATTTTTGAAACAGGACCTTAACCCTTTACCAAACATTTTGGTTTCTTCCATATTGAAGCATCTGAAGACGATAAATTAATATAAACTTAAATACGAAAGTTGTCTGTCATGGTGTGAAAAATAATGTGGGAGAAAGGAGGAAATGCTTGTTACCAGCATTTCTTCCCCCGCTTCCAACAATATTTTCTACAGCTTTCTTTCTCTGGGTAGTAAAAACTCGGGAATTGTGGTAAAGGTCTAAAATGACCACGAACTATTTAAAATGATATCAGCCGTGCTCTGTGAAAAGGGGGCCTAACGTATCTGCGAAGCGTATCGACCCATCCGCGTAGAATGACCTGGGCCGAAACTTTTTGCTATTGGTCAATTCTTCGTTTGTCAAAGGACCAAGCTATTTCATGATAAAGGCGGTTATTGAAAAGATTGGCTCCTATGGACCCATGATTATGTGATGACTTGGGCTATTATAGTGCATGACGGAGATGTATTAAGCACATATTTTTTCCAGAGCTCGGCTCATATTTATTATAATATAAATTATATTATATTCAACATTTAATGGTGTAGGGAAAAATTCTCAGCCAGCAAGCTTTCGACCCTTATACTTCCTATATAGGTAAACTAGCTGCCAAAATGTACGTCATATCGAGGCTCAAATCTGAAGTTATATTATTCTATTCACATCATGATTATATTACAGTGGACTATGGTCGATATACCATATTGTAAAACTAGACAAAAAACTTTTGGGCAAGTTTCCTAAAGTTAACCCTTTACCACATGGCAAAATTTCAGACCTATCCAATTGAAAGCATTTGCAGACGACAATTTCATATTGGCCAAAGTGACGAAGTTTTTCTTCGATAAAGTAGAAAACTTTGTGGAAGAAGGAGAAAATGCTGGTTAGCAGCATTTTCTCTTTTTTCCCGCAATGTTTTCACAAGGCTTCTTTCTTATGACCGTTAAAAGCGCTTATTGTGTCTTGAAGGGTTAATAAAAACTCGGTTTTTAGATTTGCCTTCCACATACATGAAATATCTTTAAAGGGGGGTTTTAATAATATAAACCCAGACTTTTATTTGCTTTAAGTTAATCATTCTTTCTACATGTAACGCACGAGTATATGTATCCCTTTCCGTGCCTCCTTCTGTCTGTCGGGTTGTCTATTAGTCTATTGAAAAAACTGCCAGTGATAAGTTTGTTTCTCTTCGACGAGGTGTCTTAAAGTCTAGTTGTACACAATAGACATGGTATCTTTAATAGTTTGTGGGTTTCTTGGATATTTGTTTGAACAGTGTTTAAGGGCGGTTCAATATCATTTCAGTTATATCGCGGAAGCCAGTGGATCTGTCTATGTTTTCTTGGAGTTTCTAATCCTCCGTTCTTCATACAATATTCTCCCAAGCCAACAGATTCATCGGTGTGTCGAAACTGTTGTCATCATTCATGGGCGCAGCCATTTCTTTGTTTTTTTACAATGGGTAAGATTCTGATGAGTAAAGAAGCTTAAAAGATAGTTCCATTATATACAGGTACATGTAAATAAATCAGTTTAAATGCTCCTATAATGTATCTGGAATCACATCTCCTTTGTCTTCTTTATTATGTTACACATGAAACAGTTAAACAGTAACAAAACATGTTCTCCTCGGTTAGCCCATTGCAGAGATGTATGGTGAGAATAACGAACGGCAACTCTGCTCGGAGATTGACTTTCTGCATATGCATAAACTTCCCAGCCTTTTTTTCACACAGCATGGCTCATTAATTTTGTATGCGAATGTAATTATAATCAATCAATCAGTCAAGTTTATTGTTCAAATCATACATACATGATACACGAACAAAGAGTTCAACTTACATACATATAAAATTATAGAAAGTGACGGGGAAGAATAGGTTAGAAAAGTTGGGGACCATAACCTTGGTCAGAATGAGAAATAGACTGTATAGAATGTATAGAATTAAATGTTTATCAAAATACACATCTTTCTTTCCAGTGTAATGGTTTTCCTAAAATAAAAAAAAAAATGAATTTTCTGTTTCAATTTCGAATTTCTGGAAACCGTTATTCTTTATCGATTTTTGCAGTGTCCAATCAAAATACGCTTTGTTTGAAAAATGAAAACCGTTGCTTTCCCTCTTTCCCACCCCCCCCCCTCCCATTTCCCCCATTATAACCTAAAGGTGGCTCTTCAGATTTTGGGACGAAAATTTTACAAAAAGGCAAAAAAAAAATCCTCCTAATACTCCCAAAGCCTTTTAATTTTCATTCATAAAACCCTAGTAGTCGAAAACCATCCGACAACACGAGAAATTAGAGATTTACTACGGCCCAGGTTAACACCAAGGGGAGACACGTTCTATTTTTAGATGATCAATTCGCTCGTTTTCAAAAGGCTTCTTTCTCGGGGGCGTCAAAAGTAGGGATTGTGTGGTAATGGGTTAAGAGGCTACGTAGCCTTTTCAGGGAATACCATCAAAATTCTTTTTCTTGCAATTTTATGAATCTTAATTATTGATGATTTGCATTATTTTTTCATATGAATTTCCGTGATATATATATTTTTTAATTTGGTGAGATGTAAAAATTCTAAATACCCACCTTTAAATTTACTAGATCCTGTTTCACATGGTACATGTTTGGATCATTTGCACGTATGAACTATTCTTCGAAAATAATTCTATGCCAGGGTCCATCCGGTCGCTAGATAAAACTGATCTCATGTATTTAACTCTGCATTAAACGACAAGATTTAAGACTGGTCCAAATTGAAAGCACTTTCAGACGACAAAATAAACGTAACTTAAAAACTGATTTTTCTTTCCAGCAGGATAGAAAACATTGTGGGAAAAGGAGAAAATGCATCAAAGATGGGATTTTTCTTTCAAGGGTAGAAATCATTGTTGGGAAAGGAGAACAGGCTCGTGAGTGGTTTAGCAACCTTTTAACTTTTTTTCACGATGTTTTCAAGCTAATGTTTTCTCTTGGTTGTAAAAACACGGGACCGTTTCTTAAACAGTCAAAATGGGGATTTTCGTAATTCATACATACATGTATTTGGTTTCTAAAAATTTAAACTACCTTATTCAGGTTTCAGTATATTGTGCAATGTGCTGCATGCTCGAAAGACTTGGAAAAAGACATTATTCTCTTAAAATACCTTTTATCTCATTTAAGTGAACCACAAGAAAAGAGGACTGACAAATATGACAGAAATTATATTTTTGCGGACCTTCCTTTATTGGTTAAGTACACGTAATACCTTACCTGTTGGGGTATTTTTGATTTTGCGCCAGGGTTTCGCAAATGATTTTGGGAATATCGCCATGTCAATAACAAACGTCGGTTGTGCTGGATCGTATGTGCACTCATCACAACTCAGCCGATTCCGTACCTACATCTAATTTTGTCCGAATCGTGGGAAAGGGGATGGGGGTTGAGGCTCATTTTGAAATACTGTCAGTCAGATGATCGTAAACATGGCGGTGCCCTTTAAATCAATTAGTAACGACAACAACAGCAACGGAAATAAAGCAACCTATCGCTGAGAATGTCAACATTATAGATAGAACGTATAAGAAAGAAAAATTCAAACTGTTTTTAATGGGAATTGAATCTATAAAGATTCCAAAGGAAAATTGTGACTAGTGTTTGCTTTCTAAGTTGAGTGTTTAAATTTCATGAACGGTTAAGTATTATACTTCCGGCGAAAAAATGCACCGTGTGGGTGCATACGAAGAAGCGTGATAAGGCCGAGGGACTTGATCAAGAGATTGTCCGAGTTTTGCCTAATGTTAAATCGTATTATTGCATAAAACCTTCCTTTTTGGGCCGTTATAAGCATGTATTAACGGGCAAAAACTGAGCGTTAACGGGAGAAAAACTCATATTAATCATGCAGTTAATTCATGCGCCGTTAACGCTCGGCTTTGTACTATCAATATCCTCGATTCGGGCCTACCTTGTAAATAACGTTTGTTCTTGTCAGATTTTCCTTAGACTCCGATCATCAAACTGTAGAAACTTGTACCATATCAGATCCTTTTCATGGCATGTCTTTTACGATATTAGTACACTACAAACAAAATTTTGCAAGGATCTTAGTTTAATCGAGATCTGAACGAAAGATCACCCTTGAAATGTACTCTATAATAGCTACATCCTACCCACTTTTTGACATGAACGGTAATTCCTTCGCTTGATGTAGAGCTATCCCTCTGATGTCTTTTAGTTACAGAAATTCTTATCCACTCATTCGTCTAAACGTGTGCAAGTTTATCCCACACAAGTCCATTTTGTATTAAATATCATTCAGAAGTGAATTTACGTCGAGAGCCCTTCACAGTTCGTAACCAAAACTTTTTTCACCGAATTCCAGTTTTGACCCGTTTAGGTACCGTATACGAAGTTCGCTTATTTGCCTTTCTATGGAAATATTTTCGCAAAATACCTTTACTGTATTCAATAATAGCATTAATTCACGTTTTTCTTTTTTTGCACTCGGGCGTTGAAGCATTTTTCAGGCCTCTACGAATGTTAACGACCTCCAAAACGTGAATTGACCCTATATTCAAATTAGTAGGATGACGTCATATTTGGTCTCAAAAAACTAGACCGAGTTACAGATTGCAAACAATCAACCCATCATTTAATCATTTACCACGCAATCCGTAATTTTACTTACCCTAAGAGCAGATGGCTTTTGAAAACATTTTTTTTTTTGGAAAAGGAGGAAATGCTGGTAATCGGCATTTTCTCCTTTACCAACGATGTTTTCTTCACTTACATGTAGATAGAAACATCATTTGAACTAAATTCATTGTGTCGTCAGTGTTCATTTTTATTTTTTGCATATACATGTCCAGTTTTGCAACATCTGCAAAGTAAAGCTTCTTTCACAACAACTTTTTTTTGTGCCAAACATATTCATAAAGGCTGGGCCCGTTTCACGATGCTACCGAGGTTTTAAAATAATGCAAAACGCTAGATTACGTAAGGTTTTAAAAAAAGAGAAAAAGAAAAGCTAAGTTTCTATATGTTTAGACATTATCGTAAACCTATAATACACTTTCAAAAGTTAACAATAGAATAATAAGCCTAAATTCAAACAACCAAAAGATTTGACGGCCCCCACTGGAGCACGTTTTCAGTTCATCTTGGTAAAAAGAGAGGATACAAGTAAGCAACATTTTATCCTTTTGCAACAATGTTTTCTACGATTTTTCTCAAAACAAATCACATTTTCTGACCAACATTTAAAATTTTGTTTGTAAATCCTGTAAAACATGGATCATCTGAAATTTTTTCGTCAGAAAAAAAAAGTGTATTGACGGTTATCTGAAAAGCTTGCAACTGCACAGTCATATTGAAGTAAAATATATGGGGAAAATAATTCACCTATTTTTTTTTTATCTAATATAAACAGATCAAACTAAGCTGTGGCGAAAGGAAGTTTTATGTATCTCCTTTATGCATTATAACATGCTAGACAGCACGTAAAAAGGGATCAATAAAAATTAATGAAGTCTAACAATAGACTGTATCATAAGATGGACCGGTCCTTTAACCCATTACCACACAATCCCTGCTTTTGACGCCCCTGAGAAAGAAGCCTTTAGAAAACATTGTGGGAAAAGGAGAAAATGCTGGTAACCAGCATTTTCTCCTTTTCCCATAATGTTTTCTACCCTTCACAAAATAAATTTCAAATTTTCAGTCACTTTTACTTTGTCGTCTGCAAATGCTGTCAATTTGGACTAGTCTTAAATTTTGTTGTTTGGTAATGGGTTAATATACTTAAACAAATTACAAATGGCAAAAAGTTTCGGCACAGGTCAGCTTGCGCACTCGGCACAAGCTGACCTGAGCCGATTTTTTTGATAGATATATCAAGCCTCATTTTCTTAGAGCACGGCTCATATAGAAATATAGATAGTGAGTCAGGTCTAAAATAGCAACTTATGTGATATCACATGCTTATGTAATGTACATGTAGGTCAACACAGTATGACTGACATATTACATGAGTGCACTTAGCATGGCGGGAAAAAATGGGGAGAAAATAGCTACCTTATATGGATTGTTATTCAAAAGGTTATTATGCTACAACAGGTAAATGTTCGATCTTGGTCTACGCCGTATTGGACTCTACAGCGTCTTATATAGGCTAAGATATTCTGTACTCACGTGGTAGTATTAAAGCGATTTAATTGCACGTTAAGTTGTAGTGGTGAAATAAGAAAAAAAAAATACTAATCAGGTATACAAAAAATGTAATTAATGGCCACTAATATTTTACCAGACGCTAAGGATTACGCCCGCCCGGGTGGCTCAGTGATGAACGCGACTCTTGACCTAGTGGTTGTGAGATCGATACCGGTTGAGGCGAACTTTCTTTCCGGCGTATTTTCGCTTCGCCTCTCACCTCTGCTGAAGCATATGAGAAAAGTAGTCGGTGGCTTTGTAATACTGTAAAGAAAGCAGTGTTAGTACTGGTATGAGAACGCCAGGAAACACAGTCATGTGCGTCACCGACAGCCATGATTATGACCTTAGCTGTTAAACGTTAAACCCCAACCAACCAAATCTGAGGATTACTTGTATTGTATGGTAAATTTATTATCTCATTTGTTTAAAAATTGCTTAAAAAATTCTAAACAAAAGGTTCAATATAATGTTTGCGTTGGACTTATTTTAAGATACATTCGTCAGAAGAAAAAAATTTAAAGTATCTTGCATTTGTCATTCTGAATGTATTTGAGCGGCACTCTGACGAAAAGGGGTTACATAATGCACCTCTGTGATGCATTAACCTTTTACCACACAATCCCGGCTTTTAACCCCCCCATGTGAAAGAAGTACGTTCTGCACAGTCTGATCTTGATCTACGCTGTCCGCAAAACGTCTGGGAGTAGCAATAATCAGCTAAAGGTTTAACCGTTATATACCTTGCGAAATAACTACAACGAAATTTTCAATTTCATTGTAAAAAAACAACTATCGTTATTTCAAAGGCACGTTTCGGGGGAATAACATCGTCTTATCGGACAGCGGAAATCCAAGATCAGACTAGACGTTCTGCGCAGTCTGATCTTGATCTACACTGTCCGCAAAAGGTCAGTGAGTCGCGCCTAGCACCCTAATAGTTAAGAAAACTTGTTAGGCATAACGCAACACAGACATACATTTAACCATTTCTTTTTTCCTTAGCACCGTTCATTTCACAATTTTGGGGGGAAAGTGGAAATCGGTAAATATTGTAGTCAAAGAAGGCTAGTGAAGGACATCTGGATACAGAAAAACATATAAAAAAGAAGGAAGTATTAACATTAAGCACAGGAAAAGCTCTTCCCTTGCATTTGAAACAGAATAAATAGATAAACGTCCCAATGTTTAAAAAATGCTATCAAAGAAATGCAATAAGGAAGGCAAATGTACAAAATTGTGTAGGAAGAAATAACAATGGCACAATGAGGCAGACGAAAAAGGAAATACCTAAGTGCGAAATATGGACAATCATGACATGTGATCACATACAATGAACAGTTACTCAGCGAAAGATGAATAGTTTGATATGAAGATATTCCAAGATTGTTTTTGCAGTTTGCATTGTTAGTAAAATCCGGGTTTAAGTGTGCCTCCTCAGGTTTCGGGACAAAAATTTTACAAAAATACAAAAAAAAAAACCCAGATCATCCTTATACCCCCAAAGCCTTAAAATTTTCAATTATAAAACGCCAGAAGTCGAAAACTATCAAACAACAAGAGAAATTAGAGATTTACTACAGCCCAGGTCGACACCGATTTTTACATGAGCAACTCGCTCATTTACATACTAGAAATACATAGATAAAGCTTCAAACATAGCGTCTGAAGAAGACATTATGGAAAATAATTACATGTTTGTTAAGTTGTGGAATTTAAGCGTCATTAGTCACGTCCCAGTCACTTAACATTCCCAAAATTGCGGTTTTTTAGTTTTTGGCGCAAAATCTAAAAATAGCTTTTAATGTTTTTTTTAAACATATTTTATTCAATATATTGACATTTACATACACAATGCAAGAAATAAATGTGAAAAGGATCGGAACGAAAGCATGTTGCTTAGATAGTTCCTCTCCCTAAACTGAATCACGTGGTGCGCCAATAATATCAAATGTCAAAAAGAAAAGACTATTACAAAAAACAGAAAGTATGATTGTAAACAAAACGGGCTTCGTTATCTGAAAAAATAGCTTAAGAGGCTATATAGCCTTTTAAGGGAATACCATCAATTTTTTTTTGATAATATTGTGATTCTTAATTATTAATGATTTGTATTGTTTTTTTTTTATATATATATTTCTGTGACATGTATTTTTAATTGGTGAGATGTGAAAATCTATGTACCCACCTTAACCCATTACCACACAATCCCTACTTTTGACGACCCTGAAAAAGAAGCCTTTAAAAAACATTGTAGGAAAAGGCGAAAATGCTGGTAACCAGCATTTTCTCCTTTTCCAACAATGTTTTCCACCCTTCACAACACAAATTTCAAATTTTCATTCACTTTCATTTTGTCGTCTGCAACTGCTTTCGATTCGGACAAACCTAAAATATTGTCGTTTGGTAACGAGTTAATGCATCCATAAATGTGATAACATCACCGAATGGAATGGTTAATTTGTTCATCATGGCACAGAAACATCGTCACCAGAAAGCAGTAACTTAGATTGAGTGATTGGTGTTTAACGTCGTTTTAAGACGTAATTTTAGTTATATTGCGACGGCCAGTGTATCCCTCCATGCGTTCCTGGAGTTTCTTTTAAACTACTATTGCTCTGCACAGTATTCTTTCCAAGCCACAAGCTATTTTCCTACATAACGGCATGGCAATCGCAAAAAAAAGAACTGTCAGCGATGAGAGAGGAATGGATCCTGTCACAATAACTATCATAGTCGGAAAGAAATTGGCCGAGCCAGGGGTCGAACCAGTGACTCCCTCTTCTTTACTGTGTGAGCACCGGGACGCGGCAGCAATAACGTTGGGTAAGAAGTATAAACATGCGGTTGTCAAACCAGCGACCTGAGGATTAAGTACCTACAATTATATGAATCTTTTATTAGTCAATTGTAAAACGACAGTTATGTTGGAAGTACCATGACCATTTTTTTTAAATGTACCCTAAAGAGATATAGCCTTCAAAGTCAAATCCAACCATATCTAGATTACGAAAATTGGTCTCAAAGTATTGCTTTTCAATCTTAATTATTCGTACCTATAGTACTTCGACCCTGACCACACAATCATGAATTATAATGACCTTGATGTAAACGCTTCAGAAGACATTTTCTCCTTTTACCACAATGATTTCTACTATTTAACAGACATAGTTTGCCACCTGAGAAATGTTAAATTTGACGTCTGCAAATGTTTTAGATTTAGACAGGTTGTCGTTTGTTAAAGAATTCAATACCGTGACGAATTCATCTCCATTGTCCCTGTTCTTTGTGGAGGCATAAATTCAATAAAAATTCCAAATTATACCGGCCCATATCTTGGAAAGGTCGAACCTCATTTTCCGGGAAATTATCACCCAATCGGGTACAGGCTCTTGGTTTATGACAAATTTCACCCTCTAAAACCTACCTGTACCTACATATTCTTTAAGCCAAGACCTGTGTAATGGAAAAGAGCTATTTCCACTAAAATATCATCCTGCAAACTTAGCTACAATCAAGAATGATTATTATTGAACTACTTTCACCTTTTCATTTTTTTCCATTTTTTCCTTCTTTGAATTATCATTTATAAATCTAAAACCGCTATATTCTCAATTGAAAAAAAAAGATAATAATTACCTCCTTTTTTAAAAAACAATCAAAAGTATCAAAAAAAAAAGTTTCAAGATAGACATAAACGGAATTTCTGATCCTTTAAAAATGTGCAAAAATATTATTTCGGCATAAATCCTTATTTATCCTTATTTAACAACCAATTAGAATTTTTGCCAAATGTTCACCGGAAGTGCATTACACAGGTCTTACCTTAAAAACAAAGAGTCTAACAGTATTATCTTTCGTGTACTACCAAGAATCAGTTATCAGTGTCAACTGTTTACTAATTTCTAAAGTTCCATTGTAAACGTCGCCGCTTCAATGTATTCTGTTATCTTCTATCTTTAACCTTGTATATGGAAAGGAACATATTTCTAAATAACAAGGAATTGGCCTACACAGATTGCACAGTGTGATCCGAGCAGGCGCTTAACGCAAATGTCGGAATGCCCCTTTTGGTGTGTTGCGAGCCATATATTTTCCTCGTCATTAAATTCTTGTTCTTTTTAGTTACTGTTGTTACACGTGGTTAATGAGTAACACCATTTTGTAAAATGACATTTAGTCAGATGGGAAATTCCAAAGGAAACACATGAGCCGTGCTCTGGTACAAGTGTACGTAATGTATCTTCTTCGCGATACATGGTACCATGCTAGTCGTTATAATGGCCCGCAACACACGAAAAGGGACATTCGGACATTTGCGTAAAGTGTCGTCTAGGATCAGCCTGTGCCGCCCGCACAGGCTAATCCGAAACGACACTTTCCGTTTTTATGTCATTTTCTGTTTTACGCAAGTCAACTGTAGCACAAAATCTAGTGAAGTCGTAAAGTGCCGTCTCGGATTAGCCTGCGCGCACTGCGCAGGCTAATCCGAGACGACACTTTACGCATATGTCCGAATGCCCTTTTTCGCCTGTTGTAACCTATTACAATATTGATCTATGATAGCCACTTTTTTAATCAACCCAATCAATCATGAGGTAAACTGATCACTGGACATACAGAAAATTGACCAATAGTGAAAAGTTTCTGCCCAGGTCAGCCAGCATGGACTGTGCAGGCTGACCTGGGCAGAAACTTTTTGCAAATGTATCAATCCCCTTTTTCACAGAGTATGGGCTCACATTTGAAGCGCAAAAAAATAAGGGAACTTTTATACGTGTTTTTTTTCTAACATGATATGACAAGGTGACTTTACTTTTCAATATTTCAGCAGATTTCAAGAGCAATGATACCTTGTATCATCTTCAGTATACCCGCCAGATGTCCTGCAGGTGCCATTATATACATTAATTGACAATTTGCATGTTTGTTCAGAATGAGCTGTTTTTGCCGATATTTGAAAGCTTATCGAAGTATACAGATGCAGAAACTATCATTCAATATTTCTCTCTCTTTTATATCCAAGTATACTGGTAATTGTGGCGCCGTATGAGCGGTGGCACCATTCGGTTTTGAAAAGTACCTTTAGGGGCAACCATATTGTTTAGTTGGCTTCAAATCATTTTGTAATACGGACATTTCGTACCTAGGCATTTCGTACAATTTCTGGTCATTTCGTATCAACCTTTTCTTTATATTTTGGTCATTTTGTACTCCTTTCCATCATTTCGTATCCACTTTGGTCATTTCATACTAAGTTTTTAATATCGATTTGGTAATTTAGAATAAATACTTTTTCATTTGGTAGTTTAGAATTAAATACTATTTTCTTGGGTTGTTTCTCGAATGACAACTGCTTTTGTACATAGCTCTAACTGAAATTATGATAACTTCGCAGAAGAATGGCTTTGATTGTGTCTTAACATTATTGATTCTTTTTGTTTCTTAAGTTTAAAGTTGTATTCTAAGGATGGTTTAGGACTTCTCAGTTCATTTCTCACCTAGTTCTGCATAGTAAATTTTCTATGGTCAATTTGAAATGCTGTAATGTGCCTTATGAACATGGCTCAATGATAGGCTGGACCACTTTCCATGGCTAATGGTAAAATTCCATTAAAAAAAAAAAAAAAAAAACTATAAAAAGGGTTTCATCTTATGGGCTTCACTTAACTAGCCTAAGACATGGATTCAAGATCAGACTACACGTAAGGTGCAGGCTGATCTTGCTCGATGTCGTCTGCATAGGTCCACGTTGTCGTCTATGGTACTAAAAATGTTAATGACTCGATTACTGAATGACTAAAATGGACGTTCACAGTCAGTGTCCAAACTGGATTTACCGTAGCCTCAAGGCAGTTTCTGTCAAAATATCTGGCAAGGTAGAGGACAATAAAGATCAAGATCAGACTGTACGTTCTGTGCAGTCTGATCTTGATCTACACTGTCCTTTAAAGCAACCAAAGCCGTGTTTCAAGCTTTTCCTGTAAATCTCTTCAAAAATATTTTGAAAGTTTTGTACATGTTTTACTTGACTCATATTTTTCAAAAGAAGAAATGGTTCGTAATCATTTATTTAAGTTTCTTTCCACGAATGCAGCGAGACCCGTTTACCATTATTTATTTTTTGCACCGTTTTCGTGAAATTCAAACAGAAAATAGAAAATTCAAATCTTTGAATTACAAATTGACAAGTGATTTTGTTCAATCAGAATGCATTAAATATGATAACATCTCTTGCGCTTTTTTTCTATTTTACAATCTTTTACACGTTTACCACACAATCCCGAGTTTTAACGATCCCGAAAAAGAAGGCATTTGAAAATAATGTGGGGAAAATAGAAAAAGCTGCATAGTTACCGTTTTCCCAATAATGTTTTCTATCCTATCAAAACATAAAACTTGCAAATTGTGCTACAATTAATTTGTCCTCGCAAATGCTTCCAAGTCGATCTAGTCCAAAGTTATGTTGTTTGATGAAAGGTCGAATTCCTTTTCAATGTTTTAACCTGTTTTTACCTGTTTTACCTGCAAAGATCGTTTACGTTCGCGTTTACCTTTAACAAAGCTTTAAGTTTGTTTGTTTGATATAAAACGCTGATTTACTACTTTGTCGACAATATATAATCGAAATCACAGCGACAGGGTGACAGCTTCTGATAGGCTCGAAGTCTGCAAGGACACCTCAACGAATATGGTTTCGGAGGAGTTGATGTTTAAAGAATTGTTGACGACGTACGACGGACACCGGACACCTGGTGATCTTTTGTGTAATTTTATGATTCTTAATTACTGATGATTTATAGAGTCTATTTTTTTTTTTTCATATTAATTTCAGTGACCACTGCAATTAATATGAAAAAAGCAATATAAATCATAAATAGATAAGAATCATAAAATTACACAATATTTTTTTTTTTTGGATAATATTCCCTTAAAAGGCATCGTAGCCTCTTAACTATTTTTAGATTTCCCGCCAAAATTAAAAAAAAAGCATTGTGGGAATGTTAAGTGACTGGCACGTGACAAATGACTCTTAAATCACATAATAACAAACATGTACATGTAATTATTTTCCATAATGTCTAGAACTTCGGACGCTATGTTTGAAGCTTCGTCTGTATATTTACGGTATATAAAAGAGAAAGTTGCTCGTGTAAAAATAGACCCTGTTTCCCTTCGGTGTCGACCTGGGCTGTAGTAAATCTCTAATTTCTCATGTTGTCGGATGGTTTTTGACTACTGAGGTTTTATGAATGGAAACTGTAAGGCTTTGGGAGTATAAGGATGCTTTTTTTGTATTTTTGTACATTTTTCGAACCAAAATCTGAAGGGCCACCTTTAATGCCAAACTTAAAACAATTTGTAGACGGCAAATTAGATATGGCTGATGTGACAAGATTTGCTTCTTATCTCTTTATCAAACAATCCCTAGTTTTTACACCCCTGAGATGGAAGCCGTTTGAAAACATTGTTCGAAAAGGAGAAATGCTGATAACCAGCATTTTCTCCATTTCCCACAATGTTTTCTAATTTTTGAGTTGCGTTTATTTTGTCGTCTACAAGTGCTTTGAGTTTGGGTCAGTCTAAAATTTCGTTTTTTGTTTGAGAAAGGACTGAAGGGAAAAAAATGTGGATAAAAAAGGAGAAAGTGCTGGTACCAGAAGTTTTTAAGAATTGTCGTCCTCTAGGTTATTAAAACAATGATCTTTTTAATGGGAAGAGAGAAAACCGATAGACAAAGTAAAAGTAAATATACATATTATGTCACGTGTAGATAAAAAAAGACAAGGCAAATACATGTACATGTATCTAAATATCACATGCTTACGCAATACCTATAATAAATATATACAAACAAAAGCATATCGTTTATGACGCACACAACGGAATTGCGTATTGTTTAAACAACGGGAATAGGCAAAAAGTTCTTTTTGTCGTTTTTTTTTTTTTCTAAATACAACTTCATCTTCATATGGAGGACTAAAACTACTCAAATAAAGAAAATTTCCAAATGGTAGTAAAAATCCAAATATTTCGATTTCAACCTATTACTTGTCAGTGGAAAATCTCGATGTCTCACTGTATCCATCTGCGCGAGCCAAGTTTACGATCACTACGTGGATCTTACCTTGGCTCACTGAGCCCGATTTCGAGATTTCTGCGATGCGCCCTCTATTGGATGCTGGTTATTACCCCCCTTTACATCATATTTCTAAAAGCAAATGAAATATCGTTTTACAAACCGCTTACGAATACACATGAAGCGATAAGCAGACATCCACGTGGGTTTCTATGTTTACCTTCTATTCGAAAGGTAGAGGCCTTGTTCTATTTTTATCAAAGATGAAATGCTACGAGTGATTTCATTCTTTGCAACTAGAGCTGGCTGCATCCAATGAAAAAGCGTATCGGGTGAATGTAAAAATCAAGCTCGATCCGCCAAGGGTAGAGTAGCGTAGTGAATCGTCAGCCTTGGCTTGCGAAGATGCACTGTACCAGACAATGTGGAAGAAAATCGGACTGCTCCTTCTGTGCAGTCCGATCTTTATGTGCATTGTCCTCAAAGCGATTAAAGTTGTAACTAGCATACAAAACCTTATTCTTTTTGCGCGAAGTGAGCATCGCTGAAGCAAACAATTGAATCATCTCTGTATCAAAATTAGCTTTTAATAATCGCTCGCGTACAATTGCTTTCGTAAACGCTATAAATTCCAAACAAGTGGGCTAAGATTGCCACTCATATAATCGTTTGCAACTTTGAAATTAAATGAATGAAGTTTTTACGCCGCTTTCAACTGCTTCCTGTCATTTTTACTGTGGCAGCAAACATATACATGTATGCCCTGTTATCACATCTTACTGGACAGTACTTAATGTCTTTTCTGTAACAGGAAAGGTAGAAAGTCCAATCTGCTAGATTACCTTAATTACCACACAATACCTACTTTTGATGCCCCTGAGAAAGAAGCCTTTAGAAAACATTGTTGGAAAAGGAGAAAATGCTGGAAACCAGCATTTTCTCGTTTTCCCACAATGTTTTCTACCCTTCACAAAACAAATTTCAAATTTTCAGTCACTTTTATTTTGTCGTCTGCAAATGCTTTCAATTTGGACCAGTCTAAAATATTGTCGTTTGGTAATGGGTTAAACACTAACTACCAGAGAACGTCAGACAACCATAGAATTTTCAGGTGACATATTAGATACGTCTTTTACATGTGTAACTGGATTTTCTTTCGAAGTGGAGGAATCATTCTAGGCAAATTAGATAATGATGTCTACCAGTTTCGCAAGTACTATGCTAGGGCTCACGAGTGTCTAGCCTGAGAATACTCTCACAAGAAATCCACATAGCTAGGGGTATCGCCTATTCGCAGCACCCTCTGACATTTGCCTAATGATAACTTTTCTGTCAGCGACTGGAAAATTGGCAGGAAGCACTGAAACACAATGTCAAACTATTGATAATATTCATACTTTTAAAGCGTAAGAATGAAATTTGTACACAATTTGACGCCAGAAATGCTTAATTTGGACAAAGGTGGGCCTTTGCATTATTAGCATGTACGTGCTAGTGTTGAAGAAATAATAATTCAGATATATAACCACTTTCTCGTATCTTTTATTCATGGACAGAATACAGAGGAAATGACATGGGAAAAAAAATGTCAACTTTTCAGAATAAATGAATAACAAGTATATAAGGAAAACAGTTTCATGACATGGCAAAAAGGTAAGAATATTCACACTAGGTGCAAAGATGAACAAAAATACTCGAAGTCAAAATACTTTAAGTCACAAGGAAACCTTTCATTATTGGCATATACGCCTAACAAAATAGTCAATGGTTATCAATTCAGAAATGCAACTATACTTGCCAAAAGATTAAATCGGCTGTACTCGGTCTTGCTCCAGCTTTAAAATGCCCCTCCCCACCCAACTCCAAACTCCTTTTCATTGTGGCGTCGTATGAGCGGCGGCACTCAATTTATATTTGCTTTTGAAAAGTGCCTGTGGAGGAAGCCATATTGTTTACTATATTGATTGGTTCAGTGTGTGTGTCAGTTTTAACAAACATGTAAAAAATAGAGTTTATTTCACCAGCTTGTGGTTAATATAGGGGAAATATTTGCCGAAAAAGGGAAAGGTGTGAGAAAATAACTAGTCCCTTTTGAGGCAAATATTTCCCCATATTAACTACAAGCTGGTGAAATAAATTATATAGTAAATTCCATCTGATTATTTTGTGAACGAATGCCACTTTTAAAACTAATGATCTCAAATCAATAAACCAGATTTTCGGTAGGAGAAAATTATTCACTGAGACGGGGAAATAATTCCCACCCCAGCTTAAATTACGTCATTTCTTTACCCATAAAATTTCTAAAAATAAACACATGAACTATAATATTACGGTATAGTCCAGTCAAAATAATGCAAAAAGGGCTTAACCTAAAACTAATTGCAACACAAGCCATTCTTTGATTTTTATGAGGGGTTACCCTCCCTAAACAATATATAAAAAGTAGGACGAAATCGGAAGATATGATGTTCGATTTTCTCGTGCGTTTTGTTTCCAGCCCCAACTCTGTGTACAAATAGTAACTTATGTGTAAATTTTACAATTATTCGAACTGTTTTGAGCTTTCTATTGCATGTAACATTTTCTAATAACTCTGGTGTTGAATTATCTAGTTGTTTGAATTATTGTTCTTTCTTCTTTGTGTTTTTTTTTTTTACTTAAAATAATGAAAGAACCAATATCAACTTACCCCACGCACTACTTTTTGTATCATAATTTCATTGTCAATTTTGGGGGGGAAGTGAACTGCCATGTGCATGACCATTCCCTTGATGATAATAAATCCTTATCAAAAACCTACACATATTCTTTCAATGGCTGCTATTTGATAAAGTATGGCACATTGTCTTGTGATGGAATCATGAATGCCGAATCTGGGTCTTATTATAGATTTTGTGAAACAACAAAATTGTTCATGAATAAACTTGAATGTGTGGTTGAATGACCTTTTATGCAACAATCAGTTTTGTTTCAGTCAAATCACTTTGACAGCTCACATATTCGTGTATTTCTTTGGTTTCACCAGTAATAGGCTTGGGCTCTAAAGTGTCCTGCCAAACAACACCACCACGAAAAACGTAGAAATAAACTTGAATTTTTGTGATTTAAGTTTTAATACAGTTAGAAAACTGTGTTAGGATGTTTTTGACAAAATGCAGGTTATAATTCAACCTATGATAATTAACAAAATTTACAACATTTTTCTGGTTTTATACTTACCCTATAGCTTTTTCTAAAAATAAGCAAACCTTGAAACACCATTTTAGTAAGAAGTAATATACAGCTATCAACTGCAGGGGCATATTAAGTCAATTAAAGGCTAAACACAAGTTCTCCAATAGATGTATTCAAGCAAAGCTGTCATATGACCAACGATTGTAAGTCCTATAACTTAGATTTGTAACCCACACATACAAAGTTCCAACTTTAAGGATTCATTATTCAACCATATAATTAAGAAATAATCTTCTTTCTATCGTGGTATATCGTTCAATAAACCACAGTTGTGAGTTATGAGGCACAATAAATAATCCACGAGGGCGATAGCCCGAGTGGGTTATTCATTGCGCCTCATAACTCACAACGTGGTTTATTGAACGATATACCACGATAGAAAGAAGATTATTTCGATTCTAACATGGCCAATTCTTAATTACAGGAAAACAAGTTCAAACTAAGAGTAAAAACGCGGATGTAGAGTATGTTCCATTGAATAACTCACTCATTGAATGACGTCACTCGATATAGGATGACGTCACTCTACATGGATTGTCGAAGATTTTACCACGTTTCTTTGCACTGTGTTTATAGAGCCAAAGTCGCGTGTCATGTTAGAATGTTCTTTTTCTTACCTTATTTTGCCTTCCAACAACAATTTCTTATCCAATTCGTTGCCATTTTAAGTTAAGAAAAAAAACAACAACACAATACTGGTTTTGTGATTGGTGTTTGTCAAACTTGATAAGGGACTCACTTTCTAGGTTGAGCAAATGATATCTGCATGCATGTGTTCAAAAGCCATAAGCAAGGATTGTCCAAAATGTACACTTTATAAAAAATGCCAACTGAATGACATCGGGCATATCTAGAAGATGATTTAGGTTCTATCGCATCCTTTGTACTTAGGTGTGCACTACGGTAAAATGTTTTCTAGTCAACCAGTAGACCCATGCCTCGGACATATCTTATATATAGAAAAGACTAATTGATAAGTTACAAATCATGCAATGATTGGTAAAGTACATCTGCATAAAAGCTGACGTTAGAATAGCTGAGTGTCTACAGAGGTACGACAATATCTGCAACAGTGTTACCAAGGAGAAACTTAAAGCTCTAATAATTTCAGACAGAGACATCAAGCAACAGGCAAAATCTAGGTCCTTGATGATGAAGTAGGATAGACATTAGTGGATTTTGGACTCGGACGGGTTGCAGTTTAATCCGGTATTATTTCCTTGCATGTTCACAAATAATAGGATCGTCGGATAATTTTCAACCAAGTTTGGAAACAATCAGTTTAGAATGCTAGGTGGTATAGGGATGAGTGACCTTCCGACAATCGAATGACGTCCGGGTGGTGAATATGTTGGCTGATCTCCGTGCATAAACCAAGACGTAACTGCATCGAGATCATCTAGGTGACTTAAGTCTATCAGTAGTTTTATATGGACTACTAATGATAAAAATGCCAGCAAAGAAGGACAAGGTTAAAGCCAATGCTGTATATAATTTGAATAATAAATTGCCATTCTTTGCCAGTTTAAAACAGGCGCCAACCTTTCGAGAACCTTAAGAAACTTATCCGGTTTCAGACAAAGGTACTATATGACTTGGAATCTACTTATGACTCCCGCAATAGAGCTAGGCTTTCACTTAAACAGAGCTGTCTTTATGGGCTTCTCCAGCTTTCCTAGTGTAAATTGCTGTGGCAACAAGTATGTTTCTTCTTTGCTGAAGATACGCTCCACACAGCCTCCGTTTCAAAAGAATGTTTCTTTGATTGTAATGCAGACAAAATCCCGACAAAAGAGAATTTTGTAATCACAACTTTCATTAGTTACATGTAAGCCGGGCGGCTCCAGTCAGAAAAGACTTCTGCCGCCTGGTGCCTGCACAGAAATTGCCCGATAACCTGACAATAAATAAAGGGCAGTGCCTAATTGAAAAGATGTCCGGATTGTTGTTGTTGTTGCCGTTAACTTTTAAGTTGTACCTTAACCTCCAACAAGCTCTGTCTACTAACAACATTTTCAGCTTTCCTCTTCATTTGCAACTGCCATTAGGCTGGTTCTGTCCCATTTTGCCTCAATTCCGGATAAAGGCGCACTGTCCGTTGGCACTTCCTAATTTGTGACCGTGCCATTTGAAAAAAAAAACGGCCCATGAACCATGTACACTCTCTTTTTTGAAATAAGAAAACGCTATGTACATGTATATTGTTTCTGATGGATTATATACATGTATACGAATAAGGTCAGTGCAAGTTCAGATCCTCCGCCCTCTGACCTGTGAACAGATACAAAATGATAATGGGGTATTCTACGGAATTTCAGAATGGTTACAAAAAGGGTGATTTTTTTTAAAATTATCTCCATTAATGGCAGGTGGAGATGATGGGAAAATCCTGAAAAGTTAATTAATCTATGTACGGTACACTTAACTTTAGGCCTCTGAAGAAGAGTAAAATTCACAAGTCCAGCGAAGCAGACATGTTTGATAATTTTTATTGATCCCATATATATTTTGCCAGTGAACTGAGGACAGACAATCATGACGTATCATATTTCTACAAGTTTTTTTTTATCATACAATGCTAAAATATTAAAAGATCTATATATTATCTTGATGATAATTCTATTTGCAATATCCCCAGAGTTTGTATCTCTGTGGAACTCTGCACTTAATATCTGTAAAGAGTAAGTCAGTATCTGCTAACGTATCCATTTGCAGGAAGAATACTAAAAGACGTCTTTTGCGGTATTTTCTTACACAGATACGTAGCCTATGATTTATTGTTAATCTAGTTTTCATGCTAGTTTGCAAATGCAAATTGGAATGTCACATGATGATTAGCATGCAACGATTATGTGGAATAGCAGTCAAATTGGTATACATGTATTATATTCGGACCTCAAAACTACCATCTCGCTTCTTCCAACACCAAATTTATATACCACTTAACGTAGTGGATCCGTAATAGAAAACAACTATTTCCACTATATCATTATCCTACAAAAGAGCCTGGTTCACTAACCCCCAAAATTTGCCCAACCTCAGAATCTCACTATTTTTTTTGAAATAATAGAAATGACATGTGTACAACCTGAGAATGACATTATTTGGTGAAAAAATTGAACAGAACATTGAAATTTAATAAAAAAACAAGGCCCTCTGTAACGCAACAAAACGACGTCTTTATTGACGTCGCCCATAAACAACGCGACGTTACGCCTGTGTGAAAAACAGAAAATCATATCCAAACGTACATTTTCTCACGGCGTATCCTTCCGTTTCAGTGACAAACACTAACTTAATTAAGCCTTTACAAGATAATGCCGACTTTTCACGACCCTGAAGAAGAGGACTTTAAAAAACATTGTGGAATAAGGAGAAAATGTTGGTAAACAGCATTCTCTCCTTTTCCTTCAATGCCTTCTACCCTGTCCAAATACAGAAATAATTTTTTTCAGGCACATCTTTGTTGTTGCCTGCAAATGATTTCAGTTTGGTCTAGCCCAAAATTTTGTTGTATGGTAAAGGGTTAAGAATCATGGTAACTTACTCGTCTGCAAAGTCCTTAAATTACTATAACAATCTGTCGTTGACCAGTGATCTTATTTGATTTCCCCGTTTCATTTCGAGCATAATAAATAGACCTCAAATATTAACCTTTACCAAACAATCTTTGGTTTTCACGACCCTGGGAGATATAGCTTTTGAAAACATTGTGGGAGCAGGAGAAAATGCTGGATACAATCATTTTTTGCTTTTCGCTCAATGTTTTCTATCCTTTCATAAATAATTTTCAATTTTTGAGTCACATTTACTTTGTTGTCTGCGAATGCTTTTAATTTGGACCAGTCTATAATTATGTTGCTTGATGAAAAAGTAAATATCAACACATTAACAAAAACATTTAAGCCATTGTACACTGGCAGCAATAGTTTGGTACGTAAAATCGGCGAGCTGGTGTATGAATTACACGTTCGTGTTACTACTGATACTGAACGGTCTTCAAAAGGCAAAGATAAAGATGTAATTCACTGATCAATATCACTACTTGTATCTGCGATTTGATTGGGAGTGGCATCTTCAAGATGGACACCCCAGTCACATAGACCAAATATCTCTCTATTTTCATACTTTGCTGCACATAAATTCAGAGTTGGTACAGATAAGCTTTAGGTCTATGATAGGAGAGAAAGCATTGTGGGAAAAGGGGAAATTGCTGATTACCAACATTTTCTTATTTTCCCACAAAGCTTTCAAAAGCCCTCTTTACCTGGGTCGGAAAAAAACTAGGGATTGTTTGGTAAAGGGTTAAGCGAGGAAAGGCGTTCATTTCAACTTCATCCACTGGCCGCAATATTTTGTTTTTTCTTGCTATTCCTTTTTCCTCTACCATATCCTTCAATTCATTTCCTTTCCTGCTGCGTTCTAGCACCCTTTTTGCATGCTCCTGATCCCCAGATGTAGAACTAAAGGTTGGAAAATATTTGTTCGAAAGGGCACACGCCTATTCGAACAAAATTGCCAATAAGTTTCTTCTGTAGACATATGTCTGTTCTCTTTTGAAAGAATGCTTGGCATTTCAGTCTGAATACCAAGCTCCTCGAGTAATTTGAGTCTCGAAAGCCCCGGTCCACCACAAATACATCGCCATCCTTCAAAAAGCCTCTGACGTCTTCCATATTTGACAGGAGCACGTGGTTTAGTATTGAAGCATTATCATTTTTGCTGTCTGACAAATACGGTCCAACAGTGGTTACGAAAGTCAGTGGTTGTAACAACTACCATGGGCTTAACTAGCGGACGACCCTTGTGCGTGCAGTATGTTCATCGTTGAAATTGAAAGCTGTTCGATTTGTTAGTGTAAGTCCCATCAAGGACAAGAAACACGTGGTCGTTAGCTGTACCAATCAAGGTCTTTGCTATTTCACGGGTATGGTCTCTGATAATAGATTCCCTGGTTAGGCTATCTATACCGAGGTAGAGACTAGAGAGGCACAAAACCACGCATAAATACTTGTCTCACTTTGGATACTGCATGAGACACTGGACTTTGTAATACTAGTACCAAATATAGTACAGGGTGACCGGAAAGTAAGGTAACACTTTCGTATATTTAGAATACAGCTTTTAATTTCTGATAAGGAGATAGAAAATTATATACATGTTTATAAGATTTGTAAGTATTTTTCCTGTCACTTTTTCATTCAATTTTCATTACATTACACACTTTCATACAGATTTCACATCAGAAGTACCTTTTTGTCATTAGCGTCGTTTTAGTTAGTATAGACGTTTTCATGGTGGCAGCTTGTTTTGCTCTTTCCAGGCTGAAACTACACGATGCAATTGTTAATCACTTAAGCATTTATTCCAGTATTTATCTCCTTGATTCACGTTGCATGCACTTAAGCAACATGTCAGTGCTGCCTAGCTATGGGATCGTATAGGTTGACTTCAAATAGCCCTAAAGGGAGCAATTTGAAAAACAATTTGTACCTAGGTTTGAAAAAAAATCTCCTTCATTGAAAAACACAAGGTTTATGTCGGATGTTGCTATGCCAAACTAATCTTATACTGTGATGGACCTTTTATAATATATGACGATATTCGGAGGTAAAAGATTAAAAAATATCGTGGCCTGTGCACAGTTTGGACCTCAATCGATGCAACATCTTCCTTTAGGGTTACTTAAAGTCAAATGTCTGAAATCCTGAGCTAGACACAGACATGTTGCAACAAAACATCACACGTGGAATTAAGAAGATTAAAAATGAGTATTATTGTACTACTTTCACCGAGCCACTTTTTCATTTTTGTCCTTCCTGGAATTATATTTATAAATCTAAAGCCGTTCTATTCTCATTATGTACAATGAGATGGGATAATTACCTTCCTTTTCTGGAAAATAACAAAAGTATCAACAGATAATTTGAAGATAGACATCAAAGGAATTTCAGATCGGTTAAAAATGTGCAAAAGTATTATATCTGTATAAATATGTCTTTATCAATGGTCAAGAAATTTTATGCCATGCTGCAATAGAAGTACTTGTATTACGGGTCCACTACCTTAACAAAGTGTTACTGACAAGTTAAAGAGAAAAAATATACTGTACAATTAAAAAGAAAAATATGGTCTGAAGCATATATTTCAACAAACAAAAATTTACTCTCAATAAAAATGTAAATTAACCATTTCAACTGTCTAACCTAATTTACTGTATATATACAGTAGTCCCTCCCTTTGTATTGGTGGGTGGGGTTAATCAACTCCAGTGTAGAACTAAATTGACAGAAGGGATGCTGCCTTTTACGTAAATCATGTCGGTCAGGTTGTAACAAGTTACTAGTGGGTTTTACTGTTACTTCAAGAGAAAAATCGAGTAGGAATGACATGTAAAACTTGCGAGATGAGCTGTAATAAAGTTTAAAATGGCACAATTCATACGAATTCAAAACAGTTTAAAAAGTCAAATTTCCTATCATCCGATTTAGTCCTACTTTACATATGTTAAAAAGGTGTCCCTAAGGATGTTGAAAACAAAAATTGTTTGTGTTGCAATTTGTTTTGGGTCTTCTCACAATTTGACTAGACTAGTACTTTTATTACCGGATCGAGCTATCTTGGGATACGATCTAGGTTTAATCCATCTGGTACCAACTTTGTTTTTCTATTTGAACGGACTTTTAGCTTTTTAACATGTAAAATACCGTACTTTCATTGCCAGATGGATTAAACCTAGATCGTATCCTAGATGGCCAAGAGGCTAGATATTTGTCATATAGTATCACCATGTGGACCTCTACGAAGATTGTTCTGATGATGCCCTTGGCGTAAACAATTAACCTGCTGTTATATTCCCTATTTCAGAAACAAATGATTTGCGGCGCTATTGATGGTAAGCATCAATAGTTTCTTGTATCAACAATTTGATAACTAGTTTGCCTCAGTTCACCGTTGTTTGTTTTGGTCCAGAAAAATATTTTCAATCTTAACTTGTAAACAACTATTTGAACAGCCAATTGTATAGTTAATTCATTTAAACGTCAGTTCTTT
Organism: Tridacna crocea; assembly: GCA_943736015.1. NCBI lineage: Eukaryota > Metazoa > Mollusca > Bivalvia > Cardiida > Cardiidae > Tridacna > Tridacna crocea. The sequence goes on along the minus strand of OX031068.1, from coordinate 16,610,950 downwards.
GACTATCACCAGGGTGCAATTTTTTCCCTATCTGACAAAACTACACTTGTTTTTCCATAATATATTCCTAACCACCAGTAAGTTGATAGCTGTTGTTGTGTAGTGAACAGATCGGTTTTGCCTGTATTGTCAGTACGTAAGAATTTGAATTTTTGGTACTAGTATATCACATTTCTTAGTTATTGCTGTTGTTCATCCACGAGGGGAAGTCATTTTGATAGCTTAAAATTTCCAGAATCATTTTTAAAAGAGAAAAGATGATTGGAGAGGGAGACTCACACCTTGTCGCAAGCCCCTACAACTTTTTTTCCATTACTAGTATTTGTATGTTAGAGCACATTTTTATAGCACATATTTTACAACAATGAAAGTATTAGCAAATGTATGGAGCAAGAAGCCCAATAATATAGAATTACACTAGCATGCGTGCATACCTGCATACATACACACGTACACATACACATAAATACATAGGGAAAAAAACACTTACCAAAAATGTTTTTGATGCTAGTTTAGGAGAGCTCTAATATGTAGCAAAATTTAATTCATTGTAAGACTATTGTAAACAAAAGCTTTATGCTTGATAATTTCAATGTATAATAAATATACATGTAAATATATAATAGTTTGATGAATAAAAACTAGGTACTATTTGTTAAATTGATTTAAACACGTCTTACATAATAGGCTTGTTAAGTATACCTAGGAAAAATTGTCGGTACATACTTATCCACTTCTTGAAATAACGGACTCAATTTAAACATTCATGGTCTAAGATAAAACTTTCTATCAAGGTAACGACGTATATCATATGATTTTTTTCTAGCGCAGAGATATTTTTGAAACTTTGCACATACGAAACTCATCGTGTCTCTTCTGTAACAGTCATGAATAGGAAAACTATAAATATACAAATATACGTACATCATTTTAATGAAAACTCATTTGGTTTTGCACAAAAATAATTATAAAAGGATGGTTTTGAAAATGGTATAAAGATCTTATGATAACTTTGTCAGAATGTTTTGCTTGACGATATCTCTGACTAGTTCGAGAATAGTTCATGTTCGGTAAAAAAAAAAACTCGGTCATTTTGTCAAGTCATAGAAAACCCTTGTGTATGCTTTAAATGTCTTAATTTTAGTCCAGTACACTTTAAATTTGGTCAGAATGTTTGTCTTGATAAAATCACAGTAGAGCCTGGAAATGGGTCACTTTGAGAGAAAAATTAGGTCACTGGATCATTTAAGCAAAAAAAACTTTGTATATGCTGTAGAGGCCACATTTTCTGTCCAATACTTATGGAACTTGGTCAGAATGTTTTGCTTGATGAAATCTCGCATGTGACAAAAAATCTGTTATGTTGGATTAAAAACTGGGTCAGCATATCATTTGTTGGAAAAACCTTGTATATGTTCCAGAGGTCACAATTCTTATCGAAGTTAGTCAGAATATTTTAACTGGTGATTAATAAGATGAGAATGAAGATGGCTCACATTGGGTAAAAAAGAAGGTAACTATAATAAAAGTGGGTATTAGAATTTTCACATCACACCAAATTAAAAAATATATATGTCCATGAAATTTATACGAAAAAACAATAGAAATCATCAGTAATCAAGAATCATAAATTTACAAAAAAAAATTTTTTTGGTGGTATTCCCTTAAAAGGCTACGTAGCCTCTTAAGCTATTTTTAGATTTCGCGCCAAAATCAAAAAAGCATTGTGGGAATGTTAAGTGACTCGCACGTGACTAATCACTATCAAATTCCGTAACATAACAAACATGTAATTATTTTCCATAATGTTTTGAACTTCGGACGCTATGTTTGAAGCCTCGTCTGTATATTTCCGGTATGTAAATGAACGAGTTGCTCATGTAAAAATAGACCGTATTTCCCTTCAGTGTCGACCTGGGCTGTAGTAAATCTCTAATTTATCTAGTTGTCAGATGGTTTTCGACTACTGGGGTTTAATGAATAAAAATTGTAAGGCTTTTGGAGTATAAGGATGATTTTTTTGCATTTTTGTAAAGTTTTCGTCCCAATATCTGAAGGGCCACCTTTAAATCTTGGAAAGCTTTGTGTACATCCTAGAAGCCACATTTTCTGTCAATTACTCATAAAACGTGGTCAAAATCTTTGTTTTGATAATATCTAAAACGAATTAGACTATGTTTGGCTTAAAGGTAGGCCAATGAGACAAATTCTACAAGTAGCTTTTGTGCACACTAGAGGCCAAATTTTCAACGCAGTTTAATGCTTGTAAAAGCCTGTAAGACTGTTCGTCATACTATCTCGGAAGGGATTGGAAATGGACCATGTTTGTTGAAAAGGCTCAGTTTAGCGTCTCCAGGTCCATCATGGTCCTCTCGGTTTACAAGAGTAAAAAATAGGACAAAAGCTCAGCAGACAAAAGGGGAAAGGGAGAATTTCTCATTAGGAGTGATTTCTCATTTTCACACATCAGTCCTTAGTGATAAACAATATATCCCTTGATAAAGGTTCGAAATAAGCGAAACAAGTGGGGATTATTATTTTTTTTAAATGACATTTGTAGTTTGATCTCTTTTTATTCATTCAATTTCCCACGATAATTTTGAAAGTGGAAACAGCTATGCTTCCACAGCTTTAAATTTCTTGCTTTTGTTTGCATGTTTCGTGTGTAACTTGTCGACAGCCTTTTAACTTTTTCAAAGTGACAGTTCAAAGATCCGTTTCACTTTCGCAGGTTGAGAAAAAAGTAACTGGATTAACAATTCAAATGGTACAAAGTACGGTAAACAATATAAGTACAAATGGATATTAACCCTTGAATAAAATAAAATAATGGCTAAGAAAGGATCTGTGCAGGCTTAGCTTTCAAGATCACAAGTCAAACATGTCACCAGCCCTTTATTCGTGAAATTCTTATTAACAATATGTCTGCAAGCTGTGGAATCTTAAGCCTCTTTGGGCATCTCGAGCCTGATTAGTTGAACACATCACAAATCTACTTTATAACATGCATTCTAGTGCATCATTTGATGTTTGAATTTCCATCAGAGTAATGTCAAGGTATTTTACTTCGTATGGTATGATGCATCGTATTGGTTAACAAGTTGGAGGTGTAAGTACAAGTACTGATAAACTGTCTGTCCAAATAGCGGTATCACCACAATTCTGGTTGCTTTATCTTCGAACTATACTCATCCGGAAACATGTATTGATATTATGCATTTTCGCTGGATTTCACTCGTGGAATTATGAACGTAGTTACATTTTTATTTTGTCTATACATCACCATCTTCTCAGTTCTAAAGGATCACTGAAATTTCCCTTTAAAAAATGAAGAGACATTACTTCTAAACATTATGAAAGAGAAAAGAAAAGATTGATAATATGAAAGTCTAGTTGTCTTTAGCTCTAGGCTTCTAAGCGCGACTCAGGGACCTTTTGCGTACTCAGAGTGCAGTCTGATCTTGGACCTACATCGTTCAATAAAGAGTTCTCTTTCCCCTCGAAATACCACCTTTGATTTAGTTTTTTTAGTATTAGCCTGAAAGATTTATTTCACTTATTTAGGAGGGCGAAGGTTAAAGGCGGATTTCCATAGATACTGACAATCAGGTTCCACAGGTAAAATTACTTTCATGCAATTAATTGTACCAAAAGTAACTTTTCTGGCGTTTGTTATTCATTATTAGACAAAACATCATGTCGATATCATTTTCAAAGTTTTCTTTACCTTTAGCGTTCATACCATAAACAGTTTTTGAAAAAAAAATGTTTTGAAAGAACAACACACACACGCAACAAACAATCCTCTATGTAAAATTAAACACATATGATAATTGATATAAAACGAAATGTGCTAAATTGTGTGGATAGAATATCATTTGTAAAATTTGAAGAAAATGATGATTTCTGCAGGATTATCTCTATATATTACATTTCGTGTGTCTGTTTCTTAGAAATGTATTAAGCTTTATTTGATCAGCTTGTGGTTAATATGGGAAAATATTTGCCTCAAAAGGGGAAGGTCTTACGGCACTCGTTAATTTTCGCATACCTTTCCCTTTTTCGGCAAATGTTTCCCCATATTAACCATAAGCTGACAGAATAAACTCTATTTGCTTATCTAATCCACACTAACAGTCCCCCTCGTATCAGCCACGTGGTAGAGCCCAAAGAAATTGCCGTGGTGACAAGACGCAAGTGCCTCCGGTTTTGATGTCGTCACGAAAATCTTGTCCCCTTGGTCCAGTTTAAAGACAGCCCCGAGAGCACTGGTTGCTTCTCCTGTATCATCCACAAGGTTGCATTTTGTTTTGCGGCTCTCAAGTAGGACTTCGTACACTCCTTTTTGAAAGGAATTCAGATGCATCTCATGGCTTATTGGTAGTGTATGACTCTTGTTAAGTGACCATTTAAGTTGGCTGAAGATGTAATAGTGACCCGGTTCATCAATTTGTAGCTTCCCTTCGATGTAGTGTACGTTCGCTCTAAGGAATGCCAGTGGACCTGTTTTGTTCCAGTGCACGATGTTTAAGGAAGACTGGTCTGTAAAGTAAATAACAATGGAAAAAAACCAGCACCAGCTCATTTTCCGACATTGTTTTTCCATATTATTGTAAATTTATCACTGTACACGTGAAATAATAACAATAAAATTCCTTATCATCATCATCATCTTTTTCACTCTTATTCTTACAAGTAATCAGTTATTACTATTGTTGTTGTTATAGTGGTAGTTCTTCGTTTTGTTGTTGTGGTTCTTGTTATCCTATTGTAGAAAACATTCGGTATTTGTCTTTATCCTACAATGTTTCAGATAGTCTTTTCTGAAAGCTTGGTAAAGTGTCAAACTAATCTCGACTATCAGCCATCCTGACAAACCTACCTTGTTTCATATCCATGAAGGATATCCCAGCAACCTTTGCGGAGGGTTTCTTGGGTATGCTCTCATTGCCATTACATTCGGTATTTGCGAAGAAGTCTGAAATATAGTAATCCTGACGTATTGTCCACTGCTAAGAAGCAAGCAATCTGTATTAAGCAAGCGCTTCAGAGAGAGCAAAATATTTCGACCAAGTTAAGCTTGCGTAAACGGTGCAGGCTGACCCTGGCCGGGACTTTTTTGCAGATACATTAAACCCCCTTTTCACAGGGCATAGCTCATTTAACCTTTTCTACACTTTACCGACTTTTACCAATCCCGAGAAAGAATCCTTTTGAAAAGGCGTTTGTCGGAAAAGCAGAAAATGCTGGTAACGACCATTTGTACCTTTTTTCATAATGTTTTATACTCTTCAAAACTTAAAATCAATCTTTGAGTCAAACTTGTCTTATCGTATGCAACTGATTTCAGTTTGGGCTAGTCTAAAATTGTATCGTTTGGTAAAGATGGGAATTTAAATTACAGCATTTGATAATTTAGATGTTTTAAGGGAAGATGACAATAGTTTATTTTTTGGTAGATCGAGACGTTAGTCGGTGGGAGCAAAATAAATCTTAAAACTAGTTTTCAGGTCACTCTAATTTTTGTTTACTTTTTATCTGGTTTTGAAATATATGTTTTTGTCATGCAGCTTCCAACTTTTTGACTGACTGTACAGACTGACCATAGTTTTAATATTCTGAATATATTCATAATTACACATTACATCACATAAAACCTCTTCCGGCAGTGTATTATTCGCATGACTTATTTTCCATAATACTTATGTAGTTAATAACACGTGAATCAAGCGGCAGCATGTGCTGGAATTGGTACTACTGCGCCATCTCGTGAAAATATGACGTCATTGTTGTTAGGAAAAATATGTGTTGAAAAAAAAAATACTGTGACTTTCATGTCAAATAAAACAAAATATGCAGCGTAAGTCGTTTACAGTCAAGATAATTGAGGAAAAAAGTTTGATATATCCTCTATTTCACTCTACTTTCGAGGTACATGTCACAGGGCTATCCTCTTGTGCATGTACATATTTCAAACCGATTCACATCTGTAAACATGGACTCACGAACGGTGGATCAAGATAGGTTGAAGGCGATAGTGGAAGATACATATTAGTCTTTCATTAGTTTTATGCGATAAATAGAATCTCACATTTTGTGTTTATTATCATTTTTATCGAACTCGTTGACTAAAACGTTCTTCTCGCTCTCCAAGGCTCGCGTCATATTATTTCAAAAAAAAAACTAGTTTGATAAAAAATGATAACGTATATGCACTTATATGTTAAATCCCGCATGTAGCAAGCCTGTGTTGAATTTTGCCAGTAATAAGCAAGCACCTACGTCAAGGAATCATCTTTTGGCCGCTTACTTCATAAAGATTTTCATGTACATGCAAGTTGCTTATTTGAGCGGGACTCTGGGAAAATGTGGTTTGCAGCCTCAATTTTCTCCTCTTCCCTCAAGGGTTTCTACCCTTTCAAAAATAAGTTTAAGATCGCTATTCTTATAATTTGTCGTGGGCAAATACTTTCAAATAGGACAGGATTAAATTTTTGTCAACTGGTAGAGAGTTAAATCAAGGCATTATCACCTCAATTTCAAAGCTCTTTTTTCACCAAGGATACTGGCTACATCAGATAGCATACATCGAGATAAGCTAGGACGTTCTGCAGCACAGGTCAATTTCTCGATCTACACTGGCCGAAAAAAAAATATTGAGTCGCACATAAAAGCGTAGAAAATTTCATTCTTGAGGCTAAAGCGGTACAAATCTGAATAGAAAAAAAAAATGTTACTTACTGTTTGACAGTTCATGCTCATACTTCTCCCTTGTTGCCTGAAGGGGGAAATAATGGGTAAACATAAAACATGTAAAATCTTAGTTATCATTAGAAGAGGAAGAAGAAGACGAAGAAGATTCGTTTCTTTTTTTTTTTGTTTTGTTTTGTTTTATTTGTTTGTTTATTTTGTTCTTTCTTTCTGTTTGTTTTTTCGTTCCCTTATTCTTTCTAGTTTTCCTTCGTTCTTTGTTCTTTTCATTCATTTGTTCCCTTTTCCTTCCGTTTGTCTGTTTCTTCTCCTTTTTTTTTTTACTTTTCTTTCTTCTTTTTTTTTATCATACTCAGAGACTCTGAAATTAACAAAATGCGCACGAAAATTTTGATGCTCGACACAATTCAAGAGTATCGGAAAAGAAAAAAAAAAAACACGAGAAAACATTTTTGGCATAGAAGAGATTATTGGTAACAAGCCATTTTGATTCTCAGTTTAGACAGGCACATAGTCTACAATTATTATCATACCTTATCAATCAGCCGTTTGTAGATTTTGCTTGCAGGTCCGCAACATTCATTTTCGTGCCTCTGAAATTCTTTCGTGACGTTTTTTGGGTCTTTTTTGCCTTTGAGTAGTTTGCAATCGAGGCAAAATACATGTTCTCTTGGTGTAAGGTTGTCATTTCGTCTCGAGTTCCAAAGTATGGTCACGGTAAGAATTACAACAAGTAAAACAACAGTGAATATTGTCAAACACACAACAGTGACGTGTAACCTGAACAGGTTTGGTGATTCGTCAAGATTCTTCTTTCTATGTTTTATTGAGTATTCCTGAATGTTTTTTTCGTTTCCGTTCTGAAATAGTTACAGACAAAAATTGCACAAGCAGTCATTCAACACTTTTACACATAATTCTGGGTTTCATTGACTTTAGAAAGACAACTATTGAGCGTAATGTGGGAAAAGGAAAAAAAAAAAGGCTAGAAACCAATATTTTCTTCTTTTCCTTCATTTGTTTTCTGCCATTTTGAGGACAAAAGCTTTCAAATTGGACTACCCTGGAATTTTGAAGTTTTGTAAAAGGGTTAAGAGTACTGGTCACAACTCGGCCGAAACCAAACCTCTTTCGAATTTCGGGGGAAGGGGAATGACGGGAGATATTCGAGTCGTTTTGTCAAAAATCAGCTTGTTATTTTTTTTATATTTTTGATGGGCCACATGAGTAGCGGCACTATATTTTTATTCTGTTTTGAAAAGTACCTATGGAGGCAGCCATATTGTTTAATTGGCTTTAAGTCATTTCGTAACTAGACCATGTCGTACCTAGGCCTTTTCGTACAATTTTCGTGCCCACCTATTCTTTTCATTTCGGTCATTTCGCACCCACTTCGATCATTTCGTACCCACTTTGGTCAATTCATATTCAGTTTTTAATATCTATATGGTAATTTAAAAGCTGCTTTTAATACTAATTCCTTGTGTTGTTTCTCGAATCACAACTGATTCTGTACATACATTAGCTCCGAATGGCTATAATTGTGTGTTACCATTATGGATTTTTTTTACGTTTTAAGTGGCATTCTAAGGTTTGATTAGGACTTCTCAGTTCATTTCTCATCTACTTCTGCACAAATTTACTTTGGTCAATTTAAAATGCTGCAATGTGCCTTTTCCTTTAGGAACAACTGATTTACTGCGCCATTGATGTCATGCATCAATATTTTCTTGTTTTTGACTTTGACTTGTATTTATAAATTATAGTCACACTGTTTAAAGAAGCATTAAATCGGATGTCACAACGTAAGTTTTGTTTTTTTGAAAACCTCCTAAAAGACTGCTCATTTTCATTCATGTGCAAAGATGATTTTGGAATTAAACCATAGGAAAAAAGACATCTATAAGTATGAGTAACATTTTTTTTTGTTTTGTTTTGTTTTTGTTTTTCCTTTTCCCCTCCATTTCCCCTTCTGTATTCATCAAGGGTACAGTATATACCCATTCAATCCCATTTTGTAATGTTCAGTCTCATGCAGTGATGGCATAAAATTATAAACCATATTGGAAGTAGAAATACTTATCGGAAACTAGAGGAATTATTCAGTTTTTCTCTCTGTATTTTGTCTGTGAAATTTCCCATTTCGTTAGGAACTGGGTTGCCATTATGGAAAAGAAGAGGTACAGATATTTTGAATATGGAAGAATACCAATTTATGGGTAGCTTATATGGATATGGTACAGTCACTGAGTTATGGGGGCAAATTATTACTGCCGCACAACCACATTAAAATTTTGTTTTCCCTAATAGCATTTAACAGTCACTTATCAATATTTTCCAACTAACAGCTTCTTTGGGGAAAAAAGAAAAGATCAAAATCTAGTTTTATAACTCTTTACCACCTCACGAAATTTCAGTCAGGACCAAACTGAAAGCATTTGCAGAAGCAAATTAAATATAGCTGAAATTAACCTTAACAACCTTAGAAAAAATTGTGGAGAAGGGGAGCCAACTAGAAAACAGTCTCTTCTTTTTTCCCCATAATGTTTTTAACTGCGGCCTTTCTCATGGTCATTAAAACTCGGGTTGTAAGGTTAAAGGTCAAAAGAAACTTTACAATTCATTGAACAACTTAACCCTTACCCCTTTACCACACAATCTAGAATTGTAACGACCAAGAAGAAAGAAATTCTCTATAAAAGACTATAGGGAAAGGACAAGGTACTGGTAATCAGTATTTTTTCCATTTCAGAATTATTTCCTACCATTTCAAACATAATTTATTATTTGAGTTACATGTACATTTATTTTCTTATCTACATGTGTTTCGAGTTGAACAAGTCTAAAATTTTATCGTGTGGCAAAGAGTAAACCTGATATACGCAACTATATATTACTTTAGGACAGAGTAGAGCAAAATCAGCCTTCAAGTACACGCAACCTGATCTATACTAACACTATCCACTTCTCTACATGATTTAAGTCAAAAAACACTCGTAAGACGACGGCCGAGCCAGGCTGATCCTTTTGTAACGTGACAGAGCTTGAGATAAAGGTAATGTCGCTGGTAAATAACCACAGCTCGGTTGGTGTATTTCGAAATATTTATGGTAAAAATAACGATAGGATGCATTTCTCATTGGCCGCTGATCACTGATTTAAAGATGATTATGTGAGAAAAAAGCCAGTCGCTTGCAAAGAATTATATGCCAAGTTCTGGTATAAAAAAAAACCCTAAAGAATAAGTTTATTGGCCAACCCGATATAACATGATTAATATGGAAACTAGTTAAAGAACATATGAACAGAAAAACAACAACAAAAAAAAAACCTAACAAAGAAACTTAATACACAATAAACTTTGAAATAAATCTTTACAATAATCTGAAATGAATTAGCCCTTCAAAACACAATGCCTACTTGTAACGACTTAAACAGAAGCCTTTTAAAAACATTGTTGGTAACCAGCATTTTCTCCTTTTCCAACTATGTCTTCTACCCAATCAAAAGAACATTGCACGATTTGAGACACATTAAAACCGTTGTCTGCAAATTCTTTCAATTTGAAAAGGGCTAGGATTTTATCATCTGATAAAGGGTTTGCTATAATACTGGCTAATCCTTAGTCTCAATGATGAGACGCCCCGGTGATTTTTTTCATATTTGTACATTTACTGTACACCGTACCGTCTCAAGTCCATTGTAAAACTTCCGGAAGCAAATATAGAGCGCTATACTGACTTTCGGTTTTGTCGGTTTTACCTGTATTGCAGCGAAATGCAATTAACTTTTAGTACTAAACATGACCAAAAACAATCTGTTAAACAGTTCATTACATAAAAAGCTTGTAGAAGTCGTTTACAACATATTTATCTCGGAAAAATGACGGACGAAATTTATCTTGCGTGGCGGCCATTTTGTATGTTTTCGGAACGTAAACAACTCGAGTAAGTGATGAAATGCACGGTTTCTTCTCACGATCAGCGTTTAAATTGAAAATATTTGTATTTCAAACGAAGGAATATTGAATACAGAAGCAACAGGTATGTTTAAATCCTAGTTTTGTGCTCTATTTGGAAAATTACTAGGTAGTACAGATAACTGTTCCAAAAGGCGATTTTACTTTTTGACAGGTCCCCTCTGGGTACAGAGACAATCCGGACAAACTCAGTTGAAAGTTCCGCACAGATTTTGTGTGCAAGATGAACTCTTATAATTTGTAAAAATGTAAATGTCCAAATATGAAAAAGATCACCGGAGCGTCTCATTATTGAGACTACTGAACTAGGCTAATCCTTAACCTACTAAATACATGAAATTTTTTTTTTCTGGCAAAAAGTATCTCCCAATCGGACGGTCTAGATTGAAGATCAGACTTCACATTCTGCACAGTCTGACCTTGATCTACACAGTCCGAAATATAGGTCTAAGAGTCGCTCTTAGCAGACTAAGGTTTAGAATACGTCATCTTTTTAATGGACGTTATAATCTACTTTCGGTTTCAATACTATTTAGTTTACAAAAGTAATAAATCAACATCAGAAACGATAGAATAATTACTGAATGTCAACGTCTAAGTTTTAAAGTAGATACTTACTGCATCCTCCTTTTCTGAGTCCAAATCAGTATTTACTTCTTCATCAGGTCCCGCGTCCATGTCTCTTATCAATGTTTACTAAGTTGGAATCACATTGAACTGTAGGTTGAATAGGGTACGAAAGTCTCGTCACGTGACCGCGAGAGTTCATCACTTCCGGGATCCGCCGTAAATTTATCGCCTTTTCATCACAGTATGTAGAGAGATACACGAAGCAATTACGAATGATGAAGTAAGATTTAAAAAGTCCGAGCGATTTGAAAATTTGGGTAGTCGATCAGAGAACGATATGTGACTATGAATACGCCACAGTAAAGAAGAGATCGTGTTCAGCGCAGGTAAACAGGTTGATGGTTCAACCTATTTTCGGTTTCGTATTCAATAGAATCATGCTTTTTTGACAGAGTTAAATCAAAAAAGGTGAATCACGTTTCTTTCACAAAACTACAGCTGTGTGAAGGCATAAAATGAAAGCTAAAGTACGACACAAGACGTTTTGAAACAGATATTTATAGATCTTTTTGTAATCCGCAATTTGCCGAGGGCGATCGTGCAGCGAAATCTACGTTGAGCCGCTGTTAATTTCAGCCTTGGGTAATATTCAAGTATTTTCAAGACAGCCACTCCAGTATTATGTCTTTAAATATCAAATATAAGAGAGTTCAAATTCAAGATCAGACTGCATGTTCATTGCAGTCTGATCTAGATCGACACTTTGCTGAAAGGTATGTAATTATTTCTTGGCACAAGACAGAATCTTTGACTGATCCAAATTAAAAGGATTTGCAGATGACAATTAATGCCGTATAGAATAAAGATCTAGTACTCAAATGATGGAAATTTATTTGAGAGGGTAGAAAATATTATTGGAAAAGGAAAAAAAATGCTGGTTACCAGCATTTAATCCTTTTCCTACAATGTTGTCATAAGGCTTCCTCCGGGTCTTTAAAAATCAGGATTGTGTTGTCAAGGATTAATTGTGCTTCAAAAGCCAAGGGTCATTTAAGAAAAATGCAATATGCTTGTTTCACTATGCACACTGAATATTACCTTTGTGCATAACTAGTACTTTGGAAAGATACCCATGACCAATTGCACTAACTGGCACATGAATGAAATGTTTAACTCTTTCTGTACAGAAAACAGTTTATGAAAACAATGTGGAAATAGGAGAAAATGCTGGTAACCAGACCAGCATGTCTTCTTTTTCTTAGGGTATTATCAACCGTTCCATAAATAAATTTCAACTTTTTAGCCACTCTTACATTTTTGTCTGCTAGTGCTTTCAATTTGTACAAGTCATTTACCCTAGTGCTTTCAAGGAAGAAGCCTTTTGATAACATTGTGGGTAAAGGAGAAAATGCTGGTAACCATCATTTCCTCCCTTTTCCACAATGTTTTCTACTCATTCAAAGACAAATTCCATTCTTCCAGCCCCATTTGAATTGTTGTTTCCTAATGTTTTCAATTGGAAAAGTTTAGGATCTGTCCTGTGATAAAGAATTAAGCAATTTTTGCTCTAGTGAGCTAAAAAAAACTTGTATTAAGAAATACTATACATGTATTTACAAACATCTCTTCCTAATATACTTTCAGAGCTTTCTCCTGCTAGAAGAATGACACTAAAAAGGTACCATGATTCCAAGACAACTGCATCTTACAGGGACCACATGTTATGCAATAGTGTTCTCATATATGTATAATTGGACATGCAGTCATTTAAACATTTAATTAAAGAAAAATAGTGCTGTATAGCATTAATTTTCTATGTTTACCATCTTTGCACGGCAAAGAAGTTCATGCTAGTATTTACCGGTACTGCTCAATAGTTAAAAGGGTATTAAAATCCTAACCGAGAAATAACACTAAATTAAAACAGCATTGCAGTAAACTGCTTTTGCAAATATTGTGATTAAATATGTTGCTCACAGTCAGCAATATCTATTTGCCATAATGTTTTCATCTCATTCTTTCAATTATTTTTCTCCATTTGCCTCAGATTTTATCTAGTGTTAAAAGTAAAGTTAGGTTTCATGACTTTGTTAAATAAAGGACAAGCAATATTCTTGTTTATGTTTAGAACAAAATCCTTAATGCTCCTTGAAGAGTGAAAGCAATATACATGTAGTAAAATTCAGTCATTGACATTGTGTGGAAAAAGAAATTTCGTTACATACAAGTCTTATTAGCTGCACAAAATTAATAGTCCTTTGAAAACATTGTGAGAAATGGCAAATTAAGAAACAGTTTTGCATTTTTTAACAATATTTTTTTCTGAAGCAGAAATTTGCTTCATCTAGGGACCCAAATAACATGAGAATAATGCAAATGTGTTTTGTTACTACAAATGTAATAAAGATAAATATCTACAAAACTTTTAAGATTTCTCATGTTTATTTTGTTTAATCTTTACCAACTGATAAAACTCTGCACTTCTTCAAATTCAAAGCATTTGCAGACAATTGATTGATTTTGACTCACATTTTGCAATTTACCTATTAAAAGGTAGAAAACATTGTGTTGAAAGTAAAAATTATTAGTTGTCTTTTCACACAATGTCTCCTAAAGTATTTTTCTGCAGGGTTGTTAAAACTCAGGATTTTTTGGTAAAGACTTACAAGTCACCAAAAATAATAAAATTGCTTCTGAAACATATTTGCAGCACAAAACTTCAGAAGCATCCTTGTGAATGTGAAAAAAATTAATCAAGGAGTAAAGCTTGAGTATTCGTTAAATCATGTCAAAATTAGACATTACTTATTTTGACCAATTTGTTCTTAGGTCAAAATGTTTTCAAAGTTGGTCTGCTGCAAGACATAAAAAGTTATCTACAGGAGACAGACCACTGACCCCTTTATCTGCTGGTATAAAATTACTGGGCTGTCTCTGGTCCAACAACACTTGTAAGGATAAATTAAACAAGGGCTATATAAGAAGACATGCAACCATTTTAATCTTTTAACATTTAACAAAATTTTCATCATGTCTATTTTGAAAGCAAAGTTGGAGGATGAAAAATTGTAGCCTAAATGAAAGGAAACGTTGTGAGAAATGTATAAAATGCTGATGACCAGCTTTTTTCTCCTCTTCCTTCAATGTTTTCAAAAGCGCTCCGCTTCAGGGTAATGAGGAACAAAATTGTTTGGAAAAGGGTTAACTCACAGAACAAAGTTTCGACTGGGTCAAGCTGAGAGGATTAGCAGGTGATATGCAAATGAACTGTTGAAATTTGTCTTTGAATGGGTGCAAAATACCGCAGAAAAAATTATTTCCAATATTTTCTCTTTTTCTCATATTTATTGTCCTGGCTTCCCTCCCCCTGGCTGTTTTGACACAAGCTTTTTTGATAAAGAGCCAACAAGATGCCTATTCTTCTAAGTAGAGGAAAATGCCCTGCAAATCATATCTTGTGTAGTACATCCTGTTGCATCTGCTGTCATTTGGACAGTCATGAATTAATCTTCTGTTTTACTGGTTTGGCATTTCCAATGAGTCTAAAGTAGGTGATGTTTCATGTGGCACTGTACAGATGTTTTGGACAGTTATTGTGATTGTTAGGATTTCATGGCCTATTTGCCCTCCTGCAAAAAAAAACAAAACAGGCTAAAGCAATGTATTCAAAAAGACTTTCTGCAGAATATTTCATCATTAGAAACATTACACTTGTAAAGGCTACATCAAAATAGGCAAGCACAAGTACTGATTCTGAGTATTCAAATAGTCTACAATTCTTTGTTATGGCCCTCAAAGTGCCTTTGACCACTTTAGTTGCTTTTGTGATCAATGTACAATCATGACTAGACTGTAGAAAGTCTGCAGTCTGATCTCTAATCTACATTGATCGCTTTACTAAGACTGTCCAGACGAGGGCAACTTCAACATTATTCTCACGATCTTATTTATAGAATGAAACGCGTCTTTGATTTATTCCGTGCTCTTTAAAGGGTTAAGCTCATATACCTAGTTTTTAAACTAGAAATGATGAATTTAACTGAAAATAATTCCAGATAAGATGCCAAAATAGGTTTTGAAGCCAATAATTCACGGCCAGTTTAGAATGGCTGTCTAAGGCAATTCAATGAATAAAATGAGGCCGAATAATTCCAACTGTCATTACCGGCAACATTCAATATGGTGCAAAGGAGACTTGGGTGCGAAACTGCACTGGTGCGAAACATATCAAAACCGCAATATGTTTCTAAACGCCCCTGAAGACGCGATATGAGTGCATTTCTAGAATGAAATGCTAAAAAAACATTATTTTATTGCCATAACTAGGTTAGTTTGACCTTCTTAGATCAGAAATCGACCGAGTACATGTCCATTGCAAGGAAGTACGAAAACTGGGTTACGGATTTTCGCTGATTTCCACGGCCTGTATTTAAATCACAAAATTATTTCTTAACAATATTTTAACCCTTACCAACATCTTTCATCTCCAGTTTTTCCTCTCCAAACCCATTTTTGAGAATTTGAATAATATACACATCGGTGTTGCGTCACGAATGTCGGTACATGCATAAGCAAATATAGAGGAAAAAATCTCAATATAGCGACCAGTGATTCCGGAAGTGCATTTCATCCAAACGAGACTTACAGACCCTATTGGAAGCTTGTTTAGTTGCAATAGCGTAATAGTGTCTGTAGGTCTTGTCACGTGACCGCGAGAGTTCGTCACTTCCGGGATCTACCGTAAATTTATCACCTTTTCATCACAGCATGTGGAGCGATACACGAAGCAATTACGAAGGATTCAGTCAGATTTAAGAAGTCCCAGAGATTTGAAAATTTCAGTAATCGATCAGAAAACGAAATGTGACTATAAATACTCCAAAGTAAAGAACAGATCGTGTTCAGCGCAGGTAAACAGGTTGACGGTTCAACCTACTTTCGGTTTCGTATTCAATAGTATCATGTTTTTTTGACGGAGCTAAATCAAAAAAAGATAAATTACGTTTCTTTCACAAAACTTTAGCTGTGTTAGGGCATAAGATGAAAGCATAAGTACGAAGCAAGACGTTTTAAAGCAGATATTTATAGATCTACTTGTAATCCTCAATTTGCCAAGAGCGATCGTACAGATCTACGTTGAGCCGCTGTTAATTTCAGCCTTGGGTAATATTCAAGTATTTTAAAGACAACCACTCCAGTATTATGTTTTCAAATATCAAATATAAGAGAGTGGAGATTCCAGATTAGACTGCATGTTCATTGCAGTCTGATCTCGATCGACACTTTGCTGAAAAGTATGTAAATATCTTCTTAGCGCAAGACAGAATCTTTGGTCCAAATCTATATCTAGTACTCAAATGATGGAAATTTATTTGAGAGGGTAGAAAATATTTTTGGTAAATGCGAAAATGCATGTTACCAGCATTTAATCCTCTTCCTACAATGTTTTCATAAGGCTTCCTCCGAGTCTTTAAAAATCAGGACTGTGTTGTAAAGGATTAATTGTGATTCACAGGCCAAGGGCCATGTAAGAAAAATGCAAAATGCTTGTTCCACTATGAACACTGTTGAGCCTTGTACTTTGGAAAGATACCCATGACCTATTGCACTAACAGGCACATGAATGAAATGTTTAAACCTTTACTTGTAAAGAAAACAGTTTATGAAAACAGAATGGAATCCATCCATTTCATGAAGATCAATGCAATTTTAGTCAGTTTGGTAAAATATACTATTGACTGAAAAACAGCCAGTTGCTGAGGAAGAATCCTATGAGGGATACCCACAAGGAAGAGTTAAGAAACTCCTGGAAAGGTGAACTTACAGTTGCGATTAATTTTTAATTGAATCAAGTTTTTGGCTGCTTTCAGAATTAAATTTTGGCAGATGTGATTTGATAGAAATTCTATTGAAGGCAGTTTCAAACTCAATTCAAGATGGTTTCAAAGAAACTGTCAACAACAGACGAACTCTCAAACAGATACATGTAATGAATGGGACAAAAAAGGCTTCCATTTACCCTTTACCACGCAATCCCAAGTTTTATGATCCTCAGGAAGAAGCCTTTTGATAAAGTAACCAGCATTTTCTCCCTTTTCCACAATGTTTTCTACTAATTCACAAACAAATTCCAACCTTCCAGCCACATTTAAATTGTTGTTTCCAAATGTTTTCAATTGGACAAGTCTAGGATCTGTCCTGTAATAAAGAATTAAGCATGTTTTGCTCTGGTGAGCTAAAATCTTGTATTTAGAAATACTATGCATGTATTTACAAACGTGTTTTACTAATATACTTTCAGAGCTTTCTCCTGCTAGAAGAACGACACTAAAAAGGAACCATTACTGCAAGACAACTGCACCTTTCAGGGACCACATGTTATGCAATGGTGTTCTCATTATGTATAACTGGACATGCTGTCATTTAAACATTTGACCAAAGAAAAACAGTGCTACAGTATTATTGTTCTATGTTTACCATATTTGCACTGCAAAGAAGTTCATGCTAATATTTACAATTCCTGTTCTATAGTTAAAAGAGTATTTAAATCCTAACCGAGAAATGACACTAAATTAAAATAGCATTGCAGCAGACTGCTTTTGAAAATATTGTGACCAAATATGTTATTGCTCACAGTCAGCAATATCTATTTGCCACAATGTTTTCATCTAATTCTTTCAATTATTTTTCTCCATTTGCCTCAAGTTTTATCTAGTGTTAAAAGTAAAGTTTGGTTTCAAGACTTTGTCAAATAAAGGAAAAGCAATATTTTTGCTTATGTTTAGAACAAAAATCCTTAATGCCCCTTGAAGAGTGAAAACAATATACATGTAGTAAAATTCAGTCATTGACATTGTGTGGAAAAAGAAATTTCGTTACATACAAGTCTTATTTAGCTTCACAAAAATAATAGTCATTTGAAAACATGGTGAGAAATGGCAAATTAATAAGCAATTTCGTATTTTTAAATAATATTTTATCTGAAGCAGAAATTTGCTCCATCCAGGGACCCAAATTACATGAGAATGATGCAAATGTAATAAAGATAAAAATCTACAAAACTTTCAAGACTTCTCATGTCTATTTTCTTTAATCTTTACCAACTGATAAATCTCTGGACTTCTTCAAATTCATAGCATTTGCAGACAACTGATTGATTTTGACTCACATTTTACAATTTACCTTTTAAAGGGTAGAAAACATTGTGTTAAAAGGAGAAATTGTTAGTTGTTTTTTACACAATATTTCCTAAAGTATTTTTCTGCAGGGTTGTTAAAACTCAGGGTTTATTTGGTAAAGACTATCAAGTCATCAACAATATTAAAATTACTTCTGAAACATATTTGCAGCATAAAACTTCTGAAGCATCCTTGTGAATGTGAAAAAAAAAAAAAAAAAAAATCAAAGAGTAAAGCTAGTATTCGTTAAATCATGTCAAAAGCAGATATTACTTATTTTGACCAATTTGTCCTTGGGTCAAAATGTTTTCAAAATTGGTCTGCTGCAAGACACAAAAAGTTATCTACAGGAGACAGCCTACTGACCCCTTTATCTACAGGTATAAGATCACTGGGTTGTCTCTGGTCCAACAACTTGCAAGGATGAATTAAAAAAGGGTTTTATAAAAAGACATGCAACTATTTTAATCTTTTAATATTTAACAAAATTTTCATCATGTCTATTTTGAAAGCCAAGTTGGAGGGTGAAATATTGTAGCCTAAATTATTAGGTTAATGTCTGAAAGTAAACATTGTGAGAAATGTATAAAAATTTGATGACCAGCTTTTTTCTCCTCTTCCTTCAATGTTTTCAAAAGCCGTCTGCTCAGGGTAATTAAGAACAAAATTGTTCGGTAAAGGGTTAACTCACAGAATGAAATGTCGACTGGTTCAAGTTGAAAGGATCAGCAAGTGATATGTAGCTGAAATGTTAAAATTTGTCTTTGAATGGGTACAAAACACCGCTGAAAAAAAGAATTCCAATGTTTTCTCTTTTTTCTCACAATTATTGTTTCGGCTTCCCTCCCCCTAGCTGTTTTGACACAAGCTTTCTTGATAAAAGAGCTAACAAGATGCCTTCTAAGTAGAGGAAAATGCCCTGCAAACCATATCTTATGGTACATCCTGCTGCATTTGCTATCATTTGGACTGTCATAAATTAATCTTCTGTTTTAGTGGTTTGGCATTTCCAATGAGCCTAAAGTAGGTGATGTTTCATGTGGCACTGTACAGATGTTTTGGACAGTTATTGTGATTGTTAGGATTTCATGGCCTATCTGCCCTGCGGCAGAAAAAAATAGGATAAAGCAATGTATTCAAAAAGACTTTCTGCAGAAAATTTCATCATTAGAAACATTACACTTGTAAAGCATCAAAATGGGCAAACACAAGTAGGCACAAGTAGGCTACTGATTTTGAGTATTCAAATAGTCTACAATTCTTTGTTATAACTCGCAAGGTTGCTTTTGTAAATCTCAAGGTGCTTTTGGCCACTATCGTTGCTTTTGTGATCAATGTACATCATGTCTAGACTGTACAAAGTGTGCAGTCTGATCTCTGATCTACATTGATCTACATTGATTGCTTTACTAAGGCAGTCCAGACAAGGACATTATGCTCACGATCTTATTTATAGCCATTAAATCACGACCAGTTAAGAATGGCTGCCTAAGGCAATTCTATGAATAAAATGAGGCCGAATCATTCCGTCTGTCATTATCGGCAACATTCAATATGGTCCGAAGGAGACTTAGGTGCGAAACTGCTCTGGTGCGATACATATCAAAACCGCAATATGTTTCTAAACGCCCCTGAAGACGCGACCTGAGTGCATTTCTAGAATGAAATGCTATAAAAACATTATTTTATTGCCATAACTAGTTTAGTTTGACCTTTTTAGATCAGAAATCGGCGGTGCATGTTCATTACAACGTACGAAAACTGGGTTAGGTTTTTTCGCTGCTATCCATCGCCTGTATTTAAATCACGATTTTATTTCTAAACAATATTTTAACCCTTGCCAACATCTTTCATCTCCAGGTTTCCCTCTCCAAACCTATAGCGTCACGAATGTCGGTACATGCATAAGCAAAACAGCGGAAAATATCTCGACCAGCGACCAGTGATCCCGGAAGTGCATTTCATATAAACGAGACTTACAGACCCTATGGAAGTGATGTTTTCAAGTAGTTAATCTTATTGAGCGAGAAAAACTACAAATCCATTATCTACCGCTAGATGGCATTCTATAAATACTCATCTATCTGATATGGGCATCCTGGGTACAGAACCGAACCACATTCCTACGTGACAACCGTTACTTTGAATTTAAAATAAAAAAAAGAGTTTTACCCAATAAAACGCTACCTCGTGCAATTCTCTCAACTATGATCACCAGTTTAGAGAAATCTGTTGCTAAAGCAGGTCTCATTTCTCCTCAAACGTATGATACGTAAAAGCTGTTTTCAACATTGCTACTTTATAGAGCGTAATATTACAGTCAGCCCGCTTTCGGGGCTAGTAGTGATGCACTAAGCCCCCTTTTGCCAGAGAATGGCTCAGAACATTTGCCATGAAAGGGAGTGTTTCAGGTTCGAATCCTGTACCGGCTGCCCTTTTCCACTAAAATATTTACATGTACTTCACATTGAATGATTTATACCCATAGATAAAGCATGCTATTTTTTTTCCGATCTAAATAATATTTATTAGTTTAGCTCTTGTACACATACCATGTTTAGATATCTATATGGATGATTATTCTAAGCCATAAGCTGGCAACAATGAGTTGGATGGGATCCAACGACACCCCTGCCATGAGCAGCTAATAATCCATGTTTAAGTTATGACTTAAAACTATTTAGGGTATAAATGATATACCTGATTATAGTGACATTGGTAATGAAATATTTCCAAAAGTTACTTTAGGATACAACAGTAACTGTTGCATTCTATCAATGACGTGGACATGGAGGGGGACCAGAAAGCAATGGCATTTGTATATTTTAGTTATTCAGTTATTCAATGTTAATAACTTTGGTCAAGATAGACACGTTTATGACACCAGCAATTTTACTCAAGATGATTCTTTTTTCAGGGGAAAAAGTATTCTGCTACTTTTAATGAGGTGTTCAAAACCGACGTAAGAAGCATTATTAGACTTTGAAGCAACATCTAAACAAAAAATTCATACAAACCATATTATTGCCTATTTATTTCAATTAACAGGAAACTATCTTATTATACCCCCGTAAAATGAATGTTTTTGGAGGTATACTGAATAAGCCTATGTGCCTGTCTGTGTGTCCGTCTGTGTACAAAATACTAGTAATTTCCTGTTCCTGTCAGCTAGTGATTTCCTGTTCCTGTCAAAGAGGTGGCGTGGGTATTAAGTCACATTCAGTGACAGCTCTAGTTCTTCCAGATACGTTGTTACCTGAATCAACATGCATCAGAAAATTGATACTGTAGCATAAAATATAGCTCAGAACCCCTCTGAGACTTGAACTCAGATCTCCTAGTTTCCCAGGTATTTTACCTTTAAAATGCAACGGTTTTGAGCTTACAAGTAAATACCAATTTTCACCTATTACACTGATTCAGAATTCTGCTACAAGAAGCTTTCATTGATGTGAAATTCATGCAAATTTGGCATGTAACAAATGACTGAATTTGTCAAACAGTAAATAACTGCTATGATAAGTTCCAGCTCAGTGTTCCGATATTTTTTAGTCTTTTAGTCTTTTTTGTATAATCCATTTGATAATTGAACTTAACCCACTGACAAGAATCATTCAAAATTTAACTGTATTAGAGACACGAATCTTTTATAGACCTTGTAGTAAAAGGCGAAAATGCTGCAAACCAGCATTTTCTCATTTTTCACACATTATCCAATTTAAACAAAGTTTAATAACCCGTTACCAATAAGTCACAAGTTTTAAAAAGCAGCATTCTCTTCTTTCCCATAATGTTTTCTACCCCATGAAAGACAATTTTCATGATTTTACTCTTTACCAAACAACAACATTCTAGACTGGTCAAGATTGAAAGTACTTGCAGATGACAACTCAGATAGAGCTATAATCATCAGATTTTCATGTAAAAGGATAAAAACATTGTGAGAACAGGAAACAATGCTGCTTACCATCATTTTCCCTGTTTCCCACATTGTTTTCAAAAGCCTTTTTTCTTAGGGTTGTTAAAAGTTGGTAATGTTTGGGGAAAAGGTTAAGTAATATTTGTCATCTACATAATTATGATTTCAATTTGGACCAGTCAAAAATATTGTGATCTGGTAAACATTTAATTCATGCACATTTAATATTTGAAATTGTTGACAGGACATGAAAATGACTATTGGAGAAAAAAAAATGTGATCCTTAAAAAATTGTGTAGTTGCTGCACCTTGGCTTGAAACAAACAAACAAAAAAACGGAAGGAAGCTTCCAACAGAATGATGGGATTATGGTTGTGGTACATATAATAACAAAAGGCTTACAACTGGTATTTAGTTTTCCCCAAAACCCTGAAATGGAGGTTACACACCCCCAAGTTGAAGCTTGTATTCGAAGATCTGACTAGTGCCCATATACATCTTGTTGAGGGAGTTGAGAGATGCTACAAGAAAAATATCTTCACTCCCTATTTCAAGCAAGTGAAAACACCGACTAATACCTAATATAAAATAAAGACCTGCCTTAAAGACCACGTGTATTAAGCGAGACACTGGTTATTAGACTGCAGTTTAAATACAACTTGTCCTTCATTACTAAAGTGAATCTGTATTAAAGGATCACCTGCCATAAGAGACTAATTTTCTGACTTCCTAAGGGTAGACTCTGAATAC
The DNA here is from genome assembly GCA_943736015.1 of Tridacna crocea. Lineage (NCBI taxonomy): Eukaryota > Metazoa > Mollusca > Bivalvia > Cardiida > Cardiidae > Tridacna > Tridacna crocea. Next base: position 16,587,843 of record OX031068.1, on the reverse strand, counting down.
AGGTTTGACAGTATCTGTCAGCCATACTCTGTGAAAAGTTGGGGGGTAGCTTAATGCATCTATGAAACATACTGATTCAGATACCTGTACACTTCGCACAGGTTGACTTATAACTTTGTCCAATTGGTCTGTTTTCTGTATGTCAAAGGACAAGTTTACCTTATAATTAAGTTCGTCGATGAAAAAAAATGGCTATTGTGGGTTCATAGTATATAAGAGATGGCTTCACTGGTACAATGCATGGCGGAAATCCATTAAGCTCTCTTTTGCCAGGGCATTGCTCGTATGTTTTCTATTAATGACAGTACTAGTCGGTACATTGAAATCATTACATGTATTCCAAACAAGACTGACATTACATCAAACATTAAAGACAGTTACTATTCAAAGTTATTTTTCATATTTTCAAATGTTTATAAAAACAATAACACGCTACTGCTGTAGGCCATTTTGAAACTTGCAAGGGTGCACAGGGTAACACATGACCCAATGCGTTTTCTACCTGATGATTGTTTTAACTGGTGTTTTGTACACTGTAATACATTTTATTATACTGCAAAGAAATTTCTTGTGATCTGATTGATTAGCAACCCTTTTGAGTGCCCCGTACGCATCACTACGCGTGCAACACAACATCCAAAATGGCGGCGTCGATCGATCACCAGACTGCTCATCTATGCACCAAACTGCACGTTTTAGTGACGTCAGTTTCCAGTGACTTCAGTTTTCATTGAATTGGGGCACTCAGAAGTGAATTTCTATTCCGTCAGCTTAAGCGAAATTTTCCTGCTTTATCATCTCACGAATCGAGTACGCTGACGACATAGAAATTCTCTTCTGCGTGCCCCATTTCATTGAAAACTAACGTCACTGGAAAATGAGGTCACCAAAACGTGCAGTTTGGTGCACAAACGTGCAGTCTGGTGATCGATCGACGCCATCAGTTTGGTTGTTGTGTTGATGTTTACGGGGCAATCAAAACGGAAACTGGCTTTACGTGTTTTTTTCCAGGGTACATGGTATATGTTCCCAGCATGTTAACCAATCAGATCACGAGAAATTTCTTTGGAGTATAATAAATGATTATATCTTGGTTAATTAGTATTTATACATGTAGAATCTAATAATCATTTTTTTTAAACCCACTACAAATCATTTCGAATAACCTACATATATCTTTAAAGGGCAGCTTCAATGCAGAGATACTTTTAGAATGAAATGAAAACATTACTGAAATTGAACACTTTATTTTAATGTCTTACATAAATCAAAGTGCTGAAAGTACTATTAGAAGGCGGGTTTAGAATAAAGGCATATTGCGATAATTTTCTTGTACTTAAATCGCCTCTCTTAGTACAGAAAAGTCTATATAGTTGTGCAATGTTCCTGTGCAATGAAGCCCAGTTCACCATTCTGAATTTCTACAAACTTGAAGAAGGCTTGTGAAAATATGTTGAAAAAAATTAAAACGAAAGGACTTTTCTGAAACTCCTTTCCATTTCATTTGAAGGAAATATGTTTTGTGATAGCAAAGAGTTTTGATTAACCGTTACCCGTATGTTTTTACGTTGTATAGAAACTTAGATCTAACCCTCTATTACCTCAAAAATGAGTTTAAAAGGTCTTTAGGAAGAAGGCTTGTGAACTTTTAGTCTGAAAAGGAGAATACTGTGCTAATTAACATGTTTTCCTTTTCCTAAAATGTCTTCCATCCTTAATTTTTTGTAAAGAGTCAAGAAAGTTTCTCCTTTTCAAAATTAAGTTTTTAAATAGCCTCCTTCTCAGGGTTGTTAAAACTGTACTTGATAAGGTATGGTGAAGGATTAAAGAATAGTTTTTGCTTGAAAATGCAATCAGTATTGATAGGTCTAAAACTGTAACTGTGTAATGAGCTGATTAATTTCTTGAAAGTCTTTACCATTTTATTCCATAGACAATTTTATTGAGAGAGAGCAAAGAGTTTCTAGAAAGGTGCCTTTTAGATTATAGAAACTGAGATTCAGCCATTTAGATCACAATACTGACTTTCAACAATGTTGAAGAAGAGGCCTTTGAAAGCATTGTAGGAAAAGTAGCAAATAATGATAACATTTTGTTTGACTTTCCCACAATGTTTTCCATCTCTGTAACCCTTTACAAAGTCCTTCAGAAAATAACAAAAAATCTACAATACATTAAAGCAACTAGCAGATAACAAGTTAAGAGCAGCTTAAAATGTACCGTTTGGCTAGGAAAAAGTACAAAACATAGTGGTAAAGGGAGAAAATACTGGTTAGTAGCGTTTTCTCCTTTTCCAAAAGTATTTTGAAACGTTTTTTTTTTCCTTTGAGGTTGTCAAAATTTCGTCGTTAAGTTAAAAGGTTTTTGGTTTTTTTTGTTTACCATTTATTGGATCCTTTCTTTTGGTATTTTTTCCATTTTAAATGATGTTTCAATCTTGCACAGGTTCGATGTAACCATTAAAACAACTGTCACACTGATTCCATTGGTTGTCTCGATCTTGCGTGAAACATATTTTGCACAGAGAATTGTCGTCGTCCGAATCCCTATCGGTGTTGTTGATAGTCTGCGTATCTGTCGTTGTTGAAATTGATGGAATTGGGCTATTTCTCTGCAAGCATATATTTTATGTACAGGGGCCAGTGTCCATAATTTTGTCGTCGTTACCTTTCCTTTTTTTTCGATAATATCATCATTATGAACAGTTTTGTGTTTTTTGGGATTATTTGTGACCGAAACCCTAATCTATGAGCCATTTTTTTTCTACATTTTACAAGTCCAGCAGATCTTTCCTGAATTGGGAGACCAAAATCATTAAATAGGATTCCACGACTTTGTTAAAAATGTTTACCACAATTCTTCTGGTAGTGTTGGATTTTTCAAAATTTACATACTGGCTTTGAATGACATTTGAAAACTGTTGTAGAAGGTCTTGGTTTTCACAAACCTCTTTTTTAGAATGTTAAAAAAAGTCTCGGCCATGTTTGTTAAAATTTTCAGTAGTCATTAAAGTCAAAACAACCTGCGATAGGTTTAGAGAAAACAGGAATAAATTGTCTGAAATGTTTGTCAATCCTCTGTTAATGTTTTGTTTTCTATAGATGTCATAAAGTGATCCTGGGTCAGTGCTGTTGGCAAGAATATATTGTTTATCTTCTTGGAACTGGTCGATTATTTCAGATGCTATCACATATTCTTCATATATCTGCTGATCTTCACGTGATTTGGAATATCTGGCTGCATTCTTTTTTTTTTTTTTCACATATTTAAGTCTTGTTTTGCAATGCAATATCCACCAACATAACGTATTCTTGGACGTGATGCATTTGTCATCATCCTGCCAGGCAACTGGTTTTGCTTGGACCCATAATTTTTAGAACACTGATCTAAAATGAATTTTCTTATTTCAGTTGATGTAAAAAAACAACAAATGTGTTTATGTTCATTAGTGAAGATCTCATTATTAAAAAGCTGCATACAGTTCATCAAAATTTCTGCACTAGTGTGGTACTTATGAACTGACTTATAAAAGTCACCAAGATCCTTGCACTTAACAGGTCCAGTGAAACTTATTTTTTTCTATTAAAGTATTGAAAAACGTGCATGCAGAACCTTTTGTACTTAAGTAAATCAATGCTCTGAAGTATATCATTTACTTTCATCTGGAAAGGAGTTATTACGTCCTCTGTTTTCATTTTGTTTCTAATTTCTTCTAAACTGAGATTGTCTGGGATTCTGTTTATGTCAGCCATTGAATCCATATCAATGATAACTTGGTCGAAGTCTTTGTCAAACTGTTCCTCACTCTCACCATCCATATCAATGTCAAATGGAAGTACTGGTACAAGCATATCTCCTACACAGACAAAATGTGATCGTTGAGGCTGTCTGTAAAGAATGAGGTGAATAATTGGTTTACTGTTTAACCCATTACCACAAAACGCCACATTTTGACGCACTAAAGATATATAGCTCTGGAAAACATTGTGAGAAAAGGAGAAATTGCTTGTTGCAAGAATTTCTCCTTTTCTTACAATGTTTTCTACCGTATATGGCACTTATCCTTCATTTTATATGTCGTCTGCAATTTGTTTCAATTTCGACTCGTGTAAAATTTTGTCGTCTGGTAATGGCTTAAGTGGTATAAAAAGATGCACCTTAAACCTGTTCAATATTACGCAGAAAACATGAATGTCTGCAGCTCACACTTCCAAACATGATACAATAGAATTAATTGCATTCAAGAAACAATTGTTTGATTTTTCACAATGTTTTTTTTCCACGCTGTAAGAAATATGTGGTATGATTTTACTCCCTTTTCAGAACTTTTTTCCAAATGATTTCCATATATCATTTTATCATTTTTAGGATTTTAAACAGAATTGTTGAAGCTGAAGATGTCAACACAGATCTCCATGTGCTGTTCGAGGCCTTGAAATTGGAAATGTTAGAGGCAGGGAATACAATTGATTTTGGAAAAAGACTGTTTTCTGATCATATGGGAGCATTGTTCTCACATGTCGTGAAGAAACGTGCAAAGACGAGGAAGACAACTGAAACAGTATACTGTGGTACAAAGCTAAGGACAATACACTCTGGGGATACAAAGATGTTTTCTTTTGAAAACCTTCCTTTACATCTTCCAACTGACTTTTTTGTGCAAAATAACACCAAACATTCATAACCGTCATGTGACGATATTACCGAATATGACATAAATGGTTCATAAATATCTAAACGTGCCACATTTCTAAAGATGGTAAATGGCAGCTACAGATTACAGGAAAGAAGGTGAATTTAACTGAACTTAGGATATCAAATACATACCAGCTAAAAGACCATAGTGTTACAAATGTGTGCAAAGTAGTTAAAATGTTACAATTGTGTCGGGATGAACCTTTCAAAGAATCCGTTATAGTTAGCAGGTACCGCACAACTGAGAAATTCAAAGTTGTAGATGGCCAGGAGCAAAGGCGAATACGTTCTGTAAATTGTGATAAGATTGTGTCATTGCATTCAAGGGACAGGGTTTGTATCAAGTGTCGTAAAATGAAAATTAAGGTCCCTACAAAAGAAAATAAAGAAAATGAAACAGCACATTAAAAACTGGAATGTATAAAACCAAAACTTGCACAGATCTTCCTCAATGCCATAGTAATACAACAAAAGAAAACATTTTGAAAATGTTTCCCGGAGCGAGTGATGATATGACAGAAATCCTTTTGAGTCAGGCAAAGAATTGTGCGTGAGATCCACATGGAAGGAGGTGGAGTAAGGATGTCATTGCTGCGTGTCTAAAATGGTTTATGCGCAGTCCCCAGTCCTATCAAGATTTTCGGGACAGTAATATGTTAATACTGCCATCACCATCACTGCTTATTCTATATAAAAACAAAATTAAGAACCATGTTGGGTTTGATGATGATGTATTCAAATGGATGCACTTAGAGGCTAAAAGAAGGGAACTGTTACCTGGAGGTAAGCCTGGTGGCATCATTCTAGATGAAATGGCCATTCAATCAGATGTGCAGATCAATAAAAGTGGGGACCTTGTAGAACTATCAGGCCATATTGAAATAGGGGATGAAGGAAATTCCTGCCACATACTAAGAACTGGAAATACAGATAGGGTGCTGGGAACACATCTTCTTCAGATGCCTTTCTTGGGTATCACAGGATTCAGATTTCCATTTGCCCATTTCATAAGTGAAGGGATTCAGGCACTAGAATTATATACTCTTTTTGGGAAGCTGTTGATAAACTACAAATTTTTGGATTTTCAGTCTTTTGTACTTGTATGGATGGAGCACCGTGTAATCGGTCATTTATGAAAAACAATATTGTGGATTCTACTTTCATGACTCAAAATCCATGTAACTTGGACAATATGATATTCATGATGGATATATTTGTTGACTGTTTTCAATGGGAAAGATCAAACGCTCTCCAACTACATAGAAAATTGACTAATGAACATTTGTTCCACTCAACACAGTCTAAAATGAGAAATCATTTGGCTGAAGAGGTTTTAAACAGTGATATGCTGCATGTAATGCAACAGTATAAACCGTATTAAGGCCAAAGAGGTGAAGAACTTGATGGAGCAACAGAACTTATTCAGAAAACATCACATCTGATCGAGGTGTTAAGGATTTAAACCTGTTAAGTCTGTAACTGATGACAGGTTAATTCAACTGCATGACATAAATGAGTGGTTTAAAGCTTGGGAAACGTCAGACACACAGGGTACACTTACAAACAAACACCTATTGTCATACCAATGCCACGAAGATATTCATGCATGCATCGTTGGGTTTATAAACTTGTGTAAAAAAGTGCTAGGTAAAAGTAATTGTTTATGTGACACCTGCTTTGATAAATTCAGATGTGGTAGAAAATACCTTCAACCAGATGCGATCCACATACAATGATGCCAGTAGCAACCCTAATGCTTTGCAATATCAAAGAAGAATGAACAGTATCATTCTAGGTCAACAGACTGTTTCACAGAAAGGAAATGCTGGAAAAAATAGAGATGTGCCGTGCTGTACATATGTGATATTAAAAGCCATTGAAACGGTCTTCAACATCTACTGCCAGTACCAAACAACCGATCAAAGTTATACGACTCTAATTTATGCGGTATGTAATGAAAACTCTTCTTTCTTTTACTTTACCTTCGGATTACCTTTACCAGATCTTCTGAAGTATTCTTTGATGGAAGGCTGTAGAATTCCTGTATAATTTTGGGATGTGGCATACATGCCTTTGGAGTAAAATTTATAACTCTCAGCCCACTACTTTTTCTTACCTTAGTCATGGCAACACCAAGCTGTATGAGGATCCCTCGACAATCAGCTTCCACCCTTAGAATAGAATTTCAAATGAGAACGCATTTTAAATTAATCATCTGTCATCCTCATTCATGTTATTATAAATGAATTTCAAACAATCCGCTTATAAGATACTATAAATTCTGGACCATAGTAAGACTCACTCCTCATTTGAGGTCTGTAAAAAAATTTACTTTATCATTTGCGCAGGTGACATTTCTATGTTATGTATTGCCAGTCAAACAAAGCAGCAAGTGTATTTTAGGGAAAAGTTATTTTCCCATGATAAATGCTTAAACTTAGATTGGAATTTATATATTGTCAACGTAAATTACTTCTAATATATGCTTACAAACAACCCGTCAAATGCATTGCAGGGTTATTCATAATTTAGTTGAAAGCATTTGCAGACAACAACATTGAAAATTATATTTGTTATGGGACGATATAGAAAACGGTGTGGGAGAACGAGAGATTGCTGGTTACTAGTATTTTCTCCTTTTCCCACGCTTTTTTCAAAAGCCTTATTTTACAGATTTATTAAAAGTCGTGATTGTGTGTGTCAAGAGCTAAATGGTATTGCTTCCATGTACTGAAAGATAGCCCTACATCGGGTCGTACTTTTAGAAGCAAATCATGCTATATTTACCTGTCTAGACTCATCCCTTGTGCTTTGTGAATGGTATAGCAAAAGCCAGATTTAAAGGCAACTGATTCCTCGAAGCCATGTCTCTGTTTTGTCTGTGACTGATAACTAAAATGAAAAAATTCGTTGTTAAATGGGTGACCATGACTGTGACATTTTAATATTGTAGTGTAATTACGTCATCAATATTTATTTTTTATGATTTACTTAAGAAAATATTGATCTCATCTAAGTTTTTATTTGTGATAAAATGAAATGTGTTAAATGAAATTTGTGGGTGATAAATATCACATTGAATTTACATATTGTACATTAAATGTTCCCCCAAAATCTGATAGTCAGTCAGTGATTTTATGCAAGTGCAGCAAGCCCCCTTGTCATAGAGCATGGCTGAATATATATGAAAAGGCACTTTGTACATTGACGAAAATTTCTTTCCTGTTAAACAAGTTTATATATTTTCTCATATGTATGGTTATATATGTCAGCCTAGGTATGCGAAAATGGGGCTTCATGCATATGTGGACTGCACATGCATTGACCCTGGCCGATATATTTCAAGAAATGCAGTAAACCCCCTTATCACAGAGACTCAGCCATATACTTTTACCTGTAAACTTGACCCTCTTCGTCGCACAATGTACTCCAACTGATTTGAAATTAACAACAGGTCCTTCTTGTGATATTCCAGACACTTCTCCTCTTAATCCATTTACTAGTTTATCTGAAAGGTTTCTTAAGAGAATAACAGGTGCGCCAACTTTCAGCCATAATTTGTGTGGTGCTAGGACATGACTTAACATTGACATTTCCCCAGTGTCCTCTGATATATATTCATAAACTGGACCATCCATTTTCAACAAATTACTTTCTGTTGAAATCAGCCACTCTTTCATTTGTAGCGAAAACTTTCACTATGTCTTTGTCATTTTGAGGCTCTAAATGTCTGTCTAGATTATGAATAAAATCTGTTGTTTCTTTTGACACACATCCCCTGGACACTTCATGTATAACATTGACAAAATTTGTATCACTTTGCCTAACGACTGTATCAAGAACTACAACATGGGGAACAACTGTAGAAAAAATTCACACTCAAAGCAATATTTGCCTTTATTACAGTACAGTGTATTAGGTACAGGTGACAGCTGGTAGAAATCACCACATAATACGAGCTGCATTCCACCAAAAAAGTTTCGTTCCATCTTTTATGCAGCAAACTTCACTTAGACAAAGAAACATTTTCTTGCTTAGCATTGATACTTCATCAATTATAAGGATGTCAGCTTTTTTTTAAATTCTATGTACTATCTTGCTGTAGTGTAGTTTACATTGTTCTCAATAACACTTTTTACTTCACAGGCATTATAGCGCCCATCGTAGATCCCAGACCAGCGGTGTAACGTTGTGGCATTCAGACTCATCTCTCTATACAGTGAACATGCTATTCCTGTGGTAAATGTTAATGATACATTTTTACCTAGTTTTTCCAATTCCCGTACGATGTGACCGACTGTAAAGGATTTACCAGTGCCTGCCGCACCACAAATCAACAAATTATGACCTGATAAAGCAATATGTAGGGCTTTTTCTTTACCGTTATTGTCAGACATGCTTACCGCTACCTGCAAACGGACGACCACATGGTTTTTTTGTTTACATTTTACTGGATTTCGGTTTTGAATATAAACTCTGGATAAATCGGGAAAAACTCACCTTCATGCAGAGAACCACATCCGGGTCATCCATTTTGTGAAAAGACTGTTAGCTGACGACAAATTTCGGATAGGAGAAATAGTATATTACGGCCGCAGTTGAAGCTGACTGGGCCAAGGAGCTATCGATCAGTTACAACTATGTGTTTTGCTATCGACTGCATGCATTTAAACAAAATATTACCTTTGATTTAGCGCATTTTCAAAGAAAATCGTTCGCGATTTGTGCACATGCATGTCAGTCAGATCTCGGTGACCTGACCGTTCATGAAGTTTAATGAGCTTTTTCGGTGTTTTTTTTATTGCGATTCTGCTTGTTCCCGTACCTTTGTTGTAAAGATAAATATATTAACAGTTCATAAGACGTAATCGTAAGGTGTTCATGCGTTTTATGGCAGCATTGCAAGGTACATTGACATTACTCTAGTAGTTCGTTATTCGGAGTTGCATACCTTTCTATTTATAGACAGAGATATTAAAAATTTTCAATCATGCAACCCACACCTTTGGCTAATCCGACATAAAATTGCATTTTCTGTGCAGACTGTAGAATCAACTGTCTTGTCTTCAAAAGAGACAGGCGTAATAAGCAATTTAGGGATTCATTGACATTAACGCTTGTCTTTCATAAATCCCGAGTAACCGGAATGTACGTTTAGCTTGTCGGCAAACATGAAAGCAAAATGATTGCCTACCCATCAATATTGAGATATATCCTATATATCCAAAATTTGTTCTTGATAGAGTAGAAACATTGTGGTAAAATGAAAAAAGAAATGCCGGGTTTCCGGTTGAAATTTTTCTCTCTCCCCTCGATGGTTTTAAAAGCTTGATTTTCAGAGTCGTTTCAAGTGAGTGGTAAAGGGTTAAATATTTATGAATACTTGCTGAACTTGAAGCACCGTCACGATCAAAAGAAGAAATTAAAACTTTTTGCGTGTTAAAACTGTTACATTTTTGACATAGCAAAATCCGATCATACTCGTATATAAGGAAAGAAATTATTAGACTGGAACCCAGGCTATATATCGGTACACTTTACTGACCAGAACTACTTCGAAATGACGCATATTATGATTTCAACTAAGTTACATGTACTTTTTTCTTTTCACGAGTCTCCAGAATCAAAGCTGGGCCACGCCGACGCGTAACAATAACCTAGTCATTAATCATAAAGTCAAGCACAACTTTGATGGAAGGAAAGTAATGTTTCTTTGAAAGAGAAATTTTTGTATAAACACTTGATGATTCAAAGGAATTTATTTCATTGAAATTTTACTTCTCACAATTGGTTAGTTCAGGGATCGTAAAGTTACATATACTGGTTAGTTGTTTATGCGTTGTGAAGTGGAAATAGGTCCGAATGACATCATTTTAGTAGCTTTCAGTTGGCTTATAATAGCTACGGTTTATTTGTTGCTGTAGCACCACCATTGTATCAGTTAACTGATCCAAAGTATTTTGCACTTGTCAAAGACGATGCTTTTTACGAATTTGATTTCATTCCTTCTAGAAACTTGAAGTTTCTTGATGTTCTGATTAAATTTACAATGGTCTCGACATTTATTTTGTTCATATGCACTAGAGACGTATCGAACTATTTGAAAGGCGTTTTGATAATGCTGTTCAGAGGCATTTGTAGCAAGCTGCCGAGCGCCGACATATGAAGGCGAGAATGAAAATCTCGCCTTCTAAAAAGGAATTATAAGCATGTACTGTGGTTTGCACACCTATGCGAGTTGTAAAATCCTCTCAAAACCGGATGTGACGTAAGAAGTTTGACCCGCACATTTATTACGGCTAAGCTGTATAGGCTAATTTGCTCCGACTTTACTGATTTTTTGTCTCAGCTTATCCTCCTTCATGTCGGGAGACGATTTACAAAAGTCCCTTCCGTATGTTGAGTACTGAGTTTCAGCACTCTCGAGCCAGGGGATAACTATACATAGTTCCCATAATCCAAGCTGGTGCGGGCTTTCCGATTCAATCCGGCATTTTGGTTGGTAAGTTTAATCGAGTGCATTCCAGAAAAAAAAAATCTATGGAAAAAAGTAATTTGAGTCATTCAGATAATAATATACAGAGATGGACGCAGGCCATTAAGAGTTCGATAGCGCAAATCTTGCATAAGATTTCGGGTGAGAGATATGTTGCAAAAATCGCTGTTATTGAAGGAACCAATCCGTTTTTAAGTAGCAGTGCAGCAGCTGTCACTAAGGAACTGCCGAAAGTGAACTACATCGATATTGTGAATTACTTATTCCACAAATACCCAAGAAGATTTTAAGGCCTACTGTACAAATCCATGGAAGCATACTATCCGAAGTTTTACGAAGTTTTTCCTAGTCAAGGCGAGGGTAAGGCAAATATACTTGTCACACTTAATTTTAAACGCAATCACCATTAAATTCCGTAGTCTTACAGTGTCAGTTCCAACTGCGTCAATGCAAATTTTGCTCTTGGGTCTAAATACATTGAAACATTTCTTCATATACATGTGCAGGATACAAGGAATTTATGACGTGAGACAAGGTACAGTTTTGACAAGACAACGGGAACATGAAAAATGATTTCAATCTTTAAACTTATAGTACTATTAGCGATAATTCTAGAGCGTAATGAAAACAGTATATCATTCTTTTCCCACATTGTATTGAAACGCTTTGTTTCTCAGGGCCCTTAAAATCCAGGATTGCTTGGTTTACGTTGTGATTTATTTTAAATATCTGATCCACAAGCGATCTAACCATGTGTTTTATCATTAATAATTTGATGGGTTGGTAAGATTGATCATTCCTGGCAGTGGCACAATGTATGGACAATCTGAAGTCTGTTTTCCGCGTTTTCCGCGTTTTCTCTGTGTTGCGGAGAACTGTTGTCTCAGTCGTTCGGACCAAAACCAGTAATAAGGGTTTTGGTCAGTTTTGTCTAACTTTAGAGATGTAAGGCTTACCTGGTTACTACTAGCGAGATCTTTCGACTAGCAACATCGTTATACGTTAACCCTTTACCCCATAAGGCATTTCTATGGTATCTCTAATTGACTCTAAATAACAGCAAGGATGAAACTGTTTTTTATGTATATATGACACCTTTTGATAGCATAGAAAATATTGTGGCAAAAGGTGAAATTGCTCGTCACGAGCAATTTCACCTTTTGCCACAATGTTTTCCAAAGGCTCTTACATGCAATGCGTAGAAATGAGTATCTATGGAGTAAAGGGTTAAGAGCGGCACGACATGGAACACCGAGGTGGGATGGAAAATATGATAGACACCAAGATGAGAGCGGCCTTTAATATACACGAGGAAGAACTTTTGATGGATCTTGGATCTTTATTTGAAAAGATAAGTTATATCTTATGATACTCCTATCAGAATATAAAGAAAGAAATACAAATATTTAACAGAGGGTGACTACTTAATTCCTAGGGAAAAAACTTACCAATAAAATAGATTTTTTACTTGTTTCCGAAAATGGAGTACATGCTCATGATCATAAAATAATAAATTAGATGGACACTTAGATACATGCACTTCACAAAATTTAAATTGAAAATCCAAGGACAATAGAAATAACTGAAATATTAAATGAGAAAAAAAATCTTATGGTTGGAATTAAGAGAAACAGGCTCCTGCATCAGGCAGTAGAGTTCTAGCAAATACTGTGTTGTCTTATCTTGATCTGAAATATACATAAAAGCAACAGAAAGTCGTGCTCTATAGCTGTACAAAGTGTTAACTGAACTCCTGCAGAATATCGTTTCTAAGCTGAAATGCTTTGAATAGATATCTGGAAATCTTTTGTTGTGAATCACATGACAAGGTAGAGTAAAAACATCAGAAGGTTCTATTCTTTTAATACTTGTAAAAATAACCTTTCCTTGAATGTTCATAGATACTACATAGAAATAAAATGAAAGTCATCTTCTATAACAAGGATATTTTGCATTTTGCATATTTGACAGTACCGTATTTCTCTATCAGTAGACAAATGTCTCCCCTTTTCGATCTTTAGATGATACCTAATGAGCATCTAAAGTTAGCTAATTTTCTTTTCATGGTATTTAGCAATTCAGCATTTAAAAAAAATCTTGTTCTAATGATTTGAAATGTCTGTATGAAAAGATTTTGGTGTATCGCTTATGTAGCGTATCATTTTTTGCTTAGAGCAGTCTATTATTCCTCTTTTAAACTATTTTAGGGATTCTTTATCATTTCCTATGTCATGTAATAGCCATTCATGACCGAAACCAAACGTGCATAAAAGTTCATTTACATGAATGCCTACTTCACCCATTTAAAATAACATATAATAACATTGTTTTGGATAAATGCTGTTTTCCATACTGATAAGACTTAACCAGTACTTAATACTATTTGGCATGTAAGTGATGCGCTGTGGTAACTTTCCACATTCCTTTAGTGCAAAAGAGTCACAAGTATTCAAAGATAGAAAGCATAATTTTTTACAGAATTGTATGCGTACTTTTTCAACTTTACCCACCTACTAATATTCCCAATGCTGAGACCCGTAGGACAAAATAGTTTTAACAGAGGTATATAACATTTTCAGCATATCTGATATATCAGTGTTTCCAAAGTGCTTACGTAATCTCAAACTGTAGTTTATAGCTTTCTTAGCTTGCATTGACAGAACTGTTTGGGTTTTAGACCAAGACATAATGCTGGTAAAATACACAACCAAATATTTATAACTTTGAACTATATCTATGGCATTGTATTATAATACCATTTCTCAGTTTGTTTGACACCTCCTCTAATGGAGCACTGCACTTAATTTATTTACCATGCCGTGAGGAATCATTCCTAACAGCTCCACTTGAGGTCAAACTTCATTTTGGACAAAAACAGCTGTGATCATCGATTGCCTAGAATTTCTTTTTAATGCAAAGAACTTAAACCTTGTTAGCAACCAGTCAGATACGGTCAAGGGAAAGCAACAGGATACAACGAAGTTTTGTTTTAGGAATTGCCCCCCCCCCCCCCCCCCGGGGTTCTTGTCCTTTATTTCACATAGATGAGATGATAGAACAAGTGATAAATGTATCTTGGAGTCCTGTGGAATCTTTAACAAACTTCTAACCGGAAACTTACTTAGCAGACCATGACCTTGGTATAGCCGATAATGTGGGCCTATTTCATGCACAAGTAAACATTTAATGTATCACAGAGTCTGTTCACAGTTGTCGACAATTGATGTTGAAACCACAAGAAAGATTGCATATGTTAGATTTCATGTGGAGCTTGTGATTGGACTTGTCAGGAGCAAATCAAATCAATTTCATTCATTTTATTCATTATTTAACCTTCGTGCTTCAGACACGTTTCCCAATTTATCATATCAAGTGGGGTCCGTGTGGACCCTAGACAGTAACTTGTATCTTTCGCGATTTCTTGTGTACTAATGTTAAGAATACCAATGTGTAAGTTCAGTCACTGAAAATCAACTACTCTTGGTACTATTTACCGGCTTTTCTGTCAATTGAGTATAACATGCGAGATACATAGAATAATCAATGCTATTGCCCAGGGATTGGATTTAGGGTTTATATTCCTCACTCTGATTTAGGGTTCATATTCCTCACTCTGAATCCACCAAAGTTTCTATTAAAATTCAGGTTAAGAATAGGTTTAATAACAAACTCCTTAAATGACAATTCCCTTCTGTTTCTACTTTTGCATCATACACAAACGGAGAACTATTTACGCTCCATACGGACCCCACACGGTATGATAAAGATTAAAAAGAATAACAGACTATGAAAACATACTATTTTTTGTAAACTCTGGGCGGGATAATTTCAAACCTAAATACACAAGAAAACGCTGGGCAGAGGATACCTTTCTAATACTGTTAACAAAACATTACTGATTCTTATGAAAGCGCATTCAATCAGCCTGCCACCAATATCTTACCTCGTCAATCAGCCCCTTTGTAGATTTTACTCGCAGGTCCGCAACAATCATTTTCGTTCCTCTTAGATTCGTCTGTGACGTCTATTGCGTCATACTTTGATTACTTTGCAATCGAGGCAAACTGCAAGTTCCATTAGTTTGGACTTTTCATTTCACCTCATGAGCAAGCTGACCTGGACCGAAACATTTTTGCTATCAGTGAGATTTTTGCTTATAAAAGGACCATTTGAATCAGTTGTTTGTTAGACAGGATGGGTTTTAAGAATCCCTTTTATTTCATGCTTTCCGGTAGGATATCGAGAAATAGCAGTGAAAATATTTTTCGATCTTACACTGGTACCATCAGTGAAAATACCGATTTTCACGTTCTTGTTGCCAAGGTAAATTGCGCGTGCCTGACAACCAGATGGGAAATCTCACGTCATATACGTTACATTTCTCGCGCTTGACGTAATAATGTAATGCGTTGCTATGCGGGAGGGGTACGCCACGGGGAATAACGGAAAAGAACTGTACTGGATTTGATAAAGCTCCTCCCGGAAAGGGTTAAGAGCATGAAATAAATAGAATATTTGTTTTTTCCGGTGAAAGATCGAAATTTATTTCATCTCGTGAACACCATCGGTAATACTTTCACTCGTGGCTGCGCCACTCGTGAAAATATTACCGATGGTGTCCACTCGATGAAATAATTTTCGATATTTCACCGAAAAAGACAAATATCCTCTATTTATTTCATGCTTTCCGGTGGGATATCGAGAAATAGCAGTGAAAATATTTTTCGATCTTACACTGGTACCACCAGTGAAAATACCGATTTTCACGTTCTTGTTGCCTAGGTAAATTGCGCGTGCCTAACAACCAGATGGGAAATATGACGTCATATACCTTACATTTCTCGCGCTTGACGTAACGTTGCTATGCGGGAGGGGTACGCCACGGGGAATAAGGGAAAAGAACTGTACTGAATATTGATAAAGCTCCACCCAGAAAGGGTAAAACGCATGAAATAAATAGAATATTTGTATTTTTTCGGTGAAAGATCGAAATTTATTTCATCTCGTGAACACCATCGGTAATATTTTCACGAGTGGCTGCGCCACTCGTGAAAATATTACCGATGGTGTCCACTCGATGAAATAATTTTCGATATTTCACCGAAAAAGACAAATATCCTCTATATCATGTGATGACTTGCTTGTTATACTGTATCACGGATGTGCATTTTGTCCCATTTGGCCAGAAGGAGGCTCATATACACTTTAATAATAAACAACAGTTAAACAACGTTCTTTAAGGAAAGAATCATCACCGAAATAAAAATACCCCTTACCTACAAAATGGGCAACAACAGTACTTTGCAACTTTGTTCAAGTGCAGGGTCCGTATTCACCAACCATTGTCAAGAATGTTCTTTGTCTTATTTTCCAGAGTTTTTCATATTTGAAAGTAACACAACTTCTGATTGGCTAAACCTTTCGGTTCAAGCAATTAGAAGTTGTGTTATTTACAAATCTAGAAAATCTTGGAGCATAATGCTAAGAATATTCACACAAAATGTTGTTGAATATGAGCCCTGGACACATTTCCGTTCATTATCCCTCCTAGAGCCTTCAACACATTTCTGCATAGGCTGATTCTAGTCCTTCTTTAAACATTTATAAATCTGAGAGTGAAATAGGGGCATTTGGGTTATTAAAGAAAAAAAATCCCTTGATTATTTATTCGAATAAAACACAGTCTTGAGCAAAAAGTATAAAAAAAAATGGAGAAAAGATACATTTAGAATTGTAGAAATGGCAACCACTTGATTTACAAAATTGTATCGAAAAAAATTGAATGCATTTTACGAATGTATTTCCCAAATAGATTGAATTGAGGTCCACGTCCAGTTTGATCGACCTTCAATAGACTCTTTTTGAAGGTTCAATCAATCAGATTACTCGTAACATTTTGATAAGGTCATATAAGGTTACCGGAAGTGAGCCAGTGGGCAGAACTGAAATAGATTTGTTAAAACTGTGAATTCAACGCAAAAAATGTCGCGTGCAGTTCCAATTCGGCGTTTATGAATAATTTTTCTGTACAACTATCGATTTAATTATATTGAATCAAAAGTGCAGCGATGTATTTTTTTCGCAGATAATGGTAATAATTTGTGCACTGCCACAAATAGCAGTTTCTTGAAGTAGTATTGCTAAGGTATTGCTGAAGAGAGAGAAAAAATTGAATCTTTAACCCATTACCACACAATCCCTACTTTTGACGACCCTGAGAAAGAAGCCTTTAGAAAACATTGTGGGAAAAGGAGAAAATGCTGGTAACCAGCATTTTCTCCTTTTCCCACAATGTTTTCTCCCCTTTCTAAATGAAATTTCGATTTTTGATTCACATTTATTTTGTCGTCTGCAAATGATTTCAATTTGGACAAATCCAAAATTTTATCGTTTGGTAATGAGCTAAACTGTCACCGTGAAGAAATTTAAATGCTGTCGTTACCGCGTTAAATACCAAACAAGGAACATTTCAAACTGTGGACTTATAGCTGTTTCCACTTTGAAAAGTATTTGTGGAAATGGAGAAATCACTTCTATTGACCAATTTCTCCTTTTTCCACTTTGTCTCCTTGGCTATTATCTTTATTTTATTCCTCGAAAAGATAACTTCCACAGAAATAATAATGATAATAATATTTTTTTCTAACGACGATAGCTTATTTAGACACCATTACACATTATTAAAACAGTATTATGAATTACTTATTTACAATAAGGCCTTCGATAACACGCACATGCACGTTCCATTCCTGCCCCCTCTTTCCCCCCCCCCCCCCCCCCACACACACAAGCATGGACATACATATTTTTATTTTCATTAAATATAGAAACATGGCGCTTTAAAAACGCATATATAACAACATCATTAACAGACAACAAAAAAAACTTTTAAATTTCTTTTGAAGGATTCGATGTTAGAAATTGACTTGATATGTAATGGAACCAAATTCCAATACATCATGCCTCGCATAGAAAAAAAAAAAAGATTTTTTCTTAAAGTCAGTTTTGGGAATGTATTGATGGGAGATTTAATGGTTTGTTTCTGATCTAAGTTTAGGTTTATAAGACTTGACAAGTAAGTAGGTGTAAGGCCATTTACTGTTTTATAAACCATCAAAATAGGAAGGTACATGTATGTGGAACGACCTTTAAATGTTAGGCATTTGAATGAGGCAAAATCTTCCTTCAAACAGGATCTCCTAGGGTTGTTTAGAATTATCATCGAAGCTCTTTTTGAATTTCGTTGTTCTTCCTAGTGATGAAGATTTGCAGTGTCTCTACGTTATACAACCTTACTGGAAATGTGAATTGTAAAACATTTGACGCATTTCTCGATTTGGAAAGCAGTTAATTCGTTTAAGCAGATGCAATTTCGCCAATAATTTAGTACATATTTTGTCTTCCAGGACAGTGTAATGTCATTGTATATTCCCAAAGGTTTCTGTGAACGTACATTTTTTTATTCTATTGCCAATTCCTTTCAAATTAAGAATATGTGTCAGTTCGGGTCTTTTCGTAGTTCCTGTCAGCATCCGAGTGGTTTTATTACTTTGGATTTAAAATCATATTGTTATGTTGGCACCATTTCTCTACTTTGAGAGGATCATCTTGTAAGATCACATTAATTCTTTACCACACAAAAAAATTTTAGACTGGTCCAAATTGAAAGCATTTGCAAATGACAATAAATAGATGTAAATCAAAAATTAAAATTGATTTGGAAAGGGTAGATAACATCGCGGGAAAAGGAGAAAATGCTGGTGACCAGCATTTTCTCCTTTTCCCACAATGTTTTCTACAGACTACTTTCTCAGGGGCGTCAAAAGTAGGGATTGTGTGGTAATGGGTTAAGATGACTCATAGGCTAACTAGAATTATGCAGAGTTGCATCATCAGAATACATGTCAATGACCCTCAACCTTCTTTTCTGACGAAATAAGCGCGGATAGGTGCCGTTATTTATTTTTTCTTGTTGTTAAGAATTATGAATTTTAAGAAAATCTGTCTGTTGGGAAGTACGTATTTATTTCAAATTTACCCTTAATTTGGTCAAATCATCTCCCTTTTTAACTCAATGATCCATATATAACGTGCATTTTCGTACATTTACCATGCTCAAATTACGCTTATATATATTTTTTTTGTGCAAAAATGTATGAATTGTCATCAAAATAACGCATATTTGTACTTTTTCGTAACTTTCCTGTTAAACTGACGATTAAACAAGCGTTTTGAACCTAAAATAAACTGAATTTGGAACTGTATATACCTTTTTCAAAAGCACATCTCTCAGAGACGAGTACGGTGACCCATATCCTTTTTTACTGTAATCTTCTATAGACATGATGACCTCTGTACGCAAAAAGTTTTCAATAGATCTGTTCGTAAGAACAATTACTTAAATACTTCGTTTTAGTATAATCTGATGAAAAACAATCAGTTATGGAACGCACTATGTTCATGATGCAAATTACGGCCGTCTGTCTATTTACTTTGATTACCACGTTATTTATAAGATTACACATGCAACGATTTTGAATTAAGATCGAACGCCAGTGGAACTAAAACATCATACTAATTATGCACATATTTCATAACGAGTTTCTCTGTTGATTTAAAGCTACCGTTGTCAAATAAATAGATTCGACATTTCGCAAAGTATAAAAGTGTACTTTAATTACTACTGAAGCTAGTTTTTTCGGCCAAATATATAGCATTAGGTAGCGGACGGTGTAAATTCAAGATTGCAAGCTTTTTGCTGTCAGATCTTGATTTATCTGTAATGTAATTCACTGTATCGGTAATTGCTAATTCCATCCACACTAACAGTCTCAGTTTGCAATTAAGCCACGTGGTAGAGCCCAAAGAAGTTGCCATGGTGACAAGACGCAAGTGCCTCCGGTTTTGACGTCGTCACGAAAATCTTATCTCCTCTCTCCAGTTTAAAGACGGCCCCGAGAGCACTGGTTGCTTCTCCTGTATCGTCCACAAGGTTGCATTTTGTTTTGCGGCTCTCAAGTAGGACTTCGTACACTCCTTTCTGAAAGGAATGCAGATGCATTTCGTGGCTTATTGGTAGTGTATGACTGTTGATCAGCGACCATTTCAGTTGGCTGAAGATGTAATAATGACCCGGTTGGTCAATCTGTAGCCTCCCTTCCGTGTAGTGTACGTTCGCTTTTAAGAATGTAAGTGGGCCTGTTTTGTTCCAGTGCACGATGTTCAAGGGGGATCGGTCTGAAAAGTAAAGAGTTATGGAAAAGTTGTCAGACAAGCCTCTTCCGTTAACATATGATTTTACTCATCGTTTTTTTTTTTTTTTTTTTATCAATTAAGGAGAAAAAGGCAGTTACTTTCTGTTTTAAAGTATTTGAAAAGTATCAAAGAAAAGTAAAAAATGCTAGTAACCAGAATTTTCTCATTTACCCACACTGTTTTAAAATGCCATAACTCCAGGGCCCTAAGTGATCGATTAATTAATTGTTTGGTGTTTAACGTTAACTTTCCCGGAGTTTATTTACTCAGCAATACTCAGCACAATTTTCTTTCCAAGCCACAAGTTGTTTTCCAACATAACCATTGTCGAAACGATGACTATCACTATCGAACCCACGACCCCTTGTTCTCATGCCCTGCACGCTACAGACTGCGCCATCGGGGATCGGCATCATGGTCGTAGAAAATCGTGGTTATCTGGCAAATGCCCGAAACATATTTACATATCAATAGTAATAATAATAAAAATGATAATAAAAAATGCCAACCACCATCACTATCATCACAATGGTGCAGGTCTTGCTGTAAAACAAGTGATGATATCAAGCACTATAGCATTTTGTTCTGATCACACTTTATCTTCATTTTTATTTTCTCTTGTAATTGTGTAAGTGTGTCTAAGTATCAAAATAATCTCGATTCACAAACAAGCTGACAAGCAAGCTGACAAACCTACCGTGTTTCATATCTATAAAGGATATTCCAGCAACCTTTGCAGAAGGTTTCTCGGGAATAATTCCAGTTCCGTTGCATTTGGTGTGCGCGAAGAAGTCTGAAATACACGTATAGTAGAACGTATAGCTTAGTCAACTACTCTGAAAGACTATTGAGCAAACAGCTTGTGTACAGCCAGCGTATCAATCTCCGAGCAGAGTTGTCGTTCGTTACCTCACAAACATCTCTGCGATGGGCTAAATGACAAGAATCTTGTTAACTCTTTCACACACGAGAAAATTTTGGACTGGTCCAAATTGAAAGCATTTGCAGACGACAAAATAGAGGTGACTGAAAAATTGAATTTTGTTCTGGGAAGGGTAGAAACCAGTGGGAAATGGAGAAAATGCTGGTTACCAGCATTTTCTCTTTTTTCCACATTGTTTTTAAAAGGCTTCTTTCTCAGGGGCGTCAAAAGTAGGGATTGTGTGGTAATGGGTTAAACCGAGGAAAAGATGTTTTGTTACTGTTTAGCTGTTTCATATATAAAATTGTAAGTTAGACAAAGGAAATATGATTCTGGATACATTATAGGTGCGTTCAAACTGATGAATTTACCTGTATAAAATGGAACTATTTTTTTTCGAGCCTCTTCACTTTTCAGAATCTTACGCCGATTTTAACATAAATGGTTGCGCCCATGAATGATGACAACTGATTTGACACACCGCTGTATCTAAGTTTGTACGATTAAAAATCAGGTTATCGTCCTTTAAAGATATTTAGGCTTTTCTGAAAATCCCTCTTTTGTTCATTTCCTATCACTAAGTCTGATTGGTCCCATGCTGTTTGAACAGCACACGAAACAATCGATATTGGTCTTTCTTTCCCCGGCTTTTGTGTAGCCATTTTGAGTTATGGTCATGTTACAAAAATATGACGTATTGACGGACTACTTTCTGAGCCCACTACAGAGGTGAATGTAATGATCCGGAGTGCAAGAGAGTGCCAGCGTATACAGAGTTCCTAAAGATACCAGACCTATAATGTTGAAATTTACCTGTGTTAAGCAAACACAACTGTCAACCCTTAGGCTGCCAAGCGAAATTCAAAGACTCTTGGCGGACAATGAAGTTCAAGATCAGACTGCACATATGCAGTATGATCTTAGATCTACATTGTCTAACAGAGCTCCAGATAGAGAAAGTGATTTTGATTTCAAAATTTGAAATATTTCTTATTCCCTACTAAACCTTGTGTAGAGCAAATATAAAACAACGGCCCATAACTCTGGTCTTACACTTCTCATTTCGCTGAAAACGTAACTTGTTACCACTCGAACGCTGATGTAAAAACATTTTGACAGGCAGTAAACTGCGTCAAATCATTCCTATGAACCAAGAGTAACTTGTGACTTTCTCTTACATTTCTCTTAGATTATAGTTTACGTAAAAAAAAAATATGCCAATTATTTCTTCTTGATTTCAACTTGTATTACAGGTCTCCAAACCTTTTTATGAAGTTAAATATTAGCGAAGTACTGCCTTTCAATCCAAGTATATATACCGAAGCTGTCAATATGAATTTATTTCAACATTACATGTATTTGTTTCGATTAATACCGATTTCTGAAAGTTGATCATTTACTTTGCATGTAAGCCAAAACAAATAGTTATTGACAGTTTCGTTTTTTTGAATGGATAACTCGGCAAAAAACATCAAATTATGGATTTCTTTACGTACAGAGCTCCAGATAGAAGGAGTAATTTTGATTTCAAAATTATAAATATTAATTATTCGCCACTAAACCCTATGTTGCGGGTACTCATAAAAATCATCTCATCGAGACAATTCTAATGAGTACATGCAACATAGGGTTTTAAAGAGAAATAATGACTCTAGAATACCATCACTCCCTCTTAAGGAGATCATTTCCTCCATTAAAAAAGGTAATCCCCCCCCCCAAAAAAAAAGCCCAATAACTGCAAATTAAAAACCCTAAAACAGAGTGATTGTATCCAACAGCCTGGATGCAAGATCAGTTTTTATTTTCTGCAGTTCTGTTTCTGTATTGGCTCTGTCCGAAAAGTACATTGACCTGCGTATGCAAAGCTAGAAGTTAAAGATTTGGTACCAAAGTGGTGAAAAAAACAATTCACAAAAAATGTACTTACTGCTTGATAGTTCACTCACATACTTTTTCTTTATGGACTGTCAAAAAAGAAGAAAATGTAACCAGGTAACGCTTCAAACCATAATGACTAAAACAGGTAACATCTCAAATTATAATGAATAAATTGATAGTTATAATAATAATAATTAGAGAAAGAGGCAGAGGGAAAAGGAGAGGAAAGAACGAACGAAGGAAAGAATAAAGGAAGTTTAGGATGTAGTTTACCTCTTAACCCTTTCCCAAACGATAAATTTTGGACCCTTCCAAACCGAAAGAGTTTGCAGATGACAATTTTAGATATGGAGAAAATGGCAGAAAGTTCTCAAAAAGGGAAGAAAACACTGCGGGAAAAGGAGAAATTGCTCGTTACGAGCAATTTCTCCTTTTCCCACAGTGTTTTCAAAAGACTTTTACTGCAGACACGTAAAAACCAGGGCTTGTTTGGGAAAGGGTTAACTATACTAGTATGTGAAATATTCTTTCTTTCTTTGTATCTGTCTGTCTGTCTGCCGATCAATATTCATTCATTTTATTCATTATTTAACTTTCATGCTTCAGACACATTTCCCAATTAATCATACCAAGTGGGTCCGTGTGGACCCCAGTCATAAAATGCGCAGGCTAATCCGGGACGACACTACGCAAATGTCCGAATGCACCTTTTCCCGTGTTGCACTCCATATCACGCATACGGACCCAACACGGTATGACTAAGGTTAAAAAACTCACAGACTACAAAAACAAGGCCGTCGGAAGCGGTCCGGCCGGTCCGGCCATGGCCGGACCAAATTTTCGGCTGAAAATGAAAAAATGGCCAGACCAATTTTCGAAAAAAAAAAATGCGCAATATAAACCTCAAAAAATGCGCCAGAATGCACCAGAGAGCGTCTAATTTTCAAAAACTTTTCCGGGGGAGCATGCCCCCGGACCCCCTAGCATGGTTTATCCCATTACCAAACGACAATATTTTATACTGGTCCAATTTGTAAGCATTTGCAGACAAAAAATATATAAGTGTCTGAAAATCTGAAATTTGTTTTGTGAAGGGTAGAAAACATTGTGGGGGAAGGAGAAAATGCTGGTAACCAGCATTTTCTCCTTTTCCTACAATGTTTTCTAAAGGCTTCTTTTCTAAAGACCCCCCCCAAGCATGGCTTGACGATTTCGTCGCTCGCCATACTGGCCGGAGCAAATGAAATTTCCTTCCGACGGGCCTGAAAAACATATCATTTTTTGAAAAACATCAGCCGTCAGAGACGGGTTATTCTCCCCGAACAAGTGTTTTTTCTCTTTTTTTTTATAAAATGTATGAAACTGATATAAATTCACTTCTTTTATCCTAAAAAGACCTGTTCATGCCCCCAAAAAATTGAAGTGAAAAGGCCATTACTATCTTAGAGATAGCCATTACAAACTTGAAGAGTACAATAAGCCACAAAGCCCCATTTAAGCCCCCTTTTCCCATAAGACAATATTGCATCATTGGAATAAATACAACGGGTGTGTGGTGTGTGGCATTTTTCGGGTAATAAGGACACATAGTGAAACTTCTAAAACAAGGTATAACCATGAAGTTTCATGAAATTTTGACAAAAACTGAACGAGATATTAGTAAGAATTGCAATTTTGCATTAAGGCCCCTTTTTCCTTGGCATTTTACAAGAAACCCCTTTTTTCCATGACAGAGGATCAAATTGAAAAACACATATATAAAGAAACAAGAGCACATGTGACAGAACGTCAACCTAAAAAACGCCTAGATTAAAAATAGCTAAGGCATATGCTGAAACTTTCCATAAACAATATTAACCGTGAAGTTTCATGAAATTTTGACAAAAACTGAATGAGATATTTGTATTTTTTCCATGACACGGGGTCAAATTAAAAAAAAAACATAGAAAGCACATCGGCGCATTACCCTAAGGAGTTCATGTATGAAGTTTTATTCAACTTGGTCCAGGGGTTGTGGAGATATGGCTTCGGACGGATGGACGGACGGACGGACGGACGCACAGACGGACGGACGCACGGACGGACGGACAGACGAAGCGGCGACTATATGCTCGCCCTTCGGGGAGGATAAAAAATGTAAGCTCTAGGAGCTCAATGGGATCAATGATGATATCAGACCTAAAAATACAAGAAAACGCTGGGCAAAGGATACTTTCTTATAATGTTATTAATCAAGTGATTTCGTATTGGCCCAGTTACAGGTCCGAGGTCAGCCGTATTGGACCGAGGCCGAAGGCCGAGGGTCAATACGGCTGACCGAGGACCTGTAACTGGGCCAATACGAAATCACTTGATTAATGACAATTTTATTAATTAACGCTTTACCAAACAATCTCTGGTTTTTACGACCCTGAAAAAGAGGCCTTCTGAAAACATTGTGGGAAAAGGAGAAAATGCTGGTAACCAGCATTTTCTCCTTTTTCCACAATGTTTTCTACCCTGCTGGAAACAAATATCAATTTTTAGGTAACCAGCATTTTCTCCTTTTTCCACAATGTTTTCTACCCTGCTGGAAACAAATATCAATTTTTGGGTTACGTTTACTTTGCCGCCTCCTGGAACGTGATTGGCTAAAAGTAAGCGCAGACGCTCACGCCCCTGAACTTTTGACCAATCACGTTCAAGGATTTCTGTATTGGTCGCGGGTCATCAATACTGATACGAGGTCAACTGTATTGATCGGAGGTAAAGTCGTATTAAGCCGGGGTCACGACCTGTGTACTATACGAAATCAGAAATGTGACTGGTATCGCGTGGACCGGTTTCCTTGTATAACTTCTATATATCCAATAGTTAATTAATAATTACTGGTACTATTAACAAGAAATTACCGATTCTTATAAACACTCTAGCAAACACACGGGTAGGAAACTTCATATTCAGAGCCAATGGCTCCGACGAGAAAATGTTGTGTTGGTCTTCCGTTTCTGAAGATGTCGGCTGAAAAACAATCCCAAAACAGGTAGGCATGTCAATATTTGTTGTTGTGTGTTCTTATGTCTCTGAAATTCAAAAAAAGGAGAATGTCATTCGATACTCAGGTCTTTCAACGTGTTTTCTGCACTATGGAAAGTTGGAATAGGTGTTCGATGTTGTCTGAATCTTTTGTGGCGTGGATTGACCGTAGCCAAAATAATACGTCTCGGAGATAAATTCAGTCTGTTATTACCATTTAATTGGCAAGTAAGAGAGAGTCTTACTGTCCCATAGCCGTGAACTAATGTCCTGTAATGTTACATTCACTTCTGGTCAAAAATTGAAAAGAAAAGCACAAGAATTGATAAAAATAAAGAAGGGCTCTGATTATGTGGACCGGCTCTGACTGTGTTACTCGGCACTGATTCAAGAGGGCTCCCTTTCAAAATTTTAGTTTTCTGTAAATAATTAGTCAGGAAGTAAATTTTGGTTTTCCATTAATATCTTTCTGTCCAAAATTTAGTTCATTTGTTGGATGGAACATGATTGCATGTATGAAAATACAAAGGACTGGTATTGTCACGTTAGAAAAATGCTGCTTTACATTAGCCTATCTAAATTTTGAAAATACTTCTGCATAGCTTTTGATTAGACCGAATGGTCCATATATAAAATTTTTCGTGCTTTTGTCGAAAATGCAGCCCACACATAAGCACAAAAAATGAAAAATATTTTCTTTTAGAAGTACGAGAATGATAAACACAGCACGTGTTTCAATGGTCTAGATGCATGAATTTGCATTATGAAGTTTATGAATCATTATTCAGCCATCAACATAATTCTTTACATATAATTGAAACTTTGGAAACAAAATCATTGTTTTGCGAAACAATTTAAAAAGGTCACCTGTAAAAGTCATTTCTAAAGTCATTTCGAAAGTGACTAAAATCATGAGTCCAACGAGAGAACCACATGCAGGTGCCAACAATAAGATGTTGTTTTTCGACGGATTAAAAATTTCCAAAAACGATTTTTGAAAAGGGTCATAATGGTCAGATTTTGGAATCATGTCACAGAGATGTTCCTTAGGTGACCTTTTTCAAATATTGTTCGTCAATAAATATAGATCTGGTGAATGGGGGCTACTTGCACTATATGGAAAATTCTTCTTCGCTGAAACGGCTGGTCAGATTTTGAAATAATTTCAGATAGATGTTCCTTTGGTGACCCTTTTTCAAAAACTGTTCGCGAAAATTGATCTGTCTAGAAACATGGCCCTGACTGGGGTGCAGGTGGCCACCTGCACTATACGGCCATGAAGAAATTATTAAAAGTTCTTCTTTGGAACGGCTTGTCAGATTTTGAAATAATTTCACAGAAATGTTCCTTGGGTGACCCTTTTCGTAAAGTGTTCGAGAAATTTTGATCCATCAAGAAACATGGCTCTGATGGCTGTGGGTTATAAACACTGTATGTACATGAAGAAATTAAAAAAAAAATCTTCTCTGGAATGGCTGGTCAGACTTTGAAATAATTTCACAGATATGTCTAGTGTGACCCTTTTCAAAAATCGTTTTGGAAATTTTTGATCTGTCGAAAAACAACATCTTATTGTTGGCACCTGCATGTGGTTCTCTCGTTGGACTCATGATTTTAGTCACTTTCGAGCATGTGCTCTTCTGCAAGAAATTGTTGTTGGGTGATCTATCCTAAGTTTATTTGCAGAATTCTGATTCATCAAAATCATTGATGTGGTGATGATAGTAGGGGTGGTGACAGATTTCGAAATCACTTTTACAGGTGAGCTTTTAAATGGTTTCGCAAAACAATGATTTTGTTTCCAAAGTTTCAATTATATGTAAAGAATAATGTTGATGGCTGAATAATGATTCATAAACTTCATAATGCAAATTCATGCATCTAGACCATTCAAACACGTGCTGTGTTTATCATTCTCGTACTTCTAAAAGAAAATATTTTTCATTTTTTGTGCTTATGTGTGGGCTGCATTTTCGACAAAAGCACGAAAAATTTTATATATGGACCATTCGGTCTAATCAAAAGCTATGCAGAAGTATTTTCAAAATTTAGATAGGCTAATGTTAAGCAGCATTTTTCTAACGTGACAATACCAGTCCTTTGTATTTTCATACATGCAATCATGTTCCATCCAACAAATGAACTAAATTTTGGACAGAAAGATATTAATGGAAAACCAAAATTTACTTCCTGACTTATTATTTACAGAAAACTAAAATTTTGAAAGGGAGCCCTCTTGAATCAGTGCCGAGTAACATAGTCAGAGCCGGTCCACATAATCAGAGCCCTTCTTTATTTTTATCAGTTCTTGTGCTTTTCTTTTCAATTTTTGACCAGAAGTGAATGTAACATTTCAGGACATTAGTTCACGGCTATGGGACAGTAAGACTCTCTCTTACTTGCCAATTAAATGGTAATAACAGACTGAATTTATCTCCGAGACATATTATTTTGGCTACGGTCAATCCACGCCACAAATGATTCAGACAACATCGTACACCTATTCTAACTTTCCATAGTGCAGAAAACACGTTGAAAGACCAGAGCATCGAATGACATTCTCCTTTTTTTGAATTTCAGAGACATAAGAACACACAACAACAAATATTGACATGCCTACCTGTTTTGGGATTGTTTTTCAGACGACATCTTCAGAAACGGAAGACCAACACAACATTTTCTCGTCGGAGCCATTGGCTCTGAATATGAAGTTTCCTACCCGTGAAACAGCTGCAACGAGTATCCTACCTTATCAATCAGCCGTTTGTAGATTTTACTCGCAGGTCCACAACATCCATTTTCTTTCCTCTGTAATTCGTCTGTGACGTTTATCGGGTCATGTTTACCTTTGAGTAGTTTGCAATCAAGGCAAATTTCATGTTCCCTTGGTTTAAGGTTTTCATTTCTTCTGGTGCTCCAAAGTATGGTCAACGTAAGAAGTGCAAAAAGTAAAGCGACGGTGAATATTGTTATACACACAACAGCGACTTGTAACTTAAACGGGTTTGATGATTTAACTCTACCCTTCTGTTCAATGTTTGCTTGGACCTCATCGTCATATTTCTAAACAAATTACAGAAAAAAATGTGTACAAGCAGTCATTTAGCACTTTACAAACAATACTACGAGGTTCATTGAGCTTGAGAAGACATTAGAAAATGATGTAAGAAAATGAGAAATTGCCGATACCAGCATTTTCCCCTATTTCCACAGTAATTTCTACCTTTCAAAACAAATTTCATCGTATGAAAAACATTTAATTTGTTGCCTATAGAAATCCTCTATGTCCGGACTGGGTCTTAAATTTTGTCGTTTGGTAAATGTTTGAAAAGAGATTTTTTTTTGGCAAAAAAACAATACTGTATTAATTTTCAACGTTTTAATAAGGCTTTGACCCGTGATTCATGCAACAGTACTCACGGGAACATCTAAAAAAATTTCGTTTCGCTTTTTTTTTCCAAGAAAGTCTTAACGTAAAAATAAAGCCTAAACATAAAGAACGTGGTTGCTTATTTGCATTTAGATTGATATTACCGGTATACCACTTAACCCTTTCCCAAACAATCCCTGTTTTTTACGGGTCTGGAATAGTAGCCTTTTGAAAACATTGTGGGAAAAGGAGAAAATGCTGGTAACCAGCATTTTCTCCTTTTCCCAAAATGTTTTCTACCCTATCATAGGCAGAAATAATCTTTTCAGCAAGAGTTGAATTGTCATCTGCGAATGCTTTCAATATGGTCTCTTCCAAAAGTTTGTCTTTTGGGAAAGGGTTAAAAGTATAGAAAGATAAAGTAAAGATGGCAATCTGTCCTTGTAAGGTCGGTCCAAGTGTTAGTGGCTGACAGTTCAATTTAATTTCAAAAGTAGGTTAAATCTTGCCAACCAGCTATGTCATTTGTTTACTTTTTTCCTGATTTTTTCCCCAGCAACTTAAATGTGGCCCGACCACATGATAACAGAATGTCACCTCCACAATATTTTTCATACTTTTAATTGGCGTGATTTAGATTTAAATGTATTGTGACACCTGTTTTGACATTTTGGACTTTACTGGGCCTTTAACACGGACTACCTTATCTTATCATACGCAAAGACGGATTTAACATGAAAACACAGAACTCTATGTGCAAAACATGGGGAATCACCAAATTTTTCCTTTTTGTATTATCTCTGTATTGTTTTTCAATCTGTTAGTCAACGATATACCTTTCACAAAGCATTTTTTTTTATTTTCGGTCTAGTACAGTGATTGCCTATAAACTAGAATAGCTGCGGTTCAAAGGTGGTAAATTGCAATCTATTTAACCCTTTATAGTAAATAAAAAAAACTTTCAGTTGCGTGACAACAAAACAACAGTTGTCTAGCTCAGGTTGGTAGAGTCGCTTAATAATATACTCTCTCAAAAAAGAAACGCAACATCAGATTATCGTTTTGAAATATTATACCAGATATTGACAATTTATGATTGATTTATTGACAATATGTGACAAACTGTGATATTCCAAGGTAAAAGAACTCATGAACAAGAAGTGTGCCAATTTTTGCATTCCTGTGTAAATTATTTATATCATAAATTATGAAAATAATATATGAAGTAAATTTCCTATTTTCTGTATGTTGCGTTTCTTTTTTGAGAGAGTATAGTTCAAAGGTTGAGGACTCGAGTTTCTGTAGTACATATTATATTTGCTTTTTTTAAACCCAAACTAAAAGTTAACGCTTAGACAGCTAAGAGCAAATCAAATATATTTTCCGGACAGTGTAGATCAAGATCAGACTGCACAGAACGTTCAGTCTGATCTTGGATCTGCACAGACCAAATTGGAGATTTTTTTCCTAAAAAAAGAAATACCTTTGAAATAGCAAAATATAGGTTTATACTGTCTGCTTGAAAATTTCATTTCAATTGTTTTGCAGGAAAGGGGTTAACAACCACGTCCTTGTGTTTTATCTTTGTTTTACAAAATATCGTCATTCCCCAAACCTCCCCATCCCTAACCCCCTTTTTCCAAAAATATCATTTGTCAAAATATAGTTTTACGACAAAACAAAAATTTAGACTGGTTCAAATTGAAAGCATTTGCAGACAACAAAATAAAGGTGACTGAAAAAATAAAATTTGTTCTGGGAAGGGTAGAAAACACTGTGGGAAAAGGAGAAAATGCTGGTTACCAGCATTTTCTCCTTCTCCCACAGTGTTTTCAAAAGGCTTCTTTCTCAGGGGCGTCAAAACAAGGGATTGTATGGTAATGGGTTAACACGTTACAAGAGAACAAAATATCAGGCATAACCAAATAGAAATGAATTTGCAAACGTCTTATTATAAATATATAGCTTAATTAAAACGATAAAAAATTGTCTGAAATTGTTAATGAAACACTGTTGGAAGAGGAGAAAACGCAGGAGACAAGCACTTTCTCCTTTTCCCACAATGATCTTAAAGGCGATCTTTCTCATGGTTCTTATTTTTTTTAAGTACATTATTAAGTAAAGGGTTGAAACGAATCTAAAAATTCAAGAAGCAAATGAACCCGTAATCCTTTACTATAGAAATCCGATTTTGATGACCCGGAAGAAGCGGACTTTGAAATTACTGTGAGTAAAGCAGAAAATGCTGGTTACAAAAATTAATATTACTCTTTATTTCATACTTTCCGGTAGGATATCGAGAAATAGCAGTGAAAATATTTTTCGATCTTACACTGGTACAACCAGTGAAAATATCGATTTTCACGTTCTTGTTGCCTAGGTAAATTGCGCGTGCCTGACAACCAGATGGGAAATATGACGTCATACCTTACATTTCTCGCGCATGACGTAATATTATAATGCGTTGCTATGCCGGAGGGGTACGCCACGGGGAATAACGGAAAAGAACTGTACTGGATAAATACACTGATCAACGTGAGCCGCAGACACCATGTGTTCTCGGTACACCAGAACAAATTTTTCCATGGAAGAAGCGGAGGTGGTGTAAGTATTTTCATTTTTATGGACCTGATTTACATAGATAGAGATGTTGATTTACAGCAATGTCAAGACGAATGATTGGTCTGTTTACATACATACTAGGGAATAACAATACCATCATCTAAGCGAGCTGTGGCTTTATGAGCAACTGGGGTCTTATTGTTTTGAAGTTTGTTGCCGATTTTCGGACAAAATCCCCTAACCATTGTTCATTTTACAAGTGTGTATGATAAGATAAATGTATTCCCTAAAGGAACACAAAATTTCACTTAGAAATATCAATCCAAAGCGAAGATATACGTTTTTGAATGGACCTGGGTAGAGGAAAATATGCTAACAAGACACCATTTTCATTTTCAGAGTATGTACATGGACACCAGATCAGAAACAGATTGTGGTAACTGGACACCAACCTTTAAATCATCAATATTTCTGCCTGAAACTGGATGCATGGGCTGTATACGAAGACTATTTTTGTAAACATGTCACTACGGTCCATTACCTGATAAAGAGCATGTTCAACGCAATTTCATTACTAGTAGCACTTGCTTTTTTGAAATATTTGCAATGTTACGGCAATTTACGAAGTAGACCTACGATGCTTGATCATAATTGACCGGTCATTGCCTCCAATGTTGGTGCAAGACATGTTCTTTTTTTGAAGCGTTTCAGTTTTATGAATGGCATATTAACCCATTACCACGCAATCACGAGCTTTAATGTCCCTGGGAATGATGGCTTCGAAAAACATTGTCTAGAAAGAAAAACCCCTATTAACTAATACAGAGTGTACATTATTTACCACATTTGGCCCGATTCTTAGTTTAAATAATTTTCAAATCCGTTTGGCCAACTGCCAGCGAGCTATTAGAATGGCGTTCTGCCCTTCGTACATTTGCATGCGTGCGTTTGTTCGTCTACGCGTTTATTTCTAAAATTTTTATTTAATTGACTTCTCCTCAGAAACCACCAAGTGGTAATCAACAAAATTCAACGTGGAAGATTCCATAAATTTCTTCAAGATACTTCGATCCTTTAAAAAAGATGGCTTATGTGGAAGGAGCTCATTTTCCGTGTACGGCGCGTTTTGAAAGTTGTAAAATTTGTCCTCTCAAAAGAACTCTATCACGAGATTGGCATTGGGTAGCTTTCTATCACATTCCTTCAATAAATTTTGATCTGCTGAAAAACATGGCTTTTGTCGGTGGGGCTTATTTTCTCTTTGTGTTATAAAGCGGAAGTACTTGCAGCTCTTTAAATAAATTCATTGATAATGCATGTAAGTAGATCTACATGTATTTCATAACGCAGATGATCACTGATAATGTTTCATTGTATCCAATATGCTGGGTGATCATGATATATGAGATATTAATTTTTATTGTTACAAACTTACATAGTTCTTGGAAATGCAGCATTAGTGCTCAAAAATAGATACTGTTCAACCTATATTAATCAATTACCAAAAAGACGGTCAAAAGAGCTTGCCAAAGGCAGGTGCTTGTTTGATACAGATGAATGTCTGTGCATTGCTATTTGTCGGGAACTACATGTATGCTTGTTTATTTAGATTGCTTGCTTAATACAGGTGGCCAACATGCCAGGTTTTACTGTATTTCGTATTGCTGAAATTTATTGGAGAGGTCATCAGACCCTCCAACAGTGGTGAGTTCAAATTGCAGACTGCCACAGAATTTGCTGTCTAATTCTATCTCTTCGAGCGTAATTGTTCTGATACACAGTCTGTTTCGTCATGGTTTTGTTAATAAAGCGAAATAAAAAAAACCGAAACAGGAAATAGGGGTGGTTTATTTTTTATAAATGACGAATTTTAGAAAAGATTTAATTTAGTAATTTGCCATGGCTGCAATAACCTCTCTAATTATTTCCTAACACACTACGTACAAAACTATTTCTGAGCACTAATGCTGCATTTCCAAGAACTATGTAAGTTTGTAACAATAAAAATTAATATCTCATATATCATGATCACCCAGCATATTGGATACAATGAAACATTATCAGTGATCATCTGCGTTATGAAATACATGTAGATCTACTTACATGCATTATCAATGAATTTATTTAAAGAGCTGCAAGTACTTCCGCTTTATGACACAAAGAGAAAATAAGCCCCACCAACAAAAGCCATGTTTTTCAGCAGATCAAAATTTATTGAAGGAATGTGATAGAAAGCTACCCAATGCCAATCTCGTGATAGAGTTCTTTTGAGAGGACAAATTTTACAACTTTCAAAACGCGCCGTACACGGAAAATGAGCTCCTTCCACATAAGCCATCTTTTTTAAAGGATCGAAGTATCTTGAAGAAATTTATGGAATCATCCACGTTGAATTTTGTTGATTACCACTTGGTGGTTTCTGAGAAGTCAATTAAATAAAAATTTTAAGAATAAACGCGTAGACGAACAAACGCACGCATGCAAATGTACGAAGGGCAGAACGCCATTCTAATAGCTCGCTGGCAGTTGGCCAAGCGGATTTGAAAATTATTTAAACTAAGAATCGGGCCAAATGTGGTAAATAATGTACACTCTGTATTAGTTAATAGGGGTTTTTCTTTATAGACAATGTTTTTCGAAGCCATCTTACCCAAGGACATTAAAGCTCGTGATTGCGTGGTAATGGGTTAATACGCCATTCATAAAACTGAAACGCTGTAAAAAAAGAACATGTCTTGCACCAACATTGGAATCAATGACCGGTCAATTGTGATCAAGCATCGTAGGTCTACTTCGTAAATTGCCGTAACATTGCAAATATTTCAAAAAAGCAAGTGCTACTAGTAATGAAATTGCGTTGAATATGCTCTTTATCAGGTAATGGACCGTAGTGACATAATGTTTATAAAAATAGTCTTTGTATACAGCCCATGCATCCAGTTTCAGGCAGAAATATTGATGATTTAAAGGTTGGTGTCCAGTTACCAAAAACTGTTTCTGATCTGGTGTCCATGTACATACTCTGGAAATGAAAATGGTGTCTTGTTAGCATATTTTCCTCTACCCAGGTTCATTTAAAAACGTATATCTTCGCTTTGGATTGATATTTCTAAGTGAAATTTTGTGTTCCTTTAGGGAATACATTTATCTTATCATACAAACTTGTAAAATGAACAATGGTTAGGGGATTTTGTCCGAAAATCGGCAACAAACTTCAAAACAATAAGACCCCAGTTGCTCATTAAGCCACAGCTCGCTTATATGATGGTATTATTATTCCCTAGTATGTGTGTAAACAGATCAATCATTCGTCTTGACATTGCTGTAAATCAACATTTTTATCTAGGTTAATCAGGTCCATAAAAATGAAAATACTTACACCACCTTCGGTTCTTCCATGGAAAAATTTGATCTGGTGTACCGAGAACACATGGTGTCCGCGGCTCACGTTGATCAGTGTGATAAAGCTTCCCCAGAAAGGGTTAAAAGCATGAAATAAATAGAATATTTGTTTTTTTCGGTGAAAGATAGAAATTTATTTCATCTCGTGAACACCATCGGTAATATTTTCACTCGTGGCTGCGCCACTCATGAAAATATTACCGATGGAATCCACTCGATGAAATAAATTTCGATCTTTCACCGAAAAAGACCAATATCCTCTATTTCTACCACACTGTTTTCTACTCTACCTATAATAGAAATCATCATATAAACTATATTAAATTTGCTGTATGTGTATGCTTTCAATTTAGATTGGTCTAGAATTTTGTCTTTTTGAAAAGAAATATCCTGGCATGGACAGCTATACTTATTTAGAGGAAAGTCTTGAGATCAGCTTGCTCCTATATGCAGTTTGATCAGGACTTACACTATCTTCTACTCTGTTATGGTTTTAACGAAATAATTCTCATTACATAATAGCTGAGACTGGTAGATCAGACGGTAAGGAGACAGGACTTGAAATGTCGCCGGTTCGAACCCACAACTCTGCCGATTGCTTTTCAAGGAATGATGAACGTCACGGCGACAGGATTCATTCCTCTCTCGCCGTTGATTACTGTTTTTGGCAATAATTTCTAGGAAAAGCAGCCGATGGCTTTGGGGAAGAATATTTTGCCAAGAACTGGTTAAAAAAACAGTCAGGAAGTTATGAATAAGTTCACTGGCCACCCCGATATAACATGATTGATATGGAAATGGACTTGAAGAACGTACAAACGAACAAGTTTAATACACAACAACTAACTATGAGATATTTTGTTTTGTTAACTGAACCAGTCCTTTGCAACACAATGCCGACTTTCACCGACCCTGAGAGAGAAGCCTTCTGAAAACATTTTGGGAAAAGGAGAAAATGCTGGTAACCAGCATTTTCTCCTTTTCCCCAATATGTTTTCTATCCCATCAACGAAAAATTGCACTATTTGAGATACATTGAAATCGTCGTCTGCAAATGCTACCAATTTCTACAAGGCAAATATTGTTTCCTCTGTTAAAAAGTTTCCTATAATATCTTTTAATTCTCAACCTTCTAAATTAAATGAATGATAGTAAAACTAGTAATCTTGCTATATAAGAATTATTTTCTGGGAAAATGTATCTCTTAATCGGACAGTATAAACCCAAGATCAGACGACACATTCTGCACAATCTGACATTGATTTTGATTATTTTCGTTTATTTATCGTCACTACCGGTTGCCCATCTGAGCGACGCCCCCAGAAGACGGTTAGTTGTTACGGGGGATAGTGCAAGGATACAGGACGAAACTACTGAGAGTTCCGCCTGGTTCCTTAACGTGCTCGGTGTATAGCACCGTCACACAGGACCTCGGTTTAACGTCTCATCCGAAAGACTATTAATAATTTCTTAGTTGGCCAGCCGGGGACTCAAACCCACAACCTGTAGAGACCCGAAACATTGTGTTCACGAGTCCTACGCTCTACCTACTGAGCTAATTGGCCTGTGATATTGATTTACGGTGTCAGAAAAAGGTCCACGAGTCGCGCTTAGCAGACTAAAGTTTATTAAAGAAAATGTCGTCATCTTTAATGTACGTTTTTCCTGTAATACATAATCCACTTTCGATTTCAATACTGTTTAGTTTACGAAAGTAATAAATCAACATCAGAAACGATTATAAAAAATATACTGTATATATAAATCTAAATTTATAGTAGATACTTACTTCATCCTCGTTTTCTGAGTCCAAAGGAACTTTTACTTCTTTTTCTAGTCCAGAGTCCATTTTGTCTGTTTTGAGTTGTAAGTCAGTATAGTCGAATGTTAAAAATAGATCGCCAGGTAATTACCCTAAAATTTCAACAATAACCTCTTTGAAATTAGGTCAAACTAGTGCAATGTATTTTTCTTGCATGCAAATTGCAACAATTTTAGCTGCTTTTCGGGCAATGCAAATTAGATCCTACAAAATGCATGCAACCCTATCATAAATCTACACTTGTCGATAGGTTAGGAAATAGTTTGCCCAAATTTAACGTTTAAATTTGTATATGCGGCGTTTTTACCCCTTGATAGATTAAATCCACTTCGCCCATTTGTTGCAAATAAGATTAACCTGGCGATAATACCGGAGTTATCAGGTACTCTCGACGAATATGGTGACAAAGTTATATATTGAAAACGTTGCAGAGATAATTAAAAAAGAACACTTGGGATTTTGTGTTATAACAGTTTCTGAGACAAAATTCGATTATTTTGAACCACACTGGATTCGTCGTGTACATATGAATTCAACAAGAATGAGTTTTTAAATTGTGTCATCGATCACGGAGTTAAAGGGACAAACACAAATCTCGATGTTTTCTAGACAGTGTAGATCAAGATCAATATACATGTACATTTTGTGGACGTGGTAGATCAAGAACTTGCAGTCTGATATATGATCTGCACTGTCCACTTTTTTTATGAAATATCAAGGCAAAAAATCCTGAGCTGGACCTGATTTGGACTATTTTCCTTTTTGATAAAGTGGATTTCATCCATTTGGCGCTTTAACTCACTACCTAACGACAATATTTTAGGCTTGTCCCAAACGAAAGCATTTTCAGACGACAAAATATAGGTGACTGAAAATTAGAGATTTGTGTTGTGAAAGGTAGAAAACATTTTACGTGCATTTTCTCCTTTTTTCCAACAATGTTTTCTAAAGGCTTCTTTCTCAGTGTTGTCAAAAGTAGGGATTGTGTGGTAATGGGTTTAAGCTTTATGATGAAGCCATGGCTTCGAGACGACAACTTGCCAGTGTAAAGAGATGGTTATGACTCGTGACTATGTACATGTAAAATGAAGGTAAATCTTTGCAAAACTAAAAGATAAGAAGAAATAAAAAACACCAAGGCTAATCTTTCAAAAACAAAATAGATAAAAAAATGGTAATCAATGCAAATCAACAAAAAGACAAATCTTTACATACCAATTATAAGGCTCGCCTTTACAAAGCAAAATAAGGTCTAACCTTCACAAAACAAAATGAAGGCTTATCTTAGCAAAGTCAAATAAAGGCTAATTTTTAACATATAAAATCAAGTCTACTCTTTGCAAAGCCAAAAATGTTAAACTTTGCAAAGCAAATAAGAATTACGGCTGATCTTTGCAAAGTGGAAAAACGCTAAACTCTGCAAAGTAAAAATGCGAACTTTTGCAAAGCAAATTAAAGTTGGCATTTTATCTAAACAATCAATATATATTAAACGTATATATAGTACATTCAGCTTTCACACCGTTTCAGGAGCCTTATTTCTCATGGTCGATAATTTTCAGTATTGTGTGGTGAAAGGTTAAGCTCTGCATCTCAATGATACGCTGTTTTGACGATGTTAATGTGGGCCAACAGCCATGTCTTGAATAGAACGGCAATGTTACTGTTTGATATTGACGAGATTTGGCGGAAACGACTTTAAATACAAAACTAGGAATCTTTAAAAACACATTGAACAATGCACTGGTTGCCGTGATAGACTGGACGACTACCGAAGAAAAAAAATCCGTTTTATACCAAACAACAAAGCTGTAACTTGTATAGATATAGAAAGGGAGATAAATCTTAGAACCCCTCTTTATGAAACATGACTCATTAAGTAAACAACCCTACATGCGTTAAACTAGGAAGTTCGATTAAAGAGATCTAATCATACCATTGTAACATTCACCAGTGAATTATATAGTGGATAATCAACTGTTGATGTGTGATATACATCGTCGGTAATACAATTCAATATAATACAATACAATATAATACAATATCTTTATTGAAGTGTTTAGGCCTCTGGCCAACAAAGGCTTAAATATCATCGGTTAATAAACATAATAACAAGCTATTTTAAAAACTAAGCATTACCTCAACATTATCAGCATTGCAGGTTGGGATCAGACAACACTTATTATACTGTCGGATCCTTACCTGCACTGCGATCTAGACCCGATTACAGTGGTGATTATAAACATTTGCAGATGTGAAGCAGAAAAACACAAATGTTCAAACAAACCTAATTTTCTTGCCAATCTATTACATGTATAGTTTCCGATAAATATAAATTATACTTTTTTTATGTTTTTCATGGAGATATAATGAAATTATTGCACACAAATCACTCTTTTTTCGTAAATTCTGAGTAAGTTATCCAAATTCACGTGTTCCGGTGTTAATCTTCTTATTAAAACGATATAAGCGACAAATCAGCTGTTGACAATGTCAAGGCCATATAACGAGGGACTTTCTCAAGAGCATTTTGCACCTTTAGTCCACCCTATGTAATATGGGTATGAGTAAAGATTTAAAATGTTTTTGAAAATTAGTGTCTCTCAGAAGAACTTTATTCTATCTGCACATTTAAACTTCCCCCACTGTAGAAAAGACATTTCTCGTTGACACAAATGAAATATTAGACTTGTAACTTGCTCATATATCTTTTACCTGAAGATTTGAGCCAATAAAGTATTTTGAATTGAATTGAATTGGTTAAATATCATACAAGTTATTTGCCACGAATGACGCTAGATACATTATACAACAAAATTTTACACTCAAAATTTAAATCTACAAGTATTTTGTGTCGATCTAGTTGTTGATAATTAGAGGTCATAAGTCTTAGGGAAAGCGTTAGAAAAAAATTGTTTGTAGAGATAATCGTATCGGAAGATTAATGAATTTAACACAGAGACATATACCATCTAAAATATCAATGTCACATTTTCACGCTCACAGGTAGATTTCTACAAACTACTGAAAGCACATCATCTGTTTACTTCAAAAACCTCGTAACTACAGCTTGTTTGAAGCTGTAGTTACGAGGTTTAAAAAAAAAAAAACGACGACATGAAAAAGACTTTTGTCACTTATGTCTATAACGGAAAGTTTTCTAGCAAAGATACTTTTTGTCAAAAGATCAATACCTTGTTATCCACCTAGATCTATCTGATTTCATACATGTATATGTTTTACGACGCTTCTTCATACTTAAAGTTTAAGACTTGCAAAGACAGAAAGACACATTGCCTACAGACAAAATCAATACGAGTTGAATCTGTTAGGAATGTCTTTGAAATAGAAGGATTGAATGATTGATTGATTGTGTAACGTTTAACGCCGTCTTCAACAATATTTTAGTTGTATCACGGCGGCCAGTGCATCTAACCATGCTATCCTGGATTTTCTTTTACCAATACCCCTCACAATAGTCTTTCCACTAGCTACTTTTCCACAAAACCATCCTCGAAACAATGATCAGCGGTGAGAGAGAAAATGGATCCTTTCGCAACGACTATCATAAATCCTTGGAAAGAATTTGTCCGAGCCGGGAATTGTACCAGTGACCACATTTTCTCAACCGACTGTAAAATGGAAGGACGCATAGTGCGAAAATGATTGTGATTTTGGCTGAACGCATTTTGGAAACAACCCTTAATCCTTTGGCTGCGAACTTTCACGGGTAGGAAACTCCATATACAGAGAAAATTGCTCTGACGAGAAAATGTTGTGTTGGGTCTTCCGTTTCTGATGATGTCGGTGAAAAACAGTCAAAAATCAGGTAAGCATATCATTATATGTAATCATGTGTTCTTACGGCTTTGAAATTAAAAAAATCATGCGATGCTCTGGTCTTTCAATGTGCTTTCTACACCACGAAAAGTTGTAACAAATGTACGATGTTGTCTGAATCATTTGTGGTGTGGGTTGACCTTGGCTACGTCACGGACCTAAATTTAGTCTATTATTGCCATTTATCCTGTCACTTCCGGGTTTACTTGACGGATAACAGGGGTGACCGATATGTTTTTTTTTTTTGATATCCGTCAGTTAGTCACGTGACGAGACAGAAACGGAGCTACTTTCGTCAAAGCGTTGCGATGACATTCGATTTCTAATCAAGTATTAGACTTGACTTTGTGAATTAAAACTTTAAAACTGAATTTGTTCGGTTGATTTTTTTTCAATTTGAATTTAACATTACAAGTCAATATTCCACGCTTATATGCAAAAAATCTTACAGACCACATTTTAGCGTTGTCAGTTGATTTCTCTTCCAATGAAGTGATAAAACGTCTGTTCTACCCAAATGCCGTCTTCTGTCTGAACGAACTGTCAAACCTGTCAAAATCGGAAAAATAGGAAAAAAAAAAAATATACAAAATAAGTTGATTCTATTTGTCTTTAAAATAAAATGAGGGAAGAGATAAGTTTTTACATTGGGGTGGATGACCTGTTACAAGCAACTTGCACAAATGACTTGGGTAGCAGCTCATTGCAGTTTGTTCAGCAGGATGAATTTGATATGGAAATGTTATTTGACGATTTCGAAATGCCATCTGATGTTGATCTCCCTCAAAACAAAGCTCTAGAAACTGAAATAAAAGGCCCTAGCAATCATACAGAATTTGTAGAACTGTCATCAAATGATGTCCAATTATTTATAGCTGAACAAGAAAACAAAAATACTCAAAAGAAAACATTATGTGATGTCATAAAATTTAAACGCTTTCTTGAGAACAAGAATCAATACAAAGAAATCCATGAAATTGATCCGGACCAGTTGGATGAATATCTGGCAAACTTCTGTTTATCTGTAAGAAAGCCAGTTGGATCAGACTATGAACCATCCTTGTTGAGGAATATTGTATCAAGCATTGACAGAAAGCTGAAGAGACATAAATATCATTCTAAAATATTTGGAGACAATACCATCACATTTCAGCTGACAAGAGATGCTCTACAAGCAAAGCTGAAATCATTAAAACCGTCAGGAAAAGGAAAACAAGCCCCAAAAATCAAGTCCAATAACTGATTACGAGATCAATATTTTGTACGAAAAGGGTATTCTAGGGGGTAGCAGAGGAAAATCCCTTCTCAACACTCTTTGGTTCAACAACTGTGT
Source organism: Tridacna crocea (assembly GCA_943736015.1). Taxonomy (NCBI): domain Eukaryota; kingdom Metazoa; phylum Mollusca; class Bivalvia; order Cardiida; family Cardiidae; genus Tridacna; species Tridacna crocea. The sequence continues at coordinate 16,545,253 of OX031068.1, read as the reverse complement.
GATGTTTGGACTTAGAGGCACTAAAGAAAACTATAATTTGAGGTACATATACTTTAACAAGAGCCCTTTTGTCTGAACGCTTCGACACTTTTCTTTGGTATTTATGATAAATTTGGAATTTCAAAGACTACAATAATGGCCGAAAACATTGGGACTAGAGCGAAATGCTTTAGAACTTTCACACCTTTTACTACCATTCCTAAGACAGTTGTAGATTCTACACAGTTACTGATTTAATGATACTGAAAGTAATAATAAAATGAAATCAGTGGATGAAAATTGAAGCCAGAAATACGTGAAACATGGACCAAAATGAAATAGATATAAGAAATGATGCCTTAACAGCTATTTTATGACTCCCACTGAGAATTGAACTCGGATTTTCTCTCAGACTATGTAGAGTTGTTTTACCATTAAACTACAGGAGTTTTCATGTATACTACCAAGGCATAACAAAATCTTATAACATTTCATTTCATTTAAATATACATGTATAATCCATGTACCAGGTATTTCATTTTCAAAATTTCCAACAAAAATGTACAAGTAGTTTGCCCATTTCTTTGTCTTTTGAAGGATATTAAAAATACAATACAGTTTGTTCCAGAGACAGTAGAAAAAGTGAAGGTGCTGGTTACCAACAGAGACAGTAGAAAAAGTGAAGGTGCTGGTTACCAACATTTTGTGGAAGCTGCATTTTGTTCTTATTCCACTGTGTTTTCAAAGTGTAGCATTTTCTTATAAAAAATAAGGTTAACAGATAACAATATAAATGACAACTGTTCAAAATAACACTCATTTGCTGCTAAAAAAATCAAATTCTTCAAACTGCCAATGACAAATTACCTTATGAACCTTGTATGATTTTTCCAAAATCATAGCAATGTCTTTTAGTATGGCTTTTCAACAAAAAAATCACCGTCACTCTTAATTTCCCTATTTCAGATGGGGGTGATGTTTGACTAAGTAAAGCTTCAGATGGATCTGAATATCTTGAACTGACACAGCGTCAAACCAAAACTAGAAATGGCCAAAATACCTCTAATATTAGAGAAGTCAAATTAAAGAGATTTGCCTTTACGAAGGACCCATCCAGGTGTCCAGTAGAAATGTACAAACTTTTCGCCTTAAAACGACCTACAGACTATTGTGAGTCCCAGCATCTCTTCTATATTGCCCCTAGAACCAATTCACAATCACACAACAATGTTTGGTTTATGATTGTGGGAGAGAAAAAAATGGCAGTCTTTTAAAGGTAATGGCAAATGATGGTGGTTTGGATGAGAATAAGCGCCTGACAAATCATTCCACACGTAAACATTTAGTTCAGAAACTCAGGGATTCAGGAATAGCACCAATAGATATCATGCAAATAAGTGGCCATAAAAACATTCAATCAGTAATAAACCATTCCTCCATGTCTGAGGAAAAACATAAAAAGTGTTCAAATCTCCTCTCAAATACCAGACTATCATCCTCAGCTTTGCAGAGACAGTAACAACTGAGTCTCAGGAAATGTACAAAAATGAACAAATCTTTTCCCCCTCAAATGTGAAGTCAGATCTGGCAGACACAACACAAAGAAATCCTGAAAGTGTTCATCCTCCCACAGCACCAGCAGTCATAACAGATCAAGGTCAAGCCAATTTTCACCACACCCGTACACTAAATTCTCACATGAATGCCTTTTTCTCCGGGGCAACACTGAACATCCAACATTTCAATGTTTATACGAGTTAAATCCTCGTTGTTTGAATTGTTCCTATAAATGTTTCATGCAGCAATTAAATTGTTCAAATTTTAGCTGAACGCACTTAAGCAAACTGCCGTTAATCCTTAGGCTGCAAAGTAGGATCACTTTCAAGGGTAGGAAACTCCATATACAGAGCCAATTGCTCTGACGAGAAGATGTTGTGTTGGTCTTCCGTTTCTGAAGATGTCGGCTGAAAAACAGTCAAAAATCAGGTAAGCATATCATTATTTGTAATGATGTGTTCTTATGGCTTTGAAATTCAAAAAATCATGCGATGCTCTGGTCTTTCAACTTGTTTTCTACACTACGGAAAGTTGTAACAAATGTACGATGTTGTCTGAATAATTTGTGGCGTGGGTTGAGCTTAGCTACATCACGGACCTTTAAATATCTAGTCTATTATTGCCATAGAATTTGCAATGAAAGTAGAGTCTTGCTGTCTATAAAGTGACAGTTTCACTTATTTAGGTCTTAAATTTCATTCTACAGGCAGTTTTATATACGCAGTCCGTGCTCTGAATGAACAAGCACAAAAAGCCTATCATACTTTACTTAAAGTCTTTGATAAAGTTTCATTAGACATAAAGACAAAAGTTTCGCTTTTTGATTCTTTGGTTTTACCAATCTTATTATATGGAGCAGAAGTTTGGGGAGGATATAATTTTAAAGACATTGATAAGCTACATGTCAGATTTTTGAAGTACCATTTAGGTGTAAAACAGTAAACACTAAACTTTGCAGTTTTAGGTGAATTTGGTAGACTTCCTCTTTCTGTTCTATGTAAGCAACGAGCAGTTAAATTCTTATCTAAAATCATGTCAAACGATCAGTCATCTATACATGATATATATATAGATCAATGTAATAATGTTGCTGGAAACTGTTGGTCTAAAAGAGTCCATTCAATCATTGATCATGTAGGATATACTAATATTAGATTAAATTTTAATCGAGAGTTGAATAATTTCTATGCCTTGAAATTACGATTAAACCTCAAAAGATTCAGACAACATCGTACTTTTGTTACAACTTTTCGTAGTGTAGAGAACACGTTGAAAGCAATGCATGACATTCTCTTTTTTTTAATTTCAAAGCCACAAGAACACATGATTACAAATAATGACAAGGTTATCCGTTTTTTCTACTGTTTTTCAGCCGACATCTTCAGAAACAGAAGACAGACAACATTTTCTCGTCAGAGCCATTTGCTCTGAATATGAAGTTTCGTACCCGTGATTTTCAGGGCAGTATAGAGATCCACAAAATGTACAGTCTGATCTTGGATCTGACTGTCCGATATGAATTTTCAATTTCCGATAAAATTAACTTTGAAATCGAAATAGCTTTGTTGTTACTACTTAGTGGAAACTTTCGTTTCATTCATTTAGCACTTCAAATGTAATTTTTTTTGCACGATTCTCTGAGGATAAAATATAATACATTTTTTCGCTTTTCTAAGGTTTAAACTACAGTTATCATTGCTCTGAGGCACAAGTCAGCTTGTGACATATTTCAGGCCTGATCCCTGACTAGCAATATGCATTTTTCAAGCAACAGGTACCAGTTGCCCCTTAAAAAGACGTCTCTCTGGTTTATAAATCTATGTCATGATTCGTCATTACTTTTACATCGTCAATTGATGGTCTCACCATATGAAAACCTATCAATGTAAAGCGTGGAAACTTCCTGGACAGGACAGAAAATTTGAAATTTGAATTCAAACGCAAACGAACAAAGCTAGGTAGGGAAGAAAGACTCAGACTTTTAACTTACACTGAAAGTAAAACAAATTGTGATTGTATGAACCAACATTTTTAAGCAATCAGAAGTTGTGTTACCAACAAATTTAGAAAAATCGAGAACAAAGGTTTAGGAATGTTCTTCAGATTGGTCGATGAAGAAAGACCGAGGAATATGTGCAAGTCAGCTTTGGATTAGATTATAATTCTTAAGGTGAAGTCGAATAAGACGAAACTGCTATTTGAAACGGGTGTTGAACAAGGAGGGGGGACGAAAGGGCCATAGTCGGATCTTCGGACACCGTTTCATTCAAAGTTGGGCCGGATTTCCTTTTTTATGGCATGCATCAATCAGGAATACGTGCAAGTCTGCTAAAGGTTGCATATAAGTCTTTAAAACACCCATTTATTTCACTTTAAAACCATTCTTCAAAACAATTTCAATCGATATTCCACCGGGTTTTTGAGGTCCTTTGCTGAAATTATATTGAAAAAGGGCGAGGGCGGAAACTATATACATATACTTTATTGCTTGAAAACATAACATGTTTAAAGCTAGTATAAATACAAATATATCATAGCAGAAAAATGAACACATTCATTAACTGAAGAGCACATGATGTTATAGTGTACAAATTACGTTCGGACTTTGTTTGCAAGAAATATAAACTTTGCTAAATTAAGAACAGTATTTTTAGAAGGAGAAGGTAAGAGGTTTTCGAGCTTTTGAATCGTTGGCGAAATGTAATAGTAGCTCTTGATGTATTTAGATCTAATATCGGAAAATTTTGGACAACCTAGCAAGAAATGGTATTCATTTTCTTTTACGCCAAGGTTGCAATTTTTACATGTTCTCTCATTTTCCGGTATATTATACTTGCGACCACTTTCAATAGCTAAATCATGTGACGATAATCTTAGCCTAGTTAAAGATGTTCTGTATTTAGATTCATGTATAATGTCCAGATACTTTTCATATTCAAAAGTATGTTTAAAACCGCTATAAGTGGAAAGGCGAGAGGAATTATTGATTGAAGAATGCCAGTTCTGCTTGAATATGTCCATTATACGCTCTTTTATAGGTCTAAACTGTATCTCCATATTAAATTGATTGTCCCATATATTTCCCATGCCTATCGTTTCTAAAGTTTGTTTTACATAGAATGCCCAATTATTTCCTCTATATGTAAAGTTCCTATCGACATCTACTTTTAGCATACAGTATGTTTTAAACATTAGAGAATTTCGCTTTGAAGATAAAATTTTAATCCAATATTTAATTATTATCAATTTTCTATGTATTGTCATTGGAGTACGACCAAGCTCTTCTGAAGAATTTGGAAAATACTGATTCAATGTCATGGCAGGGGTGTATACCCCATACTTCCGCAGAATAATTTAAAACTGGTAATACAAGGGAATCAAAAATATCTAGTTTATATAGATATAAGATTTTTTTTCAGGTAGAAATCAACTACTTCTCTAGCCCAGAAGGTCAAGATGCACGCCAGGGCTCTATTCCCCTTTAGCTTCCTCTCTCTCTCTCTCTCTCTCTCTCCACCCCCCACCCCCCACACACCCCACCAAGATAATTCCGGAAGTAGTCTGTTTGTATATATGTTGGTCAAGCCTTACCTTGCGTTACTCTGATTAGAGAATAGTTAACTGACGAACAGAAAATATTTTAATGTCGATATATACATAAGATATTACTGCATGTTTTCTGCAAAAAAAAAAAAAAAACGGGCAAGACGTTAATATTCCTGCACACAGTGTAATGCGTAAGTCCAACGATAATAGGGAATTCAATCCTGAAAAAAAAAATTCACACTGATTCAATAACCACCGTGTCTTTATTTATCGATATATCGATATGTAAACAATTGTCATCGGATTTTGTAGGGTAATTTACAGAAGAAAGTAACTTATCCACTCAGACAGTCATAAACATTGCAATTACATGTATATTCATTCCTACAGCCAATCGCCGTCACAGGTATTGTCAGTATTCATAGAGGGTTTTCCGTAATCTCAGGCGGCAGTAATTAAGTAGATTATGAGCCATTGTAACGAAATGACTGATTGTCAAGATTAAAGAAAGACAGATTAGATTCAAGACAAGACGGTGAAAATAGATTTCTAATAGAATTTTTACAAAACCACGAAAATGTGTAACTTAGGACTGATATATGTTATTCTAATAGGTAATAATATCTATCTATCTGTCTATCTATCTATCTATCTATCTATCTATCTATCCACCGAGCTTGCTGTCTGTGTGTCTGTCTTTACTTTCGTCCGTCCATCCATCTACAAATATAAGTCTCTAGTACATGTTGTCTGATATTACCAGCGAAAAGAAATTTCGAATTGCAACATTTTCGTTTAACTAAGTACATGTATATGCCTGGAATTTTCATGTTTTTTCAGCTCTATAAAGGGTAGTACATGAAGATTTTAAAACTATCATTGAATTTCGTGGCCTGGAAATAGCAAGCAAACCGAAAAAAAAAAAGGAAGAAAATAATCATCCGAGAAAAGAATCAACTCTTGTATTTTCAAAAGCTTAATAAGATATTCGCTAAGACGCGTTGAAATCATTCGACAAATCTCTGTCGATCAAATCTCTCGGCTTTATCATGCAGGGTGATTTTCACATTGGAACGCAGGATGCTTACATAAAGTGCACTAATACTATCAGACCCCTTTTATATACATGTATGTGACCCATCACGCACACGTGGACTTTCTGGGAACTGCAAAAAGTGTCAAACCTGGTCAGACTGCGCGAATTGTGGTATACACTCTTTGGTTTAATGACATTTTCTTTATGAAAAAATGTCACTGTACCTTGTTATACATTCATTTTTTAATTGTCAACTTAAACTGACCTGCACTATCGTTGATCTATTTTCATCTAATTGATGGTATCTTTTTGCTTGATGAGTCACATATTTTTCCGTTGACGAACAAGTTATGCATACATAGTTTTTAAACACCATTGTTCACTTTCTTGAAGCTTATAGAGAAAATACATTCATATTAAGACGCGAATTCGACTTTATAAACACAGTGCAACGGAAGCGTAATAAAAGAAACACCATTCTGTGTGAAAGAAGTCGCTCGTGGTTGATCCATGTCTCCGCGCTCGGATATTGTGAAAGTCACTTGACGTAAAAGAGGAAGAAGAAACCCAGATTTATTTACATTTGCTGTTTTGGACAAAAAGAAAATGATGGAACTGTTTGAAATGTTACCAGAAAACATGTTTAAATCAAGTGTCTTTTCATTTTGAAGATTCACATCAAAACTGGCCGGTGTTGCATTGGAAAGAGATTGTGACTGGGTGTGGTAATATTAAGAGCATTTAAAGCCATTCTAATGCTTTACGATACATTAATTCTTCTTTGCCGTTAAAAGGGGAGGAAATACAATAGTAAAACTGTGCGTAGTTATTGGAAGCCGCTAGAAAGCGGCTTCCAGTAGGAATGCACCTAAACTATTTACCGCGTAGATGATCAGTAATTATTCCATTGGTCATTATTTTTGAAAAATTTCTAATAATGTCGTGTTGTTGTGACAGAATTAAACTCCACGTGACTCTTTTTGAAATATTCAAACAGACCTACTTGAAAATCAAGTCTGTTTTTCATGCAGCTTATAGTTTATTCCCAAATAGCAATAAAGATACAGAAGGATATTCATCTTTTACTTAGTTAGTCCCCGAAGTTTTCACACTTACATGATTCCTTCTATTTTCCCAAACGAAGTTTTTATGCTTGCCGTTTGTCACGAGCCATCCCATTTCTCAATGGTTTTCGCATCTTTCTATTTTTTTTCTAAACATAATAATGATAAATATGATATAGAAAGAATGATATGATAATCAGAAGCAATATCATGTACAAGTTTTTCGTCTAATCTTAATCTGTAAAGAATAAAACGGCGGTTAACCTTTGATTAAAATCGAAGAACAAAGAGGAATCGAGATCAGCTATTTATAGAATACTCGCGAAGAGATAACCCTTTTTATCTTTCAACTACGCAAATATCCATGCAATATCACCCATGATATATTTTTTTTAATATACCACAGTTATTTTTAGAACAATGATATACCACGGATATTTATAGAACAGCACATGCCAGAACTACTTTCGACCTAAAACATGACCTCTTGTTGACATTTTGTCAAAACACAAATCCAAGCAAGACAGCAGTCGCTAGAAAAAAAAATCTATAGAACAAAAACAGAACTTTTGCTGTCTTTATTTAAATTAAACAAATACAGAATATGTCACACTGCAGGTCTGGTGTAGTTCTTGATCTGTAGGCAGGTAAACTGCTGACTGTCTTCAAAATCTTTACTTAAACTTCTTCCATAACTCCATGCCTTATTTCAGTTATAATTTTGAGTTGTCTTGCACTGAAATTAGAAAAAAGAAATTATAAATTGAATGCCTAATTATGAGAAAGAAAATCAGCAGAGTAACCTTTTACATCATAATTATGTCTTTTTCAGAGTAAGCAGACTTTGACAGTAGAAGACATTGAAATAATGGAAAATTGTCTTGTTATGAGCACATTTTCTTGATTTTCTAAATGAAGATTTACAGAATAGCACAGTGACTATGAGAGTGGCAAATCTACTCGAGGGGAAGAGTTTCCTTGATATATGTTGGCATATTTGATTTTCTTTCTCATACATACTTCAAAACAATTTATCCCTTTAGCACACAATTCCAAATTATCCACCATAGGGAAGACAGGTTTTTAAACAGTACATGGAGGAGGATGAAAAAAAATTGTTATGCACATTTTATCCATTTCCCACATTGTTTTAAATATATCGGAGAAAAAATACGTAATGTATCTCTTTACAAAAATTATACAACAATCCAAATTGAAATCATTTGCAGATGACGAATTCAACTTGCATCTTGAAATTAGTTTTGAAACGGGTAGAAAATATTGTGGAAACGGTATAAAATATGGTCAGATATTTTGGCAAACACAAGCAGTTTGACACGTACCTTTCACTGGCTTTCAGGTCTTCAAAAATCACTGTCCCCCACGCAGTAATAGCGTGTCTCAAATCTCCATAGCCCAATCTCAGCTTTCCAATCAATTCGCATTTGCAAATGAAGCTAGAGCCCATGAAAATCCAGTGTGTGAAGCCCAAGTAACTCCACCCGCCATATCCGAACAGCTGCATATTCCAAACTTGAATAACTCCACTAGGAATAGTAGTGTGACAACTCCAATGTTCCACGGAACCGTATTAAACGTCGGCAGATTAAATGTTTATCCATATCAGAATCTATGTGATCAATAGAATTGTCAAAAACTCCATGTACTTTTCTCCTACGTTTAAATTTCAATGATTTGCACTACACGACCGTTTGAAAGTACACAAACAGTTTACCGGTTACCCGTGACATATTTTTTTAGGCGACGGCTTATCCAACGTATTTCTGGTCAAATGCACACTTGATTTCTGTTACAATATTGACAAAAATTCAATTTCTGTCGGTTTGTTTTTTTTGAAACGTTTGATTGAGTACAAAAACGAATAAACATCTTGAACTTCTTTCTTTGTGCAGGCTTTATACGTCTATGAGTAATTTGTTTGTGTATCAGATTAAAAGCGCGTGCTGTGTCATTAGCTAATTTGCATATAGTGATAAATTCGTGTTTTTTCTTGTTGAATGATAAACAGGAATAACAAAAACCGACCAGTCAGACGTTGAAAGATAAATAGAATACGTACCAAGTGTTGTAGAATATCAAAAATATCTAACTCGGTTGTGAGAATTGATAATTGTCTCGCCAAGGCTCGACAATTATCAATTCTCCCAACCTCATTAGATATTTTTGATATTATACAACACTAGGTACGTATTTTCTATTTTCTTCCCTTCGACGACACTTCATGAGCCCTGTAAAATATTTAGTACATGTATTTACTATATTGTGTGTCGAAGCTGTTATGATCAGACTATACGTGCAGGGCAGTGTTGTCCTGATCTACAAAACCCGTGAAAAATGTATGAATCATGATTTAGCCTATATTGACTACAGAAATTATCATGGTGGTGCCTGGTGCTCTAAGGGTAAAGCTACTCAAAAATGGCAGGTAAAGATGAAGATCAGACAGCCTGTGTAATAGTTTTAAATATTCTATAAGATATCGTAAATTAAAAAAAAAAAATCTGTTTTATTTTCTTTATTCAGTGTTTTAATTTCGTCGAGTCGAAGGGTTAAGGTTATTACAGATCCTATTACTGTACATATACAGCTTTTTACGTCGCTGCTGGTCAAAAGCATGGAATAGCTCTTGAAATTTATATTAGAAGTTTTACAGGTTTGTACAAGGGCTACGCAGAAATAGGTGCAAACTACAGTTTATTAAACAAAATATGAATAATAGTTATTATGTCGTGGCTAAATAGATCCAGATCTTTAAAGACTTAACAGGTGATTTTTTTGCGTGTGTGTGGCTGCCATTTCAGGAGTAAAAGAAACGTAATTTGTGCCAGCTGTGCAGGCTATGATTAGAATAATTCTGGAGATGTCATGCAAAAGTTTTTGTTTCTGGAGTAAAATTGTTAAGATTAACTGTGTTGCAAGCATGTTAAGACACTTTTTGACAAGCAAGAAGATCAAGTTTTAGAAAAAAAAGTTGTATTTTTTTCTTCAAATGAAACCCAAAGAAGAGATCACTGATAGAAATGTAAAAACATGTACAAGTAAACATCATTGTGTGAATAACGATCTTAATATCACTTCTGATACTTAGTAACTTAAATAATAATTCCGTAAGATTGCCTTGATGACGCTACAGAAATTTTCTTTCTAAGATCATTTTAATAAATGGAAAATACTGTACTTAAATGCGCAATTTCTCCATTTTCAAATTTTGAGTAGAAATTTAAAAATTCCAATGCTTTTACGTTTTTTTTTTTTTTTTTACATAAACATAATCACTTTATAATAATACTAATAATAAGATTATTTAAGATTCCTATCTAAACTTATGTCTATTTTTAGTAGAATTTGAATACATGTACATATATTTTCCTTTTCTCTTTTCCTTACATTTTAGTACCTTTTTGTCATGACTTTCAGTCGGTGTGTGTTTATGTGTGTGTGGGGGGGGGGGGGGAGGGGGGGAAAGTGGGGGGGGGGGAGGGTTACAGGTTAAAAACAGATACAAAAAATGAAATCACATTTTCTCAAGAGAGTCAATATTTCTGAAATTGACCACCAAAAGATTGCGGCTTCTATGATGCTATGCATCATAAATTTGTCTCGTTGTTGTTTTCTATGCCTAATTATTCTTATTTACCGACTGGGCAGTGGTGTTTTGGTTTGATTAGTAACGGGAAGGGCGATACTTCACTCAAGATAATTAAACTGCATCTGCAAGTGTGAACTTACTTTCCTTTCATCCATGTCAAAATCAGAATAATCTCCTCTTGATCTTGGTATATTTAACGATAATCTATCGTCATCGTGTTTTGTTCATCTCGCCTTATAACTCATAACCGTGGCTTATTGAACGATAAACCATGAAAGAAAGCTCATCTCTAACTTTTACCACCGCGTTAAAGGAAATAACGTAAACGAAGTTTTCAGTCTTGTTTTGTTTAAAACATTCTGAGACACGTTGTTAAAGCTGGTAGACTTGTTGTTTTGTTTTATAATACTGTATTGTTTCAGCGTCATCTCTTGTTGCTGTAGAGTCACACGGGCCCCACCTGTTTCAATCAAGAAAACAGTCGGTTTCTTTTCTTGTAAATTCTTTCGGCCATGGACGTCTGACTCGGTCAACTTCATCCTGCACAGAAGACGAAACTTACTGTGAAGCAAATAAAGCATCGTGCTTCGTGAGTATACCACTAATAACAAAGTCTTTCACCCATGCGTTTTAACCTTATAAGTACAGAATACGTGCGTGTCCTCTTAAAGTTTATTGAACACAAACATGTAGAAAAATACGAAGGTCTTGTCACAAGTAATTTCTCTTTTCTCACAACATTTTCAAACGATGTGCATTGTGTTGTTTTATTAAGGATATGTCACCCGTCACGCAACCAGGGACCATATGGGAACTGCGAAAAGTGTCAACCCTGGTCCGCCTGCGCGAATTGCGCAGGCTGACCAGGGTTGACACTTTTCGCTTTTATGATAATTTCTATATGAAAAGTGGTCATTTTACCTTGTAAAACAATCATTTTTAAACAATCAATCTAAATTGACCCGGACTATCTTTCATCTGTTTTCATCTAACTGATGTACGGAACTCCATAATTGTCCTTTTTCGCGTGACGGTTCACATAATTATGTTATGAAAGTAGTCGCATGCGTGTGTAAATGTAGTCCCAAAATGGATTAATTATCATGACTTCGCTTTGGATCGTTAAAAACGGAATTGTGTGGTAAAGGGTTGAACAGCTAAAATAAAAGTGTCCATCGTGTACATTCAAAGAAACCCACCTCCAACTAAAAGAAATGAGCCATTGCTACAACCGTTCCGAGTATCACGACCCAGAAAGAAAAATAAAACTTTCAAACACTACAAGACAATGGAAAACATGTCGATAACTACAATTTTCTCCTTTTCCCATGCGTGTCTGCGTGTTTTCCCCTAAAAAAGTGAAATACATTCAATTCTGCCACGTTTTAATTCGTCCATTTTAAAATTTTGTCGTCTGTCAACAAATTAGATGTATTTCAACACTAAAATGACACATGCAATTCGAACTCATTTCTTCGGCGTACCAATGTCCGACATTTCGAACAGTGATACGACAAAAATATGAGATAGAGGATATTTGTTTTTTTTTCGGTGAAAGATCGAAATTTATTTCATCTCGTGAACACCATCGGTAATATTTTCACGAGTGGCGCAGTTGCGCTGCTCGTGAAAATATTACCGATGGTGTTCACGAGATGCGCCACTCGTGAAAATATTACCGATGGTGTTCACGAGATGAAATAAATTTCGATTTTTTCGGTTCGCCACTCTTGAAAATATTACCGATGGTGTTCACGAGATGCGCCACTCGTGAAAATGTTACCGATGGTGTTCACGAGATGAAATAAATTTCGATCTTTCACTGAAAAAGAAATATTCTATTTATTTCATGCTTTTAACCCTTTCTTGGAGAAGCTTTATCAAAATCCAGTACAGTTCTTTTCTGTTATTCCCCTTGGCGTACCTCTCCCGCATAGCAACGCATTACAATATTACGTCAAGCGTGAGAAATGTAAGGTAAATGACGTCATATTTCCCATCTGGTTGTGAGGCACGCGCAATTTACCTAGGCAACAAGAACATGAAAATCGATATTTTCACTGGTGGTACCAGTGTAAGATCGAAAAATATTTTCACTGCTGTTTCTTGATATCCTACCGGAAAGCATGAAATAATAAACGTTATTTTAAGTTTATGAGTAATGATTTGTGAAAAGGTGTTAAATGCATCTGTAAAAGTATCATTTTAGGTCAACCTTTGCAGTCCGAGCAGGCTGACCTGGGTCGAAATGTTTTCCTATAATTGGCTTGCAACACGCGAAAAGGTGCATTCGGACATTTGCGTAAAGTGTCGTCTCGGATCAGCCTGGGCCGCCCGCACAGGCTAATCCAAAACGACACTTTCCGATTTTATGTGATTTTCTGTTTTACGCAAGTCTACTGTAGCACAAAATCTTATTTAGTCGTAAAGTGTCGTCTCGGATTAGCCTGCGCGGACTGCGCAGGCTAATCCGGGACGACACTTTACGCAAATGTCCGAATGCACCTTTTCGCGTGTCGTACTCCATATGTAAATTTCCTGTATGTAGAAGCACCAGCCAACGTTATGATTTAGTTATTTGAAAAAGAAGTATTGTAAAGACCTATAATTGTATGATTACTAGCTTGGCAAAATGTCTCACTGAAATGGATTGACCCATTACCAAACGACAAAATTTTAGGTTTGTCCAAATCAAAAGCATTTGCAGGCGACAAAATAAAAGTGACTGAAAATTTGAAATTTGTTTTGTGAAGGGTAGAAAACATTGTGGGAAAAGGAGAAACTGCTGGTTACCAGCATTTTCTCTTTTTCCCACAACGTAATTCTATAGGCTTCTTTGTCAGAACCGTCAAAAGTAGGGATTGTGTGGTAATGTGTTAAACCCGCTTTTCCCAGCGTCTGGATCGTATCTTATTTGATATATATATTTATAACCTAAGATCGAATCGACACGAGAGTTGCAGTGCCAGACTGTACAATGTTCCGTCGGCTACAGTTGTTACCTAAAAGTACCTTGCCCAGCACACTACGAGGTGGCATGTATAGGTCTGTGAGTTTTATTTGTCTCTTTGGCCTTATCCTGCTAAAATAAGATTAAATGATACCTTGAAGTCGATTGTAAAAAAAAAAAAACACTAGCTTTTTCGAAGTTATTTCAAGGGGAAAAGTATCATCCTATAGAACAGTGTAGGCCAAGGATCATACTGCACATTGTGTGCAGGATCTTGATCTACACTGTCCGGCAAACGTCAGTGAGTCGGTCAAGAGTTAACAGTCGCACTAATACAATACATGTCACACAATAATTACGTACAATTGTGCTTGTTAATTCGTCCTTATTACAATAATACTTACTACATACTTAACAAATTTTACTTCAGCTATTCCTGTCACAGTCGTATTTGATACATTCGTACTTATCAAATTCGTCCGTTGTACGTTTAAACTATACTTATCACAGTCGGATGAATTAGAAACGAACGTATGGCAATATGCTAATTAAATATGCTCTTGATACAGATGCGTATCTGCAGTTATATCTATCTTATTTCTGCTTATTAAATCTTTACATGTCAATGTCAAAAAGTAATATAATCATTCTCTAAACAATCCGACATGTAACATGTCCACCTATGCATTCGTTCTGTCTTCAGTTACACTTATAACAGTCGTACTCATTACAGTTACACTTATATAGTCGTACTTATAAAAATCAAAACGTATAATAATCGCACTTATCGCATTTGCGCTTATCAGAATAATACTAAAGTCGCATTTAATTCGTCTTCATGAAATTTATAATATGTTTACTTATCATATTCATACATATTACAGTTACATCAATTGTATACGCGCTTAATACTGTCCTACTGATTGCAATTATTCGATAAAGATTCATAATTATTACATCCGAACTTACAACAGTCGTACTTTCGTGTATTACGAGGTTCATTCAAAAAGTAATGCTACCTACAGAGTAACTTTCGAAAGAAATATATAATGATAATCGTACTACATTACTTCGAAGTAATATCCCTTGTGGTCTATGAAGGACTGCCATCTCTTCGGGAGGTCATCTATTCCAGTTGCTAGGCTACTGCGTTCTACTACCTTCACCCTTTCGGCCACAGCAGTTTCAATCTCGTCTAGGTCACTATAACGAATACCTCTCATGCCCTCTTTTATCTTTTGAAATAAGTCAAAGTCACATGGACTTATATCCGGGGAATGAGGCGCCTAGCAGAGACGTTACATTGACGGCGCCATAGGGTGTAGCGTTAATATGTCAAATAATTGGACCGGCTGCCAAGAGTCCAAGTCTTTTCCAACGGATCGCTTGCCTTAGTGTTTTTTTAAGGTACTTTTCATAGTACTGCTCGTCAATAGTCTTACCACTTTCCATGTCTATCGTATGCGAAGATCATTAACATCTTAAGTTTAGACTGAGTCCGTCTGTACTTTGCCGATTTCGGGGAGCTAGGCGTATGCCACTCGGTCGATTGTGTTCTCATTTCTGGTTCGTAGGATCTTATCAAATGGGCAACCATTTTTTAGCTCACCTGAGCACAAATGTGCTCATGGTGAGCTTTTGTGATCGCACAATGTCCGGCGTCCGTCATCCGTCGTGCATCTTCCGTCGTCCACAATTTCTTTAAACATCTTCTCCTCCTAAACCATTGGGCCAATCTTGATGAAACTTAGCAGGGATGTTCCTTGGGTTAAGATCTACCAAAGTTGTTCAAGAGATTGAATTCTACCCATAACTCTGGTGGCCATGGCAACCAATATTTGAAAATCTTCTTCTCTGAAACTAGAAAGCGTAGAGCTTTGAAATTTGGTATGTAGCATCTCCTAGTAATCTTCTACCAAGAGTGTTCATTTGATACCCCTGGGGTCAAAATTGGCCCCGCCCTGGGGGTCACAAGTTTGAAAAATAGGAACAAAGAAGGAAAACTTTAAAATTCTTCTTCTCTGAAACGAGAAGGCGTTGAGCTTTGATATTTGGTATGTAGCATCTCCTACCGGACCATTACCAAGATTGTTCATTTGATACCCCTGGGGTCAAAACTGGCCTCGTAAAGGGGGTCACAAGTTTGAAACATAGGAACAAAGAAGGAAAACTTAAAAATTCTTCTTCTCTGAAACTAGAAGGTGCAGAGCTTTAATATTTGGTATGTAGCATCTCCTACCAGACTATTACCAAGATTGTTCATTTGATGCCCCTGGGGTCAAAACTGGCCCCGTCCCAGGGATCACAAATTTGAAACATAGGAACAAAGAAGGAAAACTTTAAAATTCTTCTTCTATGAAACTAGAAAGCGTAGAGCTTTGAAATTTGGTATGTAGCATCTCCTAGGAGATCTCTACCAAGATTGTTCAGATGATGTCCCTGGGAACAAAACTGGCCCCGTCCTGAGGGTCACAAGTTTGAAACATAGGAACAAAGAAGGAAAATTTTAAAATTCTTCTTGTCTGAAACTAGAAAATGCAGAGCTTTGATATTTGGTATGTAGCATTTCCTAGCGGACCTCTACCAAGATTGTTTATATAATGTCCCTGGGGTCAAAACTGGCCCCGCCCCGTGGGTCACAAATTTAAAACATACAAAATAAAGAAGGAAAACTTTAAAATTCTTCTTCTCTGAAACTAGAAGGTGAAGAGCTTTGATATTTGGTATGTAGCATCTCCTAGTAGAACTCTACCAAGACTGTTCATATGATGTGCCTGGGTCAAAACTGGCCCCGCCCCGTGGGTCACAAGTTTAAAACATAGAAATAAAGAAGGGAAATTTAAATTCTTCTTCTTTAAAACTAGAAGATGTAGAGCTTTGACATTTTATCTCCTAGTGGACTTCAACAATGTTTGTTCATATGATGTCCCTGGGGTCAAAACTTGCCCTGCCCCAGAGGTCACAAGTTCGAAACATAGGAACAAAGAAGGAAAACTTTAAAATTCTACTTGTCTGTAACTAGAAGGTGTAGAGCTTTGCTATTTTGTAAGTAGCATCTCCTAGTAGACCTCTACCAAGTTCTTTCTTAGGATGCCCCTGGGGTCCAAACTGACCCCGTCCCAGGGGCCACAAATTTGATTTTACAGCTTTGTACTCAGGTGAGCGATATAGGACCATCATGGTCCTCTTGTTCACAATTCTTGTCCTTCCGAATCATAACGAGAAAGGAAGGTTAAACGACGTGCTGCCCGTTCTTACCTTACATATTTTCAAACGATTTCGAAGAATGAAATGAACTGACCCTACACGTATTTCTAAGTCCTGTGCCATTTCTTCGCTAGTAATTTTCCTATCATCCTTCAACAGCTTTTTCACTAGTTCAGTATTATAGTCACCAGTGGCTGTCATTGGTCGACCCAGACGGCAGGCATCTTCAATGCTTTCCCTGCCCGATTTGAATTCATTGACCCATCTTGTAACCTGGCAATACGATAGAGCAGATGTGCCGTAAACTTCTTGTATGCGGCAAATATCTCTTTTGTTGTTTTATTACGCTGACATTCAATTGTTATGTAGCTACGCTGATCTTGAGACGTAACCGCGGCCATGAAGCTGTTAAATATTGTCGTTAAATGACGTCATCTGGCGCTTCTCTAAATGACGTCATGCTGATGTGACGTCACATACTAATTGCATAAAGATTGAAGTGTCTACATGTAAAGTTTCAAAGTAATTGATATATTGCTTTAGAAGTTATTCAGCAGGCTGCATTACTTTCTGAATGACTCTCGTAGATTTGTTCAAAATCATTTGCCCTGATTACAGTCACACTTATTAAATTCACGCCAATTCCTTTCATATTTATAACAGTCCTGCGTATCATAATCGTATCTGCTATAATCGTATTTGTTTTAACCAATCGTAGTACAGTTACACACACTCGTTTCATACTCAGAGTATGTACTCAACAGATCGTTCCTATAGAGTTTATCGCTCTTGTCAGTTTCATATTCATTACATTAGACGTAATTACTTTCGAACCCGTAACATGATATTTTTATTATAATCATTATCATATTCGTAATCATTACATTCATACTCGTCCTACTTTTGTAGTGGACTGTAATTAAATTTCAATCATACTACACCACGTCAATATCTATTTTAGTTGAAATTTTATTTGAAATTAAGTTACAACAGAATGGTTGTTATTTTTCTAATATTAAGGTCCAGAGGTTGCTACAATCTTTTATATATTTTGTGACATTGGTTGTGTGGAACACTTTCATGTTTTGTCCCAATCTTCGTTATTACGTAATCTATCTCAACCATTACAACTTAATGGTACATAATCTGATCCGCTCTTATTTCTGGTCATTTCAGTGGACAAATGTCACTCCGAGCCTTGCAAAAATGGCGGAACTTGTGTGAATGGTTACGGTAATGACGGATTTACTTGTTTCTGCGTTGAAGGAACGGCTGGTGATACATGTGAAAACGGTAAAATACCTGTTATTAACGTGTTTGTTTGTATGTTATTAAATGCATTTTTTTCAACATGATTGCATTTATCTGGCTGGACTAGGATAATACCGTAAATTGAATTTCTCAGCAACATAAATTATACAGTTTTGAATGAAGGAAACGGAATCATTTCTTATTTCGGCATAGAAAATACTAACAGTTCAAGATCAGATGAACGTTCTTCATGTCTGATCTTCGCTGCCCATGGGAATACTAATAAGTTATTATCAGAGTTTTAATATACATCTTTACAACCTGAAAAAGAAAGAGAGAGAGAGAGAGGGGGGGGGGGGGAGTCCATATTGAAACCTTTTCAAACGAAAAAGTAATAAATTTAATATCTTGAGTTGTTGAAAGCATTGTAGTGAAGAAATAAAATGCTACTTACCAACAATATTTTTATTCATTGCTCTCTCATCAAAGCCGTCATAACACGGAATTATGTGGTATAGGATTTAGAGAAAATAAGCAAAAATGAACCCAAAATCATTTTTACATTCAGATACTGCCGACGATTGCGCGTCGAGTCCTTGTCAAAATGGAGGTACTTGCACCGATGCCGCCTTGAATTACACGTGTACATGTTCAGCCGGATTCGAGGGACACAGCTGTGAAACAGGTAAAACCCCCATCGGTATAAATAAATGTCGGACATGCGGCTTTTCAGTCGGATAATCACATGTATCAATGTCAGGAAGATCCCAGGTGTGCGTTTTCAGTTACACATCAATTATACTAACATTCTGACAAATTCACAAGATAATATAACTTTAAAAAGGTAGTCTCAGGGGGTTGAAAAGCGATTCTGAATGTCAAAGATTTTAAGTGGCCTTGCTTGTAAAACTTCTATTTATATAACAATAAGATTGAGATAGACAAGTGTTTTGAACCAGTTTCAGTACGATGTTGGCAAAAAGCCTGCTTTTATAGGAACTACAATACTAAGCCGTAGGAGCTTTTGGGGTAGTGCTTTTTTACAAATGTTAGGGAATCATGTGAAGGTAAAAATGGCATATCAAAAAACAAGATAGAAACTCTAAAAACACGGAGGGTATAGTTCGACTGGAAATGTTTTTTGATGAATTGAAAATGATGAAAAGTAAGACGAATGATTCTACCAGATTTTTGCCCCCTTTTTTTGTCAATAAGTATACCATAAATACAGAAACAACTTATCTTATGAATCTTCTCACATTGAAAAATGGGAATATATTAATTCAGATTTTACTACATTTACTGTACACTTTTCTAACTGCCTCTCCATATTGATGAAGAAGATTAACGCCGTCTGTGATAGGTACAAGCAAAACATCAGTTGTGAGCATGCAAATGCTACCAAATTCCACTTTGCGATCAGCTGCATTCCTCTAGTATATGACCGTCCTTCAACGAACTAAACTGGTTTGTATCGCATCAAACATGATAAAATCGTCGAAATGTTTATAATGATCGTTCCTGCGATATTTCTTTTCTATCTGTTTATTTAATGTTATTCATCACTTCAAATAACAAGAGCTGTATCAAGACATCATTGACATTGAATCAATAAGACCTTGCGATCACATCATTCAAGGGGTATCAAACCGTATATTGACCTAAATTTGATTGTCTGATTCACCACTTCAAATAGCTAGGGTTATATCAAGAAATCATTGACCTTGAATAAATAAGACCTTGCGATCACGTCATTCAAAGAGTATTAAATCATATCTTGACTTAAATTTGATTGTCTTATTCATCACTTCAAATAGCAAGGGTTGTATAAAGACATCACTGATATTAAATCAGTAAGACCTAGAGATTACATCATTACAGGGACATTAAACCTATATTGATGTACATTTGATTGTCTGAAAATGCAGCTTACCCTTATTATGCGTTATCGTTGCTGACGGAATAAGACATTTCACAAGATAGGCAGTTTCTCGCGTCTTCTGTATAATTTCTATCACTTTTTAATTCAAACTTTCCTTAGCACGATTTTCTTTATAACTTACTGAACAAAATCTAGTTTACAGTCCCGTGAAATGAATCATGCGAGTTATTTCCACATATGTTATTGAATTGTTTGTAATCGTATCAGTTCGTGTCGAGCAGAGGCCTTACATGTGTCTTTCTATTTACATTATATATAGCTTCATGTTGAGAATATTTTTCTGCATTCTCTGCACTAATTTATGTTTGAAAAAGGCATTAGCAGACTTCTCAATGGCAATCGCGTGATATCAAAATTATGTTAAGCTTATGGTATGTAAGCAGGTTTAAAAAAGCATGTCCCCAAGCATACTTTGCAACAGACACACAATTCTGTAGCGCATTTGACAATATATTATTTAATACATTTACAAATGTAGATATAAATGATTGTGCCATCAATCCTTGCCAAAATGGAGGAACTTGTGTTGACGAGGTGAATGATTACACGTGTAACTGTGAGCAACATTATTTCGGAAATGATTGTGAAACTGGTAAGTTAGTAGTCCTTCGTAGTCTAAGATAATTAACGCAATCAAAAAAAAAAATATGTATATTCCATTATTACAAGACAAGTAAGGGATCAGCATCACGTAGGTGGAAAACGAAAGATAATGAAATTCAATCAATTGCCGAACGATAAGATGTCTAAGACATCTTCGACAAAGGAAAATAAGTTTGTAAATGATTTTATGACATTTGGTCAACTTTTCACGGTTTCTAGATATGTAGAAAAAAATTTAACATGTGTAATCTTTATGTTGAATATTAGCATTAATGCCTACGGACTTCTAGATGATATAATTATGTTCTGCACATAGTAGGAATCGGGAAAATCCCGGAAATGTCCCGCGCAGAGTAGGAATTCTCAATTTGCCGAGCGAAATAAGAATTCCTACCTGGAGGAGATCAATTCCGGAATTGTCCCTGCGCAAAGTAGGAATCGGGACAAATAAAACATATAATATGAGTCATAAGCACATGATAAAGAGTCAACATTATACGTGTAATGAGTAATAAAACGCATGTGTTGCAGCATCAGCATTATTGGACAGGAAAGCAAAATCTTTGAAACGTTTGTTCATAAAATTTATTCTTGACCACACGATCCTAAATTTTAACGACCATGAAGAAGATTACCACTGAAAACATTGTGGATAAACGAGAAAAAAATCTGATAACCGAACTAAGTACTAGAGTTGCAGTCTGATCTTGGGTTCACATTACACATTTTGACTGGTAAAAATAAAAGCATTTGCAGACAACAAAGTAGATGTTTAAACGACAGAATTTGTCTTAGAAAGTGTAGAAAATATAGAGGGATAATGATAATTACTGGTAACCAACTTCTTCCTTTCTTGCGAAGCTTTATATTTTTCAGTACCATTCACGTTTTTCTGTATCTTTACATGTTTTGTATAAAAATCCCTTTGATTATATTTACTTCTGACTATTTTCACTTTGCACTACCCTTTGAATTCTTACTTAGTCTAAGCCTATTCCTACTTTGCATAAAGATCATATCTGACAATAATATTGTTAAGTGACAAGCGCAACGAGAAAGAAAACCAGCAACAGTCTGATTCTAGAAATTGCCACAATGGAAAAACCAATACACGTTCTTCATGGTTCTAGATTATTCTGGAAACAGGTCACTGGGTATCATTTCTACATAACACTTCCCCTCCTAAAGGAAAATAAAGTTTTAAGAAGTAAAACTTTCTTTTTTCTGAAGGTGTGAAATATCATTACACATAAATGTACATGAAAATACATAAAGAGAAATGTTAACTAAATACAAATTAAAATATACACGAAGACAAATATTTACTAATTGCAAGTCTATTTACTTCTGATGAGATCAAATGTCAATTTAGCTTTAGTCAGTCTTTCAAAAAAAAATTCTGTGATAGTCTTCAGATGTTAAATCATCGCTGTAAATGATGAAAGTATCGATATAGGCTTTTCAGTCGTCCAGTCCAAATAGTATCATGTTGATAAGTCGTTGACATGTTGTTGGTTGATTTTTCATCCAAAACAGCATAACTATGTACTGATAAAGTCCATCAGGAGTTACAAATGCAGAGATTTCTTTAACTCTTTCAGTGAGAGGAATTTGCCAAAATCCTTTTAGAAGATCAAATTTAGTTACATATTTAGCATTACCAATATTATCAATACAGTCATCTACTCTTGGCACTGGAAACGAAACAGTCTTTGTCACAGTATGAACTTTTCTATAGTCAGTGCACATGCGAAAAGTTCCATCTGGCTTTAGTACAAGAATGCGGGGAGACCTCCATTCACTTTGACTAGCTTCAATAAAGTCATTCTGCAATAGATACTGGATTTCCTCTCTAGGATGCTGCAATTTCTTGGGATTCTTTCGATATGGATGTTGTTTCACTGGTTTTGAGTTTTCAATGTCCACATCATGGTATATTGTATTTCACCGTGTTGGAATAACAGGGAACAGGTGCTCATATTCAGAAACTAGCTTTTTCAATTAATCTTTTCTTATTATAGTCTAAATGTGAAAGTATTTTATCTAAATTTTTTTAAAATTTCAGAATGCTGAAGTTTTGAACCAATAGGGTTAGACTTGCCAAAGCTGATGTCTTCGTGATTAATGTGAATTAGTTTTGAGGGACTGATAAAACTACATGTATTAATGAAATATTTGAATTATCCCTATCAACATGTTCTTTTAACATATTAATATGACATAATTGCTTTTGTCTGCCAGGAGTATTTATCACATATCTTAAGTCACTGACCTTCTACTCCATAGAAAAAGGACCATAATATCTTGCTTGTACACAGAGGCCTACCAGAAACTGGTAGAAGAGCTAAAATATTTTTCATTTTACACTGAGTTTTCTCTAAATGATTAAGAATTTTACAATAACTTTTATTGGTAGCTAAATGACATGACATACATGTAGCTGATACACGAGCTAAGCTTAATATTTCTGATCTATTAGATTTAGGAATTGATACCTAAATGACCCGACATAGGTGTTTTATGAGCTAAGGGAATTATTTCTGATCTCATGATAAGATTTAGGATTGATACCTAAATGACCTGACGTAAGTGTTTCATTTTTGATCTACAAGATTTAGGAATGACGACTTGATGATTGACAGCCCACTCATCATCTACAGAGACTTCAGGAGGGCGCCACTTTCTCATTAATAGTCTATTTTTCATACAAAAACAAACAGGTTCTTGCGTAAGATCCGTTTCACTGATTGCTTTTTTAAATAAATGTGGTATGTCTGGATGATTGTGTTAGTCTGCACTTTGTTTTGACCTTGACCATGTATCATGGCCTTCATTAAATAAAGATGAAGATGTGTAATCCAATTCTGATGAATTGTTTTTAGAATTTGACTGACTTTCAGACGAATTTTGTGAAATGGACCTCTTAATTTCATTCTTAAATAAATGACCAAACAAAGAATCAGACAAGTCAAGGATTTTCAGTCAAAATGGCTTTCTTTGCCATAGCTCTAGTAACTGCACATGAAGGGTAAAGGTCAGGAATTTCTTCCTCAATTGGATCGGGTGGTTGATCCAATCAAGGTGTGTCAGTTACAAGTGGATTATCAATTACCTTATCTCCGGTTAAATCATTGTCTAATAACAAATGAACACCTTTAAAAGGTTTTTTTCTAATACCAACAGTCACTGGACCATTAATTAAGTCTAAAGACAAATAAATATTATGAAGAGGGACATTGACAATTTCAAAGCCTACACTCTGAATGAGGACCTTTGTCCCAAAAGAAGTCCTCTTAGAAAAAAGCAGGACATCTGCTAAAATAAGAGATTGAGAATCTCCAGTATCACGTAAAATTTTATTAGGGGTAGACTGGGCAAAATCACGTTTTAGTAACCCAAAACCATCTGATAAGAATGGTTCATAATTCACCATAACAGTATCAGTCTCGGGTACTCGGCCTGGACAAAAGTCTGGTCTTTAAAATATGACCGAGTGTAGACTTCAATTAAGTAAACCCTTTAGGCTTAAAATGTTCTTGTTTTTCCCGTTTTCTTTTTAAAACAGGAAATTCAGAGATAATATGGCCTGATTCTTTGCAATAATTACAAGTGGGTCGAGATATGGGATTTGACATTTGGCTTCATAAGGAGACTTGGGTTTGGGACTATTCTGATTGAAATTGTCATTATTCTCATTAGAATTTGGTCTAGGACCAGTAGATGAATAAAAAAGTTTTCGAGGTATATCCATAAAAGATACCTTATGTGTCAAGACAAAGTTGTCTGCTATACAAACAGCTTCTTCTAAAGTTTCAACTTCTTTCTCGTCTAAGAAATTTTTACATCGATATCAATGCACCTTTTAAATTCTTCAGCTAACAGAAGTTGTCAAAGTATGCCATGATATGCACCTATTTGCTTTGAATGGCACCACCTATCAAATAATTGTTCTTTAGTTCTGGCAAATTCAACATGGGTTTGACCATTTTCTTATCTGCAATTCCTAAATTTTTGTCTGTATGCTTCAGGTACCAATTCATAAGCCTTTAGAATCAGTTCTTAAACATTATCGTACTTAGAAAGCTGTTCATTGCTTAGTTGCAAAAAATTATCGTGAACCTTTCCAGTTACAAAACTTTGCAAGAGTAAGGTCCAGTGTTATTTTGGTCATTTCAAATTTTCGGCAAATCTTTCAAAATGTGAAAAGTATTTATCAACTTCCTGTTCTTGAAATGGCGGTACAAGTCTGAGGTCTATTTTTTATGTCAAAGTCATTAACCGCATGCACAGATGATTTTTCTTTATTTTCTAATTCTAATTCTTTCATTCTGATCTGAAATTGCCTATTCTTTTCTGTTTCTTCACCATGCATTTTTCATTCCTTCTTTCTTTTACCCTTTCTTCTTGCTCTATTTTTTTTCAATCGTTCTTCTCTTTCCATTTGTAGTTTCATTTTTTCTTACTCAAAATTACTTTTAAGGTCTGTCTGATACACAAGAATAAGAGACAGAGCAGATGAGTCAAGTATTTCTTCATCAACTAAAAACTGAACAATAGAATATTTAATTTCATGCTTTAATATAGTACCTTTAATGACAGTCAGTTTATAATGAGTATGAAGATCTAACAAATCAGACTTTTTAGCCTAATTTAACAACTCTTGTGACGGCTCAGCAATAAAATTTTTCAAGATCAAAAGACATGATTGCTTCTTGCTGGTTCAATAGAATTAAATTCAAATATTAAATTCAGTTACTTTTTATCATATAATGAAACTTAATACTGTAACAAGTTCAAAATAATTCGTTCAATCCCAATTTCTCTTACGAAACAAGGGCAACGAGAAAGAAAACCAGCAACAAGCCTTTAACAATTAATAACATGCATTAATGAACAAAGACAAAAAGTACAAAAGTTTGAATGAAATTTTGTCAATTCTAATCTTAGAATGTTAAAATAAAAAAATCGCTCAAAATTAAGAATAATGTTTAGACTACAAAAGAATGAAATTTTCGGTTCCTAAAACCTACATTAACAATAGTTTCAAATTGCAAATAGATATGAACGGCATGTTATAGTAAAAAAAAAATCCAACGTACAGATGTATATCCCAAGTTAAATCCAAACTTTTCACTAATTCTGTATCCTTCAGGCCACAAGTCTAACTCCAAAATCCCAAATCTAACTCCAAGTCCCAAATCAACTAGTAAGTCACTCCTATTTATACTAAATTAGTCTTTTCTAGAAAGATAACATCATAGATTAGTAAATAGTCTGATTCTAAAAATAGCAACAATGGAAAAACTAATACACGTTCTTCATGGTTCTAGATTATTCTGAAAACGGGTCACTGAGTATCATATCTACATAACCATACGGTTATCCCCTTTGCAATTTTCTAGATTTCCCCGGTACAATTCCGGAATCGGGAGTCACAGTAGGATTTCGTACTTTGCCATGAACATTTTGGAAAATGTACCGATTCTTACTTTGCGCATAGATTTACCAAACCATTTTGTCGTGTTTGAAAGTCATGAGAGGTCAAACGATCATAGGACATTTTATGTGCCAGATTGTGGAAAAGAAGTTAAAAGTACTATTCGGGTATTAATAAAGCCCCTGTAGGAAAGACAAGCTTAACAAGCCGTCGTCACCACATATTTTACATAATACTGAAAGTGGCTGAATGTGCCTAAACATACAAACGTTTTGTTTATCACATGTTTGTTTGTTTTTATTTTCTACTTTGTAAGGTTTGTGATTTTATTGCTATCGATGATGTCGGTTTCAGAGGACGTCTGTCGGTCAGACCCTTGTGAAAACGGAGGAACATGTACAAATGGAAATGAATACAGCAACGGTTTTCATTGCATGTGTCTAGCGGGAACGGGTGGGAATACCTGTCAAACAGGTAAACTATATGTTTTTTTTGTTTGTTTGATTTTACAAGTGTAAACCCTTATTGTTTGTTTATCATAGTATCACGACTTTCAAAAAAAGCAACTTAATGTCTGAGGAATCATTTGAATTTTCAGTACTACATTATACACTAAGTTTTACGTATAGTTAGGCAATGACCCTTGGATGAATTGTATCCTATTTTCCATTATTGAACACAACTTAGTTTTAGTCTAAAAAATTGTTTCAAAACAATTTCAATGAGTTCCTTGTCTGAATACTGATACTTTTTAATTTTAATATAGCACAGTATCATATACTCGCACATTTACTTTATTTACCAATTTGATTGAGTCGATGAGGCAATGTGATCTGTTTTTTTTTTTTACATCCACGTATGTATTTACATATCAGGTTCTTCTGGATAAAAAATGTCACTGAATTATTTATTACGCAGATACCGTGAATGATTGTGAACCGAACCCATGTCAGAACGATGCCACGTGCAATGACGTCATACTGGGTCACACCTGCTCCTGCATCTCTGGATACACAGGACAAAACTGTGAAACAGGTAAATGTGTAGAACTTTCCTTGTATCCTTAACTGCCCGTGTTTCCCAACATTTTTTTTTCAAGCAAATAACATTTTCTTATGTATACCAAGCTTAAATGAAATATCACAAAGTAAGATAGCCTACAAACAAACCAAGCTGGGCAACTGTTTGATCGATGACAGAATGCCTGGCGAAGGTAGGAAGACACGCGACTACTTTCGGCAAAGCTCTCTTCTATAATCCCGCTGGTACATTTTGTATTAGAGATATCAGTGCTGATTACGCCGCTGACAGGGTACTGTTGCACCTCCATTTAATTAGGGGCCCGAATCGACGGTTTTTAAATGCGGTCCTTTTCTACTATAGTATGTTGAAAGTTTGAGAAATCCCCAATTGATGTTATTGCCACGAGCTAAGAAGATAATCAATTTTCTTGTGGTATTTACGAATAAAAGCAGTTCCAAACTCTAGATCCGAATCCGGATGTCATGTAGGTGGTCGTCAAACGTAATGGGCGTCCAAAAGCACATTAATAATAAATATTCCATCCCAGCGCTGTCCGAACAGGAAGCATGTAACAACAGCACCCCTACGGAAAAAAAACTTTGGTAAGGGAAACTGTATCTCACAAACTTGATATATAATGACTTCACTAGAAACAAAGACGCGGTGAGACAATCATAAAGACTGCTTACACCACATAGTCTTCGCCTCATGTAGAGCCAATTAGAAATCAATTGACCCTCAAGGGGAGTTTCCTTTCTCCTAATGCCTCCAGGCACGGCTATTACTATTATACCTGAGCATATGAGCAAGTCACCAAGTTCACAAAGGTTTATTCGAAAACCCATTCTTTCAACCTTTTAACCTTTACTCCACTAACGAATGCCTTTATAAAGCAAAGTGAATGAGATAAGTTTAATTGCTGACCAAATCTAGAGTTCGTGTTTACCTTTATTTGTATATCTTAAAATTATTCTGATTATATAAACCAGATGAAACAGTCGTAGTAGTTTAGCATATTGTCTACTATGTCATTTGACTTCAAAGACTCGTGTAACCCGTGTAACTCATTCAAGGAGTATTTCCGAAGAAAACACCACCCGGTGGCGGCAAGATTTAGGATGTGTCTCAACTCAGCCCCTAAATAACTTTTAAACACTTTAAGGTAGGTTTAAGTGGCGCTTCCTATCGACCCCATATACAGTCGACGAAGAATATCTTGATTAGAGAGCAATTGGACGCACTTTTTCTCCTACGTTGTCGAGTGATTGGAAAAAAGATTATTTCTTTGATACGTTGAAAGCCTTTGCTTTGTACAGGTTAAGGAAGATGATCGTATTTACTCACAAATTCATTGACCAATACGTTCAGTAAGGTTTCGATTTAGCTCGGATACCGCTTTTTAAAATGTCAAATTGCCGTTTTCCATATACGAGATGTATTGCAAACAATTCCTAGTCTTGTCCTTAATCTCCTGAGTGCTTGATATTAATGTCTGGATAAGAGTCTCCAGTTTCTTTAAGCAATCCTAAGATAAAGTTTTCTTTAAGTGTAGGATTGTATATCTGGGTGAGATAATTGTTTATACGTAATAACTTAGAAGTTGAAGCGATTTGACCGATCGAATCCACCCACCATTTTCAATAATCCTTCTGATTGCACTCGAAAGTTCTTGAATATACTTAATGATTAATATGGTCGCTATAGAGATACGGCACGATCCTGCTCACTTCTAGAATTGTTGCTGCTGCGCCTTGACAACAGTTTTGTAGGGGGAGGGGGTCGGACTGGCTTGGTCTTGGACAAAGTCTTTTCTGACAAGGCATTCTTCATGTTTACAGTACTGCCACACTTCCACACATGTATTGTTCCTACTAAAATGCAGTATATTTTCAGTCGTTAGTGAACTGTTAGTCAAGATTCTTTTTTTCATTCTTAGTTCCCCTCATCAATTGCGCATACATTTTTTTTTTAATGCATTCATGTTTTGGACCTTCAACTCAACAGAAGTGCATACATGCCTGATGTTACGAGCCAAGCGTAACGAGAAAGAAAACCAGCAATAAGCCTTCAACAATTCACAATATCTATAATCAATAAAGGCAAAAAAGTACAAAAACAGTTCTGTCTGAAAGACAGTTTGACAATTTTAATCTTAGAACACGAAATAAAATAAGTCCCTCAAAATTAAGAATTATTAAAATTTCTACTTCCTAAAACTTAAATTAACAATAGTTTTAACTTGCAGATAGATATGAGCAACCTGTTTAAAAGAAATTATATTCCAACTTACAGATCTAAAATCCAAGTTTAATAAAACACTTTTCACTAATTCTGTATCCTCCAAGCAACAAGTCTAAGTTCAATTTCCAAAATAACCTAGTACGTCACTCGTATTTATATCAGCTTGTAAAACTCTAGATTAGACTTTTCTAGAAAGATGACACCATGGATTAGCAAACAGCTTGTTAACGAACATCTTGTTTCTAAAAATAACCACAATAAATGTTCCTCATGTTTCCAGAATATCCTATCTACATAACACTTCCCATTTTAAAGGAGAAGTAAGTTTTAAGAAGTAAAAATATTACAAGTTTAACTCTTGACAAAATCGACATTTAACAAGAGATAATGTTAATTTGGCTTTAGTCAGTTTGTCAAAAGAAATAATATTTTTCATTCCTCTGATAGACTTCAGATGTTCATCCGAGTCATCGATGTGAATGATGACGTCATAAATGTAGGCTCTACAGTCGTCCAATCTAAATAGTGTCACGTTGAGAAGACATTGAAATGTTGTTGGTTGGTTTTTCATCCAAACAGCAAAACAATGTTCTGATAAAGTCCATCAGGGGTTACCATCACAGAAATCATTTTAGATCTTACAGTGAGAGAAATTTTCCAAGATCCGTTTAGTGACTTCACTACTTCCTGTGGTAGCATTCTAAATGCTTTTCAGATTGTTCATTTATTTTCTTACTCAGTCTATCGGTTTCGTTGGACTTTTTTTTAAGTGGCAGGTTGCGTGCTTACCGGGCGAGCTGTTGTAGTCGTTGCTAATGAATCTGCATGGGCGCCGCCATGTTTAAGATCATGAGATTGGCAGTATTTTAACTGCAAAATCCATTGATACAGATGCGGTTAGCCTGACGGTAATAGGGTTACGGAATCGGCCGAATTGTGACGAGTGCTTAATATCCGGGCAAATGAAATACTGTCACCACATCTGCAACGACTCAGTAAGAATTTAATATTTTTCATTCGCTTTGCCTCAAACAGCAATGGAACTCTTTCATTTTAAAGATTCCTGAGTTAATCTCGAAAAATGAATAAACAAATATATAAATAAATAGGGAATTAGTTTCTTCTAGGTATTAATGAAAGGCATTTGGTCGCATTCGAAAATGCATAATGATGGTATATGAAATTTTGAGACAATCCTAAAAAATCTACGGGTTACACAAGTAGTACTTACACATGTCTATTATGACATAATTGCTTTTGCTTTCGCCTGTAAGGAGTTGTTATCACATAATTCAAGTTACTGACCTTTTCCTCTACAGAATAAAGACCAAAGTATATTGCTTGTAGAGGCCTACAAGGAAATGGTAGAAGAGCTAAAAATATCTTCCTTTTATTTTACATTGAGTTTTCTCTGAATGATTAAGAAGTTTGTATTAGTTTTTTCTGATATTTTTCTGATACCTAAATTTCCTGACATAGGTATTACATGAGCTAAGCTTAATATTTCTAATCTTTGGGACTTAGGAATGACAACTGGATGATTGACAGCTTACTCATCATCAAGAGAGACTTCAGGAGGGCGCCACTTTCTCATTTATATTTTATCTTAAATATAAAAAACCAGACAGGTTCCATAGAAAGATTTTTTTCACTAACAGTTTTTTTAAATAAAAGTGCTATTTCTGGTTTATTTTGTTGATCTTCAACCTTCTTTAACTGAAGGTGAAGATAGGTAATCCAATTCTGATGTAATATGTTTAAAATTTGTCTGACTTACAGACGGGTTTATGTAATAGATCTGTTATTCTCATTTTTAAACAGATGACCCAACATAAGAACCAGATAAGTCAAAATCAGACTGATTTTCAATCAAAATTGTTTTCTTTGCCATAGCTTAAGTAACTGCACATGAGGGATAAATGTTAGGAATTTCTTCCTCAATTTAACCGAGTGATTGATCCATGCCAGGTGTGTCTGTTACAGGCTGATTAACAATTACCTTTTCTCCAGATAAATCATTGCCTAATAACAAATGAACACCTTTAAAAGGTATTTTTTTTCTAATACCAACAGTCACTGGACCATTAATTTAATCTGAACACTAATAAATGTTATGAAGCGGAACATTAACAAATCCACATTCTACAACCTAACGAAGGACACTTGTCCCAGGAGAATTATTTTCAGAAAAAAAAGCAGGACATCTGCTAAAATAAGAGATTTAACAGCTCCAGTATCACGAAACATTTTAATAAGGCTAGACTGGGCAAAATCACTTTAAATGTGACACAAAACCATCTGATAAGAGTGGTTCATAAATTTCCACAGCAGTTTCAGTCTCAGGTAATTGGCCTGGACAAAGGTTTGGTCCTTAAAATATGACTGAGGCATAGACTTCAATGAAGTAAAGCTTTTAGGCCTAAAACTGTCTTGTTTATTTGCCTCCCCCCGTTTTCTTTTGAACACAGGGCATTTAGAAATAATATGACCTGATTCTTTGCAATAATTACAAATGAGTCAAGATAAGGGATTTTACCTTTGGCTTCATAATGAGACTTCGGTTTGGGACTAATTGGAATTGCCATTATGTTAATTAAAATTTTTTTGACTAGTAGATGCGTAAAAGGATTTTGAGGGTTTAATGTATTCATGAAAGAGACTTTATGCGTCAAGGCAGAGTTGTCTGCTAAGTAAGAAGCTTTTTCTAAAGTTTCAACTTATTTCTCGTCTTGGAAAAATTTTACATGCAAATTAACGCACGTTTTAAATTCTTCAACTAACAGAAGTTGTCTAAGTTTTCAATGAGCTGAACCCATTTTCTTTGAATGGTACCACCTGTCCAATAATTGTCCTAAGTTTTTGTCTATATACTTAAGGTTCCAATTCATAAGCGTTTAGAATCAATTTTAACATTATCATAATTAGACAGCTGTTCATTACTTAGATGCGAAAAAATATCGCGGGCCTTGCTAGTTACAACGCTTTGTAAGAGTAAGGTCCAGAGTTCTTTTGGCCACTTCAAATTTTCAGCAAACCTTTCAAAATGTGAAAAGTATCAACTACTTGTTCATGAAATGTCGGAACAAGCCTAAGGTGTTTTGTTATGTCAGAGTCATTAACCAAATATATTCATTTTCTATTTCTAATTCTTTAATTCTGATCTGAAATTGCCTATCCTTTTCATCTTTTTTTTTTTTTTTTTTTTTTTTTTCTAACTCCAATTATTTTTCTTTTATTCTTTCTTCTTGCTCTAATTTCAATTTCAATTCTTTTTCCTCTTGCTGCTATACTTTTAATTATTTTTCTTTCATTCTTCCTTCTTTTTTTCCATATGTAGTTTTAATTTTTAATTCAATATTACTTCTAATGTCTGTCTGAGACACAAGAATAAGAGACAGCAGATGAGTCAAGGATTTCTTCACCAACTTAAATCTGAACAATAAAATTCTTAAGTTCATGCTTTAACATAGTACCTCTAATGGCAATCAGTTTATAATGAAAAGCAAGCTCTAACAAATCAGACTTTCTTGCCAAATTTAACAACACCTGAGATGGCTTAGCAATAAATTTTTCAGTATCAAAAGACATGATTGCTTTTTGCTGGTTCAGTAGAATAACACTCAAATTTGATTTATTTTTGTTATTACTATTTTTAGTATCCAGTAAACTTTTACACTGTAACAAATTCAAAACAATTTTAAAGTAGATCTATATCTAAAATTACTAGACGCTCAATCCCGGACGAGCCCCCCAATTTCTGTGATGAG
Organism: Tridacna crocea; assembly: GCA_943736015.1. Lineage (NCBI taxonomy): Eukaryota > Metazoa > Mollusca > Bivalvia > Cardiida > Cardiidae > Tridacna > Tridacna crocea. Next base: position 16,512,040 of record OX031068.1, on the reverse strand, counting down.
CCAAATGTATCGAGAAAAAAAAAACAGCGACAAGCTCTCAACAATTAACAATATTCATCAATTAATTATAGCAAAAGAGTACAAGAACAGTTATGTTTGAAAGAAATTGTGTCATTTTCTATCTTAGAACAAGAAATAAAATTAGTCCCTCAAGATTAAGAATTATCTTTAGACTACAAAGAAGTATAACATTTCTGGTTCCTAAAACCTAAACTAACAATAGTTTCAACTGAATAAAAAAAAGTATTCAAACTTACCGATCTTAAATCCACTTTAAATCCAATACCTTTCACTAATGCTCTATCCTCCAAGCAACAAGTCTAAGTTCATTGCAAAATCGCCAAATAAATTACTCGTATTTACATCAGCTTGAAAAACTCTAGATAAGTCTTTTCTAGAAAGATGACATCATGGATTAGTAAACAGCTTGTTAACTAACAATATCTGGAAATAACCACAATGGAAAAACCAATAAATTTTCCTCATATTTCTAGAAAACAGGTCACTGTATATCATATCTTAACAACACTGACCATTTCAGAAGCAAACCATCAGATACCTCTTTTCGGTATGATAGCGTTTGTATTATTCAAAATGAAATTCTCTAAACCAATGTTAAAAAGAGCTTAAAACAACCCTAAAAGCAGCTAATTAGGTGAACGACCTTTCTGTTTATCTTTAAATGATAAATATTTACATTACAAGATGTAGCTTCCAATTCGTATGTGAATTAATGAAAGACTAAAGGTATACAAAATGACAAAGACTAACTAAGAAATGGGGACTTTCGCTGCTCTAAGTAAAGAGCTGAAGGTGAGTGGGAGTCAAAACATTTTCAATGCATGTCAGATAACAATATTTAAATGTCTTCGAACTTTGGCTATTTAAAGTATTTTCACAGAAGAGCCTGCAGTGGTATGAGCTAGATGAGCTTCCAAATTGTTTACAAGTCTTAACAACTTCTATTGTTTTCGAGATATGGTTATCGACATGCAGTACACTGACCCTGTTCTAGAGGTTTGTGATGGATATTTGTCCACAAAGACTGTTGTATAAAAAGGACTAGACTAACAGTCATGCTGCATTTAACATCAATGAACTTTACAAGTATGTTGTTGGGGAATAACGGAGCAGTCTTTATTTTTTGTGCCTATTCTAATAATGATTAAATGGAAATAATGGAAATCACAACCACTGCAATTGAATCTACTGCGGTAAACTGCAACGGATCCAGTTACATGGAACTATGAATGTACAATCATTTTAAGCTTAGGTATTAAAAGTAACAGGTATCAGTAGATTCAATATTGCAAATTGAAACTATAAAACATTGGAAAATAAATCTCGATGGAACAGAAACAAATCGTATTCATTTTATGATTGTAGATATTAACGAGTGTACTAGCAATCCTTGTCAGCATGGAGGAACATGTGTTGACGAGGTGAATTATTACACGTGTAACTGTGAGGACCATTTTTTAGGAATTCACTGTGAAACTGGTAAGTTGTACATTTTACCTGCTAAATGTAGGGTGTCAGTAAGACAAATAAGTGTTTCGAAACTGGTAAGTTGTACCCTTTTCCTGCGGAATGTATGATGTCAGAAAGCCACATAAGTGGTTTATGACTTTTTGATATGAGCGTGTGCCGATTGCAAACATCAAGAAATATGGAAAAAACAAGGAGTAGGAGACGAAGAAGAAAAGTTAGAAGAAGAAAAAAAAGATGATGATGATGATGATGGTGATGATGTTGAGCACTGATTAAACCCTTAAGCTACCAGTGCGACTTGTCTTTATGAACAGTGAAGATTAAAATCAGACTTCACAAAATCTTTGATCTTCTCTGTAAGATATGTACAGCATTTTCTTTCCGGTTAAATCCACTTATATGTATATATGTCGTAGGCCAGATTGGAATCTAGGCAGATCCGGATTCTGCCTAGACCAAATTAGAATTCAAATTTTGTATAGACCAAAATGCATTGTTTTCTAACATTATTTTTTAATATATTGATTTGATTATGTTTACAATTGAGAGGTATTTTCATTTAAAGCATTTTATATGATTTTTCCACAATTGCTCTTTTTTCCACCTTTTATATTAGTACAAAACATTCAAAATTTATATTTACTCTGAATTTCTGACTAAAACTGCTTTTATTTTGAGGTTTACGTTTAAAAGTAAGCTGATTCAAATGTAGACGCCCTATATTCAATGAGAAATTATTAAAATTTGGTTTAGGCAGATTGTAGAGCTGCAAAGCTAAACTGGAATCCTGATTTGTTAAAGACAAATTCCAGTTTGGTCTAGGCAGATTCCGGATTTGCCTGGATTCCAGTTTGGACTACGACATATTTACTAGCGGAAAAAAGTTATTGTGCATTTCATAATAAGGTATAAAATAGACTTGTGTAGGCAAGAAACAGCCAAACCATTATATAAAATTGACCTCAAATATAGCCTTGTCAAATCATGTGTGAGTTCTTCCGTGGAACGACACGATTGTTTCCCAGACCTTAGTTTTAAAAACGTACATTTCATGCTCAGTCACTAACTTTCCCTGTATTTTATCATTCTAATCACTGGTAGTCTTTGAGTACCTTTGTGAGAGTCAGAAAAACAAATTTGTTTGGGTTTTTTATGCAAATGAGAGATGCCATGTCTATCCGAAAATGAAGATGTGCCGTTGGCATGTTTGAAATAGGGAAATCACGATTTGAGGGCGCTAGACGATTCTAAGCGCACAGAAACGCTGTACAATCTGTATGGAGATATTACAAATATTCAGGCAGCGTTCCAGATGCTTAGAGGTCATGGCGACCCCTTATGATGTCAAGACATAAAGACATCCATATGCGCCAACAACGTCTTAGGAATCGCTTTCAGACAGGAGCATTAAATGTCCCTAGCGTTCTTGATTCCTTGCCGACCAGTGGACAAACTTTTAAAAATTGACAACAAGAGCACGGCGTGCGCCCGACACGCCCTACCGTACGCCCTAAATTACGTCGTCATGAGCGAGCAGCACGTTTTGCATGGTACAATCGACGTATTCGATTTAGGAGACAAACTTGGGCAAAAATCCTGCTTTCCTTTAGTCTTGTTTCCATTTAGGCAGTAAAGTGGGCGACGACGTGTCGATCCATGTCCCTGTGGAAAATGTTTAGTCAAACGTGTTGTTTAACGCATGTTTTTGCAGGGTATTTGTGATCTTTTTGGGAGGAAAAACTGTAACTCATAGACTCCAACTGTGCATTTCTATAGTAACTTAATGACACCATACGCTACGGCACTGCCACGTAATCATTCATTCCTTCGATTTTTCGTTTCTGAAAGCACGTGGACATCAAGTTCCAGCGATACAACTGTTGTATACAAGTTGCTCACGTCAGGTGTTTTTTAAGACAAAACAATATTCATATCCTTCCTATGCATACATCACCAGATTTTTCACCAAAAGAACCTTTGTGGGACACTATGAAACGACGTCGCCGACGCCTTCCCAACCAAACGGTTAGCGTGCTTGAACTGTAAAGGAGACCCGTCCAACATATGGACTGCCATTCCACAGGCTCCACTGAAAAACCTGAAGCAATTCATGCAAAATCAGTGCATATATAGAATGCACTGCAACAAAGGGTGGCTGCACAGAACACTGGTTTGTACTCAGTGTTTAAACTTTACGTCATTTGACGGGCTGTGGTGTTAGCAGAAGTTTTGGTAGCAGCAAATTTGCTTTATTATCAAACTTTTCAAGCCTTAATACTTACTTAATTTTAATAGATAGAAAACAACCCTACTTTCTAACTTAACCATGTGAACAATAGCAATACACAGAGACTTTTTTCCGCCAGTATATATTATTTCACGGTGAGGAAACTACATAGACGGAGCCATTGGCTCTGTTAAGGAAATCTTGTGTGGGTTTTTCCGGTCACGTGCGGCGCCGTCAATATCGGCTGTTTCGGTGGACACGAAAACGTAAGTCTCCCATTTATTGTCAAAATTTGATTTTATACTGAACACTAGCGAGAAAAGTGGAATTGTATGAGGGACCTATGACTTTCAACTTACTTCCTTGTCCGTTGCGAGTTCCAAGTCGGCGCGGTTTTGTCTGAAACACTTTTGCCGTGAGCCACGGTGAGGTAAACAAAGGTCATTTTCTATAATGACCACAGGCTTTCTATTGCTCTTTCTGCATAAAAATTACTTATCTAAATGTTTACACCGTCCGAATGTATGAATTGATTATCTAATCCTTCCCCACTCACGAAAAACAAAATTTGAATCAAAATAAAAAAAATTGAGAAAAAATAAACAATGGCTCTGTCCATATCGGCCGGCTTTGTCTATATCGGCTGGCTCCGCTGTATGAGGGCGAGTTTTAGAAGCGATAGGTTTTTTTCGCTATTGGGTTTACCAGTCATAAGTTAGATTTTTTGAAAGTTATTTTTGGAATGGTGATGCTTTTCTCGAAGCATCTATCATTTCAAAAAGGGCGGTCACGTGGTTGAGTGGTTAAAGTGGTTGACTTCAGTGCTCTTGATCATTCGACCATATCACCCTGTGGGTACAGGGCACTCTCGGACAACGTGGACAAGCCAAGTTCTGCTTGCGGGTGTGTCGGGTGTTTTTCCCGGGATACTCCCGGGGTACTCCCGTTTCCTCCCACTTACCGATCCATTCGTCTCAATACCAGTTTAACAGCTTGGGGGACGCAAAACTGAATAAAACCAATATTTGAGAATAACCTTTGTAAAAGTTTTGCAGGTATGTCTGAAGTTGACACTCCAGACTTGAGTACTTACTTTTAGCTTGACTGCACGAAGTGTGAAGAGCTATTGTAGTCACCTCGGTCGTCCGCGTTCCCGTGCGCGTCCGCGCTCCCGTCACACTGATGTATAGTTTTTTATAAGTCCACATCATGGCAACAACTTATCATAGAGGGTCCAAACTTGGACCATATTTACTCAGTAGGGTTGGCTTTCATTCCATGACATGGGCCCCTGGGTCCTTGTCCGGGGATGGGGCTAGGGGTTAAAATCTAGAACACCTTAGAAAATTGTCTGTGGTATAGTTTTCTATAAGTCCAGATCTTGGCTACTACTTATCATAGATTCATTCCATGACATGGGCCCCTGCATCCTTGCCCTGGGGGTGGGGGTGGGGCTTAGGGCTAAAATCTAGAATATCTTCATTATTTTTTATTTGTGCCTTATACCATCAAGGCCATGAGATATATGAGTGTGTGTATGAGTTTTGTTTCAATTGTGCATATACGTCGCTTCTAAAACTCACCCTCATAGATATAGACAGAGCCGGCCGATATAGACGGAGACATTGTTTATTTTTTCTCAATTTTTTTTATTTTGATTCAAATTTTGTTTTTCGTGAGTGGGGAAGGATTAGATAATCACTTCATACATTCGGACGGTGTAAACATTTAGATATGTAATATTTATGCAGAAAGAGCAATAGAAAGCCTGTGGTCATTATAGAAAATGACCTTTGTTTACCTCGCCGTGGCTCACGGCAAAAGTGTTTCAGACAAAACCGCGCCGACTTGGAACTCCCTACGGACAAGGAAGTAAGTTGAAAGTCATGGGCCCCTCATACAATTCTCCTTTTCTCGCTAGTGTTCAGTATAAAATCAAATTTTGACAATAAATGGAAAACTTACGTTTTCGTGTCCACCGAAATAGCCGATATTGACGGCGCCGCACGTGACCGGAAAAACCCACACAAGATTTCCTTAACAGAGCCAATGGCTCCGTCTATGTAGTTTCCTCACCGTGTATTTTTGAGTGAAAATGTTTGTTACCGTTATTCAACAGTTTAAGCGTTTAAGCGTTATTTTTTCCTGAAAATGTCTTCATTGATTTCAGAGGATGTTTGTAGGTTTCAACCTTGTTTATCCGGTGGAACATGTCTGAATGGCAACAAGTACATTAACGGTTATGTTTGCATTTGTGTGGAAGGTACGGGAGGGGATACTTGTGGAACAGGTAAAAACTATGTATGTACACTTTGTATACCAAGGCCTATAAATTTACCTCTATACAGTGAATATCTGGGCCCGTATTCACCAACCATTCTTAAGAACGTTCTTTGTCTTATTCTTCAGAATGTTCTACATTTGTAAGTAACACAACTTCTGATTGGCTAAACCATTCGGTTTAGCCAATCAGAAGTTGTGTTACTTACAAATGTAGAAATCCTTGGAGAATAAGACCAAGAATATTCTCAAGAATGGTTGGTGAATACGGGCCCAGGACTCATTTAGTCAGGGCACATATTCACCAGCCATTTAAAACAGCAGTCAAACTTTTAGAATTATTAGATTACATAATGTCTTATGTACGGTTTACTTTAGCAAATCGGAAACTGTCACTTATGAACATTGAAAGTTTTGTAAAATAGCAAAGTACCTACATCACTATCGATTTAAATCATACTCTCATTACAAACAATACAAAGTAATTATCAAAGAGAGGAATTTGCCATACAAGGCAATGTGTGTAATGTAAACCACCTCGATAAAACATTGTTGATTTCGAATATAAAAATTACCAAAATATAGAATACAGACTCTGCTGTGGTGCAAGGAAATCTTGGTGCTTAGCAAACTTTGAGAAGTATAGTATGAACAATCCCGGGCACAGCACAAAAACCTTAGGTTAAAGGTATGTGGATAATTTTTCAAGGAGTGAAATATCGACCAGCTTTGAAAAATAGACATTTTGATTTGTCTTTTTGCAGATACAGTCAACGATTGTGATTCAAATCCTTGTCAGAATGGTGCCACCTGCAATGATGGCATTCTCAATTACACGTGTACCTGTGCAGCCGGATATGAGGGAAATAATTGTCAAATTGGTAAATATCACAGGACATCTTCGAACTAGTAGTGAAATATTAGGATCCATCTCAACTTGCCGTTTTTCAAAATAATCATACTCTTATTCAAAGAAAAACAGAAAACAAAAATTTATAGTTCAGAGTTGCGCAATTTCTGATTGACCAAACGTGAACGCTGTACATAGCTCATTAGAAACTGCATTTCTCTCTGGTAGATGAACTTAGGCACAGATGAGTCGTCCTACTAAGGCGATGGTTCATCCATATACTGTTGTTTTCTTGAGCTCTGTGTATGTTTCGGCTTTTGGTCGTAAGACCTTGATCTACAAACAATGTGTTTCAGCTTTAAACGACACATTTTATTTAATGGATAGATTTTTTTCTCTAAACTTTGCACATACAAAGCTTATCATGTCTTGTTGGAGATTATGTTCAGTGAAAAAAAGCTATGGTTTCTGAGAAATTTTCATTTGAAAAGGACAACTAGAGTTCCGAAATTTTGCTTATATTGCATTTAACATGCATTTCTTTAATAGTCAGTTGCACAGGAAACCTACCACAGGAATATAAATTAACACATCATCTTCATGAAAATTCGCTTTGTTTGCATGAAAAAATACATATGCATAAAAGACTGCATTTAGCGTCGTAAATGTAACAATATTAACGGTTAATCTTTGATTATTAGATACTTTCTAACTGACAGATTTTTCTAAAGATTTCCACACTTATAGAGCTATAGAGCTGATGTTTATGATTTCAAACGGTAAGAAAAAAATGAAAATAGTACCTATTCGTGCTTATTTCGTTCAAAACAGCAATGAATGTCACTGATTATTTTATTTATCCATTTATTATTATTAAATGAATACAAATGTTTTTAGATATTAATGAATGTAGCAGCAACCCTTGTCAACATGGCGGAACTTGTATGGACCAGCCGAATTATTACACGTGTTATTGTGAAGAAGACCATACGGGTACTCATTGTGAAACCGGTAGGAAATTCTCAGCATTAATTTCAACTTCAATACAACAGCAGCTGAAGCTAGAACAAATATATGTGATACATGCTGTTTGGAAAAAGGGGGCTTAATACAATACATGTTCGAAAATTATCGTTCCAGATCAGCCTGCCTTGTCCGCTCAGGCAGACCTGGGTCGAAACTTTTCACTATTGGTCAAATTTCTGTTTGTCCAAGGACCACTTTAATATGTGATGGCTTGCTTGGTAAAATGTATCACTGATATGCATTGAGCCCCCATTTGTTAGAATGGAATAATTTGCATCCGCATTTTTACCCCAAGTATGAACTTCTTTTCCTTTCATTAAGAGTTGGTCATGTTAGAATCGAAATAATCTTTCTATTGTGGTTTGTCGTTCAATAAACCACGTTGTGAGTTATGAGGTGAAAAGATTAAACCACTTAGATTTTTTATTGCACCTCATAACCCACAAATTTACTGAACGTTAAACCATGATATTATGAAAATTATTTCTAATTCTGACATGACACTTGAATTTGGCTCTATAAACACCGTGCAACAAAAGCGTGGTAAAATCTGTGACATTCCATATAAAGTAACGTAATTCTATATATACGAGGGTTGTCCTAAAATACCGTAGAATCGTTCAGAAAGTAGGCCAAACAGAACGATATACCCTTGAAACTCCACACGCAAATAGCTGCAACTGTTGTACAACCAATTGACCTTTCTGCTGAACTTGATTGATAGGTGCTCCAACGTCAAATCGGCCAATGAAAACGCAGCAATGGGCGTCATTTAAACAAAAAAGTATTACATATTTCTGGTTAGCTTGACAGGCTTGACAACCGAAATACTGCGTTACTAAGGGGGAAGGGAGAGGGGGTGTGCCAAACTCGCGTTTACAGAAATGAATGTCAGCTTTCATGGCGAATTATAGTAGAAAAAATTGTAACCCATGATGAGAGTCAGCGACCCACCAGAAGAATAATAATTAATTGGATTGAGATAGTTTTGTTTAATGCAAGAACTAACATAAATATTTCGATCAAATCCAGTCAAAATTATATTGACAAAATTGTCAAATTTTTGCGCGACGGTGTACGACGATTCAAAGAAATGATATCAAATGTGACTGTTTTACGATGTTTTACAACGAAGCTACTGCGATCAGACTTTCGAAAATGGCGACGTCCAGCGACGTTACGTCAAAGCAGTCTGATATTAAGCGCTGCGTTATGCGCAGTATGACACCCGGGCAAACCACAGAAGAAATGAATTCAACTAAACAGTAAAATGCCATAATTAGGAAGCTAGATGATTAGGAAGGTTATTCTACGGAATGGCTTGAAAGTGATGTAAAAAATGGCAGGCAAAAGGAGTTGGATAATGTTCACCATTCTCCAAGTTGTATCTGGCGTAATCAGAGGCGATCAACGACTCACAGTGAGAGAAATTGCTGACATTATCGTAATAAGTAAATTGTTTGTCCAGCGTTAGAAATTAGGCTTGAAGGGTTTCAGAGGCTATAGGATCCACCTTATTCGCCAGATTTGGCACACCCTTCTTTTATATGTTGAAAGGCAGTTTACAAGGCTGCAGATTTAATGATACTGAGGATATATTGCAGTCTGCAAAAGCCTTTAACAAATCTGATAGTCGTCAATGGTTTGAAAATGTGTTCAAGCACTGAGTTAGGAGGCACGAAAAATGCTCAAGATGCAGGGAATTACCTTGAAAAATTGTAGTTACGTGACGTCGCAAAGAAGTGATGATGTTCCCTACAGGGCGCCCACCAATTAAATAGAATATACATGTATTTGTATCGAATGAACACCATCGGTAATATTTTCACGAGTGTCGCAGCCACGAGTTAAAATATTACCGATGATGTTCATGAGATGAAATAAATTTCGATTTTTCACCGAAAAATAAAAATATTCTATTTATTTCATGCTTTTAACCCTTTCTGAGAGGAGTTTTATCAAAATCCAGTACAGTTTTTTTCCTTTATTACCCATTGCGTACCCCTCCCGAAATGCATTATTCAGAAGATATTTATATAGTATTTCAAGCACAGGCTTTAATCTGACATAGTGCTTGTGAGTTTTGAATACCCTAATTATTTGGACAGGTTTGTTGACTTAGAATTACTATCATCTTGACAACAATTATCTGTCCTATTATTTCATTTATAATAAATAAGCTATGCTCTGTGAATGTAAGACTTAATGCATCCGCGCAATCTGTGCAGGCTAATACAGATGGAAACCTTTCCATATTCCGACATTTTCCACATTTCCAAACACCGTTCTACCTCATGATGCTGTCGGTTATTTGGCGGTTGTTTGGCACAATACATTTCATGGAGGTATTATTAAATGATGACTTGTTTTGATAAAGCAAAGATGCATTACGCCCCGTTTTGACAGAGCATGGCTCGGGTACTTTATTCATTTTCTTTTACTCCAGATATGTGCAGTTTATCGCATGGTGGTGGTATCGACGTCATTTTCGTAATGGACTCCTCGAAAAGCCACACAACTTCCGGTTTTCTTAGACAGAAGGAATATGTTGTAGATTTCATTTCACGGTTTCCGGTTGGACCAAATGCAACTCAAGTTGGCGTTGTTAGTTTTTCAAACGAACCGACCATCCACTTTTATTTAAATACTCACTCAAACAACGAGTCCCTCATTGCAGCAGTAAACAACATCGAGTTTGAGGGAGGTGCGAGTTATCTTGGTAAGTGAACACAAACATGTAAAAGAACTGATAAACGGTCACATGTCCAAGGACCATACTACATCATGATTTAAATAATTGTCAGACAAATGGATTTTATGGAGCCATGATTATTAAATAACTTGTTTGGTATGATGATTTTTTTTTTCATCACGTTTGTTGTTGTTGGTTGTATTGGGGTTTAACGCCATTTCCTGGCTTTCTCATACCAGTACTAACACAACTTTCTTTCCAAAGCCACCAACTACTTTTCTCACATGTTTCAGCAGAGGTGAGAGGCGAAAATACGCCGGAAAGAAATTTCGCCTCAACCGGGTATCGAACTCACAAAGTTCTACCAGGTCACTAGTCTGACACGCTCACCACTGTGCCGCCCGGGTGGGCTCGCCACGTTTGTCTATTTCTTTCGCGCAACAATAAAGTAACAATGCTATGTGAAAAGATGGTTTAACTCTACCGAACGACCAAAGTTTTGACTGGACCAAACTCAAAGCATTTGCAGACGACCAATTACATGTTGCGTAATTCATGATTTTTGTCTTTGATAGGATAGAAAACATTGTGGGAAAAGGAGAAAATTATGGTTACCAGCATTTTCTCCTTGTCCCATGATGTTTTCAAAAGCATTTTCTTTCATGATCGATAAAAGTTGGAATTATGAGGTAATGGATTAATGCAAAAATTATCGATCAATACCAGCCTTGGCAGTCCGCAACATCTGACCAGAACCCGGTTTGAAATTTAAGTCTCTTGTTTCACTCGACTGTACTGGCGCTTCCAGGGTTCTGACTGAAGGGGATTTGCGTCACGTGACAAAGTGTCAATAACATTATCAGACTTTTATGACGTTCTTAACTCTTTACCACACGAGAAAAATTTAGACTAGTCCAAAATGAAAGCATTTGCAGACGACAAAGTAAAGGTGACTGAAAAATTGAAATTTCTTCTGGGAAGGGTAGAAAACACTGTGGGAAAGGGAGAAAATGCTGGTTATCAGCATTTTCTCCTTTTCCCACAGTGTTTTCAAAAGGTTTCTTTCTCAGGGGCGTCAAAAGTAGGGATTGTGTGGTAAAGGGTTAAATGCCGAGTTGAAACTACTTTTCAGACTCAGTTATGCAAAATAATGAATTTAAGGCTTTTCTCCCCTGAAACTTCTGGTCAACATGGCATACTTTTGTTGTTGCTGTGAGTTTATTGAGAATTTACAGTGATTCAGTAAATCTGAGCATTTTTACCTGCCCAGAATTTCTTTAGGGGTCTGTCTGAAGAGTTTCTCTTCATATTTCTATTATTCGTTTGTAAAGGGAGGTAATAATCATTTCCTTTTTTTTTTTTTTCTTTTATTTTATTTTACTTTTTTTTTACTTTTTTTTTTATTTTTTTCTTTTTCATTTTTATTATTATTATTTTTTTTCCCATTTTTTGTTTCTTTTTTTTTGTAAAGTGGGGTCATAATAATCTCTTTTTAATTGATAATATAGCGATCTTAGAATTAAAAATCAAGGCAAAACCTCCAAAAGTGGTTCCATTAAAATCTTACAATTATGATGCTTTTTAATGAGAACATTATTATTTCCCAGAGTAAAATCACAGTGTAAATAGATGCTCCGCTTGAGGGTAGGAATACCTCAGGTCATTTACAGACTTATGTGCAACATTTTACTGAGTTGAGTCTAAGACACTGTGTCAAAATAGGAATTCAGATTGTACGGGCATACACAAGTCTGTTAACTCATTACCAAACAACAAAATTTTAGGTTTCTCCAAATTGAAAGCATTTGCAGACGATAAAATAAAAGTGACTGAAAATTTGAAATTTGTTTTGTGAAGGGTGGAAAAGATTATGGGAAAAGGAGAAAATGCTGGTTACCAGCATTTTCTCCTTTTCCCACAATGTTTTCTAATGGTTTTTGTCTTAGGGTTGTTAAAAGTAGGGATTGTGTAGTAATGGGCTGATGTGTCTGAAACTCAATTTAAGTCTGAAAATTTGACTGTTGGTAGATCTGAGAAAAATAAGAGACCTAAGGTTTTTCGTGAAATCGGGTCCAGGGTCGAAAAGCGTTTTGCTTTTGATAAGTTCCTGCATGTCAAAGTACCATTGCACAACAGGATCAAGCAAGTTGTCTGATAACCCGCCAGAGATATCTACATTACTCAAGAGTACAGACGAATGTACTTCAAATGTAGCATATATCCCCTAAATTTAGAAAACAACAGTTTTTTCAAGCTGGCAATACGTTTGCATTTAGGCAAACAGGAAATCGTATGTCTGAGGCCTTTTTAGATTATTCTTAAGAATCAGAAAAATACTATGATTTAAGGTAAGACCTGTGTAATGCACTTCCGGTGAACATTGGGTAAAAATTCTAATTAGTTGTTGAATAAGGATAAATAAGGATTTATGCAGAAATAATATTTTTGCACATTTCTAGTGGATCAGAAATTCCGTTTATGTCCATCTTGAAACTATATTTTGATACTTTTGTTTGTTTTCTAAAAGGGAGGTAATTATTATCTCTTTTTCAATTGAGAATATAGCGGTTTTAGATTTATAAATGATAATTCAAAGAAGGAAAAAATGAAAAGGTGAAAGTAGTTCAATAGTACTCAATTTTAATTATAGCTAATTTTGCAGAATGATATTTTAGTTGAAATATCTGTTTTCCATTGCACAGGCCTTACCTTAAATCGGTTGTTGCACGAGCGACCATCAATTTCTTAACCTAAAGTATGATAGAGTCATCACTGTTTGTTTCTTCATGCCTATCTTGAAATAATTTGTAGACACTTGTGTTAGTTTCCAGAAAGGGAGGTAATTACTATCTCTCTTTGTAATGAAAATATAGTGGTTTTAGATTTTGGTTTCAGATGTATACATGATAATTCTAGAAAAGACAAAAAGAGAAAAGTGGCTTGGTTAAAGCAGTACAATAACACTCTTTTTTAATCATAGCAAAATTTGTAGGATAATATTATACTGTTTTCTATAAGTGCGCTACTACGTTAAATATGAAGAAAAAGTATGGTTTCTCTGCCAATGGTCATACATTCATGCTTGACCGTGCTGTTTTACAGGAAAAGCTTTTGGTATCGTGCAAGAAGAGATGCTTACAAGCGAAAATGGCGCACGAGGTTCATCAAAGAAATATATTATTGTAATGACAGATGGTCTGTTTTCAAACTTTACCGATGCTCGCTTGCAAGCTTCAATCCTCAGACAACTCGGCGTCACTATATTTGCCGTGTGTTTCGGCGATTCAATTTATCATGGCGAGCTGATAGAAATGTCGAACAACTGCCGCCACGTGTTTTCTCCGTTGTACAAAGATGGTATGAATACCATATTGAAACAGAATGTCATGGAAACCTGCCCAGGTTTGTATGAAATTAAACTTTTAAAAAAAAATCAGACATTAAAGGGTAACTTCAGACAAACATTTAATTTTACAATCGGATAAAACTAGATTATGGTTTGTTAACAAAAATCTTATTGCTCTGCGATGCTTACTTTGCCAGAAACAGAGGTTTGCACTTCGGATATTTATCTTTCTGAAAGTCGATCATCGAAAAAAAAAAATGTGACTTCCGATAATCTGCCATGACGTCACAAGTGTGAGAAGATATGGTCGCCACATTTATGTATATAACTGTGTGTTTACGACAGATGTTGAGAAATGTTTTTCAATTTTAAAAATGTTTTCAAGATTCTTATACGAGAATATATATATTTTTATATTCTCGTATCCCCCCCAGAACACCTTTAGGCTGAGAGTGTCCTTTAACCCTTGCAAGTAATCTTTTTCACGTCTTGCAGCAAACTATTGTTTGTAACGTTATTGGAGATAGAGAAATGGCATGTTAAGAGTAATTTCATTTTTTTAAATGTATTTGGTCGGTATACTTAAAAAACTCTTGTTACAAGCTGTAGTTATGAGGTTTTGGAAGTAAACCGACAATTTGTGTATCAAATTGATCCAAGTTTTCTCTGTGAAAGGAGATCAATGCATTTGCGAAAACTGTGGACATTACGGCCAGCGTATTCCGTGTAGGCTGAAAGAGGTCGAAGCTTTTGGCTATTTGTAATTTTTGTAATTTTGTCCAAGGACCATGGTACCTTCCAAATTAAACGAAGATTTTATTTCAGACTGTTACTGGAACACCTCGGATGTTGCGGTTGCTATGGAGATGTCAAATGATACAAACGTAAGGCAGTGGTACTCACGGTTGATGGACTTGCGCGAGCTACTGTCAAAAACGCCTGTTAAGTTAGATGGAATACGCATCAGTTATAGCACATACGGACAGACAGTTCAACAAATCTTTGGCTTTAATGTTTACGATCATAATGGACAAGCCATCGCAGCAATACCAACAGAATACCAAGCTACTGGGTATTCTAATGTCAGCAATGTACTTGATTACTTCTTGAGCGAAGGGTTTTCTGAAAATCGTGGAGCAAGAAATGGTTTTCGTAAAGTGCTCATCCTTTTTACGAACGGTTTCTTTAAAGACAAATCGATGGTCTCTGTAAAAGCAAAAGCTCTGCGCGATACTGGAGTCATAATTGTAACCGTATCAACGGGTAGAAACGTCAACATTTCGTCGCTTCTTGATATGACATCAGATCCGTCCTTTACTTTTATCATTGGAGAGGGGTTTTACATCTATAACAAAGTACTGAATATTTTGAATGGAATAATGACGTATGAGGCCTGTCAGTTTGATTAAAAGGCTGACTTCTTCAATTTATTTTTGTAAAATCTTGTTAATACTTAACCTTCTTTAAAGTCCCCGGAGCGGCAAAAAGTCAGTGAGGAGTCAATAAAAGTATGAAGATAATAATCCCTTATTGTGCCGTCGGTCTCAGTGTTGGTCGATGGTAGAGAAATGAATTATTTCAAAACTAGTTCAAAAGTTGCCAAGTTACTCTTTTATCTGCACTTCAGCTCTTTGTTAAATTAATTTGTTTGCATGTACCTCTTACTTGGACTGACAGCACAATAGAGTATCTGCTCGATAATTTTTGTACTCTTTAAAAAGTGTGATTTGAATTTTAATGCATTTTAGCACCCACTTGTTTTTTTACTTTTTTCCACTACTGTGCCATTAAAGAAAACTGAAATAGAATGAAAAGATATTGGGCTCCTAAATTCAACACATGATAGCACGTAGGCCATCTTTTTTTCTGGCGTAGCTAAATGATCTCACTTTTGACCTACTTTAAGTACTAGGAGGAAAGAAACGGTTACTCATTTTGTGATTGGCCAAATATAATTATGTAAACTACTCAGAAATATAAAGGTTACAGTAGAAATTTACCGACTTTGGATAAAAATATTCATGACTAAAATATTATGTAACGATCACACTTACCTATGTAAATTTGTACTTTATGGTCATGCAGATGTTAAACTCTAGCAAAGATCCGTAATCTAAAGCACATGCATAAGTTAATAGCATGAGTCTTGGTGAGTTTTCCATTTTGTTCAGTGTAAAATATTTGGTACCCGTTTTTCATTGCGTAAAACTGAATAAGTAGTGCAATGACAGCTTACCGGTCTATTGTCTTGTAACACGAAAATGGGTTGTAACACAACTTGTTTCGATTCTCGTCACAATGAAAGATGGTACTATTATGTCTTGAACCTGGCGATTTAATTGGCAACGTGAATAACTATGCATACCTAGGGGAATGATCGGTTTTACTGCGCTGTTCAGAAAGAAACTGGGTTTTTAGCTCACCTGAGCTTTTAAGATCACCCAGTGTCCGTCGTGCGTCGTCAACGATTCTTTAAATATAAAATCCTCCTAAACCGCTGGGCCAATTTGGACCAAACATGGCTGGAATCTTCCTTTTGAAATCCTCTTTAAACTGTTCACAGAATTTGATTCCATTAAAAACTCTGGTCTGAAATCGCTGGTCAGATTTTGAATAATTTCACAGAGATATTTCTTGGTTAACTCTTTTCAGAAATGTTCACGAAATTCGATCCTTCAAAAAACATGGCTCTGGTGAATGGAGGCTACTTGCACTATACCGAACTGAAGAAATTCTTAAAAATTCTTCTCTGAAACAAATGGTCAGATTTTGAAATAATTTCACAGAGATATTCCTAGGTTGACCTTTTTCAAAAATTGATTGCGAAATTTTGATCCGTCAAAAAATATGGCTCTGGTGAATGGGGGCTACTTGCACTATACAGATATAATGACATTCTTTAAAAAATCTTCTTCTCTGAAACCGATGGTCAGACATGTTCCTTAGATGACCATTTTCAAAAAATTGTTCTCAAAATTTTGATCCGTCGAGAAAAATGGCTCTGGTGAATGGGGGTTACTTGCACTATATGGCCATGAAGAAATTCTTAGAAAGAAATTCTTCTCTGAAACTGCTGATCTGATTTTGAAATAATTTCACAGAAATGTTTCTTGGGTGACCCTTTTTGCAATATGTTTGAGAAAGTTTTGATCCATCAAGAAACATGGCTCTGATGACAGTGGGCTATTTTCACTATATACAGTCATGAAGAATTTTTTTTTTTCTCCGAAACCGCTGGTCAAATTTTGAAATAATTTCAATGTTTCTTGGGTGTCTCTTTTCAAAAAGTGTCCTCAGAATTGTGATCTGTCAAGAAACATGGCTCTATTTGCAGTACAGGGACATGAAGAGGAATTTCTCCTTCTCTTCAAACGGCTGGTCAGATTTTGAAATAATTTCACAGAAATGTTCCTTGGGTGACCCTTTTAAAAAATTGTTAGAGAAAGTAACAGCCAATTGTTGGCACCTGCATGTGGTGCTCTTGTTCGGTTCGACGTATGTTTTAGTCACTATCCAGCATGTGCTCATTTCTAAGAAATTGTCTTTAAGTGATCTATCCAAAAATTTATTTGCAGAATTCAGATTCATCAGAATCATTGCTGTGGTGATGATTGTAGGGGTGGTGACAGATTTTTGACAGACCTTTTCAAAATTTCTTGGCTAAATAAGGATTTTGTTTCCAAAATTTGAATAACTTAAAGAATGACTATGGTCCTCTCAAAAGTTCAGGTGAGCTATCCAGGGCACTCTTGGCCCTCTTGTTATACGATTATTCCCAGTTCTAGTAGGTGGGTGTGGTCAAACATTGAGAAGTGATAAAAGCCCCTTCTAATAACGACAAATCGTCGATGTTTAAAAGGTACTTCATTTGTGTATAACAACATGCAATCCACTTCATTTTCTTTTTAAAGATTTCATTTTACGGTCTTAATAGACTTTTATTTAAACATTATTCTTTAGTAAAAAAAAAAAGAACAATAGATATATTCCGAAACATTCCAAAATGTCGATACCCATTTTTTTACTTTAGACATGAGAATTAATGCAGGTATATAATGCAGAGAAATGACCCTCCCAAACAAAATGACCCATGGGTCATTTCTCGCAGTAGAAGACTGACCCATGGGTC
This sequence comes from Tridacna crocea, assembly GCA_943736015.1. Lineage (NCBI taxonomy): Eukaryota > Metazoa > Mollusca > Bivalvia > Cardiida > Cardiidae > Tridacna > Tridacna crocea. Next base: position 16,493,999 of record OX031068.1, on the reverse strand, counting down.
ATTTCTCTACATACAGGAATGACCTGGGCCATTCCTCTACGTAGAGACATGACCCTCTGGGGTCATTTCTCTACGTACAGGAATGACCCGGCTCATTCCTCTACGTAGTGAAATGACTTCTGGGTCTACGTAGAATTATGACCTGGGTCATTTTGTAGGGGAGAGCAATTTCTCTGCATTACAAAGGCCCTATTGCTCAATAACGCTCATTACGAAATCTTCTTCATTCTTAAAGTTTATTGAAAATTCTGTTTTCAACCATATGCAAAACAATTCAAAAGAGGATACTTTCAGAACATATTTCACCATTTCTCGCCATTTATACTAAGGCCGTCTATCTTTTTTAAACAATATTTCTTGTTATTGTTCACCACGAGGATAAACTAATAAAAATCTAGGTTTCGTTTGACAGTTAATATGCTCTAATATGATTTACATGCCTTATGTTATCGAAGTTATTGATTATTATGGTAATTATTACTGTTGTTGTTATTGTTTTTGTTTCTGTTGGTGGTGGGTTGCTTACTGTAGTAAATAGATACTAGAATTTTCTCGTATCTCAAAAAAAAAAAACCTGGCCCTGTATTCACCAACCATTCTTAAGAACGTTCTTGGTCTTATTCTCCAGAATTTTCTACATTTGTAAGTAACACAACTTCTGATTGGCTAAACCATTCGGTTTAGCCAATCAGAAGTTGTGTTACTTACAGATTTGGAAAACCTTGGCGAAAAAGACTAAGAATATTCTCAAGAATGGTTGGTGAATGCGGGCCCTGCTGATTATATCTTACTTGAAAAAAATGAATAAGGAATATTTTATCTCGTTCTTGTTATTTATTTCCCTACAACTACATGTATGTCATTACAGCGGCCGATATAAAACTGGTCGAAAACATATGAACCAGGCTCTGTGAAAAGGGGGCTTAATGTATCTGCGAAAAGTATCGAACCAGGTTAGCCTGCGGAGTCCGTGCGGGCTGACCAGGACCCCGAAACATTTCGCTACTGGTCAGTTTTCTGTATGGACAATGACCAGTCTACCTCATGATTAAGCCAGTCGTTCAGAGAGTAGCTAATATGGATCTGTGATAGTGTGATAGTTTGGTTAGAATCATGCATCACGGAGATGCATTAAGCCCCCTTTTGCCGGAGCATGGCTCATAAGGATTTTTATGAAAGTAAATTTTGTGATGACTTTCTCTGTATAGTTTATCACGGAGATGATAGATAAAACACTTTTTGGAAGTCGATTACGTCAGTAATCGGTCTTCCTATGTGAACGCTCAGGCATTTGGGAAATCACCCAACAACACCAATATTCAACCAGCGAAAAAAAAGTTCTATGAAATTCAAGCATTTAAACATGTAAAACGATTGAATTTCAGATAAGAAATGAAATAAGTCAAACTACTGCACTAAACAGATATTTTCTTTGAACTGTTATGACATTTCAATGAATAATTATCAAATCTTAATATTTGTTAATACACAGATCCTATATTTTTCTATATGAATGCGGACGAATCTAGCCATTCGGCATTACTCAGGTGTTGAGAGGGTGTCGCACCACTGCTAGACTGCTTCCGGTTCGTAGTAGTCCCAAGTGAAAATTTGCAGTAGCACTTTTGTTGCACTGTTGTGTGGGGCTTAGAGGGCTTGGTGGTATATAATTTAGATTTGCTTCAAATATAGGCATTGGGGGACCACTTAGATGTATTTTTATTGTATATTGAGTGGACCATTTTGTGTCACTAGAGGATCAAAAAATTGGGGTCATGGCGGTGAACAGGTGTTTTTGAGATGCATTTTTTCGAAGGACTATGGACGTACTTTAGACAGCAAGAGATGGGAAAGCAAACTTTTTGCCATTAAGCGATCTGTGAGGCTTCAAAGATGACCAATTTCACTCTTATTTTCAATATGGCCAAAAACCACAGGTGTGACACCAGAGCCATCAATCGGCCGAGATGTTACGATTACCAATCGGGCACTATTTTATGAATGATATGTCACTCGGACCCATGTTCACATAAAAAAAATAGCTTTCGTTAAAAACGCATCATTAATATTCTTACCTAAAAAATTATTGGTTTGTTACACGTTTATTTTTCAAGGCATTTACATTTTCAACAAATATTTGTTTGAATGTCTGAAGTTACCTAATTTATTCATACGCGCAACGTGACTTTCATCCACACCACAGCTTTGAAACGGCGGCGAGTGAAACGCAAGGAAGCAAGTCACAATTTGATCTGAACAAACCCAAGGCTGCAAAGGTAAAGTTCAATGTATTTTTTTCTTTTTTGAAATGTATTTTTGTTTTAAACGTGAAGAACATTACGTCCTTCCTTAAGTATTGTTTAGAAACGAAGTAGGTCAGTGGTTGTTTATAAAGATTACAGTCGCAATTTTGATTGATTGTAAGCTCGTGAAAGCTTTACGTCTGCGTAACAGAAGGCTACATTAGTATATAATTATGAATGATTTGTATTCCATTTGCTGCCATAACTAGTTGAATGTATTGCTCTTCGTCGAAGAAGAATATTTAACGAATCCCAAATGTCAACAGTCCTTACAGTGACTGGAAATTTCGACCGATAACAATTTCGTCCCATTACAATTTCGACCCATTACAATTTCGGCCCATTCTCCTTACGTGAGTTTACATGGTTTGCATTTGTGTAATAAATCTTACACCTTTATAATCTTTTAAACTTACCTTTCAGCACTAGGATTTTGCAGCCCTAAGGTGAAAGTATATTGAAATGTTGGAAAAATATAAAATGGTGATCTATTCTTCCCCTTTCATATAGTTAATTTTGACTTTAATGCTGTCAACCTGGATCTAACATATATATGCATTTAAATCTTTAAATTGGCTCAGTCAAAAGTATTGCAGCTTTTGTACGTTCACTTAAAGGTGGCCCTTCAGATTTTTGGACGAAACTTATACAAAAATATTAAAATTCATCCTGATACTCCCAGTACCTTTTAAATTTCATTCATAAAACCCCAGTAGTCGAAAACCATCCGACAACAAGAGAAATTAGAGATTTACTATGGCCCAGGTCAACACCGACGGGAACCATGGTCTATTTTTAGATGAGCAACTTGCTCACTCACTTACCGGAAATACACAAATGATGCTTCAAACACAGCGACTGAAAAAGTTTATGGAAAATAACATGTTTGTTATGTTATGGAATTCAAGAGTCATTAGTCACGTGCCAGTCACTTTACATTCCCACTATGCTTCTTTTGATTTTTGGTGCAAAATCTAAAAATACTTTAAGAGGCTACGTAGCCTTTTAAGGGAATACCATAAAAAATGTATACAAAAAGTGTCATGGTATTGAGGTTTTTGAAGTTAATTGACATAATATTTAGTAGATTCATTCAATTTAGCTGGCAAGTATCTTGCAAAATTGATACCTGCTTCTGTAGAGAAAAGGGTTAAATATTAATATTGAAAAAAAAACTAAATGAATGTGCATGCAAAACCGAACAAAAGAAAGCTTTTGAAAACATTGTGGGAAAAGGAGAAAATGCTGGTAACCAATGTTTTCTTCTTTTCCCATAATGTGTTCTTATCCTTTACTGACAAATCTTATTACTTGTGCCACATTTACTACATCCTCGGATACCCCGGGGGCTCCCTATTTGCTACGCTACATCAACCCCTGGGACAATTAATTGAATTTCCCTCGCTTTACCGCTGGCCGAATGCTGGCTTTTCATTGGTTCCATCATCATTTTGTGATGGGCGAGTGGACTGTACGCTATGACGTTTCGTATCGATTTTCGGCAGCTGATTCAAAGTTTTATTAGTCAGTTGTCACAGGGGTCGATGTAGCGTAGCAAATAGGGAGACCCCGGGGTATCCGAGGATGCATTTACTATGTCTCTTGGAATTTCTTTCAATTTTGATCGGTCTGAATTGTGTTGTGTGGTAAAGAGTCAAATCTGATATAAAAGGTTTTTTGAAAATTGTGTTTGCATAGGTAAAAAGGCTGTACAGTATGTGTGCTTAACCCATTACCACACAGTCCCTACTTTTGACGCCTCTGAGAAAGAAGCCTTTTGAAAACACTGAAGGAAAAGGAGAAAATGCTGGTAACCAGCGTTTTCTCCTTTTCCCACAGTGTTTTCTACCCTTCCAAGAACAAGTTTCAATTTTTCAGTCACCTTTATTTTGTCGTCTGCAAATGCTTTAGATTTGAACAAGTCTAAAATTTTGTCATTTGGAAATGAGTTAACTCTTTCCCAAACAACAAAATTTAAGAGTGGTCCAAATTGAAAGCCATGCTGATGATATAATAAATGTGGCTCAAAAATTGAAATTTGTTTAGGGAAGAATAGAAAACATTGTGAGAAAAGGAGATAATGATGGTTACCCACACTTTCTACTTTTCCTACAATATTTTCAAAAGGCTTCTGTCTCAGGATCGTTGAAAGTCGGGATTGTTTGGTAGTCTTAAGAGTTAAAGGTAACCAGTGGCACTGTTGAGTTGATGCAGAATGCAAACCATTTTAGATATGTCTGTTCGGACTACTTTAGCTTTTAACAATTGCCACAGTCAGGCAATCTCCGAGCAGAGTTGTTGTTCGTTACCTCACATACATCTCTGCGATGGGCTAAATGACAAGAATCTTGTCAAACCGAGGAAAAGATGTTTTGTTACTGTTTAACTGTTTCATATGAAAAATTGTAAGTTAGACAAAGGAAATATGATTCTGGATACATTATAGGTGCATTCAAACTGATGAATTTACCTGCACAAAATGGAACTATTTTTTTTGAGCCTCTTCACTTTTCAGAATCTTACGCCGATTTTAACAAAAATGGCTGCGCCCATGAATGATGACAGCTGATTTGACACACCGCTGGATCTAAGTTTGTACGATTAAAAATCAAGTTATCGTCCTTTAAAGATATATAGGCTTTTCAGAAAAGCCCTCTTTTGTTCATTTCCTATCACTAAGTCTGATTGGTCCCATGCTGTTTGAACAGCACACGAAACAATCGATATTGGACTTTCTTTCACCGGCGTTTGTGTAGCCATTTTGAGTTATGGTCATGTGACAAAAATATGACGTAATGACGGACTACTTTCTGAGCCCACTACAGAGGTGAATGTAATGATCCGGAGTGCAAGAGAGTGAGTCAGGGAGATTTGTCTGAAATGATTATGATCCTTGATTGAACATTAAAACCAATATTTTATCATCTACAAAAGATGTGAAGCATTCTTTAACCTTTTACCACTCAGTGATGAGTTTTGACACCCCAAGGAAAGAAGCCTCCTTTTCCCACAATATTTTCTACTATGTCATAAAAACAATTGCAGCATTTGATTCAGATAATGAGATTGAAATTGTTGTCTGCAACTGCTTTCAATTTGGACAAGGCTAGAATGTTGTCAATTGGTAAAGGGGTTAGACCTGGTTTGTATGTGTTAGCATGATGCTTTCAAGTGGGATAAAGCAGTTAAGCTAAAGAAATGCAGGCTGAGCTTAACGGGAAGCCATAACCCCTATCTTGCCTATTGCAACATTGGTCATATTTGCTAATAGTGTAGACCAATGATCAACCTGCATAGCCATTCAGTCTGATGTTGGTCTGCACTGTTGGCAAATTTTATAGTGACTGAAACTCGGAAGCAAATCTGGAATAGTCTATTCTGGGAAATCAGCAGCATAAGAGGTAAAATTGACCCTTGAAAAGATTGTTGAAAAATGTTTTTGTTAAAGAAAAAATTGCTCAACAGTAAGGTGGGTAATTTTAGACAATCAAGGCCCTCCTCAATTCTTTGGACAATAACTTGATGTTGCATCAATCTACAATATGCATCTTTGATAAAAGAAGAATGTTAAGTTAAATACTGTTCAGATTTTTGTATGGCTATCATTTGGTTATATTTCTTTGTATCTGTTTTAGGAAGAGATTGTGAAGATTGTGCAGGTCAGAGGGACAGACGTCCAGGTCAAGACAGTTAAGATCTCAAGATGGCACAGATGACTTAAAGGTGTTACTGTGGAGGGAGTGGAGGGAGATGAGTTCAAAGAACCTAATGGGTCAATACATATAGCTAACAACTGTTGTTGTCAATACATACAGAGACGAGATGTCAGTGTCAACCAAAACAAAGACTGAAATTAAGGTATTAAATCCACTCTAGTCTTCCCAGGTTATCCCTAGTGCTCATGGTGAACAGTTGTGATGGGTTGGTATTTTGACTATTGTGTGTCTGTTCACCATTAGCACAAGCACATTTACATGTTGCTCCTGAAGTTCTATTTGACAAAGCCCAGAAAAGCAATGTCACAAACTGGCTTTCAGTATCTTTAACAGAATCACTAAGATGTAAAAGGATAATTAAACTTTCGACAGTATTGTCCTCAAGTTAACCCTCAAGTTAACCCATTACCACGCAATCCCTACTTTTGACGACCTTTGGAAACAAGCCTTTTGAAAACATTGTGGGAAAAGGAGAAAATGCTGGTAAGTCGCATTTTCTCCTTTTCCCACAATATTTTCTACCCCTCACAAAACAAAGTTCAAATTTTCATTCACATTTATTTTTGGTCTGCAAATGCTTTCAATTTGGACAAGCCTAAAATCTTTCAGACCTTGCATGGCCCAATGTAAGATCTGGAAAAAGATTGATCTTATGCCGTTTGTTTACTAACATGTTGGGACATTCTTATTGGTAAATCAGCATTGATGATAATTCCACATTCTTTTTCAGAAGACTGAAATAGGGCTATCTTGACTCACTTGTTTCCTCAGTCATTTGCTATTGAAAATAATAGAACCACTGTGATTCTCTAAAATTCTCAAAGTAACTGTGACTCAAAATATATTTCCATTATCACCAGAAATTCTAATTTTTATGGGCATGGATCAAGAAAAGTGCAGAGATACTGCAGAAAATCCTTACATTGCTCATGCATATTGCAGCTGATTGTTAGGAAACATAGTTAACCCATTACCACAGAATCCCTACTTTTGATGACCCTAAGAAAGAAGCTTTTAGAAAACAGTATGGGAAAAGGAGAAAATGCTGGTAACCAGCATTCTCACAATGTTTTCTACCCTCCACAAAACAAATTTCAAATTTTCAGTTACTTTTATTTTTTTGGTGGGAATTTCATACTAACTTGTTTGTTTGATTTTCAAAAGTAAATTCTTTTTTTTTTTAATTTCAGTGGCTTTTTTTTTTTCAGACTTGCCAGGAGCCATCCTCCCAAGTAGAAGAGGAGTATTGCAGAAAACAAGTACAACATCATTAAGAGCGACTACGTAAAGCACTAAACTATGTACAGCAGTGCAGACTCCGACTATAATCTCTACAAAAGAAGATGTTTACGTGCGTGCGTCCGTTAAACTTTTTCTTTAACCCTTTCCCAGACGGCAAAGTTTGGACCAGACCAAATTCAAAGCATTTTGCCGATGACAAATTAACAGTTGCTTAAAAGATGATTTTTCTATATGATAGGGTAGAAAACATTGTGGGAAAAGGAGAACATGCTGGTTACCAGCATTTTCTCCTTTTCCCACAATGTTTCCAAAAGGCTTCTATTCCTTTCCCGTAAAAACCAGGGATTGTTTGGGAAAGAGTTAAAAAAAACTTCTCCTCAGAAACTATGGACTGGATTTCTACCAAATTTTACAGGAATGTTCCTTAGGTGGTCCTGTTTCAAATTCCTTCAAATAATTGTGTTCCATGAATAATTCTGGTTGCCATGGCAACCAAAGTAAAAAAACCTTTAAAAATCTTCTCCTCCCAAACTGCTAATTGGATAGCATTATTTTTTTGCAGGAATGTTCCTTAGATAGAGGTCTACAGAATTCCTTAAAAAAAAAAAAGATCCGTCAAAAAACATGGCTTTTATGGGAGACTCATTTTCCTTTTATGGTATAAAGTAAAATCTTTGAAAAATTTCTTCTCTCATACTATTCATTTTGATTTCATTGTTGTATTGGAGGTTAGTTCCTATGCTGGTAAGTCTTTACCATACAGTCCTGACTTTTAACGACCCTAAAGAAGAAGTCTTTAGAAAACACTCTTGGAAAAGGAGAAAATGCTGGTAATCAGCATTTTCTCTTTTTCCCTCAGTGTTTTCTACTCTATCAGGGAGAGAAGTCATCATTTCATCAATGTTTAATTTGTTGTCTGCAAATGATTTCAGTTTGGTCACATCCCAAATTTTGTCATTTGGTAAAGAGTTAAAGATGGTTGCTTTACATAATCTATAATCCTTTTCATATAAAACAAGAGAACCTCTACACTTTGATTAGTTCAGGTAAAGGTTTGTTGACCTACTGGTGACCTAGTACAAAGAGGGACAGGGCTTCACTGTTGTGATAAGGCATTTTGTTATCCAATCAAACTGATCCCTGACAAAGAAGACTTTAGAAAACATTGTGGGAAAAGGAGAAAATGCTGGTAACCTTTTCCCACAATGTTATCTACCCTTCACAAAACAACCTTTAAATTTTCAGTCACTTTTATTTTTTCATCTACAAAATGCTTTCCATTTTGACAACCCTAAAATGCTGTCATTTGGTAATGAGTTAACTATAACCAGAAGACAAAATTTTTATAACTGGCCATAATTGAAAGATGTTGCAGACAACATAATAAATCTTCAAATTAGTAAAACTTGTATCAAAAAGGGTAGAAATTATTGTGTAAAACTAAGAAAATGCAGGTTACTCTTATTTTCTTCTTTTCTCACGTTTTCATAGATTTTTTTTCTTTTAAAGTGACCTAAAATGCAGGAATGAATGGTAATTGTTAAAAAACTTCTCTTCACCGTTACAGAAAAATCAGGCCTGTGGAGCGATACAGGCGCTCAAGCGCCTCTAGTTTATAGACTTGAGGTAGAATGCTTTCGGAAACATTTTCGGTATACGAGAAAGTGCTTGTAATGCATATTTACTCCATTGGTCACCATGTTTTCTTTCTTCAATAGGCTACTGCACACTTTGAGCAAAAGTTCATTTCTTGTTTGCAAATCTTTTCAAGACTAAATTTTTTTATGTAGATAGAGTGATAGATTGATATTTTACATGCACATCATCTGGCTAGTCAGGTTTTTGTGTATATATTTTCACTTGATTACTTTTTGGTACATGTTCATTATATTTTTGCCACTACCTTTATGTTTACATGCTGTATCTTACTATATTTGCCTGTTCTTTAACCAATTAACCCTTTACCAAGTCATCCCTGGTTTTCACGACCCTGAGATAGAAGGCTTTTGAAAACATTGTTGGAAAGGGAGAAAATGCTGGTTACCAGTAATTTCTCCTTTTTCCACAGTGTTTTCCGCCTTGCCTGAAAGAAAACTTCAATTTTTGAGTTGCCTTTATTTTGTTGTCTGCAAGTGCTTTCAATTTAGACCAGTCTAAAATTTTGTTGTTTTATAAATAGTTACTAGCAGACAAAAATTAAATTGTCCTAGATTTCAGCAGACAATTTCAAAAAACGGCCAAAAAAGTGGAAAAGGTACTGAAAGGATAAATATAAACATTATTGGAAAGAGACACTATTTGGATTATATGAAGAAAGCATTGTGTTGCAATGTACCAGTGTTTAATAAATAGTTACTAGCAGACAAAAATTAAATTGTCCCAGATTTCAGCAGACAATTTCAAAAAACGGCCAAAAAAGTGGAAAAGGTACTGAAAGGATAAATGTAAACATTATTGGAAAGAGACACTATTTGGATTATATGAAGAAAGCATTGTGTTGCAATGTACCAGTGTTTATCTGTAGATTCCTTTGACATAGTGTGCAAGTTGTTGGCTAAATACATGTACGGTACTCATGTTTTCTTTTTAAAAATCATCATCAAGTATAAGATTTTAAGCTTTTTTTACTTTCATTTATTTGCAACTCAAAGCATCAGCAGAGATGAAAATGCTTGTCACAAGCATTTTTACCTTTGGACACAGTGTTTTCAAAAATATACCGAACAACTTTAAAAATCGGGCTAGTTGGCTATGGGTTAAGTTTTGATTCAAGGGCCATTTATTTCTCTTTATACAAGTGGTATGGTCCCTAAATTTGTCTTAAAAGTATTCTCTGCATTAAACAAATTTAACAATATGAGAATATACTCTAGCTGAAGTATTAAAATATACTTTCAATGTTCATCATACTACCAATTAAGAAAAATATCAGAAAGATCTTTACAAGCTATTATTACTTATTTTGATGTTTCGATATATGAGATTTTTGTTTTGGTCCCTTGAAATATTATGCAATAAAAGCCACATTTTCTTTTTTATGCAGTGCAAAGTTAACTCTTTACCTCACGACAACATTTTAGACTGGTAGGTAGTCAAAAGTCGTCATTGTGTGCGAAAGGGTATTGACATGTCCTGCTTGAGATGGAGGTGTTTATTCACAAATATACTGTTTACTTGTTTTAACTACCTTTACATAATATACATTTTGTTGTGGTACTCGATTCATGTTACGAGAAGATGATACTTCTTTCAAATTAAAGTGAAAAAAAAAAGAAGCTTTGTTTCTGTTCTTCTTTTTGTTTAACTGTTTCACCTTAAATAGTATTGAGTTTTTTTACTATTTCACTCTGCACATGATGAGAAACTTTTGGTCACATCCAAATTGAACGCACCTTCAGACCAGGGGGAACGATTTCTTCATTTACTCAATCTAATTCTAAAATCGACTTCCATGAGTACTTTCAGTACTTTGATTTCATGGAGCATAGCTCAACTGTTGGATATCTCCGTCTGTTTACCTGTACTGGATGTTCCGACAGTACGCCTCACCATATCTGTCTGGTTGGCCTCGTTTGTGCTTTGATACACGTTGCTGGTGGTAATACATCGACAAACGATCAAAATGTTCGTCAACAGGATGATAAGCACCGGATTGATTGTATGATATTTAAAGCTTTTAATTCTTTACCCCCATAAGGCATTTCTATGGTATCTGTAATTGACCCTAAATAACAGAAAGGATGAAACCATTTTTTATGGGTATATGACACCTTTTGATAGCATAAAAAACATTGTGACAAAAGGTGAAATTGCTCGTGACGAGCAATTTCACCTTTTGCCACAATGTTTTCCAAAGTCCCCTACAAGCAATGCGTAGAAATGAGTATCTATGGAGTAAAGGGTTAAGCAGTGATAGGTTCCGAAAAAGTTAAATTAAAACAAGTAAATGAATAAATGACTATGTGCTATGACCGCTGTGAAAATACTGAAAAACTGCTGAAATGCTTCTGAAAATAACTTAAAACCTTTATCCAACAATCCGGGGTTTTAACGGTTTAAACATTATTTCAGTTATATCCTGATGGTCAGTGCCTCTGTTGATGCTTCCAATACCAGTACTTCGCACAGTATTCTTTCCAAGCCACTGACAGATTTCTCAACCATCTTTGAAATGATGCTCAGTATGTGTTATGTTGCAATGATTTACTATCGTCGATCCACGGAAACAAGCTTACCGAGCTGGGATTTCGATCCAGCGACTTTCTGGTCTCAAGCCCTCTGAAGTCCTGGGGCTCGACAGAGAGCCACCAGAAGTTTAGGTAATGAAACCGGAAGTGTCAGTGGTCCAAGTTTTACCACGCGGATACTTCCGCTCATGTTTAGTTTAAACATATTTATTTTACATCGATTGAGAAACAAGTTCTTACAACTTATACTAATCTCTCTCGATTCTGCTTCCTGGGAACTACACCAGTACTCTCGCCGAATGTGTGGGCCAATGAAAAATCCCAAAGTTGACACCCGCTCCCGGGTATCGAACTCAGGACCTTTAGGTTATGAGGCCGACGCTCTACCTCACGACCACGGACACGCTCATGTTTAGGGAACTGAACAGTGGCCGCCAAGTGTGTAGCCATGGTCTAGTGCAAGATGGTGCTTGCACTGCTCGAATCAGTACTCACCAATTATTCTTAAAATCTCTATTTGTCTTATTCTGAAAAATTTGTCATTCTGAAAGAAACACAACTTTTGAATGGGTAAACCAGATGGTTTACTCCGACAGAACTTATGATTCTTTCTAAGAATTATATTATGATTGGTTGGTGAATTCTTACTCTGGTCTGGTCTGGTCTGGTGGAATTTGGCGCTTGCACTGCCTTGCTTAACTTCCAATCATTCTTAAAATCTCTTTTTGTCTTGTTCTGAAAATTTTGTCATTCTGAAAGAAACACAACTTCTGAGTGGGTAAACCAGATGGTTTCCTCCGACAGAAATTATGATTCTTTCTAAATGTAGAATAATACTTATAATTATATTATGACTGGTTGCTGAATTCTTAGTCTGGTCTGGTGGAATTTGGCGCTTGCACTTCTTTGCTTGAGTTAAATTTTTGTCTTCTTTCCATTTGTTATTAGAATAACTGTAGTTTTTATTGTGGTATTTGTCGAAGACAATACCACTATGACTTCAAGATTGAATTTTGATAACCATGTATCTTACTTTGTGCAAAGCCGAAGGAAATAAACCCAGTTAAACTCATTTTGTCTCAGGCAAATGAGTTTTTCGGTGGCACTCAGACATGTAATTTGAAATGGCATATTGAAATACATTGGGAGAAGCCATCAATCATTGAGATACTTTTTTTTGATTGAAAATAGCTTCTCTCGCTCATAGCCTTTTATTGGCGCAATGATACAAATTTGCCTACTGACCCTGGGCTTTTTCGTTCCAAAACAAATTCGTGCCATGGCTTATTCGTCCTATGATTGCGCGCTATTCCATTTGATTGCTCATGAATATTTATAGATCGAAGTAATTGATTGTAATGTTGGAAATTTAATGTAAAAGGGAAAAGATATTTCAAAATCATAGTTTTAAGTTACATGAATACTCTCCCTTCAACCAAAAAGGTATTCATTTGCTTAGTGGGTTGACTTTTAAGCCAATATTTGAACAATATGTCTCTTTTTCTTTCAAACTATTAATTCAACACAATGGGTTTCCTTGACAAATACCACTTCAGTGTTCTCAACGATTTGATTTTCTATGTAAGTCGTTATGAAACAGAACTTCCAGATTTTTCTATAGCATATTAATGTCTTCAAAAGATCGAGAGAGTGTATTTACTCATGGCTACTGTCTGTCTGTAATTAACCCAAGACAAGAAATTATAGATAAAGTGAAAATATGAGTCTTTTATGACTTGTTTTTCTGTCAATCATCATGATGAGAATATGTTTTGTGAAAGCTTGTATCTATAAAAATTTGCATTGTTGGTTGGGAGCCTAAATTATTGACTAAAGGATTCTACTTTAACTCTTTAACAAACGGAAAAAATAATTGGCAGGTCCAAATTGACAGCAAGTGCAGACGACAAAATAAACATAACTGAAAAAATGCGAGTTGTTTCCAGCAGGGTAGAAAACATTGTGGGACAAGGAGAAAATGCTGGTCACCAGCATTTTCTCCTTTTCCCACAATGTTTTCAAAAGGCTTCTATATATCTCAGGATCGTCAAAAACTAGGGATTGTTTGGTATAAGGTTAAATAATAATACTGCAGACCTGTATTGGACCTGACAAATAAATGAGGTAGGGTTCTATGTTTATACAGAAACGACTCCGAATATAAAACATTTTAATTGTTCGTGTCTGTAGATAGAATATTTTCATATAAAACGACAATATATACAAAAATATGAATATGAAATATGAACATTTACACATGGACATAAAAAGAAAGAACGGTAATAACATAAGCCCCCCCCCCAAAAAAAAAAGAAGTAAAAACTGCTCTGAGTCGCCCATACCCATCTCTCTATCTCTCTCTCTCCCTCTCTCTCTCTCTCTCTCTCTCTCTCTCTCTCTCTCTCTCTCTCTCATCTAAACTCCATGTAACATGCCAGATATTTGACTATTTATGAATGTACCTTTTCACTCTCTTTGCTCTTTGACTAAAAATTATTATTATTTCTTTTCAACTAAGTGATATTGCCATAAATAGTTCTCCGCCATTAGTAAAGATTGTTTAAGAAATAATCTTCTTTCTATCGTGGTATATCGTTCAATAAACAACAGTTGTGAGTTATGAGGCACAATAAATAATCCACGAGGGCGATAGCCCGAGTGGGTTATTCATTGCGCCTCATAACTCACAACGTGGTTTATTGAACGATATACCACGATAGAAAGAAGATTATTTCGATTCTAACATAGTCAATACTTAGTGAAATGAAAACAAGTTCAAACTTAAGAGTAAAAACGCGGATGAAGATTATGTTCCATTGAATAACTCACTCATTGAATGACGTCACTCTACATGGATTGTCGCAGATTTTACCACGTTTTCCTTGCACTGTGTTTATAGAGCCAAAGTCGCGTGTCATGTTAGAATTAAGAAATAATCTTCTTTCTATCGTGGTATATCGTTCAATAAACCACAGTTGTGAGTTATGCGGTGCAATAAATAATCCACGAGGGCGATAGCCCGAGTGGGTTATTCATTGCGCCGCATAACTCACAACGTGGTTTATTGAACGATATACCACGATAGAAAGAAGATTATTTCGATTCTAACATGGCCAATTCTTAGCGAAATGAAAACAAGTTCAAACTTAGAGTAAAAACGCGGATGAAGATTATGTTCCATTGAATAACTCACTCATTGAATGACGTCACACGATATAGGATGACGTCACTCTACATGGATTGTCGCAGATTTTACCACGTTTTCCTTGCACTGTGTTTATAGAGCCAAAAGCGCGTGTCATGTTAGAATATTCCATGATCTATGGCGAGGGCCGTAACTAAGTTTTTGAACTTGTGGCTCAACCCATTTTCCGTTTTTGATTGCTTGTTAAAATGTATTGTACAAATATATTTAAATTATGGCAATAAAATATGTTTAAACTAAACCAAAGAAGACCCCCAACCCCCAAAACAAAGAAATCGTCAGATAAAAGGAAAATTAAGTTGCATCAAACTGCATTTTCCTTAAATCTTCACGGTGACAAAGACAAAACCATGCCCTTTCCGTGGACCTGTGGACGGTAAAGTTCAAGATCAGACTGCACAAAACGTGCAGTCTGATCTTTGATCATTATCATCCACTTGTTTAGTCAAGCGTGTAAGATTTTTTTTTTAATTTCAGTAAATCGTAATTTCAGTCGTTGATAGAAGTTCAGTTCGTTTGAGCAATGCTCCGTGAAAAACTGGTCTTAACTCATTACCAAATACAATATTTTAGCCTTGTCAAAATCGAAACCATTTGCAGACAACAAAACATAACAGTGACTGAAAATTTGAACTTTTATTTTGAGAAGGACAGAAAACATTGTGGGAAAAGTAGAAAATGCTGGTTACCAGCATTTTCTCCTTTTCCCACAATGTTTTCTAAGTCTTCTTTCTCAGGTCGTCAAAATAAGACTAAGAACGTTCTTACGAATGGTTGGTGACTATGGACCCTGGAGGTCTTCAAATGTTCGATCAGTTGGGACAAGAGTAAAGTTTTGTTGACAAAGTATCAATCATACATTTGTAATTTCAAGAGTATAAATTACAAACAAAACACCTACGTATTTATTCTTCTAATATGTGAAATGATCAAAATATAATAATTGAGCCATGCCCTGACAAAAGGGGGGCTTAATACACCCCAGTAACGCATTGAACCAAACTAAACTAATTATCGCATCATTTTGGATCCATGAAATCCATTTTTGTATAACAACTGACAGGATCTGAAGGTCAAATGGTCCATAGACATGCAGAAAACTGGACATTGACCAATTTAAAGGTTTCAAGCTAGGTCAGCCAGCACGGACTGCGCATGCTCAACTTGGTCGATACCTCGTTTTTTTTTTTTTTTTTTCTTTTTTTTTTTTATTTATTTATTTTTTTTTTTTTATTTATTTTTCTTTTTTATTTCATTTTATTTAGTTACATTAAACCCCCTTTTCACAGAACCCGACTCGTTTCATCTTCGCAAGCCAAGGCTGACGATTCACTACGCTACTCTACCCTTGGCGGATCGAGCTTGATTTTTACATTCCCCCGATACGCTTTTTCATTGGATGCAGCCAGCTCTAACTGCAACGAATGAAATCGCTCGTAGCATTTCATCTTTGATAAAAATAGAACAAGGTCGCTACCTTTCGAATAGAAGGTAGAAATAGAAACCCACGTGGATGTCTGCTTATCGCTTCATGTGTATTCGTAAGCGGTTTGTAAAACGATATTTCATTAGCTTTTAGAAATATGATGTAAAGGGGGGTAATAACCAGCATCCAACAGAGGGTGCATCGCAGGAACTCGAAATCTGGCTCAATCAGCCAAGGTAAGATCCACGTAGTGATCGTAACCTGGGCTCGCGAACATGGACTCGTTTGGAAGATCATCATGGCTCTGTAATGCTTTAACAGTTATTATTATACTGCAAAGAAATTTCTCGTGATCTGATTGGTTAACATGCCGGGAACATATATCATGTTCCCTGGCAAATACCACGCTAAGGCAGTTTCCCTTTTGAGTGCCCCGTAAACATCACTACACGTGCAACACAACATCTAAAATGGCGGCGTCGATCGATAACCAGACTGCACATTTATGCACCAAACTGCACGTTTTAGTGACGTCAGTTTTCATTGAATTAGGGCACACAGAAGGGAATGTCTATTTCGTCAGCATGCTCGATTCGTGAAATTATAATACAGGAAAATTTCGCTTAACGCACTTTGAAAAGTAAAACTTTGCAGTATAATAAATTCGTTGTACGGTCAGGAGGCAGGGGACTTGGAAACTTGTTCACGGCTGTGGTGAATCATGTCGCCACCTCGCCTTCGGCTCGGGGCGACATGATTAACCACAGCCGTGAACAAGTTTCCAAGTCCCCTGCCACCTGACCGTACAACTAATAATGTTCACAACGCATGGAATATCATAACATAATCACTTTATGCAGTCACTGGCCGTGACACTAAAAATAAACGGTGATTTCTGGTTTTTCCCCATGCTGTTTGTTTGGTAAGCCAGGATCCAGCAATTTCTGAAAACATACCAATATAGATTAAAATTAGGCTATTTCTATTGAAACAGCTATGTTTTTTTATTTTTGAAATTAATGCCAGTCTTGAAGAAATAGCTGCATTCAGTATATATAACTGCCGCAAATTTTCAATGATATTTGATTCCTGAAGTTGTCATTATTACAGCAAAGTGGTACTTCATTACATTCCTACATTAAACAATCTCTTCATTCCAAATACAAAGGTAACTAAAACTTACCTACCTTGGGGTTCGGGAGGGGCAGAGTGAAAGAGTGAGAGAGAGAAGAGAGAGATAGATAGAGAGAGAGAGAGAGAGAGAGAGAGAGAGAGAGAGAGAGAGAGAGGACAGAGGGAGAGAAAGACAGAGAGAGAGACAGAGAGAGACAGGGAGAGGCTATGACTGTAATACTAACTTCAGCGCCTTGCGTGTGTATTTTATCATCACTGTCCCAACTCGTCAGCTTACTTCCGCTATTTTTACTGTCATCGGTCACAAGAACACGCCTACTTCCGCCCGTGCTGTCGCTCTGGGCGGAACCACTACTTGTGGAATCATCCGCCTGAAATGTTCTCATTTGGCCACTATATTTCGTTCGACCGGAAGGATATCCAAAGTCATCGTCATATGGCACAACTGCAGTTTCTATTTCAATTTCGTTCATCTCTCTGTCCATTTGATCAGAGACACTGCTTTGTAAATATCCTTCATTCACGCCCTGATCACTGAGGGGATTTTCCTGTATTGTCGTGCCTCCATCGTACTCCGACGTTACGTCGGTATCTTCCGCGAAGTGTAAGTCCATCTTCGGTAGGTCGTCTGGACTTTCCGCCTGTCGGTATGTCAACCCTTTCGCGGCGTTCCCTTTAGGCTGTCGAGCACGATTTAGAGCTTCCTTCATTCTCCTTTGTCTGCAATAAAAAAGAAAAAGAGTCAAACTTCCATTACTTGTGGACAAATGTAGTGCAGCCTTAAATCTATTTGAAAAGGACAACAGCAGAACATATGTGACCCAATCACATATAAAAGGTTCAACCTGGGAATTCTGTACATCAATTAGATGAAAACAGATCAACGATAAGGCAGGTCAGTTTAAGTTGATAAATTCAAAAATGATTGTATAACATGGTACGATAACCATTTTTCATACAGAAATTGTTATTAAAGCGAAAAATTGTCAACCCTGGTCAGCCTGCGCGATTCGCGCAGTCTGACCAGGGTTGACACTTTTCGCAGTTTCCAGAAGGTCCCTTTTTGCGTGAAGAGTCGTAGATTATCCATTTTCAGTTTTTCAATTTCAAAATACTTCATTGGCTCAAATCTTCAGGTTAAAAGATATATGAGCAATTAACAATTTCTACTATTTCATTGTGACAGCGAGAAGCTTCTTTTCGACAGTAGGGGAAGTTTGAATGTGCAGATAGAATAAAGTTCTTCTAAGAGACACTAATTTTTAAAAACATCTTTAAATCTTTACTCATCACCCCATATTACATAGGGTGGACTTTAGATGCAAAATGCTCTTGAGAAAGTCCCTCGTTACATGCCCTTGACATTGTCAGCAGCCGATTGGTCGCTTATACCTTTTTAATAAGATAATTAACACCGGTACACGTGAATTTGGATCCCTTTCTCAGGATTTGCGACAAAAGAGTGATTTGTGTGCAATAATTGCGTTATATCTCCATGAAAAACATAAAATAAGTATATAATTTATATTTACCGGAAACAATGTAATAGATTGGCAAGAAAATTAGGTTTGTTTGAACAACTGTGTTTTTCTGCTTCACATCTACAAATGTTTATAATCACCACTGTGTTTTATCGGATTTAGATCTAAATGCATTCGAACACCCATATTGCTAACTGAGCTACGCTCTGTCAAAGCAGTTTAATGCATCTCCATGTCGCATAATACAAAGCATACCATCAAAGTATAATGATCCATAAAATCTATTTTGTCTACAAACTGTCTGAATCATGGGGTAGACTGGTCTTTGGACATGTAGAAAAAATAGAAACAGAAAAAATCGACCCATGTCAGCCCGCGCATTTTCTTTTATACCCCCTTTGCACAGAGTACAGCTAATTTGTACTTGACCATAAATTATAATTTCATACCTGACAATAAGCACGATCACTAAAATCACTATCACAATTAGCAGCAAACCGGCCAAGGCCCCGAGTATTATCGTTATCATATTGTCTGTTTCCGGTAAAACCTGCGCCTGCGCAACACGCTCAGTCGTGCTCGTAGTTGGCGGGAGGGTAAACCCGAGTGGCGGGAATTTAACTGTTACTAAAACACTATCCTTTCTCGGCGGCGTTCTGTTGTCTTCAGCAATTACAAGGAGATTATATTCGTCCCTGATTAGATCACCTTCTGCCGCAGTAACATATATTTCTCCGTCTGCGTTAATTTCGAACAAGCTGCAAAGACAATAAGATAAATCATTGCTAGGAAAGACAATACATTTTCACAAAAAAAAAGACAGTTGCATAAGCTGGAAAAATTTGATTAGTATGTAGTAATGTATATACATGTATCTAAAAATGTAAGACTTATTTTTTTGCTTTTCAGATTTTCCTTTTCGATCCATTCTTTTCTTTTTTTTTAATCTTTTCGCCTATTTGATTTATCATTTTCTTTTTAGGAGGGAGGTCCTTTATCATATATTCCATGAATTTATTTTTTTAATTGGTGCTTTTCGTTTTCTTTTAATTCTTTCTTTCTGAATCTTTTTTCTTTTCAAAGTCTGGCCGGGTACATCGAAACAAATCTAATTGTTTTAGGTCTAAAATTGCTGGCTGCATTGCAGTTAAGGTAAGACCTGTGTAATGCACTTCCGGTGAAAATTCTAATTGGTTGATAAATAGGGATAAATAAGGATTTATGCAGAAATCATATTTTTGCACATTTCTAACGGATCAGAAATTCCGTTTATGTCTATCTTGAAATTATTTTTTGATACTCTAGTTAGTTTTCTGAAAAGGGAGGTAATTATTGTCTCTTTTTAAATTGAGAGTATAGTGATTTAAGATTTATAAATGATAATTCAAAGAGGGAAAAAATGAAAAGGTAAAAGTAGTTCAATAACACTCATTTTCAATTATAGCTAATTTTGCAGGATGATATTTCAGTGGAAATAGCTGTTTTCCATTACACAGGTTTTACCTTAATTAAATTCAATACTTACTTCTGATAATTGCCCAATGAATATATAATGCTATCATTTAAGTCCGAATCTGTAGCCTGAAAATATATAATAAAACGGGTGCGGCATTCACATAATTGGCACTGCTATAAAAAGAAGAAAGAAAAATAAAAAAAAAATAATAAGAAAAAAACGTGCACTTTTACGGAATAGAGTAGATCGATATCAGGGGCCGTATTCACCAACCATTCTTAAGAATATTCCTAGTCTTGTTCTCCAAGATTTTCTAAATTTGAAAGTAACACAACTTTTGATTGGCTAAACCATTCGGTTTAGCCAATCAGAGGTTGTGTTATTTTCAAATTTAGAAAATTCAGGAGACTGAGACCAAGAACGTTCTTAAGAATGGTTGGTGAATATGGGCCCTGAGTGCAAAAAGTTAAATAGAAAAGAAAGTCCTGGTCATTTCAACCAAGAGCTTCGTTTTTTCTTTGACAGCAATGTAGCCATTTTGGCATGGTACAATCTGTACATATTTTTAACCTAAAAAGAAAGAAACCAAAAACCTGTCAGGGTCTCTAACCCTCATCCTACCAACATATTTTTAACCTAAATCCTACTAACTGGGGTCTGTTTGGACCTCAAGTTGAAATTAGTCCTGAAGCTAGTAAAATTGAAAAACAAACGCAAGTCATTGTTAAAACTGTTGAATGGCACAAAATGAGTACATGTATATCGTTTTTAAACGAGTAAATGAGATAATTTTTGTAAATATTGTTAGATCCATCCACATATTGGTGCTAAAGTTTGTCCAGCTGTTTTTCAATGGTAGTTTGTTTGGCACTACGAGTGTGTTTTGGACAGATTGGACGGCTGTAGGTGTTGCACGTCACATGCTTGCATGTGTTTGGTGTCTTGCTGGCTGATCAGTTTTGCACACAAGAATATCATTCATGTCATATTCTAGAGAATGTAAAGAAATTCTTTCAACCCCGGGTTTTCACAATTCACAGCATTTGTAATTCCCAGTTGTTGCCTTATAATTTCCAGTGACTGTCGAAAACCAGAATCCGGAGGATGCCTCTGCCAGACAATTCCACTGCAGGAAACATATCTGTCTTAGGGGTCCTCTCTGATCAACAGTAGGGGTTAGGTTCAATTCTTACTGAAAGCATCGGAGTTTTGAGGACGTGTCCTTGAGTAAGATACTTCAAAGTCATAGCGTAGGTATGTTAAAACCTAGCACAGTAAGTGAACTGTCATCCTTATGTGACAGAGATTATGCTGAAAGAGGTGTACATCAATTAATCAATCAATCAACCAACCAACCAATCAATCAATCAATCAATCAATCAATCAATCAATCAACCTTTTAAACAATTAATCTGTCTTTTTTGGCATCTAGTGCTTGTTGGTGAGGATGCAGCTGACGCTCTCTGGTCCGCGACACCTCATTTGGTCTCATCCCAGGGTCTCTATATCTAGCCCCTCCTCTAGCCTGACCTCTTGCTTGGGCTTGGTCCCTATTAGGTACAGGATGTAGATACATGTTTGCATTTATAACTTGTGTGTTACCTTGACATGATGGTTAGGATACATGGTGAACGTTACTGGTTGAAGAGTTCCGGTCCTCAAAGTCAGACTCCACAATAATCTTTTAATGATGACTCTCAGAGACCTTGCCATTTTGGTTGGTTGGTTGGTCATAATTCAAGCGAAACATGTCAGAATTAGTTATAAATTTGAAACTTGATTTTAGGTCCCATCGGACCCCACACAGAAAAAAGTAAAGAATTAGCTCAAAACTCGAGAAATCATATCAATATTGCCATTTTCATAATAAGATCACCAGTTTTGCCAAAGTCATAAGATGTCACGAGTCTAGCATCGATTCTTTTTTCATATCTCCAAGAAAATAGTCGCTGGGGTCAAATTAACCCCAGTTGGTAGGATGAAGGCTACGAATGCATTTAGCTAAACGATAATCGCTTATGTGTAAGTTTTGAAAGCCATTCCTACGACGCAATGGATTCAAAATTTGAGAAGTTTTCTTTCTTTTCTAAGAGTCTGTGCATGATTTTTTCTCTCCCTCTCTTTTTATCTCTCTCTCTGATAGTCTTTATCTCGTATTCTATGCAGGCTCCCTCTCTCGTTCACTGTGACTTTCTCTCCCTATATCTCCTCTTATTGTCTTTTCATTCTCTGTCCTCTATCTCTAACATACCTCTCCCTTTGTCCCATCTCTGTCTGTCTGTTTGTCCTTCTGCCTGCCTTTCTGTCTGATTCTCTCTCTCTCTCTCTCTCTCTCTCTCTCTCTCTCTCTCTCTCTACGTATATCGTCTTTTTCCAGTTATACTCTTCTCCGTCCCCAGTCTCCCTCTTCCCTCTTTTTTTTACACATAAATAACAGAATCAAATAAACCCTTAACGATTATTGTGCTTACCGTTACTATGATTACCAAACGCCCCTGTTGTCGGTCTATCAGAAAATCTGTCTGTACGGGATCCAAAACGGGATTATTGTCATTGACATCTGTCACGGATATAATGACTGTAGCTGTTGCAGTCTAAAAATAGAAAGCATTGTAACCGATTACTGTAACCCATAACCAGTATTCTTGTAATTTACAGTACCTAAGTTTATTTCGTCGGTTTACTTCAAAAACCTCGTAACTACAGCTTGTTTCAAGCTGTAGTTACGAGGTTTTTGAAGTAAACCGAAGATTAATTGCCTGAAAGTCTTCAAGTATAAGTATGATTTTTGAACTGCGCATGCTGACCTTGGTCGATACTTTTCACGGATGCATTGAGTTCCCTTTCACAGTGCACGTTTGCATGTAGTGCATGAATCTTTCGGACTCTAAGTAGAACCAATAAAAGCCAAAAGTAGAAGGATAAGTAAAACTTATTAACGGTGTAAAATTTGCATGAAACATCTTTTCTTGTACAACACCAGCTTTTACAGAACTTTATAACGTGTTCTTGTAATTTCCAGTAAATTAAAAAATAAAATGATACTTTTCTACTTTCTTGAAAAGTTTGTAGACGGTACCAGTGTCCTAAACAGCCAATAGAGAGGTTTATTTTATTTTACAGAGAAAAAGTAAAAATATACTGATTCCCAACACGTCATAACTTCTAGAAAATACAGTGTAATAATAATGAGTAATACGAACAAATACACGGTGTTAAGATCCTTTGCTTTCACAAAGTTATTACAGTTTACCAGAGATTAAGTTCAAATGTCAAGTAAACGAATGCAACTTTCTAGTCACTTGACTTATTTATAGAACGTGACCGCACACCGCATGGTCAAATTATTTGACACGAGGGTGAAACCAACGGTTCATTTACTATGCTAATGATAAATGCAACCGATAGAAAAGCATGGACTGTAATTCTGCACTACACTTTGTCGACACTAAGTCTTTGTTGTCCACAAATTAGTTTTCAATTTAAATCCATTGTATTTATTTTTATAGTTTAAGTTTATACACTTTGACGTTGTCATGTCATACTATAATACAGCCCCCCCCCCCCCCTCTTTCAAAAACAATATATACAAATATACATAATAAATCATTTTTACATTTTTTTTTTCTTTTACAGTTTGCACGTTTCCGTTTCTTCAGTGAAAGAATCTATAGAATAATACTTACATTACTACCGTCCGAGGCGGTCACGTGCAGAATCCATTCCTGTCTTACTTCATAATCTAGAGGTCTTTGGAGAATAAGACTTCCGCTACACAAGAAAAATAAACCTAATATATTAAATGATATTAAAAAAAACTATTCAGCCCGAAAGGTATCAGAAAATACAATATATCAGATTTAACAGAATGCGTAAAGATTAAGAACATTGTGTAGGATAAACACAATCTATACAATTATTCACATCTCCAGATTGCAGTACGTGATATCCTCTAATTAAGAATAACTAATTTTGATTATCTTTATCCACGCGAACTTTCGATGGTACATACAACCACCTTCTTCAAGTGTCGGCACTATTTTTTTAACTTGGGGTTCAAACAGGCCCAAGTTGGAAGGGTCAGTGTTGAAAATATGTTAGTAAGATGAAGGTTAAATACGCTTATTATCGACCGAAATCGAGTGGCATAGCCACTTGAACTTCTTTTCCAACATAAAAACGACACAAGAAGCCTATATGGACAGTGTAGATCAAGATCAGACTGCACATTCTGTGCAGTCTGATCTCTGATCTGCACTGTCTATTGCTGTATTCTAGATCATGACTAAACTGTGTCCAGGGCCCGTATTCACCAAACATTCTTCAGAGCATTCTTTGTCTTATTCTCCAGAATTTTCTACAGTTGTAAGTAACACAACTTCTGATTGGCTAAACCGAATGGTTTAGCCAATCAGAAGTTGTGTTACTTACAACTGTAGAAAACCTCCGAGAATAAGACTAAAAGAATGGTTGGTGAATACGGGCCCTGATCTTGCAGAGATGTATTTTCAGCCTCAGACAAAGTGCCATTTATTAATTAAGCAGTGAAAGGAGTTAATGAATAGGGTATAATCGAGCAGCTGTGTGTGATATAAAAGATGTTCTGAAAATGGGGTGTGACGCGGTCCGAAGATGTTAAAAAAAAATAAATCCGAAAGACAAATATTTTAATCGCATCAAACCCCATTCGAGAGACAGATTTTTCACATCACACGCGACCTTTGATTATCCTAATTAATATATTCCTAAACCACCCTTTTTGTTCTAGAAATTATCAAGAATGGTACAATATGGGCAATATAGGGAAAAAAGTAGTTCCGGTGAAACGCAGAGAAATGACCCTCCCCTACAAAATGACCCATGGGTCATTTCACTACGTACAGGAATGACCCGGGCCATTCTTCTACGTAGTGAAATGACTCATGGGTCATTTTGTAGGGTAGGGTCATTTCTCTGCATTACACTGGCAAACATTCTTAAAGGTGGGTATTTAAAATTTTCATATCACATCAAATTAAAAAATATATATGTAAATGAAATTTATATGAAAAAACAATACAAATCATCAGTAATTAAAATTACACACACAAAAAAAATTGGTGGTATTCCCTTAAAAGGCTACGTAGCCTCTTAAGCTATTTTTAGATTTCCCGCCAAAATAAAAAAAAAGCATTGTGGGAATTTTAAGTGACTTGCACGTGACTAATGACTATTTAATTCCATAACATAACAAACATGTAATTATTTTCCATAATGTCTAGAACTTCGGCCGTTATGTTTGAAGCTTCGTCTGTATATTTCCGGTATATAAATGAGCGAGCTGCTGATGTAAAAATAGATCGTGTTTCCCTTCAGTGTTGACCTGAGCCGTAGTAAATCTCTAATTTATCTTGGTGTCGGACGGTTTTCGACTACTGGGTTTTAATGAATGAAAATTATAAGGCTTTGGGAGTATAAGGATGATTTTTTTGTATTTTTGTAAAATTTTCGTCCTAAAATCTGAAGGGCCTCCTTTAAACTATACCGTCCTTAGTGACGATACCATATTAATCATCAATAGAGGTTATTCAATGTGAAATTCCAGTAATTTACAGATAAGATAATAATAGAAGTTCTTACTTTTCGTTCACTGTGATGTCATCAATAGACTCTAGCAGGGCATATTGTATATTTGTACCCTGGAAATAAAAATGAATAAAATTAATACAGAATATCGTAACGAAACTCAATTTCTTGAAGAATTTGCATATCAACCATACTCTGGCAGTAGGAGGGTTAATAGATTTGCAAAACGTATTGACCAAGGTCAGTCTGCCCAGTCCGCACAGGCTCACTTGAGTCCAGAGAGTTGAGCTTTAAATCCAATAGTTATATGATTGAATCTAATAATCCTCTTGAAATTTCTAAATAATCTAGAATTTAAACGGTCCAGAATAGAGAAAAGCTTTTGAAAACATTGTAGTTAAAAGAAGGCAATCCTGTAAACAATATATAGAGTTTATTTCATTAGCTTGTGGTTAATATGGGGAAATATTTGCCGAAAAAGGGAAAGGTATGCCAAAAAAATGAGTGCCGATAGGCATGAGTTATTTTCGCGGACCTTTCCCTTTTGAGGCAAATATTTCCCCATATTAATCACAATCTGATGAAATAAAACATATATCTTATTTCCTGTGATTATTTTGTCAACGAAGCTGCTTTTGAAATTGATAATCTCAAATCAATTAACCAGATTTTCGGCAGGAGGAAAATATTCACTGTGACGGGGAAATAATTCCCCCAGCTTAAATGACGTCATTTCTTTACCCATAACATTTCTAAAAATAGACACATGAAATATAATATATCCGCATATAGTTAATATCCCCGCAATGTTTTCTACCATTTCAAAGGAATTTTTTGGCACGATTGAAGCCACACATAATTAGTCGGCTGCAAATGCTTTAAATTTGGTCTTGTTTATAACTTTGTTGTTTAGTAACGAGTTGAAATAAAGAATAGCGTGCCAGAGATAAATATGAAGGAATCCAGATGTAGAGTAAACGTAAGTTGTAAGTATGTAGCAATAAATGCGAAATGAAATAATACAAAGAACTAAAAAGTAGGTATTGTAATACATGTCTATATAAAAACTGAACGATCCACATGTCAAAACTCGAAAATAGCAGTTTCTGTGTTCGTAAAAGGTGAGGTATGTAGCAGAAATGCCGTGAAACAAAATAAGGAGAAAAATCTCACTCGGTCTTGATGGAGGATTTTATGCATGCACAAAAACGATGAAATACAGAAAGTATAAACTAATATATTCTTTGATCCAAAAATACTACAGTGTACCATTCTGTATAAAAGAATATACATGAATTAGGCTGCCAAGATTAAAGTGAAGAAGAGAAAAAAAAGCGGTTTAGTTAGTAAGAACTTAGGAAAATTATTGCTAGAGTATTAATAGGCATGCTACATATATTGCATTAAACGCATGCAAACGAATTGCAACGCATGCAAACAAATCTGAAATCGATTAGTCTCAAATGAAAATTGTTAAAAAGAGAGCATAAAAGATAGCAATCATATAAAACAAGATTTAGAAAATAAGATCATGTTCAAATAAAGTATCTTGGTTGTTTTATTAGTGTTTTGTTTTCACAATTATCAGTAGCTTCCATGATACTTTTTGCATTAAATCATAATACATTTTAATCTGGGCATACGTTTTTTGAAAACTTTTTGACAATGAAATGGCCAACGCTTTTGTCTGCAATTACAACTATAGGTGTTCTTTTATTTGTATCTAGTCAACCTGTCAGGTGTCAAGTAGATGTTCTAAAATATCACAACGGTAATATCTAGTTCCGATATACAGCATTACGCGTTAACCCATTACCACACAATCCCTACTTTTGACGCCCGTGAGAAAGAAGCCTTTTGAAAACACTGTTGGAAAAGGAGAAAATGCTGGTAACCAGCATTTTCTCCTTTTCCCACAGTGTTTTCTACCTTCATAAAACAAATTTCAATTTTTCAGTCAACTTTATTTTGCCGTCTGCAAATGTTTTCAATTCGAACCAGTCTAAAACTTTGTCGTGTGGTAATGGGTTAATAGCATGTATCAAGATTTTACAAGAGATTTTACACATATTCTTCGAGAAATCATACCATACAAACATTATCAGAGAAGCACAGTTTAGCCATGCCAGTCGGAAAAGACCTGGACTAGATATTGAAATGACGTATAATGAAGATGTAGAGACGTGGTTGGTCACAGAACTTGTTGAAACGAAATTTTAGTATGCAAGCCATAATATCTTTCAATTACAAATAACGAAATGTAGCATTAAATGTAATTAACCTTGAAATAGGCAGAAACAAATGAAAAATAGGTTTTGTTATTTTTTCAATGAACAGATTTAATAGTATAGTTAGTTCAAAGTATACTTAGCGAGCGTGTTTACCGTTTGGCCTCGCTGAAAACGAAACACAAGTGCAAAATTTCTCATTAACGCTACTTGATAATCATAATCATATTTTTCGTCTTCCACAGAAGAAAATCTGTCAACACATTAGTAACTAAAACTTTTCTGAAAACACACAGTGTTAATACAAGCATTGACAAGCACTGAAAGTTCTTGACTACCATATAAATGAAAGGGATATTTTCAAACAGTACAAAAAACATGACGGAACTTATAGGTCCATTTTTACGAGAGTGTTCCAAAAACATAAAAAAAAAAAAACAGGAAGCAAAAGTCCAGATAGTACATTCTATACAGTCGAATCTTGATCAAGTAGTCTCTAAACTGCCGTCAAAGTTCTAATGGTTCAGCTAACAATAACGAAATCCACTAAAACGTCTTTCACTCTGTTTATGAAAAAAGTTATAATACGACGATGCGTTTATGCTGTAAAAAACAGTGCTCTACTCTATGAACTATGTTTACACTACTACAAAGCAGATACATTGAAACAAACCATGCCAAATATCATCAAACATACAGAAGCACAAAGAAAACATATTTAATTAATTAAATGAAAGTCGACAAACATCACGACATAACAAGTAAGGATACAAGATTATTCTACGTGTAGGGCAATGCCCAAATTCACATCATTCCACGCCCTTTATGAATTTTCTTACAAAATGGAATTATTATATAAATTCAAAGAACAAAAAGTATCGTTACATGTAGACGACTATTAATTATATACCAAAACATATAAACTCTGTTACATCAGTGATATAAATGTATGAAAATTTTCAACAAATTTGCCCAGAGTTGACTTTCTATCACGAGCATTTTTTTCTCCAGATCGATCAGAACTTTTACCGTTACTATAATTCATATGTAAAGTTAAACAACTCTGAGAACATACTAATAAGCAAAATGTTTTGATATAAGAAAATAAAATTTTAGCCAATACTCACAAAGTCTATATCTGTAGCAGTCGTTGTCAAAAGCACAGAGCCAACGGGTTCGAGTTCCAATTTCTGAACTTCATAAACTTGCTGACTGAACCGAGGAGCATTGATGTTGGCAGCAACTATGGAGATGGTCAATAGTGCAAACATTTCCCGGTTTTCATTCGTAACTTTCGACGCCTAAAATCAATTGTTAAACGAAAACAATACGAGTAATCAATAGTTTGTTGTTCATACATTACTTTATTATTATACGAGGTAAAAACTCAGTTTTACTTTTGGAACCTGAACGCATTTTATTGTCTATTCCAAAATCTATAAGCGCACACATATGACATGCTTTTAAATGCTGTGTTATAGACTCCTATACATTTACCCATAGGGCATATTTGTTGCCAGAACATTCGCAAACAAAAACGTGCAGGTCTATATAGTACAGCTAAGAAAAGACGGATAAGCACGTATGGATTTTTTTTTATTTCGAGTATGGTTTAATCAGTGGCTCCTTATCATATTTCAGCATGGAAATAATAAAGTGAATCATAAAACGGTATTTTCAGAAACAAGATCCTTTATGAAAAAACTAACAAATTAAACAGAATTGCGAATTGATTTTCATATCTCAAAAATAACACAACTGATATATCAATGGGGCTTTAGCGTCATATAAACACTCAATATTTCTAATAATCAAATGTATGTCAAGTTTGCATACATTGTAAATAAGTATTTACTCCCGCTAGACAATTAACTACATTTATATACATGAAGACATAAAAAGTATCAATGAAATCGGCTAGAATAATGTGTATTACCAAAACAACTTTAATTTAATGCAGTAATAGTAGGCTTAGAAGAGGAACGAAGGAAATCTAAAATGAAAGCCCCCTTGAGAGCGTGAATAACAACTTCGCGTTGTATGAAACTAACAACCCACATTTCAGTACAGTTAAAACGTACACATATCGACAAATAGCCATACAGTGACAAAGATAGACACACAGCAGACACAAATGAAAGAAATAAAATGTACAAACCAGAACAACAACGGTGACACTTTCAAGTCCGTCATATAACAGATTTTTGCTGAAAATAGTTCCAGTGACGTAGTCTATTTCAAACAAATCATAGAGATCTGAAAAAATTTAAAAAAGGAACATTTGTAGTATAAATGTATCTTAATGGTACGTACATTACTTTTCACATATGCCTTCTAAAAGGGATCTTTTTATATCTGGTATTTTACGCTCTTTCCACAATCTTTAAATTATGTTTACTACGGCAGCGACTTGCTAAAAAGTACATGCCTGTTTCTGTCTTTAGCGGTTACTTACATATTCCTACCCGCAAGTCATATTATCACTGCTTAAAAGAGACTGCGTCCTTCCTGCTTGGATACCTAACTGCAGGGAACATCACAGTGCCTCCAGCACTTTGATTTATTCTGTTAGGATGTCAATCCTAAAGCATACATGTATGTTAGTTCTTAACGTGTTTATCAGACTTTTTGTCAATCATGCAAAAGATGTAGATCACGATCAGATAGTAAACAAAAATATACTCATATCCTTGCCCTACACAGTCCATCATGCTGATACATTCTGTCTAAAGCTGTCTTGAAATTGTCATAATTGATGACCTTTTTTTCCCAACAGAAAACTGTACGGGTTATTTATCTAGCACTGAAACGCTGGAGAGTATTTATAAATAACCAAAACAAAGATGGACATACCCATTAGTCTGTATTGAATGGTGTCGTTCATGGTGTCTGGATCAAACGCGAAGAGTGTAGGGGAGACAACCACTGTAGTTCCCTGTAACAAGAACTGTATTATACAAACTGAAGTTGTAATGGTCAAAATCGTTTTGTTCTGCTTTCAACAACAAAACGTCACTTTACAGCATTAACCAACTTTCAAGTAAATGATGCTCTGGTAAAAGGGGGCTGAACCCTTAAAGCGCTGGAACCAACTTAACTTGTTTTTGTGGACAGTGTAGATCAAGATCAGACTGCACAGAACGTGCAGTCTGATCTTGGATCTACACTGTCCACTATTTTGTTTCATGTTATGGCTAAAAAAAACCCTTAATACAGCAATATTTCAGATGTTTTTCCTATTTAAAAAAGTCTCTTGTATTAATTCAGCACTTTAAGGGTAAATGCATCGCCGTGACGAATAACTCGTATGCTAAATAATTCATCACAAAGAATACGGACTCATGTAACCCATTTCGTCTCTCAACCAACTGAACCTGAAGATAAACTGGTCCTTCTACATGTAGAAAATTTACAAAAAAAGTAAAACCTTTCGACCTAAGTCGATACTGTTCAAAGATGCGTTTAATAGAGGATAATCAACTGGTTGTTTTTGATATGAAAAATATCTCACGAGGATGCGTTGTTAGGCGTTGAAAAAACGGGTGCGCAGCACGAGTTTTTTAACGCCTTACGACGCGTCCGAGTGAGATATTTTTCATATCAAAAACAACCAGTTGATTATTCTATTTATTATATACCTTATTAACATCATTATTTGTAATTTTGCGTTTGAAAGTCGAAAAAACTTTAGGCGAAAAAAAAAAGTAGTTCCCAAATTACGACAGGAAGTGAAAGTGAAAGTTGATAACGTCACTAGTGATGATATCAAAATTTATTACACTGGGAAATTCCAGGATTTCACTGCTGGGTATATAATAAATCCTCTTTCTGCAGAGTATGGCTCAGATTATCGATCCTTCTGAATTTCACAAGAACTATGCTTGGTCGCTGTAGTTCAGCTGTTTATTACATGGCTTGTAACACGGGAAAACGGGGATTTGGACATTTGCGTGAAGTGTCGCCTCGGATCAGCCTGCAAAGTCCGCGCAGGCTAATCCGGGACGGCACTTTACGACTACATTAGATTTTGTCCTTCAGAAGACTTGCGCAAATTAGAAACTTTCATAGAAAGGGAAAGAGTCGTTTTGGATTAGCCTGTGCGTTGGAGTTTGCGAGCAGAAAGTAAAGATTATCGGATATAAATCGTTTAAAAAGCATAAGCAAGTGTATAATAATATCAAGCTACACATATGCATTCTGACCTTAGCTCACACTCTCTGCAAAATACATCCGTCGTCGCTTAGGACGGGATAAATGATGGGTTATTGGGCAAAAGAACTGAATACAGAAATTGGAAATTGGCTGAACGGCAGAGATTATTCTTTGAGAAAAGGAGAACTTCTATGAGCAGACATAGACCGGAAGTACAATATTTATGGCATATACAGACCGGAAGTGAAAATTCTATGACAGATACAAACCGGAAGTGCATCTCCCTCGATGGTGCCGAGATATGTCGTAGACGAGAAGATGGGATTTTGGTCGTTGGCGTCATTGATAATGATGGTTAGAGTTGCCGTCGACGATTTTGAAGTTCCGCTTCCGGTAAAGGGATTGTCCTGCAACGAGAAATTTACTGTCGTTTTACTAGCGCTGTGCAGCGTCCATTTTAGCAAAGGGCAAAACGCCTTTACGTCTCTACAAGATGACACAGTTTAGGATTTGCCAATATTGAAATCACTTGCAGACGACGAATAAACTGTGTTTAACCCTTTCCCAAACAACCCCTGGTTTTTACGTGTCTGCAGTAAAAGTCTTTGAAAACACTGTGGGAAAAGGAGAAATTGCTCGTCACGAGCAATTTCACCTTTTCCCACAGTGCTTTCTACCCTTTTTGAGAACTTTCTGCAATTTTCTCCAAATCTAAAATTGTCGTCTGTAAACTCTTTCAGTTTAGAAGGGTCCAAAATTTGTTGCTTGGGAAAGGGTTAAAATTATAAAATTGTTTCTTATTTCAATTAGTCGAACTTTTTTAGTTAAATGCGCGCTTAGACTAACTACGTTGACTTAAAAGACATTAATTGCGTAGAACAATCAAATGCAAAACATTTTTACTGACGGGGGCACAATTCAGTGCAATACAGTGTCTAATAAGTATACATGTATTTAGTCTTATTATTTCATTGTTTTTCTAGTTACGATTTCATTAACGTTTGCTTTTATCACAGGCACCTTGTATGTCCTGTTAATACCTCCGGACTTCTTTACTTTATTACGAAATGTGCACAAGAACGCTCAAAGATCGGTAACTGTATCGGGCTTACTATGACATATACTGTCTTTGGAAGAACAGAAGAAAACATGACAGAGGAGAAAATCATCTTGAATTAGGTTTACCTCATAAAAAAACTATCTTGGTTCGACAATTCAAATTCAGAAGAAAACAAAGTACATGTTAATGATATAGAGGAATTTTTTTTTTTACGGTGAAAGATCGAAATTTATTTCATCGAGTGAACACCATCGGTATTATTTTCACGCGTGGCTCCGCCACACGTGAAAATATTACCGATGGTGTTCACTCGATGAAATAAATTTCGATAGCCACTTGTGAAAATAATATCGATGGTGTTCACTCGATGAAATAAATTTCGATCTTTCACCGAAAAATACTAATATTCTATTTATTTTATGCTTTTAACCCTTTCTAGGAGGAGCTTTATCAAAATCCAGTACAGTTCTTTTCCGTTCTTCCCCCTGGCGCACCCCTCCCGCATAGCAACGCATTAAAATATTACGTCAAGCGCGAGAAATGTAAGGTATTATGACGTCATATTTCGCATCTGGTTGTTAGGCACGCGCAATTTACCAAGGGAACAAGAACGTGAAAATAGGTATTTACACTGGTGGTACCAGTGTAAGATCGAAAAATATTTTCAATGCTTTTCTCGATATCCTACCGGAAAGCATGAAATAATGGATTGTTTCTCATAAATTCAATTCAAGAAACTGAAGAAGATAAAATTCTGTATTTACAAAACGCCGAGTGCCTTGGTTCAGTCTGATAGGTACACGGCTTGAAACCAGAAGTCGCTGTTTCGAATTCCTAGCTCGATCGATTTCTTTCCGAGGACATATGATATTTATTGCGACAGGAATCCTTCTTTGCACCCCTGATCGTTGTTTTCACGATGGTTATATGGGAAAGTATTCAGGAGCTTGGGAATAATATTGAGGAAATAACTGGTAAAAAAAAGACTGTTGGGGAGCACAACAGGTGGATTATGGCAGCCACAATGTAACTGCAATAATTTTGAAACAGCGTTAACCCATTACCACACAATCCCTACTTTTGACACCCTTGAGAAAGAAGCCTTTTGAAAACACTATAGGAAAAGGACAAAATGCTGGTAACCAGCATTTTCTTCTTTTCCCAAAGTGTTTTCTACCCTTCCCGGGACAAATTTCAATTTTTCAGACACCTTTATTTTATCGTCTGCAAATGCTTTCATTTTGAACCAGTCTAAAACTTTGTCGTATGGTAATGAGTTAACTCTGTACCACAGAATAAACTTGTGGGCCTGTCTATACTTGAAGCATTAATAAAGTAAGAAATATTCGAAACAAAAAAATTGTCTTTAAAAGGGTAGAAAATAATGTGGGAAAAAAAAAACAGCATTTTCTAGTGTCATACAGACGATCAAAAGATCGAACGAAAAATTGAACGACCAGTCCAGAGAATGATCAAACGAACGCTTGAATGAAGGAATGATCACAAGAATTAGTAAACAAACAAACAGACAACAAAACAAACAAATAAATACCTTTGCTTCTATCAATATCGTCATATTTTTCACGGATTCATAGTCAAGGTTCCGCTGTAATGTGATTATTGACTTTGTTGGATTTGTGATATCAAAATATGTCTGTGGAAGAAAAGAAGTAGAGATTATTTCATCAGCTTGCGGTTAATATGGGGAAATATTTGCCGAAAAAGGGAAATGTATGCGAAAATAACGAGTGTCGTAAGGCACGAGTTATTTTCGTGGATCTTTCCCTTTTGAAGCGAATATTTCCCCCATATTAACCACAAGCTGATGAAATAAATTATATATTATATTTCCTCTGATTATTTTTTCAAGGAATGCCGTTTTTTAAAATTGGTAATATCAAATCAATTAATCAGATAACCGATATTTTAAGAAAAAGTAGTTCCAGATTTTCGGCAGGAGGAAAATATTCACTGTGACGTGGAAATAATTCCCCCGGCTTAAATTACATTTCTTTACCCATAACATTTCTAAAATTAAACACATTAAATATGATATAAATTTGTAATGTACATACGAAAACCCCAAAAACATTTGCGTCTTTCTTACGGACTTCGTTCGTAAAAATTGCATCTGTAAAAGGTTTTGATCCGAGTCATCTGCGTGATCTACGCAAGCTGATTTGGGTTGTAACTTCTTGCTATTGGGTCAATTTTCTGCTTTTCAAACCACCAGTCTCTACCTAATGATTCAGGCGTTGTCAGACGAAATCAATTCTATGGTTCCATAATTATGAATTGCTTTTTATTATATACCTAGCATTGAAATCCTGGAATTTCCCAGTGTAATAAATTTTGATATCATCACTAGTGACGATATCAACTTTCACTTTCACTTCCTGCCGTAATTTAGGAACTACTTTTTTTTCATTAAGCACTTATAGATAGTGTTAATTGTAAGTTCTATATTTTCAACCAGACAATCCAACTACTTTTCCTCAGTCTCGTTTTGTTCCTTTTAATTATGTATTCATCCTCACTATGTCCCTGATTTCTTTTCTCTATCCAAAGTATTGATTTCGACTTTCAAACGAAAAATTAAGATTAATAATGTTAACCCTTTCCCAAACAAGCCCGTGTCTGTAGTATGAGTCTTTTGAAAATTTTGTAGGAAAAGGAGAAATTGCTCGTAACGAGCAATTTCTCCTACATTTCTCCTACATTTCTCCTTTTCCCACAGTGTTTTCTACCCATTTGGAGAACTTTCTGCCATTCTTATCCAATTTGAAATTGTCGTCTGCAAACTCTTTGAGTTTGGAAGAGTCTGAAATTTGTCGTTTGGGAAAGGGTCAATAAGGTATATAATAAATCGAATAATCAGCTACCCACTCGTTCTTTTCAACGCCTAACAGTGCATCCTCTCGAGATATTTTTTATATAAAAAATAAGCAACTGATTATCCTCTATGTATACCTTTTCGGCGCCAAAGACGGTATTTTCCACTTTTCCAACACTCTTTCACAACACTTTTTTCTTCAGTTTCATTCAAAAATGTAACTGTTTGGTAAATGTTTACACAATTAAAAACTTAAAAAATCTAAAAAATCGATCAGAAAGGAAAGGAGATTACTAAAATAATTTCATACCGAGGACGTAGTATCTTCTACAATCCGATAAGATATCCGGCTGTTTCCGGTAAATTCCTTGTCGTTGTCCGAGGCATCTGCC
The DNA here is from genome assembly GCA_943736015.1 of Tridacna crocea. Taxonomy (NCBI): domain Eukaryota; kingdom Metazoa; phylum Mollusca; class Bivalvia; order Cardiida; family Cardiidae; genus Tridacna; species Tridacna crocea. The sequence continues at coordinate 16,457,619 of OX031068.1, read as the reverse complement.
TGCGTGTACACTGTACTTCCGATAGCTGCATCCTGTAATGTTGGAAGAAATTAATGTTCCATAAGCGGCATGAATTCGGCGAACAAAATTCCATCCAAGGTCAAAGTTTAAGACATTGTTATCACATTCAGAGTTATTTCCCTTACGTTATATCGTGCAACCTTTGTCATAGGACTACGCACGTGTTGAAGAAGCGTTATATTTTATTTTTTTTTAAATCATGTTCATCGCCCAGTTAAATTTCTTTATCTATTAAATTACGACGGCCAGAACATCTGTTCTACGCAAAGTAGGAATCGGTACAATTCCGGAATTGTCATGAGCAAAGTAGGAATTCTCACTTTGTCGGACAAAGTAAGAATTTCTACCTGGTATGGTTCAATTCCGGAATTGTCCCTGCACAAAGTAGGAATCCGGACAAAGTGGGAATCTATTGTTTTCCCTGCATGAAGTAGGAACTGCAGACAAAGTTAGTCTTTTTTTTTTTTTCATTTTTAATCATTTTCTCGCCGGTATTATTGATGTTTGTCCATTAGTAGAGAGAGACTATTGGTTGACAGGGTTTAATATTCATATTTTGAAGTAAGTTTTAACTGAAATACCTTTGAAAGGCACCATAACATGCAAAAGCTGGAATAGCTACGTTGTAAATAAACCATTTTCTTGGCATCGTATTTTTGAATTTTGGAGCCGAGCCCAAAACCTCAGTCGCCAGCGTACAGGACTTGAGAACAGTGAATTGCTGGTTCTATTTCCGGCTCGGCCAATTACATTCCGAGGACTGGTGATAGTCATTGCGACAGGATTCATTCCTTTCTTACCACTGATCATTGTGTCGTCGATGGTTATGCGGGAAAGCAGCCTGTGACTAGGAAAGAATATTGTGCGGTGTAATGGTGAAGATACCCAATAAGAGCATGGATAGGTGCACTGGCTGCCGTGATATAACTAAAATGATGTTACGAAGGGCGTTAAACACCGTATAATCAGTGAATAAATTTTGGCCTACAGGATATAACAAATAAGATACCATTCGTTTTATCTTATATTGTGAAAACCTCTGTCCTATGGATACTGAATAAACGCAGTTCATAGAATACTAGAGTTATCAAAAAAAGTTATGTATAGTATGGGCATCAGTTTTAAGATGTTTTGTGGTGTCCGTGGTCGTAAGGTAGAACGTCGGCCTCATAACGTAAGGGTCCTGAGTTCGATACCTGCGAGCGGGTGTCAACTTTGGGATTTTTCAATGGCCCACACATTCGGCGCGAGTACTGGTGTAGTTCCCAGGAAGCAGAATCGAGAGAGATTAGTATAAGTTGTAAGGTAATATGACTGTAATATATTATAAGGTAATAATATATAATATAAGTTATAAGTTGTAAGTCTCAATCGATGTAAAATAAATATGTTTCAACTAAACTAAATTTTTTAAGATGTAAGAAACACAGAAAAGAGAATCATGATTACCAAAATCTAAAACCTTTGCAACATATCTAGACTATTCTCACTTTGCTCTACCCTTTGAACTCTTACTTTGTCCACGCATATTCCTACTTTGCGCACAGACCATATCTGACCATAATACGGTATATCTCCCTTGCGCAATTCTACAATTGTCCGGTACAATTCCGGAATCGGCAGACAAAGTAGGAATTCCTACTTTGCGCGGGGCAATTCCGGAATTGTCCCGATTCTTACATTGAGCAGAACACATCTATTGAGTACTTATGTTGTTTCTGAGTCTCTTTAATTAGTACAAGTACTTCGATCAACATTCTTACCGTACCACTAGCAGCTTTCCCACACAAACATTGTCAAGACCTTGCTTAGCTGCGAGATACGTACCTCTGATATATTCGTTTGGTAATGGGTGCTAGTAAATACAGGCGGATTGTCATTCCAGTCCTCCACTATAACACGTACTGTGATAGCAATCTAAAAATAGAAAAGGGCCAGCATTGTTATCATAATGATAAGTAACGTAACTTATAGAGAATATTTGTCTTTTTCGGTGAAAGATCGAGATTTATTTCATCGAGTGGACACCATCGGTAATGTTTTCACGAGTGGCGCAGCCACAAGTGAAAATATTACCGATGGTGTTCACGAGATGAAATAAATTTCGATCTTTCACCGAAAAAAATAAAACAACAAGTATTCTATTTATTTTATGCTTTTAACCCTTTCTGGGAGGAGCTTTATCAAAATCCAGTACGTGTCTTTTCCGTTATTCCCCATGGCGTACCCCTCCCGCATAGCAACGCATTACAATATTACGTCAAGCGCGAGAAATGTAAGGCATATGACGTCATATTTCCCATCTGGTTGTTAGGCACGCACAATTTACCTAGGCAACAAGAACGTGAAAATCGGTATTTTCAATGGTTGTACCAGTGTAAGATCAAAAAAAAAAAATTCACTGCTGTTTCTCGATATCCTACCGGAAAGCATGAAATAAAAGGCAGTACCCTCCTATTGTAAAACAGTTATTTCCACTATAAAATTATCCTACAAAATTTGCTTCGACTAAAATGAGTATTACTATACTACTTTAACCGAGCCACTATTTCGTTATTTTCTGAATGGCCTATCCGAGACGATATTTTACGCAAATGTCCGAATGTCCCTTTTCGATTGTAGCAGGCCATATTTGAAAACATATTTGACACTCTGAGAATATGGATATTGTTTTCTGTCGGATCTGGTATTTTATTCGTATGTGATGCACGTCTTAGAGCTGATATATTTAGAGGTAACGTTATACAATAAATAGAGTTCATCAGCTTGTGGTTAATGTGGGGAGATATTTGCCGAAAAAGGGAAAGGTGTGCGAAAATAACGAGTGCCGTAAGGCACGAGTTATTTTCGCGGACCTTTCCCTTTTGAGGCAAATATTTCCCCATATTAACCACAAGCTGATGAAATAAATTATATATCATATTTCCTCTGATTACTTTGTCAACGAATGCCACTTTTAAAACTAATGATCTCAAATCAATTAACCGGATAACCGATTATTTAAAAAAAAAGCAATTCCAGATTTTCGGCAGGAGGAAAATATTCAGTGTGACGGGGAAATAATTCCCCCCCCCCGCTTAAATGACGTCATTTCTTTACCCATAAACTTCTAAAAATAGACACATAAAATACATGTATAATACAAGTAAAAACTTACTGGACGGTCGTCAGGCGGGTCCAGTATAACACAATTCACTTTTAGGACTGGTATCTCCGTTGCGTTCTTATCCGTATCCAGTTCTGCTATCAAAGTTATGTTTCTCGTGTCTGCGTCAAACTGGAAGTAGTCATTCGGCTCTTGGGACAAACTAATCTGCGTGTCCGTGCCCCAAATATCAACGTGACCGATCGTCGAGCCTGAAAATGAAAACAAGTGCATCAAACATTTGCACAGCCAAAGAAGCACAGTGGCCATGAGTAGTGCTACTAATCCTCGATCTGAAGGTTCTAGTCATTGCTAGATCGAAATTCTGTTTGAAGAATAATGGCAGTCACTCTTATTATACTGCAAAGAAATTTCTCGATATCTGATTGGTTAACATGCCGGGAACATATATCATGTTCCCTGGCAAAAACCACGTAAAGCCGGTTTCCCTTTTGAGTGCCCCGTAAACATCACAGCACGTGCAACACAACATTCAAAATGGCGGCGTCGATTGATCTCGAGACTGCACATTCATGCTTCAAACTGCACGTTTTTGTGACGTCAGTTCCCAGTGACGTCAGTTTTCATTGAATTGGGGCACTCAGAAGGGAATTTCTATTTCGCCAGCATACTCGATTTTTGAGATTATAAAACAGCAAATTTCGCTTAATACACTTTGAAAGGGTATAACTTTGCAGTATAATAAATTCGTTGTACGGTCAAGTGGCGTATAATAAATTCGTTGTACGGTCAAGTGACAGGGGATTTGGAAACTTGTTCACGGCTGTGGTGAATCATGTCGCCCCGAGCGGAAGGCTCGGGGCGACATGATTCACCACAGCCGTGAACAAGTTTCCAAATCCCCTGCCACGTAAGCGTAAAAGTAATACTGAACTGGGTAGACATAATAATACTTCTGAGGAAAAATGAATTTTTATACTGTTTTAACATTTAGATTTGACATATGCGAAGACTGCAAATTTTCATCATTTCTTTCACTGTCAAAAGTTCACCATCCTCGCAAGCCAAGGGTGATGATCCACTACGCTCTCTACCCTTGGCGGATCGAGCTTGATTTCGACATTCCCCCGATACGCATTTTGATTGGTTGCATCTAACTCTAACTGCACGAGTCAAATCGCTCGTAGCATTTCATTTTTGGTCTGAGAAGCTCACGTTGTTGAGTGTGAGACTTTATAGCATTAAACCTATGGCCACGTGAAGGTGTGGGTTCCTTTTCCACCAATGGTCATCTAAAAAAGTACCTATAGTCTTTTGAATGAGAGGTTAATGCTACGTCCCATGCCATGATGCTATAATGTTACACTGAGCACGTTGAAGAGCCAGGAGTAAGTTACGATGGGTTGCACCCCATGTCTTTCCCTACTCCCCGTAACATAGACACAGTAGACGAACAAAACTGAGTTATTGCCTTGTAATTACTTACCAGGAGGCGTGTTCTCCAAAATGTTTTGTATGAAATACTCGTAACCGAATATAGTTTTACATAGATCTGAAAAAAAGGTAAAAGAGTTACTAAATTAAGTCCTAATACTTTATCGTTTATAATATTTGTGACGCATGTATGTATATTTTAAATTCAAGATTACTAAATTTGTGACCGTACCAAATAGATTCGATTTTTTTCATCGGATTTGCGGAAGGATTTTGAAAGCATTGTGGTAAAAGGGGGAAATACTAGTAACCTTTTTTTTTTCCATAATGTTTTGAATAATTTCAAAGATAACACTTAGTAGTCATGTTTAATTTGTCGGTTACAAATGCTTTCAATTTGAACAAGTCTATAATAATGTGTGGTCGCCTAATGGAGAGTTCTTAACTACGTTCCCGGCTGCCAGACAGCATTATCTCCCGCTAAATGGCATTCTATAAACACTCATCTATCTAATTTGGGCGTCCTGGGTACAGAACCGAAGCACTTTCCTACGCGACAACCGTTACTTTAAATTTCATACTAAAATAAACATTCATTCAATAAAACGCTACCTCGTGCGATCATTCAGCTATGATCAGCAGTTTAGAGAAATCTGTAGCTAAAACAGGCCTCATTTCTCATCAAACGTATTGGTAAAAGCTATTTTCTCCATTGCTACTTTATGGCGCGTAATACTACAGTTTTCCAAATATCGGGGAGAGTGATGCGTTTTATAAGACAGGTCGAATCGTCGAATATTGCGACATGCGCAGACAAGGGCCAGACAGAGAAAGGGAAACAACTTTTTAGTGTCTGATCTACTCTGTCACTGTCGATGGCAAATAAAAGAGGGCTTTATCGGATGACATCGATCAAGACCAGACAGTACAGAAACTGCAATCTAATATTTCGGTCTATTTTTATCGTCCATGCATTCAATCAAGCTTATAAAATACCTATTAGCCATGCTCTGTGAAAGAGGAGGAGGGGGGGTGTACATTTTCAAAAAGTTTCGACCTTATCAGCCTGCGCGGTCCGCGCAGGCTGATATGGGTCGAAACTTTTTGCTATTTGTCATTTTTCTCTGCATATGAAAGGACCTTTCTACACTAAAATCCAGTCGATTTTATAGATCAATAATTATGTGATAATTATGTGATGAATTGCTTGGTATAGTGCATCGCCGAGATGCATTAATCACCATTTTTTCATGGCTCGGCTCATTTTCTTCAGTTTCAATGTATTTACAGCAATCGAGAGACACCTACTTTTCCGCTGATACAATTTTCAAGCAAGATAGACAATGCCATTCTAAGGTAATACTGTTCCTGCCTAGGGATATTACATCTACACTGAAAATAGGTTTTGCTCTAACAATCTGTTCCTCTATAACACCTTCATTTCCTTTCATTTTGTGACGTAATTTCCCGTTAAACATCCCAATTTCCGGTAAATTATGTTTCCGTTGTTTTCTTACGCGGTGTAGCAGTCTAGGTCGACTTTTTTGTCAATTTCCTTTCTTCTTGAGGAAACAAAAGCTATTAATGATGTAATGACTTACGAATAAAATTCTACCTTACAGTTTTTATAGTCATGATGAACAATTATATTTCGAAAAACAAAAATATGTAACCCTGCAGTATCCCGCGGTTTTTTTTTTTTTTTTTTGCAGGGGAGGGGGTGGATGAGGATGAAGATGTGTGCGAAAAATGCACCAAAAAGTACAAAAACCCGACATTTGATATTGAATTTTTGGCCAGCATATTTCTAGGCTCGTACAAGCTTTAACTGGGGAGACTTAAGAATATTTTTTGTATTCATGTAAAAGGTTTGAACTCCCTTCTTTCCCATTCCGGCTAGCCTTTAGCCTTTGATCTGTACAAATAGAAGAATTGCTAAAGAATAGATAAAGACTAATTTCTCCTTTTTCTACAACGTTTACATATTTGAAATAATTAAAACTTTCATGATTATTATTACTATTATTATTATTATTATTTATTTGTTTATTTATTTATTTATAGAAAATAATGAAAACAGCACAGTGTTTTCACCAGTCAAAAAGATATCGCATACCCGTCCAGAGAATTCAGAATGATAGCTTCTGTAATGTGGTCATAATACTCGAAAATTAATAACATAATAATAAATATTACAATTTTGAAGTTTTTGGCAGAATACAGAAATCTCCAATTAATACTTTAAGAAATGAAAAGAAAGCAAGTTTTAAAGGTGGCCCTTCAGAATTTGGGACGAAAATTTTGCAAAAATACAAAAAAATCATCTTTATATGAGACATTAGAGATTTAATACAGTCCAAGTTGACACCGACGGGAAACACGGTCTATTTTTAGATGAGCAACTCGCTCATTTACATACCGGAAATACACAGACGAAGCTTCAAACATAGCGTCCGAAGAAAACATTATGGAAAATAATTTCATGTTTCTTATATTATGAAATTTAAGCATTATTAGTCACGTTCCAGTCAGTTAACATTCCCACAATGCTTTTTTTAATGTTTGGCGCGAAATCTAAAAATACCTTAAGAGGCTACGTAGCCTTTTAAGGGAATACCATCATTTATTTTTTTTTTTTTTTTTGTAATTTTGTGATTCTTAATTATTGATGATTTGTATTGTTTTTTCATATAAATTTCAGTTATATATATAGTTTTAAATTTGGTGAGATGTGAAAAACCTAAATAACCACCTTTAACAACTCTGAGTAAGAATTGTTAACCAGCATGGTAACCAGCAATTTCTACTTTCCCCGCATTTTTTCTTTTTGTTTTTCGAATACTTTAAAATCGACCATTCTCTTTTTCGTGATCCGGTAAAGCCTTCAGAAATAAACAAATAAAAAAAAAAAACACGAAAGTACACAAACCATCGTTCCGAAAAACATGACAGTTTAGAGATGGGAGTTTTTGTGATGTTTGACAGTTTCTCAAATTTTCCATTACATTTTCTTATTGCGAAACTGAAAACCTCCGAAAGATGTCTAGATACGGGGAATTAAATGCTCTTTTGAAATATTTATCGATTAGACATCGCTTACGGGTTTATACTATGATAAAGTTTGTCCATCCCTTTTGTACGAACAATATCGTTTACTGGGTTTTATGATAAACTGTCCAAAAGAGGGAAAATGATGAATTTCATATTAATTTCTTTAACTCGAGCTCATCTTTCGTTTGTAACGGAGACTACTTTTTGTTGAAAAAGAAGAAAATGTTTTTAACAACCCCTGAAAAACATTGTGTGAGTTGAATGTTGTTACAGGCTATTGTTTTTTTTTCCCAGACTTTTTTTTTTCATAGCATACTCGTACAAACATAATTTGTCAAAACTCGAATTTTTTTTCAAATATATAAAAAACATAAGAATTTTGGTATACTGATCACCAACGTGTTTCTTTTTTCCACAATGTTTTCAAAAGCACTCTTTGTCGAGGCCGTTTTACTCTTTACCACACTATCCCTGGTGTTCACGACCCTGAGATAGAGGCCTTTTGAAAACAATGTGGAAAAAGGAGAAAATGCTGGTAACCAGCATTTTCTCCATTTCCCACAATATTTTCTACCCATCTGGAAACAAATTTCATTTTTTCAGTAACGTTTATTTTCTTCTCTGCAAGTGCTTTCAATTTGGAAAAGTTTAAAATTTTGTCGTTTGGTAAGGGTTAAACTGCTCCATGTCAAGTTTAAGGGTGAAAGTTTGAGACAGGTCGGATTTAAACAATAAATAAAATGTTTTATTTAAAGTCAGTTTAACTACTTAAAGTATGTAATTGAGCGGGGCTTTCTCAAACGGTGACGAAATGCATCTCTTTGGTGCATTAATCCTTTTACCACATGGCACAATTTTAGACCTGTCCAAATTGAAAGCATTTGCAGACAACAATTTCAATGTGGCTCAAATGGTGCAAATTTTGCTTCGATAGTGTAGAACATATTATGAAAAAAGGATAAAATGATGGTTAGTTGCCAGCATTTTCTCCTTTTCCACAATGTGTTCAAAAGGCTTCTTCCTCAAGATCATTAAAAGTCGTCATTACCTGGGTCGATAGTTTTTGCAGACACAATGACCAATTACCACACAATCCCTAGTTTTGACGACCCTGAGAGAGAAGCCTTTGGAAGCATCGAGGGAAAAGGAGAAAATGCTGGTAACCAGCATTTTCTCCTTTTCCCACAATGTTTTCTACCCTGCACAAAACAAATTTCAAATTTTCAATCACTTTTATTTCGTCGTCTGCAAATGCTTTCGATTTGGACAAGCCTGGAATATTGTCGTTTGGTAAATGAGTTAAACCAAATCATACGATTATGGATCCATAAATTCACTTTGTTTAACAATTGATTATCTGTTTAGTAGACCGGTCCTTTAACATGCGAAAGATTGACAAATAGCAAAAGGTTGACCTAGGTTTATAATGTTTGTAGATACATTATTCTCCCCTTTTTTTACAGGGAATGGCCCAATTATGAAACAATGTTAAAAACGGAGTAACCTGGGTCCGTATTTCACCAACCATTCTTAAGGACGTTTTCGGTAGTAATTTCTGCACATCACTTTGGCGATTTCAAGGGAGACAATAACAGACAGTGGCTCTTCTCAAAGAAGGTACTTGTATATCGTTCGGACAATACCTTGAATTTCGGATACGGTACGTTTCGAAGCGAAAAATGAGTCTGCAATATCGACTTGACGGACATTTTGCAAAAAAGATCTAAATGGGAAAAGATCAGAAGAATACAGGAACGTTTTCGGCGGTATCGACTTTCTCAGAAACTAGAGTCTACTGAACATGACAGTCTGAGCGCCTAAACGGTTACTATGGAAACGGCCATTTTACAAAAAATCTAATACGGCAACAGATCTTTTTCTTTTCATTTTTGTACTTACCATTAAATTTTACTGTATATACCAAACAATTAGAAAATTCTATGAAAGGAATTTTTCAAAATTTTGAATTAATTGAAGACTACATGATGATTTTGCTTATATTTTGGCGAGTCAAGAAATAAGAAAAATATTTTTTTAAAAAGAAAATGAATTCAGATTATTATTTCATTCATACAGAATTAAGAAATAATATATTAAATATTGAAAATAATATTTGCATTGTCTAATAAAGTTTCTATCACAGTATTACTGTCTTTTATGAAGATATAGTCATTATAGGTGTTTTGATACAAACGGTTACCATAGAAACAGCCATTTTGCAGAAAATCTAACTAGGCAACATACCTTTTTCTTTTTATTTTTGAGTTCGCCATTGAATTTTACCCAACATATGAAAGAATCAGAGTATTCTATGAAAGTTTTAAATTTTCACAAAACTGTAGAAAACGTCTTTAAGAACGTTTTTAGTCTTATCCCTCAAGATTTTCTGACTGTGAAAGTAAGAGAACCTCTGATTGACTAAATCATTTGGTTTACCCAATCAGAAGTTCTTTTACTCTCACACTGACAAAATTCTGAAGAATAAGACTAAGAACGTTCTTCAGAATAGTTGGTCAAGATTTTCTGACTGTAAAAGTAACAGAACCTCTGATTGGCTAAACCATTTGGTTTAGCCAATCAGAAGTTCTTTTACTTTCACACTGACAAAATTCTGAAGAATAAGACTAAGAACGTTCTTAAGAACGGTTAGTGAATACGAACTCTAATTAGTCTTACTTTGTTGTGCCTTAGCGTTGGTCATCAGGGTGGCGAGGATGAATAAAATGCGAGTCCAATATATCATTGTCGTCTCTGTCTGAAAACACAAAAATAAAACTATTATGGAAAATGACACAAAAGAGAGACAGCGTTACAAAGTTTGATGCAAACAGGCGTAGTCTTAGCTACGTGAAAAAGGGTAACTATTCCTGAAAGAGTTTCCGTAGATCCTAGTTAATGCATTTTACTGACTAGTTTTGCCATTACATTACGATATTTAACCCTTCACTTCATAGATACTCATTTCTACGCACTGCTTGCAGGAGCCTTTGGAAAACATTGTGACAAAAGGTGAAATTGCTCATGAAGAGCAATTTCACCTTTTGCCACAATGTTTTCTATGTTATCAAAATGTGTCATATACACGTAAGAAACAGCTTCATCTTTGATGTTGTTTAAGGTCAATTAGAGATACCATGGAAATGCCTTATGGGGTAAAGGGTTAAGGTAAGACCTGAGTAATGCACTTCCGAAATCCGCGAAAATTCTAATTGGTTGATAAATAAGGATAAATAAGGATTTATGCAGAAATAATATTTATGCACATTTCTAACTGGGTCAGAAATTCCGTTTATGCCTATCTTGAAATTATTTTTTGATACTTTTGTTAGTTTTCTGAAAAGGGAGGTAATTATTATCTTTTTGAATTGAGAATATAGTGGTTTTAGATTTATAAATGATAATTCAAAGAAGAAACAAGAGGGCCAAGATGGCCCTGGATCGCTCACCTGAATTTTTGCGATGACCATAGCCTTTTTTTTTTTTTTTTTTTTTTTTGAGGTATTGAAACATTGGAACCAAATTTATAATTTTGCTAAGCAATTTTCAAAAGGTCACCTGTAAAATTAATTTCGAAATCTGACCATCAGTTTCAAAAAGAAGAATTTTTAAGAATTCTTCATTTCTGTATAAGAGCAAGTATCCCCCATCCACGAGAGCCATGTTTCTTGATGGATCAAAATTTACGACCAAGTTTTGAAAAGGGTCACCCAAGGAACATTTCGGAAAATTTCTTTTAAAATCTGACCAGGGGTTTCAGAGAAAGAGAATTTTCAAGAATTTCATCATGTCCATAAAGCGCAAGTAGCCCCCATTCACAAGAGCAAGGATCACCCAAGGAACATCTCTGTCAAATTATTTCAAAATCTGACCAGCGGTTTCAGAGAAGAAAATTTTTTTAAGAATTTCCTCATTTCCATATAGTGCAAGTAGCCCCCATTCACCAGAGCCATGTTTCTTGACCAATCAAAATTTCGCGAACAATTTTTGAAAAGGGTCACCCAAGGAACAACTCTGTGAAATTATTTCAAAATCTGACCAGCGGTTTCAGAGGAGAAGATTTTTAAAGAATTTGCTTAAAAATTCCATTTGGTTGCCATGGCAACAAGAGTTTTTGACGGAATCAAATTCTGTGAACCTTTTTTAAAGAGGACCTCCCAAGGAACATTCCTGCCAAGTTTGGTCCAAATTGGCCCAGCGGTTTAGGAGGAGTTGATGTTTAAAGAATTGTTGACGACGGACGACGGACGACGGACGACGGACGACGGAAACCCAGTGACCCTAAAAGCTCCGCTTGAGCACGTTGTGCTCAGGTGAGCTAAAAAATGGAAAAATGAATCAGTGAAAGTAGTTCAATAATATTCATTTTTAATTATAGCTAATTTTGCAGGATGATATTTTAGCTGTTTTCCATTACACGTCTTACCGTAAGTGGATATCTTTCAGCGAAGCCAAATAAGCTTCAACATTTTGTCAAAATCAACAAAATATGTTATTGGACTCTTATTCATGATAATAAGGGGCCAAATTTGCCAAAAGATCGGACTATGGGAAACTATAGGAAAGATTGAATGTTTGAATGGTGTTTTACCACGCTTTCAAAATTATATCAGTTATATCACCGCAACAGCTCACATTCAAGTATTTCATGGGTTTCACCAATAGTAGTCTGGGGCTGTGTCGTGTCTTGTCCAAGGACAGGAAAGGTTGATATCCACGATTAAACATTTTTTTTTCAATCTGTTCAGTCCGATCTTGTTTGGCATTGTCCACATTGAAACAATCAAAGCGTTGAGAACACTGAAGTGGTATTTGTCACGGAAACCATTGTGTGGAATTGATAATTTAAAAGAAAAGGAGAAATATTACTAAAATATTGGCTTGAAAGTCAACCTACTAAGAAAGTGAATACATTTTTCTTGAAAGGAGAGTACTCATGACAAAGTAAGAATTATTTGTGTATTGGTGTTCTTCTTTTGATCCAAAGGAGGAGTCAGGAGTTACCTCTCTTGACAGTAGGATGCATGATGGATAGAGAGAGCAACCATGTGGATAGATTGAATAAAATTCAGTTTGTACCTGAAAACTATAGTTTTGAAATAACTTTGGTTGTTAGCATTTAATTTCCAATATTTCAATCATTCTTTTCGATCTATGAATATTTATGCCCGGTCAAATGGAGTAGCGTGCAATCATAGGATGAACAAGCCATGGGACTAACTGGTTTTAAAACGAAAAAGCCCAGGACCAAGCGATCAGTTGACAAATTTTGTAACATTGCGCCAATAGAAGGCTATAAGCGAGTAAAGCTGTTTTCAATCAAAAATTGGTATTTCCACTATCGATAACCTCACCCAGTGTATTTTAATAGGTCATTTCTAATTCTATATCTGAGTGCTAACGAAAACTTCATTTGCCTGAGAAAAACATGAGTTTAATTGGGTTTATTTCCTTCGGCTTTGCACAAAATACGATACATGGTCTTCAAAATTTAATACTGAAGTCATAACTTGGTATTGTCTTCGACAAAAACCACAAAAACCGCTACGGCTCATGCCCAGAACTTGTAACCTTTACCACGCAATCCCGAATTCTAACGACTCTCAGAAAGACAGCCTTTGAAAGATTTTGGAAAAGAGAAAATCAATCTGGTAACCAGCACTTTCTCCTTTCCGCGCAATATTTTCATAGTAAAAAGAATCAATGTTTGCATCCAAGTTACTCTGTCGTTTGCAAATGCTTTCAGTTTGGACAAGTTTTAAATTTTGTTGTTTGGTAAAGAGTGTGCTATTGGTCCTTTCCCAGACGATAAAATTTTAGACTTGTCAAAATTGAACAATTTGCAAACTATGAATTAAATGTGGATCCAATTATAAATTTTGGCATTGAAGAGATAGAAACATTTTTGGAAAAGGAGAAAATGCTGGTTACCAGCATTTTCTCCTTTTCCAATAATGTTTTCGAAAGCACTTTTAATAGGGATGTAAAGTCGGGATTGTGTGGTCAAGGGTAAAACTAGGACCACGAAGATTGACGTGAAGAATTTGCTTTACATAATATTTTATGAGCTCTGCAATCATCGGAAACAGATTAAAGCGTCGTAAAAGGCCCATTACTAGCACCAAAGGCGGTGAGAAGAAAAAGACACACATCATAAAAAATACAATTATGCGGGAAAGCTAGGGAAAAAAATGATCATAGACAATGCAATCGTTCCGTTTCGGAAACGGTGTATTTTCGCTGGCATATTTAGCTTTTCAAACCTACAGATCAAACCCTTACCGGTCAATTTATTTTTTCCATTTAAATTCTAAACGTCATGAAAAATACAATGAATCCTAAAGTTTCAAAAACGATTATGTTTTCTTTAACATGTCTCATTTTTCAAGGCTCAGATATAAATTTGGCCGAGCTCCAGTAGCATAGTCGGAAGAGTGCAGGACTTGAGAGCAGCGTGTCGTTGTTCGAGCCTTTGCTCGGCCAATTTTTTGCCTAGGATTGATGATAATTGATGCGACAGGATTCGTGCGAATCAATCGATTGATCGATCAATCGATCAATCAATCAATCAATCAATCAAATGGGTAATATGCCCTACTTTTCCCAGGTATACGAGGGGATGGGGTGATGCGTCATAGCTGACAGGTCAAATCTTTGAAGAATATGACCTGCGCAGACAGCGACATTCCAAGTCTATTCGTTTGATTAGTCTGTACGAATCAAGTGATTAGTCTTTGAATTTTGAATAAAAACAATATTTTGAAACGCCGTCCTCGTAATTCGTCTCTATGCCTAGCAGGGGTTCCTGAAGAAAAAAGTTCAAACTGTCGAAGTATGTTATTCGAATGAAAGGTTGATGTCTCGTGACCGTTGCTTACCTACTTTTGCCGATTTTAATTGGACAAATCGGAGGGATTAGACAGAAAGGGGAAAAATATTCAGTACAGAAAAGGAGAGCAAAATACAAACTGAAATTGGCGGAAAGGAATTTAAATCACTTTTGAGTTTGTAAACAAAGTTCAAATCTGATTATACCATATATAACTACCAGTTTCAGACGGTAAGATTAGCATCATTGGTCAAGTTCATCATGAATGGGTTGAGCTCCATTATTTCCCGCTATAGTTGGCATTCTACAAATACACATCTATCTAATTTGGGCATTCTGGGTGTACATAAGCGGACTATTTTTTTTTTTTCAAAACAACAACCTATTATCTCTCGCTAGATGGCATTCTACATATACACATCTATCCAATATGGACATTCGGGCTACATAAGCGGACTAATATTTCAAAACGACAACCGTTACTTTGAATTTCAAAATAAAATAAAGGTTTACTAAGAAAACGCAACCTGGTGCGATTTACTCGTATTCAGTTATAATCAGCTAGCAGGTAACCTACGCACCGGCCGTTTATTAAAACAGTCCCTACAGGCTTAGATTTAGCTTCGGTATAAGCCCTACTTTTCCAAAGCATTGGGGGATGGGTGGTGCGTCATATAAGACAGGTCGGATCTTCAAAGAATATGACATGCGCAGACAACGAACAACAACCGTAACTTTGAATTTTAAAATTAAATAAACGTTTACTTAACCCTTTCCCAAACAATCCCTGGTTTTTATGGGTCTGAAATAGTAGCCTTTTGAAAACATTGTGGGAAAAGGAGAAAATGCTGGTAACCAGCATTTTCTCCTTTTCCCACAATGTTTTCTACCCTGTTTTTATGGGTCTGAAATAGTAGCCTTTTGAAAACATTGTGGGAAAAGGAGAAAATGCTGGTAACCAGCATTTTCTCCTTTTCCCACAATGTTTTCTACCCTGTCATTGACAGAAATCATCTTTTCAGCAAGAGTTGAATTGTCGTCTGCAAATGCTTTCAATTTGGGCTAGTCCAAAAGTTTGTTGTTGGGAAAGGGTTAAAGTAAACCGCTACTCAATGCGATTAATTCAGCTATGATCGGCTAGCAAGTAACATATGCATCTGTCATTTATAAAAACAGTCCCTACATGCTTGGGTAATTGGCTTATAGCTTCAGAATAAGCCCTACTTTTCCCAAGTATTCGAGGGAGTGGGTGATGCGTCATAGCAGGAAGGTCAAATCTTCGAAGAAATGACATGTGCAGACAACCAGTGGAGCTCTGGCAAAAAGAGAGGTTTAAAGTCTCACTAGGAGTCAAAATTAAACAATTTAAACAAGCATATAGATTAAACCCATTACCACACAATCCCTACTTTTGAAGACCCCTGAGAAAGAAGCCTTAAGAAAACATTTTGGGAGAAGGAGAAAATGATGGTTCTCCCTTTCCTGAAATGTTTTCTGAAGGCTTCTTTCTCAGGGTATTCAAAAATAGGGATTGTGTGGTAGTGGGTTAATCATAAGGTGGAGTGGTCTTTTGAAATGCCAACGATATACATGGCCCCGGTCAGCTTGTGTGAATGACGCCTATTAACATCGAACGTTGTTTTTAGTGTTAGAAAAGTGACAGCGCGCCAATCAATGCATTCCTGATATGTACCATTCTCTTTTCAGGGCACTGGCTTCTTTCCCACATGAACATTTTCAAAAACAATGTTCGTCGTTACGCGGAAAGAATACTCGTAAAGTAGAAATTAGGCACACTAACTTCCACTTTTCTAGCAAAAATGTTACCTCGAAAAGTCGAAAAGTTGAAGTTTTTGACCTGACAATTGTCATAAAACTTTCCACTTTTCGACCTCACGTTTGTCTAGAAAAGTAGAAATTAAGAAGCACTAACTTCCACTTTTCGCCTTAAAATGCTAGGTCGAAACTGAGTAGAAAAGTGGAAGTTTTTCACATGACAATTGTCAATAAAACTTCCACTTTTCGACCTAGAAAAGACAAAGTCGAAAAGTTGAAAAGTCGAAAAGCTGAAAAGTCGAAAAGTCGACTTTTTCGCTAGAAAAGTGGAAGTTAGTGTGCCTAATTTCTACTTTTCGAGTTCCTCGTAGGTCGAAAAATGGATGGCGGAAACAGGATTCCGTAGTAAACAGAGTGAAAAGAGGACCTATATTCTATAACCATTCTTGAGCATATTCTTAGTCTTATTCTAAATTCAAAAGTATACACCTATTTACAGGGAAAACCCTGTTGTTGGCAATCAGACTTTGTCTAACATGCATGTTTGAAAATCTTGACAAAAACTGTTCTTGAGTGTCATTGGTGAATATGGATCTAAGAAGGGTGTCGTCGGTTTACTTCAAAAACCTCGTAACTACAGCTTGAAACAAGCTGTAGTTACGAGGCTTTTGAAGTAAACCGACGATGTATAGGTTACGCCTGACTGTTTGCTACGATATGGCTGAAAACATGTTGAAAACGGCGTTAAAAGCCCGCACACAGATGCACATTACTAGAACAAGTGATATCGAGCAATCCGGAGAGGCTTTCAAAAACCAAGGTTTTATAACCCGTTTGCCTCAAAGTCCCGACTTTTGTTACCCTAAGGAAGTAGACTTTAGAACACGTTGTGGGAAAGGATACAATAACTGGTAACCAGCATTTCCTCCCTTTCCCACAATGCTCTTTTCCCCTTCTTAATAGAAGATTCAGTTTGTTAGACAATCTTTTTCCCCCTCATAATAGAAAATTTAGTTTGTAAGTCGCCTGTACTTTGTAGTCTATTAATTCTTTAACCTTGGACAAATCCATAATTCTGTCGACTGATAAAAAGTATAGGTTTGAAAAATAAAACTTCAAACACCTTTGAAGAATGACAATGCATTTGTAGCGGATCATTTTAGCTGTAGTTATCAGCCGTAACTCTTTACTGTATCATTCTGTGTTTTGTAACAACCCTGGTGGAAAAAAAAGGCTTTTCAAGCTACTGTGGGGCGGATTGGGGGAAAGGACATGCTTGTAACCAGTGCTTTCTTCTTTGCCCACAACGTTTTTAAAAGATCGAATTGCATCATTTGTACCTCTTGTTATTTGTTTAATGCAACGGCTTTCATTTTGGACAGGTCTATAGGCCATGGTTGTGTGGTAAATGCAGGTCTTCAGACAGAGGGAGTGATTTTGATTTCATAATTAAAAATATTACTTATTCTCCACTAAACCCTATGTTGTGGGTACTCATTAGAATCGTCTCATCGAGATGATTCTAATGAGTACCCACAACATAGGGTTTAGAAGACAAATAAAGGATTTATAGGCTGCAGTCACTCCCTCTTATCTTGAGCTCTGTAAATGGTACGTATAGTCTTAAACGAATGACAAGAATTTTAGACTTGTCCGAATTCAAAACACTGACGGACAAAAATGAAACGTAGCTTAATTGGTGGAATTTGTCCCTGACATTGTGGGAAAAGAAGAAAATGCAGGTCTTAAGGATTTCTCTAATTTCTCTTAACTGGTTGAACAAGAGCAATCTTCTACAGGGTCGTTAAAACCCGAGACTGTCTGGTTAACAGTTAAATAGATACAGTTTCAGATTTTTCAACAGCAATTTTGTAATGTTATGTAAATCTACTTAATGCATTCATATAGTGAGCCACGCTCTGGGGGAAAAAAGGGGGCTTAAAGCATTTGCGAAAAGTGTCGACCCGTGTCAGCCTGCGCAGTCCGCGCAGGCTGACATGGGCCGACACTCTTCGCCTTCTTCCAACTTTTTGCATGTCTAATGACCATTCTAACTTATGATTAAGTTGGTAGGTAGACTAAATGGATTCTAGGGGTACATAACTGTAACATGACTTGCTTGAAACGATGCATCTTTTAGATGCATTAAGCCCTCTTTTGCCAGAGCATGAGTCATATCATTTTACCGTCAGGTTTCGTAAGAAATTTGAATTCTACTGTAATTTCATTTAAAAATAGTTCTCCATTTTCCCTTTTTCTCCCTACTACCTTCTCCCTTCCTCCCTCCTTTCCTCCCACATATACCCCATGTCTTTCCATTGAGCCCCCTCATCCTCAAACAACCCATTTCCCTCCCCCCTCTCTCTCTCTTTCTCTCTCTCTCTCTCCTCTTTTGTTTTCCCTCTGTCACTCTATTCTTCCTGTCTCTCGGTCACTGTCTGTCACTCTCTCTGTCTCTCTGCCTCTCTCTCTCTGTCTCTCTGTCTCTTTCTCTCTCTGTCTCTCTCTCTCTATCTATCTATCTATCTATCTATCTATCTATCTATCTATCTATCTACCTCAGTACGTTACCGACTGACCTATCAAGCTCGACATCCTTATCTTTGTTAGCACAATGCTTGAAGTTTAAGTAAAAGAAAAAAAAAAACAAACAATATGCACCTTTAAATCTATCATATAAAATATTTAGATTTTAATCTATTGATTAGTTTTTCACGAATATATCATTCAAACCTGTGACTTCGACCTTTTTTGTTCACGTAACTTTAAAAGACAACATACAGTGACCTTAATCGGTTGCCCTATACTATAGTAATCATTGAAAGTGGAACAGAACAGTACATATCCCCTATAGACTAGCATTTAACAGCGACACATTTGTGACCCGTCACGCAAAAATTATGGACCTTCTTGGAAACTGCGAAAAGTGTCAACCCTGGTCAGACTCCGCAATCTGCGCAGTCTGACCAGGGTTGACACTTTTCGCTTTTATGCTATTTTCTTTATGAAAAGTGATCATTCTACCTTCTGACGTTTGTACCCGCTTGTTACACAGAATGGGTTTAACCCATTACCACACAATTCCTACTTTTGACGGCCCTGAAAAAATAAGCCTATAGAAAACATTGTAGGAAAAGGAGAAAATGCTGGTAACCGGCATTTTCTCCTTTTCCCGCAATGATTTTTACCCTTCACAAAACAAATTTCAAATTTTCAGTCACTTTTATTATGTCGTCTGCAAATGCTTTCGATTTGGACAAGCCTAAAATATTGTCGTTTGGTAATGAGTCAATGCATCTCGAAAATGCATTTAACCCCCTTTTGCCGGAGAGTAGTTTATGTATCGGATCTAACATTGTGCATCAAATCGACTAAAATTCGGGCATTTTTTCAGCCCGACAATAAACACATGTACACTCTATTGTTTTTAGAAAATGAAAATGTCAACGCATCACAATTAAATCTGCTCAAACGTCTTCATCTTCGCAAGCCAAGGCCGACGATTCACTACGGTACTCTACCCTTGGCGGATCAAGCTTGATTTTTACATTCACCCGATACGCATTTTCATTCGATGCAGCCAGCTCTAGCTGCAACTTATGAAATCGCTCGTAGTATTTCATCTTTGATAAAAATAGAACAAGGTCGCTACCTTTCGAATAGAAGGTAAACATGGAAACCCACGTGGATGTCTGCTTATCGCTTCATGTGTATTCGTAAGCGGTTTGTAAAACGATATTTCATTTGCTTTTAGAAATATTATGTAGAGGGGGTAATAACCAACATCCAATAGAGGGCGCATCGCAGTAATCTCGAAATCGGACTCGATCAGCCAAGGTAAGATCCACGTAGTGATCGTAAACTTGGCTCGCAAAGATGAAACGTCTTTAGATCCTGGCCTATATTTCATCATTTTACCTAATTCTTTATTTGTAACTTCCGCTAAATTGATAAATCGACGAGTATAATAAACGTGAAATTTAAAAAAAAAAAATGGTATTTTTATGGTACAAAAAAGCTTTTTCAACACATTAGCTTTAGTCCTTTACCAGACAAGTCAATGTTTAAATCATGAACCGTTAATGAGAAACTTCTGAAAACATTGCGGGAAAGAGAGAAAAAGAAAAAATGCTGTAGCCAGACTCTTACTTGAGAAGATCGTCTTTTTTTCTCAACCATGACAAGTGTAATACCCGTATAAAACAAACACACATAATGAATGGTGAATACGGGCCCTGTACTAGCGCGGTAACGTTATTTGGGTTCCCACGACAGACTGCTCGTATTTTTGTGGCCCGTAAAACTGTATGCTGATGGGTTTATTGATATTAATTATAGCAATATTATAACATTAATGAAAAAAAGAAATGATCAATTAATCAGAATTATTCAACGAAAATTGAGACAAATTGACGGAATCCATTATCATACATGTACATAAAATTAGACTCTTAGCACAAAATTAGACTCTTATAAAAACACAAGCAGAATTCTCACTGAACTTGAAAAAAACAACAGTCTTTTAAGTTTAATCCTTGAGATGATAAGCGCGACTCTGGGACCTCTTTTATGGACACTGTAGATCACGACCATACTGAACCAAACCTGCAGTCTGATCTTGGGTCTACATTGTCCAATAAGAACACAATTTTTTTCCTTAACAAAACAGAAAAGAACATAATTTTATCTTGACAAGGTACATCGTCAGTTGCACTACAATATACAAAAACAACTTTTACTGCTGAGCGCAACCCACTGACCTTTTGCGGACAGTGTAGATCAAGATCAGACTGCACATTCTGTGCAGTCTGATCTTGAATCTACACTGTCCGACAAGGAGATATCATCCCCTAAAACATACCTTTGAAATAGCAATATTTGGGTTTTTTAACGATCGAATCAAAAAATCATTTTAGTTATTTAGAAGGATAAGGGTTAAAAATGACTTTTGAACGGGCAATGATTTGGATATAAGGCTGAACAGTTTCGGTTTTTAGTTACATCGCGGCGCTAACCTATACCTGTCTATGTGTTTCCTGGGATCCACCATTTCTAGATCAAACGGCACCATCCTAGCATACTGAGTGAGTGAGTGAGTGAGTGAGTGAGTGGGTAAGTGAGTGGGTAAGTGAGTGGGTAAAGTGAGTGAGTTAGTGAAAGAGCGGATGGGTGGGTGCGTGAGTGGGTGAGTGTGTGCGTCAGTCATTCAGTCAATGAATGAATGAATGAATGAATGAATGAGTGAATGAATGAATGAATGAATGAATTAATTAATTAATTAATTAATTAATTAATGAACGAAAGAACGAACGAACGAATGAACGAAGGAAGGAATGACGTATAGCTTTGTGATGTACTGTTTATTTGACAGATTATTTTAAAAAGCTAACAGGTACAGGAGTACCACAGGAGTCAGAGAAATTGCCTAAAGGCTGCATGTATCAACATGTACATGCCCAAACTATTATTGGATGCGAAATGGCCTTTTCATCCTATAAATAGCGATGTGAATGAATGAGCTAACGCTTTGTGTGATGAAGATGGCGGAAAATGACTTTTCATAAATTCAAGACAAAAGGAACCGTATATAATATGCTTTGCAGCACGCCAAAAGGGGCATATGGACATTTGCGTACAGTGGCGTCTCGGATCAGCCTGCGTAGTCCGCGCAGGCTAATCCGAGACAACACTTTACGACTAAATTAGATTTTGTGGTACAGCAGACTTGGGCAAAACAGAAAATAGCATAAAAACGGATAGTGTTGTTTCGGATTAGCCGGCGCGGACTACGCAGGCTGATCCGAGACGACACTTCACGCAAATGTTTGAATGTCCCTTTTCGCGTGTTGCACACCATATCTAGTTTATACTTAAATAGATAATAAATGACGGAGACCAGTACTGAATAGGAAGATTTGACGTCGATGAAATTGCACACAGAACGACAGTCCGCTTTCTGCAACATGATTATATTGAAAACCCGTAACGAAGTGCAATAGGTTGTGATTAACCCATTTGGAAATTGTATATAGTACACTGAAAAGAAATCGCGTGACTGAATGCATATATTTTAGAATTTATAGACAATATATATTACTATAAACTCTGTATTTTTGTCAAATAAATGATGTTCTGTTCTGATTATAATCCTATATATTTGTAATTCATTGTTTAACTTTACAAACTTTACTTTGAAATAAGAACGGGATAAACTATCAAATAGAGATGTCTCTCTTGTCGACCGTCCCAAGATACAGTCTGCCCAGAGTGGTTCATAGAGGAGAACTTGTATAAAAGCCACAAGTAGAACTTTACCAAACTGAGTTTAACCCTTTCCCAAACAATCCCTGTTTTTTACGGGTCTAGAATAGTATAGCCTTTTGAAAATATTGTGGGAAAAGGAGAAAATGCTGGTAACCAGCATTTTCTCCTTTTCCCACAATGTTTTATACCTTATCATAGACAGAAATCATCTTTTCAGCAAGAGTTGAATTGTCATCTGCAAATGCTTTCAGTTTGGTCTAGTCCAAAAGTTTGTCTTTTGGGAAAGGGTTAACAGACTTTACGTTTTGTACAAGAAGGAGAAAAAACGCCAGTTACCCGCTTTTTCCCCTTTTCCACTCTGTTTTTCTGTTATTTCATAAAAAATACAATTTCAAACATTTGAAGGGTATTTTAATTCCCGTCTACTTTCAATTTCTACGCCTAAATTTTGTAGTTTGGTAAGGAGTTTTATTGTAGTTTATAATAGTTTAATGCATTATGCATTGGTAGAAATCTGTCATAATCTAACTTTATTACTTCACGTAAATCACGCTACCTGTGACAAAATCAAATGAGCCACACTCCGACAAAAGGGGGCTTCTTGCATGTTCGTGATGCATTACGAGTATATCAAGCAAGCCATCACATTATTCTATAGATCTATAGTAGCCACTTTTTTATTTTAAACAACCAACAAATCACCATGCAGAATGGTCCTTGGACATACAGGAAGTTGACCGATAGCGAAAAGTTTCCGCCCAGGTCAGCCTGCGCGGAATGCGCAGGCTGACCTGGGTCGATACTTTTCGCATATGCATTAAGTCCCGTTTTCACAGAGCACGGCTCGAACGTATTTGAGCTCATCTCCTCTCCTTTCCCTCTCCTCTCCTCTCGTCTCCTTTACTTTCCTCTCCTCTCCTTTCCCCTCCTCTCCTCTCCTCTCTTCTCCTCTCCAATCTTCTCCATTTCCCATCTTTCCACTTCTCTCCTCTCCTCTCTTCTCCTATCTTCTCTTCTCTTTTCCTCTCCTATCCTCTCCTTTCCCCCTCCTTTCCACTCCTCTCCTCCTTCTCCTCATCTTTCCACTCTTCTCCTCTCCTCTCTTCCCTCTCCTCCCCTCTCCTTTCCTCCTCTCCTCCACTCTCTTCTCCCCTCTTCTGTCCTCTCCTCCTCTCCTCTTCTATCCCCTCTCCTGCTCTCTTCTCCTCTCCCTCCCCTCCCCCTTTCTCCTCTCCCCCTTTCTCCTCACCTCTCCTCTCCTCTCCTTAATATTTTCTTTACACCCTCTCTCTCTCTCTCTCGCTCTTTCTCTCTTTCTCTCTCTCCATACCAAAATCAATTATCATTGGAATTTTTCGGAATGCCATTGGGGAAAAAAAAGAGGGTGTACACGGGCAATAGCTAAAGGGAACATTGGCAGATACCAAGAAATACTATCATTCAATGCTATTGATATGCAATCGAATTAGGGAAATGTATTTAAGTAAACCCGATTGACCTCAATCGTACTAACTATCGGACATGCAATACAATCGGATATTTCTGATACCTTACAAAGCAGTGAAAATCCAGGGTTTATAAATTATTCAAATTAGCTGATCTGCTTATTTCGTTAAAGATATTTTCAGAATTTCATTTAGTATTGGTGAATAGCCTCTGTTATTGTAGATTACCATTACTTTAGGGTGTTTTATATTTAATTTCTAATTTTGCATGTTAATCCTGTTTTCAACATTATTTTAGTTCTCTCGTGGGGGAAAAAGGGGGGTAGAGGGGGGAATCAAATACAATTTTCATGCCAACATTTTTTACTCTGTACCACACAATCCCGACATTTAACGACCCTATGCAAGAACCCTTTTGAAAACATTGTGGGAAAAGGAGAAAATGCTGGTGACCAGCATTTTCTCCTTTTTCCACCATGTTTTCTACCCTTCCAACAACAAATTTCAATTTTTGAACCACAAGTATTTTGTCATCTGCAAGTGCTTTCAATTTGGACCAGTCTGAAGTTGTGTGGTTTTGTAGAGTTAAACAGAACTTGGCACATCGGCATCCTCGTTGACCCAGTTTCGATTCATTCTGAAATCGAAATGAATGGAGAGTAACGTAATGTTTAAACCTGGGTTCCGAGGATGCACATCGGTGGCACAACATTCTTCTTTCCTCCCCATTTGTTATTTTTTTAACGTAACGTAGTCGAAACAAAGTTTAAAGGTGGGTATTTAGAATTTTCACATCACACCAAATTAAAAAATATATATGTCAATGAAATTTATATGATAAAACATTACAAATCATCAGTAATTAAGAATCATAAAATTACAAAAAAAAATTTTTTTTGGTGGTATTCCCTTAAAAGGCTACGTAGCCCCTTAAGCTATTTTTAGATTTCCCGCCAGAATAAAAAAAAAGCATTGTGGGAATGTTAAGTGACTCGGACGTGACTAATGACTTTCGTCCCAGTATCTGAAGGGCCACCTTTAATGGCAGCTGGGAAATGAATCCTTCTGCAGTGAAAATCTTCAATCAATCAATAGAAGTGGCTGAGCTAGGAATCGAACATTTGAACCGTGGATTTCAAGACCTATATGATGCCGACTGAGCTAACAAACCCAGTTTTATATTTAGAACTAACTCGACAAGCAGATTTGTTTTGAGTGTTCGTATTAACCAGTTAGCAAAACGTCCCTCGTCTTAACAATCCTAAAGACTAGGGTATTTAGAAAATTTTGTGAGAAAAGAAAATGCTGGTAACCAGCATTTTCTCCTTTGCCCACAACATTTTCTACTTTATCGAAGTCAGAATTCATCATATCAACAAGATTTAATTTTTTGTCTGCAGATGCTTTGAATTTGGTCCAGTCCAAAAATTTGTTGTCTGGTGATGAGTTAGATACATGTACCATACAAATAAAGAAAGACTCTACCACATTCTTTAACTCTTTACCACACGACAATATTTTTGACTGGTTCAAACTGAAAGCATTTGCAGACGACAAAATAAAGGTAACTGAAAAATTGAATTTTTTTCTGGGAAATGTAGAAAACACTGTGGGAAAAGGAGAAAATGCTGGTTACCAGCATTTTCTCCTTTTCCCACAATGTTTTCTAAAGGCTTCTTTCTAAGGGGCGTCAAAAGTAGGGATTGTGTGGTAATGGGTTAAAGCGTTTGTTTACGTAAAATTAGTTTAAAAGAAATTATTTTACATCGATTGAGAAACAAGTTCTTACAACTTATACTAATCTCTCTCGATTCTGCTTCCTGGGAACCACACCAGTACTCGCGTCGAATGTGTGGGGGTCAATGAAAAATCCCCAAAGTTGACACCCGCTCCCGGGTATCGAACTCAAGACCTTATGGTTACGAGGGCGACGCTCTATACCTCAAGACGATGGATACCACACCATGTAAAATTATATCTATACAAACGTGTACATATGATAGGATTTATTTTTCAAAGAATAAAGATATTCTAGTCAAGAACCATCATTTTCTCCTTTTACCACACTGTTTTTAAGTTGTCTTCACAGGTATTTATATCGAAGCGAGGTATTATGCAATGGCATAAATCTACAGGATAAAGACTACAAAAAGCAGAACGATACTGAATTTCAATTTGGTGAGGAAAAAACTCAGTGTATGCATGTCAATTCATGCAGAAAAAAAGGCTCTTAATTGCTTCCGCACATTTCTGTAATACGTGTAAATTGCTTGTTTATTTTAATGAGAATTTTCCTTTTGATGAATCCAACAAAAAGAGACCTAGCTCATCTTTTGCTTCTTTTCGCACTGAAATATCGCTTGTTTAGTTGTTTGAATAGAAGCGTGCTTTGCTTTTAACCCTGTACCCCATAAGGGATTTCTATGGTATCTGTAATTGACCCTAAAAAACTGCAAGGATGAAGCCGCTTCTTATGTGAATATGACACTTTTTGATAGCATGGAAAACTTTGTGACAAAAGGTGAAATTGCTCGTCACGAGCAATTTCACCTTTTGCCACAATGTTTTCCGAAGGCTCCTACAAGCAATGCGAAGAAATGAGTATCGATGGAGTAAAGGGTTAAATGTTACTTCAATTACAGCACAGGAAATCTCACTTGTACAGGTTTTACTTTGATTCTGTAGTGCATTGCCACAGGACAATCAAACTCAATTCTTAACTACAAGATCCCGTTGTGTTGTCTGCAAATATTCTTAATCTTTGTAATAATATAAACCAGCCTTTTTAGAGCAATCAAGTAAACTGCCCTTTTACCCAGAATATTTTCTAAACCGTAAATATTTTCTGTAGAAGTTTCGAGTCTGTAGAGTTAACTCTTTTACAACACGACAAAATTTGAGACTTGTCCAAACTAAAATCATTTGCAGACAACAAATTAAATGTGAAGCAAAAAGCAACAGTTGTCTTTGGACAAATAGAGTACGTTATAGTGAAAGGAGTAAATGCTGATTACCAGTATTTTCCCCTTTCCTCGAAATATTTCCAAAAACACCTCTTTTTCTATGTCGTTAAAGGTTGTGATTATGTGACAAAAGGGTCAAAAAGATTATTTATTAATAAACAATGGATTTACTTACCTCTCGTCTTATCTTTAGTCAGTCAGCAAAAAAAAGACGTGTCTTTCAAATATATTTTGTATCCTCAAGTCTTAAAATCAAATGTATAGTAGTACATTGAACACTAAAAACTACACTTGATATTAACTAACGATTAACACATCATTCAGTTATGAAAATGCGGTTAAAATTTTCGTATTGTATATATTCCTCGTATTCTCAAATCGACAGTTAAAATCCAATACAATTTTAACTTGATCACTAAAACAACTGTATCTACAAAATACCGTAATGAAATGATAAACACTTATTGAACCCTTTCTCAAACAATCCCTGGTCTGGAATAGAAGCCTTTTGAAAACATTGTGGGAAAAGGAGAAAATGCTGGTAACCAGCATTTTCTCCTTTTCCCACAATGTTTTCTACCGTATCATATAGAAAAATCATCTTTGTAGCAACTGTTAATTTGTCATCTGCAAAATGCTTTGAACTTGGTCTGGTCCAAAATTTGCTGTTTGGGAAAGGGTTAAATCTATAATTTAAACTCATTCTATCTAAAAACCGAATACCAGACACTTGTTAAAGCCTATTGTTGAAATCAAAATCCAAACCAGACAGTTGTTTAAATCTATCGGAATAGATTCACGTCTATAAAATGATAGAATATCAAACACTAGTTCAGTCTATGCTTAATCTTTTACCAAACTATCTCGTGTTTAATGACCCTGAAAGAGACTGCTTTTGAAAACGTTGTGGGAAAAGGAGAAAATGCTGGTTACCAGCATTTTCTCCTTTTTCCACAATGTTTTCTATCCTTCTGAAGACAAATTCTTCAATAACATTTGTACTTGATTATGTCGTGTATAAGTGCTTTAATGCTTTCAAATCGTGCAGTCTAGCAAAGGGTTAAAATCCAATCTATGGGACAATGCAACACACCAAAACTAAGTTGACAATTTGTAGTTCTCGCATTTTCTCTTTTTTCCCACATTTTTTTCTACCTTTATCAAGACAAAATCCCATTATTGGCTTTTAGAACCACTCTTGATATTACGCCTATAAGTGCTTTGAATTACGAAAGATTCCAACATTCCGCCGAATGGAAAGTACTTAAAATCAAAATCCAAGACAAAAAACTCGATACTACAAAACACTGGGTTGGCGCTTTTAACTTTCACGAACCAATACTACTGTATTCTATTTCACACAAGCAACAAAATCCAAGTGAAAAATTAATTTTCAATAATTCACTCCGACAGAAAAACTCCCACAGCACTTCACATCCAAATGAATCTCTGTCGAACGTCTTATTTAACTATTCACCAGACGAGAAAAAAAAATCACCTTTTTCAAATTGAAAGCATTTGCAGACGACAAATTAAATGCAGTTTAATTGATGATATCTGAGTTTGATAGGGTAGAAAACATTGTGGGAAAAGGAGAAAATGCTGGTTACCAGCATTTTCTCCTTCTCCCACAATGTTTTTAAAAGGCTTCTTTCTTAGGGTCGTTTAAATTCGGGACTGTGTGATAAAAGGTAAAATCCTTCGCAAACGATCCTGTGTTCTAACGCCGAAGAAGGCTTTTGAAAACATTGTGGGAAAAGAAGAAAATACTGTTAACCATTATTTTCTCCTTTTTCCCACAACGTTTTCTATATCTTTCCAAGAACAAATCAAATCAAATCAACTGATCCGGGTTTGATTTTGGTGTCAGTAAATACCTCCAAAAACAGACAAAAATGAAATTTCGTTGTTTGGCGAAGGGTTCAGACTTTATTCACGTCTTAAAAAGATGTCAAAATTTCTCTGGATATAAAAAAAGAATATCTCCGGCTTAGAATTAAACTTTCTATTACTCAACAAAAAATAAATTAAAAAGTTAATCCGAGTTTTCAACTGAAAATTACAAATTGAACACAAAACCCTTCGTCTTTACCACTACTTTTGACCCTTTACTCATTACCAAACGACAAGATTTTAGGTTTGTCCTTATCGAAAGCATTTTCAGACGACAAAATAACAGTGACTGTAGATTTGAAATTTGTTTAATGAAGGGTAAAAAATAATGTGGGAAACGGAGAAAATGCTGGTTACCAGCATTTTCTGCTTTTCCAACAATGTTTTCTAAAAGCTTCTTACTCAGGGTCGTCAAAAGTAGAGATGGTTTGGTAATGGGTTAACTTCACAATCCCGTGTTTTACGACCCGAAGAAAGAAGTCTTGTGAAAACATCGTGGGAAAAGGAGAAAATGCTGGTAACCAGCATTTTTCTCCTTTTCGCACGATGTTTTCTACTACTAGATCAAAGATTAATTCTATCACTTGAGAGAAAAAGTTAAGTTATGGTCTGAAAATGCTTTAAATTTCGACAAGTCTTTATTTTTTGTCATCCGTGGTGTAAGGTTTCCGATTGGATGGGAATGTGCTATTTCAAAATGGATAAATAGATACTAATTCCCTAATTGCAAACTTTCAAGAATTTTTCTTTTTTCTTTATGAAGGCAAGTAGAAAAAAAATCAACCTTCACAGTGAAAATAAAAGAGAGACATCTGCCTGCATTGCAAGATTTTTTTCTACCATATATAAAAGTACGTGTAAACTTGTTCATGAATGCCGATGCATCTCTAACTTCGATTTTCTAACCCTATCGGGTCATAACGACGTTCCATATTAGCAATTTGTAAATGGCAAAATATATATTTTTCTCCATATTGGCCATTGAAATGAAGGAATGAATTTCGATATTCAAGCGGTATACAAACAGATGCTAATAATCTTTTACCACGGAATCTTTTGGACGCACTGTCAGGTGAATACAGATTCCTGTTTTGTTCGGCGCAAAGTAGGAATCGGGACAATTCCGGAATTGTCCTGCGCAAAGTAGGAATTCTCATTTTGTCCGCCAATTCCGGAATTGTACCGGACAATTCTGGAATTGCGCAAGGGAGATATATCGTATTATGGTCAGATATGGGCTGTGCGCAAAGTAGGAATATGGTTGGACAAAGTAAGAATTCAAAGGGTTGTGCAAAGTGGGAATAGTTACAATAATAAATCCAAGTAAGAATAGCCAAAAGAATTTCTATTTAAAAAATGTAAATGGAATGTTTTGTAACTAAAGACATTTCTCCATTGCCACAAGTCATGAAGCAGCTATGCTTAAGTGACGATGAAGGTGTAGGTCAAATCTTTCATGAATGCTAAACTATGAAAACATGGTTACCAACATTTTATCTTTTTTCCACAATGTTTTCTTCTCTTTCAAAGACAAATTCCGTAGTTTAAGCGGCATTTAGCTTGTTGTCTTGTAAATGTTTTCATTTTGGATCGGTAAAAAATGTGTTTATGTGGTAAAACTAAAAACTATCACAATATCAAAGTTCTTTTCACTAGGGAAAATCTCAGAGTATCAGACAGTGTAGATTCAAGATCAAATATCAATAACAATGATCAGAAAATGATGAAAAAAGAAAATGAGAAAACATTTATTCTTACATTGTCCCCGATTCCTAGTTTGCCCAGGGAAAATAACACATTCTCACTTTGTCCCTATTCCTACTTTGCGCAGGAACAATTCTGGAATTGAACCGCACCAGGTAGGAATTCTCACTTCGCCCGACAATGTGAGAATTCCTACTTTGCCCAGGACAATTCCGGAATTGTCCCGATTCCTACTTTGCGCAGAACATATATATTGTATATGACGAGATACCTGTATTCATATAAGTAATTTTTTTTTGTTTGAATGGTGTTTTACGCCGCTTTCAACAATATTTCAGTCAAATCACGGCGACAGTTCACATACTCATGTTTCCTGGGTTTCACCAGTACTAGGCTAGGCTCTGAAGTGTCTTGCCCAAGGACACTCCTGTGAAAAAAACCCAGTGGAGCCAGCGAGGCTCGAAACTGGGACCTCCAGGTCACGAGTCCTACTCTTTACCACTGAGCCACACAGGACCCAATAAGTAAATAAAATCTATCTATCTTTAAAAATGGTGAAAGACATATTTGTATATTTTGTCCCCGTATAAGCTAACAAAATGAAGGAATGAACGTAAAAAATCAAATAGTACAAAAAGATACTAAATATCCCCTCCCCCCCTCCCCCACCCCCTCCACACAACCCCACTCCCCCCACCCCCACACACATACACACTTCGAAAACAACAGGGAAAAAAAGCCTGTCAGGTTAGTACATATTCCTTTAAAGATATGTATAGAAAAATAATTACAAGAAAATCTCCCAAAGAAACTGCGTTAATCACAATTTGATATCACTGAAAGTATTAAACTGA
Source organism: Tridacna crocea (assembly GCA_943736015.1). NCBI lineage: Eukaryota > Metazoa > Mollusca > Bivalvia > Cardiida > Cardiidae > Tridacna > Tridacna crocea. The sequence continues at coordinate 16,426,282 of OX031068.1, read as the reverse complement.
ACATAAAGACACTCGGTGAAGCACTAAAAACCATCCAACCCGAACCCTCTATAGCCGTCATCTTGACCCTTTCCCAAACGAGCCCGCAATTTCACGACCCTCGGGATTGAAGGCTTTTGAAAACATTGTGGTAAAAGGAGAAAACGCTGGTAACCAGCGTTTTCTCCTTTTACCATAATGTTTTCTTTCTTTAGAGGAACAAAATCAATTGAATAGTAACATATACTCGCACGTATAGGCTGCAAATGCTATCGAAATCGGCGTATCGAGTCCAGTAGTAGTACAGAGTTAAACCCACCCCTAATGGTTTTGTTTGTTACTTTTTTTATAAACAACATATAACCTATTTCTCAACGCACCCATGCATCGTCTTTCACTAAAAATTAAAAATAAACCATGCGTTGAAAAAAACATCAAATGGTATTCGCGTAATTCATAGTAAAATCTTTACCAATGACGTCAACGAAAGACATACATTTTTCATCCGTTTGCCAATGCTTGTTGATTATGTGAAAAAATATAACAAAGAGTTTGTTAACCATATTGACCTTAACCGCTTTTCCACGAATCACCGTGTTTTATAACCCTGAGAAAGTAAGCTTATCGACTCCAATGTTGGAAAAGACAAAAATGATAACACTTTTTAACTCATTACCAAACGACAATATTTTAGACTGGTCCAAATTGAAAGCATTTGCGGAGGACAAAATGAAAGTGACTGCAAATTTGAAACTTGTTTTGTGAAGGGTAGAAAACATTGTGGGAAAAGGAGAAAATGCTGGTTACCAGCATTTTCTCCTTTTCCCATAATGTTTTCTAAAGGCTTCTTTCTCATGGGCGTCAAAAGTAGGGATTTGTGTGGTAATGGGTTAATCCCTATTCAAGATTTGGTGCAGAAAGTTTTAAGTATACTCCGTACCATTTCGCTCGTTACGATTTCTAGCACAAAAGCTTCTATGCATAGTTCCACATTATATACATCTTTGTATATGTATTGTTATGTACATGCCCAGTTATTATTAGCTTTGTTCATGACTGTGTGTATCTATTTTTGAATGGTTTTCCCCTGTTGCTATTTTTAGAACTGGATTACTGGATTGTGGAATATTGTGCTGGAAGTTTCCAGGCCTTTATACAATCTGATTACTAGAAATTATGCAACTGAATTTAACATGAATTTTCTGGAAGTTTCCCTGTTATTATAAAAGGAAAAGCTTTTTACATCTCAGTGTTCACTAGTTAATACATGATTGCCAGACTACAGTGGGGATTATCTTTTGTTTGTGTCCTATAATTAGTGCTTGGATTATATTCAGTTTGGATTCGGATCAGACTAGACTAAAGTGAGGATTATTTCGTGTGATTGGATTACATTCAGTTTGGATCAGGATCAGATTGGAATTAAGACTGGAATAGTTTGTCGTCTGAATTTAACGTCTAAGGTATTGTTTTGTACTATTGTAATATTGTCACTGTTTATTTGATATTTTTGTTAATAAATTCTGTTAATTGTTATCGTTTGTTGCTGGCTTCTTCTTTCTAGTTACGCCTGACTCGTAACAGTATATATTATTACTAATCGATGCATCAATACTTTTTTTGTAATCACATGTTACATTTGATATGGCTAGCAACGTCCGAAAAGAGCTTTAGGACATTTGCGTATGGTGTCGTCTTAGATCAACCTGCGCAGTCCGTGCAGGCTTATCTGAAACTACACTTTCCTTTTTAATGTAATTTTCTGTTTTTGCGCAAGCCTACTGTAGCACAAAATCTGATGGCAAATGAGTAGTAAACTGTACCGTCTCGGATTAGAGAAACTCTTTCTACAAACCCACAAACCCACATATAGAAAGATGGATCTTCTGTAGAATATTAATCTATCAAACCAGTGAAGTACAACTTTACTTTTTTTCTCTCATTTAAAATCACACGAAGAAAGCTCGAACAAAATCCGTGATATATCCGTCAAACTTTTTTAACATAAAAATCACTTTGCACAAATACACATACGCAAAAAAACCATGTGAAACATTCTGATGCGCCCTACCATCATATAACGCGATCTTTTATGTACCTATTTTAAAACTGGTATAGTGTACCTATTTCTAGATCTGGTAAAAAATTCTTTATTGAACGCCGTACCTTTTTATTTTTCGTAAAAAATTTAGCAAAAATGTAACCCATCACGCACAAAGGGACCTTCTGGTAACTGCGAAAAGTGTCAACCCTGGTCAGACTGCGCGAATTGCGCAGGCTGACCAAGGTTGACACTTTTCGCTTTAATGCAATTTCCTGTATGAAAAGTGGTCATTGTACCTTGTTATACAATCATTTCTGAATTATCAACTTAAACTGACCTGCACTATTGTTGATCTGTTTTCATTTAATTGATGTACAGAATTCCAAGATGGTCCCCTTTTTGTATGATGGGTCACAAATATGTACCGATCCGTTCATAAAACGAGTATGTACAAAAGCGTGTGATGCACCCCACCAGTTTATTATACGGTGTCTTTTTTTACCTATTTTATATCTTATAACGAAATTTTGAATGAACCCAGGGTCCGTGCGATGTAATACGGTGTTACCACCCTTTACCAATGCTGTGTATATACGATCTTAAGAAATCTGGCGATAAAATCCATTGTGGAAAGAGGAGAAAATGATGTGTAACATTATCTATGACCCTTTTTCCACAATGTATTTTTCACTCTTTCAAAGACAAATTCCATCAGTTGAGTCACTTTTTTATTTGAATTTCGACGTGTCTAAAAATGTTATCGTTTGTCAAGGAAGATACAGAACTGTAATAAACCTCTCAGCGACTTCCATTCAATGCGCCCAGTCTAAATACCTCTAAATCATTCGGGTAACCGCACCACAAAAATGGCCCGAGGGAAGGGGGTGGAAGGCAGAATAAAAATGGTTGTTTAACTGGGACAGTGATGGCCATATTTTAATATTTGTTTATTCGTGTCTCATCTATATACCCTCAATTTTAACCCTTTACCAAACAATGACGACTTTTGACAACATTTGGAAATAGGCCTTTCGAAAACATTGTGGGAAAAGGAGAAAATGCTGGTTACCAGCATTTTCTCCTTTTCCCACAATGTTTTCTAACCTATATCGATAAACAGTTGCACCATTTGAGCCACATTGAAATTGTCGTCTGCAAATGCTTTCAATTTGGACAGATGTAACATTTTCTTATCTGGTAACATGCGTCCGTATATAAGAATAACATAAAGAAGTATATAGGCATTCGGATTAATAACATGCTCTCCTTTTAACTCATTACCAAACGACAATATTTTAGGCTTGTCCAAATTGAAAGCATCTGCAGACGACAAAATAAAAGTAACTAAAAATTCGAAATTTGATTTGTGAAGGGTAGAAAACATTGTGGGAAAAGGAGAAAATGCTGGTTACCAGCATTTTCTCCTTTTCCCACATTGTTTTCTAAAGGCTTCTTTCTCAAGGGCGTCAAAAGTAGGGAATGTGTGGTAATGGGTTAAGACAATATTTTCTGCGCCTTCAATGATTTATTCCATTATGTCACTGACATTTTATTTTGTCCTCTGCAAAATGCTTCTAAATTGGAGATGTTTGAAATTTTGCCGTTTGGTTATGACTTGACCCAAAGGGATGCCAAACACTAAATCTTGTTGTAAAGTTATAGGGGACAGTGTAGATTAAGATCAAAGAGCTTAGAATATGCAGTCTAATCTGTGACCTACAATTTAATGTAGCCAGTATGATCGTATGGCCAATGCAGCAGTGTTTGTTTCATTTGTACTCACTGTAAATATTCATTTATTCATTTCATTTGTTTAACAGTTCAGTTCTTAATTGTTGTTTACATTTAATACAGCCGACACTGCTATGTGAACTTTGCCTCACTGTATTATTATGGTTACAAGGTACTTATGTATAAAATATTGTTTGCCCCCTTTTGCTCCTTTTCTCTCTCTCTCTCTCTCTCAATTCGTTTTTCCTCTTTACCTACAGGTCTCCCTCACTTACTCTCTGCTTCTCTCCCAGTTTCTACCTTTCCCCCTCTTTCTTTATCTTTTCCTTCCTTCTCTATCCCACTCCTCTCTTTCTTTCTAACAAACTTTCTCTGTCTATACAATCAGACATAAGTTAAGCATCACCAGAACAAATTTATTCATATTTTTTTTATGGATAACCTCTTATTTGGTATATTTTCAAGTTATGCAAAAATTCACTACACAAGTAACAGGCTGATTCATGAGCCAAATGAAAGGATGGCTACAGGAAAACTTTCTAAAGCCCAGAAATGGCAAATTGTGGGCATGTGTAGTAATGCTGGTCAGTTTTGGTGATGCTTAACTTACGTCTGACTATATATTTCTCTATTTCCCACCTTCCCGTTCTCTCTCCTTCCAATATGCTTTCCTTTCCTCCCTTTCTGCCTATCTCTCTCCTTATACCTCTCTCTCTCTCTCTCTCTCTCTCTCTACGAAAACATTCTGGAGTAAAAATTCAAGTTCAACGATCAGACAGAAAGATCTATGAAGCATTGTCTTGATCTAAACAACTTCAAAAAGCAGCCGAAGTTACATTTGGCAAACACGAAAGGGTAAACTTTTGACATCATTATGCCTCTACGGAAAATCACTTAAATACTTGGAAAAAATGTGCGCGTACGCAATGCTAATGAGAGTGTTTTGAAGATATAAAATGAATGAATAGGCCAGAGGCGGCAGAATCTTGTTGTTTTCAGAATCTGTTAATTAAATAGTAGGGGTTGAAGAAGAGGTTTCGCAAAGGTGAGACCTTTTGTTTCCAGCATTTTCTCCATTCTCACACTGTTTTCAATAGCATTTATTCCAAACAGTTGATTGTTTCCCCCACGTTTTTCAAGCCTTTTTCCAGCAGGTTCAAGCACGAAACAAAAGATTGGAGACTCTTCAAAAAGTAACAGTCACTGTTAATGACGAATTCGAAACTGGTGGCAAAGAAGTGTATATTCTTTGAAAGGGGAAGAAAATATTGTGGGAAAAGGAGAAAATGCTGGTCACCAGCATTTTCTCCTTTTCCTACAATGTTTTTCAAAAGCTTTTTTCACCAGATTCGTTTAAACAAGGGTTTTTTGTGTGTGGTAATGGGTCAAACATCGGAATAATTTTGTAAACGTGTCAATTGCTATAGTGTATCTTTTGATGACGCGGCTCTCTCGTCTTCTGTCGATACCCCAACTCAACCGTGCAGGTTTATTAACCAGACGGAATGCGGGTATCGTTTTGTAATCCTTTTGTTCGATGAACTGATTTGATTTGATTTAACTCATTACCAAACGACAAAAATGTCAGGTTTGTCCAAATCGAAAGCATTTCCAGACGACAAAATAAAAGTGACTGGAAATCTAAAATTTGTTCTGTGTCAAGGGTAGAAAACATTGTGGGAAAAGGAGAAAATGCTGGTTACCAGCATTTTCTCCTTTTCCCACAATGTTTTCTAAAGGCTTCTTCCCCAAGGGTCGTCAAAAGTATACAGGGATTGTTGTTGGTTGTCTTGGGGTTTAACGCCACTTTAACAGCTAAGGTCATATCATGGCGATCGATGACGCACATGTGTTTCCTGGCTCTCTCATACCAGTACTAACACTACTTTCTTTCCAAAGCTACCGACTACTTTTCTCACGTGCTTCAGCAGAGGTGAGAGGCGAAATTACGCCGGAAAGAAAGTTTGCCTCATCCGGGTATCGAACTCACAACCACCAGGTCATGAGTCCGACACGCTCACCACTGAGCCACCCGGGCGGGCATATAGGGATTGTGTGGTAATGGGTTAATTGAATAGTGTTTTAGGCAGCTTTCAACATTATTTCTGAGTCATATCGCTACGGTTGCAGTTCTTATCCATGCTTTCCTAGAGTTTCTGTCACCAGTATTTCGAACAATATTATTTCCAAGCCTCTGGCTGCTTTCCGATATAACAATCGTCGAAACAGCGACCTGCGGCTAAATGAGGAATGAATCCTGTCACAATGACTATTATCAATCCACATAACCTTTTCCCAAACGACCCCTGGTTTTTACGGGTTTGGAATAGTAGCCTTTTGAAAACACTGTGGAAAAAGGAGAAAATGCTGGTAACCAGCATTTTCTCCTTTTCCCACAATGTTTTCTACCCTATCATAGACAGAAATCATCTCTTCAGCAAGAGTTGAATTGTCATCTGCAAATGCTTTCAATTTGGTCTAGTCCAAAAGTTTGTTGTTTGGGAAAGAGTTAAAGAAACTGGCAAAGGCAGGGCCTCAAACCAGAAACCCCCTCCCCCTCCCCTTTACCGACTACACTATTGTGTTTGGCATGCGTTCAGATGAAAATATTTTCCATATATATGAAAAGTGTCACAAAAGGATGCAGGGTAAAACTTTGTGGACAAAGTATATGAAATTCTTCATTATGATATTAAAGGTTTTCCGCTGCTTGACGTAAAGTCCCACGACAAGGTAACATGTGAACTTAGAAAAATGTTAAGAAAAAAACAACTGATTTTAGAAAAATGGATTCGTGATGCAAAGGGTGATAGATAGAATTAGCTATTTTTGGGTGATAATCAAAAATCAATATTTCCAATCATTGATCAGTCAAAATAGATAGATCGATACATAACCTTATATTTAAGTTACATGCCAACGACTGTGTCGGCAAAATGTGTCCGTTTTTTGAATATGTGACCCATCACGCAAAAAAAAAGACCATCTGAGAATTCTGTACATCAATTAGATGAAGACAGATCGACGACAGTCTAAAAATATTTTTAAAAGTTGTTGGTAAACATGAACACCTGTTTAACACATATTAACTCATTACCAAACAACAAAATTTTAGGTCTATCCTAATCGAAAGCATTTGGCAAAATAAAACTGACAGAAAATTATAATTTTAAAATATATATATTTTTTTGAAGGGTAGAAAACATTGTGGGAAAAGGAGAAAATGCTGGTTACCAGCATTTTCTCCTTTTCCCACAATGTTTTCTAAAGACTTCTTTTTCAGGGTCGTCAAGAGTAGGGACTGTGTGGTAGTGTATTAAACAAAGAATTTAACAACACAAGACAAGTACGAGACCCATTCCGAACTGGTATACTAAGACAATCACAGGCCATGTTTTGCCTTCAAAGATCACATACTATGGATGTACCAACACTTTGAAAGATAACATTTTTGAGTCTTGCAGCAGGGAATGTAAAATAACATTGTGGCACTTGCTTTTACCGAGCAATGTCTCCTTTTATCACAACGTTTTCTCTCACATTTATCAAATGTAACCCTTTTTATCACGCTGATTACCCAAAGTTATGGCTTCCTTTGTTAAGTGGGAGTTTAGTGCATCTGCAGAAATTATCGGCTGGGACCATCCTGTGTATATGGACCACTCTACCTTATAAATCAGTTATGGATTTTATCTAATGATTAAGTTGGTATGTTACATTACAGAGATGCATTAAACACCTTTTGTCGCATCATGGTTAACCCATTACCACACAATCCCTACTTTTGACGCCCATGAGAAAGAAGCCTTTAGACAACATTATGGGAAAAGGAGAAAATGCTGGTAACCAGCATTTTCTCCTTTTCCCAAAATGTTTTCCACCCTTCACAAAACAAATTTCAATTTTTCAGTCACTTTTATTTTGTGGTCTGCAAATGCTTTCGATTTGGACCAGTCTAGAATTTTGTTGTTTGGGAAAGAGTTAAAGTAATTTCAATAATGCCAGATCGATTTTTGTCTTTCCTGGTGTATAAACATCATTGATCCAAGATTAGAGAGGACGTAATTTGCCAACTGATCCTGACCCACACCGAAGGTAAAAAGGGCGTTGCTTCTTCGTCTATCGCTAAATAGAGTTAACGTAAACAACCACGCTGTACAGAATTAGCTGGATTTTGGTTGTCTACATGTATTAACGATTATGTATACTCTGATTCGGGCATTCAAGGTCATGACGTGGCCTAACCTGCTTCAAGTACCCCAACTCAGACAATAACATTTGATCCATGCTCTGACAAAAGGGGGGGGGGGTTTAATGCATCTCCTTGATCCATGGTACCAAGTAAACCATCACATATTTATGAGTCCATAATCTTCTTTAATCAAGCAACTTAATCATGGGGTAGGACGGTCCCTGGGTATACAGAAAAATTGACCAATAGCGAAAAATATCGACTCAGGTCAGCCTGCGCAGTCCGCGCAGGCTGACCTGAGGCGATATTTTTCATAGATGCATTAAGCCCCCTTTTCACGGAGAATAGAACATTTGTTTGTGTGGGGTTTAACGCCGTTTTATCAACATTGATTTTGCCAAGTTCATGAAAGTAGGACTGTTAACGCAGCCCAAACAATGGGTAAAAGCAGAAAATGCTGATAGAGGACTAAAGAAAGCATCATTTGCTCTAGGAATGTAGATCGATGTACATTTTTATCGAGAAAGAGAATAACAATAAACGTCTTAATGTTTTCATTCTTTTTTTCTTCTTCTTTTTATTGAATCTTAAGTACATGGGCAGAAAAAGCGTAAAGTAGTTCGCACTATTTGTCCGAAGCACATCAAAACATATCGATCCGCGATACGAGGAGCCGCGAAAAACAATAAACAATATACTTAAAGAATTGTCCGAAAATTTCACAGTCGAAACTCAACAGAAGATACTTTTTTGTGTAATGCGCAGTTTTACCCGGAAGTGCTAATTCATTTGGAACACCTCACGTAAGATCGAGGAGATAGTATTGTGTAGATTTTATGTAGTGTCACTTGTATTGAAAGAAAGGTGCAACACTCCTTATACAATTCCCAGATGTCAAAAACAGCTGTCTGATCATTGGAGCGGTACATTCATGAAATTATGCATTAAATAATTTAATTCTAGGTTAACCATTTAATCACACACAACCATACATCTGCAACAAGTTTTGACCCATGCCAGTCTGGGCACTCCGCGAAGACTGACATGCGTCGAAAATTATTACCATTGTTATTTTTTTCGATTGTTCGAAAAGAAATATGTATAGTAGAGGAAAATGATAAATCAGTTACTGCATTGTGCTGACAAAATCCTGAAGAAATATCAGAACGTGTAGATCTAGGATCAGACTGCACGCTCTGTGCTGTAAAATCGTGATCTGCATAGTCCGGGAAAGAGTAACAAGGTGCTTTACCTTTCAGTCATGCCTGTTTTGCAAAACACAATACAATACAATACAGTAAAGTACTTTTATAGTAAATAAAGGCCACCGGCCAAAAATACATCATTACCGACAATATGCATATAGCTATAACATGGTATACGTTCCCTTACTTATTGTTAGTACATATACATACAACTATTTCACCCACTTGTTAACATAAACCAGAATTTTACGACCATTAGACAAAAGGCTTGTGAAAAAATTGTAGAAAAAATACAAAATACTTATATGGACAGTTTTCTCCCTTCCACCAAACGAAGACAAATTCTTGAGAATTTCATAAATTTAACATACAGAAATGGACATACATTGTCTAGGCGACTTAATAATCTAGGACTATTCTTTTTGTTGTCAATGATTTTATCCCGGGCGAGTCTAAACGATTTTGCGAAAAAACCTGAATAGTTAACCACATCAAAAAATTGACGAAATGTAATATATACGCTTCCCTGTGTGAAACATACAATTTAGACCATAATTTCAAGGGAAAACCGAGCCAAACGTTGGCATAGAGACGACAAATTCACGAGGGTATGTTTCATTAAGAAAAAATGGTGGGTGAAGAACCTGAAACCTTAATTACATGTGGGATTATTCACCCGTCACCGTATTTCCTATTGTACGTTCATGGCCTGGTTGCTAATTGAAAGGTATCGGTAGAATTCCATCACGACATTTGCTGATATATCGGTGACACTAATGATGAAATATATGCGCTTTACCGGATGTGAGGAAAATATGATGCTTGTTTACCGGATATGACGTCATTTTTCAATGAAAAAATAATTTAAACCATGCTCTGTAGTAAAGGGGCTTAATCATTTGCAACACAATCGCGAGTTTTAACGCTCCTGAAGATTTGTTTGTTTTGTTTGAATGGTGTTTTACGCCGCTTTCAACAGTATTTCAGTCATATCACAGTTCACATATTCATGTTTCCTGGGTTTCACCAGTACTAGGCCGCTCCTGAAGAAAAGGGCTTTTGAAAACATAGTGGTAAAAGAAGAAAATGCTGGTGACCAGCATTTTCTTCTTTTCCCACTATGTTTTCTTTTCTTCCCACAACAATTTCAAATTTTGAGTCAAGTTTATTTTGTCGTCTGCAACTGCTGTCAATTTAGCCTCGTCTAAAATTTAGTCGTTTCGTACAGAGGTATGATGTATCTGCAAAAGGTATCTACTCCTGTCGGCCAGTGCAGTCCGCTCAGGCTGGTACGGGTTGAATATGTTTTTGACATTGCTTAATTTTATGTATGTCAATGGACCAGTGTCCAGTATTTGAATATTTCGTCGGTCTAACCTTTTACTCCATAGATACTCATTTCTACGCATTGCTTGTAGGAGACTTTGGAAAACATTGTGGCAAAAGGTGAAATTGCTCGTGACGAGCAATTTCACCATTTGTCACAATGTTTTCTATGCTATCAAAAGGTGTCATATACACATAAGAAATGGCTTCATCCTAGCTGTTATTTAAGGTCAATTAGAGATACCATAGAAATGCCTTATGTGGTAAAGGGTTAATTAAAACAAGCTGTAGTTACGAGGTTTTCGAGGCAAACCGACGAGTTACTGGCTATCGCGCATCACGGTAATGCATTAAAGCCCCTTTTGTCAGAGCGTGGTTGAAGTACATTGGATGAATTAAGTCCAACTGGAAAAGTGCCAAGCCCCGGTAGCTCAGTCGGTAGCGTGAAGAACTTGAGAACACGGGGTCCAGGGTTCGATCCTACGACCCCCTGGCTCGGACAATTTATTTCCGATATTACTGGAATAATGTTGAAAACGGCGTGAAACACCATACAATCAATTAATCAACCACATGGGAGAGTACTCCGTGCTAGTAACCTCTTTTGAAAACATTGTGGAAAAAAGGAGAAAAAAAGTTTGTATAAAACCACAGCAGTTAAAGGAAAAATCTGACGTATCGATCTGGCTGGTGGATAGTTTAAAGCGTCGTCCCACTGTTGACAACACAAGTCCTAGTTTTAAAACGGCTTTTGAACACATTGGGAGAAAAGTAGAAAATGCTGGTAACAAACATTTTCTCCTTTTCCAACAACTTTTTTTTTTAACCTGTTCACCGAAAAAGCATACCATTTGAATTATGTTTAATTTGTTGTCTGCAAATGGTTTAATTTTGAAGGAATCTACAAAAATTCTTAGATTAAAGATTAAACCCATTACTATACACAATCTTTGACTACCATGTGAAAGAAGCCTTTTCAAAACATTGTGGGAAAAGGAGAAAATGCTGGTAACCAGCATTTTCTCCTTTTCCCACAATGTTTTCTACCCTTCCCGAACCAAGTTTAATTTTTCAGTCATATTTATCTTGTCGTCTGCAAATGCTTTCAATTTTGGCCAATCTACAATTTTATCGTTTGATAAAGAGTGAAATACAATTCAAAGTAAACGAAGCCACCGCATTCTCTCGGCCATCGCAGATTTCTCGGTGTTTTAGAGGTCTAATAACTCGGTTACTTATAGCTGATTGACAGTAAACACCATTACCTAAATTAACCTCAACCGCTTTGGTAGACACATCTTAGTTACGCGTAGTTTGATTGAACTTGCAAAACCCAATAGTGCTGTCGTGCAAAAAGAGAAAGAGTTCAACTAGCGATGCCGCGGAAATATATGGAATCTTGTTCCCGCCATGTTTGTTTTCCCTTTACAAAGTATGATGAAGGAGCACATGACTATATTTTAACCCATTACCACACAATCCCTACTTTTGACGTCCCTAAGAAAGAAGCTTTTAGAAAGCATTGTGGGAAAAGGAGAAAATGCTGGTAACCAGCATTTTCTCCTTTTCTCACAATGTTTTCTACCCTTCACAAAACAAATTTCCAAAATATCAGTCACTTTTATTTTGTCGTCTGCAAAAGCTTTCGATTTGGACAAACCTTAAATTTTGTCGTTTGGTAATGAGTTAACCCTTCAACCCATTACCACACAATCCCTACTTTTGACAACCCTGAGAAAGAAGCCTTTTGAAAACACAATGGGAAAAGGAGAAAATGCTGGTAACCAGCATTTTCTCCTTTTCCCACAGTGTTTTCTACCCTTCCCAGAACAAATTTCTAATTTTTAGTCACCTTTATTTTGTCGTCTGCAAATGCTTTCAATTTGGACCAGTCTAAAATTTTCTCGTGTGGTAAAGAGTTAACGAGCAGTTCCTTGCTTTTCAACCCTTTACCACAAAGTGCCTACTCTTGACGCTCCTGGAAAAGAAGTCTTTTGAAAACGTTTTGCGGGAAAAGAAGAAAATTCTGGTAACGAACATTTTCTCCTTTTCTCACAATATTTTTCACTCTATCAAAGAAAAAGTAAACCATTTGAGCCATACTGAAATTGTCGTCCGCAAATGCTTTAAATTTGGATAACGTTTTCAAAAGGCTTCTTTTCCAGGAGCTTCAAGAGTCGGCATTGTGTGGTAAAGGGTTAAGGTCCGAAAGCTAATTTTCACTGCATCTTAAAGTGATTTTAGTCGGAATATATTATAAAGTAACGCATAAAGAATGAATATAAAAAGATATAGTTACAATAGGCAGACAAAACTACCATGAAGACTAAAAAAAAAACGATTTTGAGCTGTCCTTTAGAAATAGGCGGCTTAAAGGTGGCCCTTCAGATTTTGGGACGAACATTTTACAAGAATACAAAAAAATCATCCTCAAACTCCTAAAACCTTACACAGACACAGACGAGAAACACGGTCTATTTTTACATGAGCACCTTGCTCATTTACACACCGGAAATATACAGACGAAACTTCAAACATGACCTTTGAAGAAGACTTTATGGAAAATAATTACATGTTTGCTATGTTATGGAATTTCAGCGTCATTAGTCACGTGTCAGTCGCTTAACATTCCCACAAATCCTTTTTTTTATTTTTGGCGGGAAATCTAAAAATAGCTTAAGACGCTACGTACCCTTTTAAGGGAATACCATCAAAACATTTTTTTTTATCATTTTATGATTCTTAATTATTGATGATTTCTATTGTTTTTTCATATAAATTTCTGTGGTATATATATTTTCTAATTTGGTGGGGTGTAAAAATTCTAGATACCCACCGTTAAATGCATCTACGTTATAACGTTACATTATACAAAACAAGTCATCACGTCTTTGTAAATCCACAAAATCCGTTTTGTCTGACAACTGGATGAGTCATGAGGAAGAACAGCCCTTAAACATGCAGAATATTGACCGAAAGCCAAACGGTTTGACACAGGTTAGCCGGTGTAATGCAGGGAAATAACCCTCCCCCTACAAAATGACCCGGGTCATTATTCTACGTAGAGAAATGACCCCAGAAGCCATTTCACTATGTAGAGGAATGACCCGGGTCATTCCTCTACGTAGAGAAATGACCCTCTTGGGTCATTTCTCTACGTAGAATAATGACCCGGGTCATTCCTCTACGTAGAGAAATGACTCATGGGTCATTTTGTAGGGGAGGTTTATTTCTTTACATTACACCAGCGTAGAGTGTGCAGGCTGATCTGTCGCAGTACTTTTTTTTAGGTGCAATAAGTCCACTTTCCACAGAGCATGGTTTACTTTTTTATCCTTACCAATAAATAAAAAGTGAAGACGCATTAACCCTGAAGGGAGAGAAGATCAAGTCTTGTGTGTTGCGTAGGATTATGTAAGACTTTAGATGTATTACTGCGCGTGAAAAAGTAGTCTTTAACATCAAAGAGGGCTTAATGTAGCGCTAAGTTTTCTTCTTGAAGCTTTTAAGTACAATTTAAGTGGTATTGCACCAATACAGGATTGATCTCTTGCTTGAAAGCAAACTAATGCGAAGTTGGCAGTTCGTATTTGAACTTGTAAAATTAAAAGTAAAAGAACAGAGAGACAGACGGATAGGCAGACAATTAGGGATAATTACCGGTGGTTAAAGGATATTTCTTTTATGTAGAAAAATATGATTTGTTTAACAATTTTATAAATGTTCTGCGGGCTAAACAGAAAAAAAAAACATCAAAGGAAAAAAGAACTGAAATAATAAAATAATAAAACGTTTTCAAAGATAATGAAGAGGTTTTGAACCATGAATGTTTTGTGTTGCTCTATTTTTGATGATACTGAATTACATTCATAGCCCGTTAAAGGCGGCCCTTCAGATTTTGGGACCGAATTCTTACAAGAATACAAAAAATATCCTTATACCCCAATAGCCTTATAATTTTCATCCATAAAACTCCAGTAGTCGAAAACCATCCGACAACAAGAGAAATTAGAGATTTACTACAGCCCAGGTCGACACCGACGGGAAACACGGTCTATTTTTACATGAGCACCTCGGTCATTCACACATCGGAAATATACAGACGAAACTTCATACATAGCGTTTGAAGAAGACTTTATGGAAAATAATTACATGTGTGTTATGTTATGGAATTTCAGCGTCATTAGTCACGTGCCAGTCGCTTAACATTCCCACAAATCCCTTTTTATATTTGGCGGGAAATCTAAAAATAGTTTAAGAGGCTACGTAGCCTTTTAAGGGCATACCATATTTTTTTTTATTTTATTATATGATTCTTAATTATTGATGATTTGTATTGTTTTTTCATATAAATTTCTGTGGTATATATATATTCTAATTTGGTGGGGTGTGAAAATTCTAGATACCAACCTAAACATATTTATTTTACATCGAGTGAGAAACAAGTTCTTACAACTCATACTAATCTCTCTCGATTCTGCTTCCTGGGAACTACACCAGTACTCGCGCCGAATGTGTGGGCCAATGAAAAATCCTAAAGTTGACACCCGCTCCCGGGTATCGAACTCAAGACCTTTAGGTTATGAGGCCGACGCTCTACCTCACGACCACGGACACCACACAACAACAACCTTTAAGAAACTATGGAAGAAAGCTAATTCAAATTTCTTCTTAAAGGTGGGTATCTAGAATTTTCACACCCCGCCAAATTAGAAAATATATATACCACAGAAATTTACATGAAAAAACAATAAAATCATCAATAATTACGAATTATAAAATAATAATAAAAAAAAAATATGGTATTCCCTTAAAAGGCTACGTAGCCTCTTAAGCTATTTTTTGATTTCCCGCCAAAAATAAAAAAGGGATTTGTGGGAATGTTAAGCGACTTGCACGTGAATAATGACGCTGAATTTTAATAACATACCAAACATGTAATTATTTTCTATAAAGTCTTCTTTGTTTAAAGTTTCGTCTGTATATTTCCGGTGTGTAAATGAGCAAGGTGCTCATATATAAATAGACCGTGTTTCTCGTCGGTGTCGACCTGGGCTGTAGTAAATCTCTAATTTCTCTTGTTGTCGGATGGTTTTCGACTACTGGGGTTTTATAAATGAAAATTATAAGGCTTTTGGAGTATAAGGATGAATTTTTTTGTATTCTTGTAAAATTTTCGTCCCAATATCTGAAGGGCCACCTTTAAGCTAAAGGTTGTTGTTGTCTTCAAAGAAAAGAAATTGGAAAAGGGGTTCCCGAAAAGAAGTGAAAGGGTATTTGGGTATTGCTCTGTGTTAAGGGGACCGAATGCATCGGCGAAAAGTATCAATCCAGGTCAACCGGCGCAGTCCGCACAAGCTGACGGGGCGGAAACTTTTCGCTGTTTGTCAACTTTCTGTATGTTCATCGAGCACTCTATCAAGTAATTAAGTTGTTTGTTAAAAAAAAGTAGTTATTATGGATCCATAATTATGTGACGGCTTTCTTGATATAAAGCATCACGGAGACTCATTAAGTCCCCTTTTGTCAGAGCATGGCGCATTTCGTAGGTTTAATTATACTCATTTCTACGCATTTCTTGTAGGAGTCTTTGGAAAACATTGTGGCAAAAGGTGAAATTGCTCGTGATGAGCAATTTCACCCTATGCCACAATGTTTTCTATGCTATCAAAAGGTGTCATATACACATAAGAAACGGCTTCATCCTTGCTGTTATTTAGGGTCAATATTAGAGATATCATAGAAGTGCCTTATGGGGTAAAGTGTTAGAAAACCTCGCAATTACAGCTTGTAGCAAGCTGTAGTTACGAGGTTTTTGAAGTAAACCTACGAATTCCTTTTAACTAAGATTAACAGCAAATGATAAATTTAAAAAAAAAAAACAGCAAGACAGAAAAACTAACATTTGATCTTGCAGAGTGCTATCAGCAAAGCAAATGGTGCCTTACGTTATCTTTTTAGCGCCATGAGTGACAACATGAGGTTTCGCGAATGGTATGAATCAAAATCAGACTGAAAAATGGGTTTAGTGACATATTGTATCTATATTACGTCTGCTCGTTAATCAAATGCTCGTGAAATAAAAAAAAAATCGGAGTTTCAATAGATTCTATTATCAGCTACAGACGAAAAGGTCGATGCAATATATTTTTGTGCTGCAGGGGTTACGCCATCGTATCAGTCAAGATGCTGATACCGGTCCTATACTCGGAGACAGGTTGCCAGTAAATCGAGATCACCCTTTCCGAGCCTACCCACGACACTCCAATATTGTGCCGTGGAATACTGGTATTGGGACACGTACCTGAATTTTATTACTAATTAGTGAAGTGTTTTATTGGCTTCTTTATACTATTTCATGAAGGTCTCGAC
This sequence comes from Tridacna crocea, assembly GCA_943736015.1. NCBI lineage: Eukaryota > Metazoa > Mollusca > Bivalvia > Cardiida > Cardiidae > Tridacna > Tridacna crocea. The sequence goes on along the minus strand of OX031068.1, from coordinate 16,409,433 downwards.
CAATGCAATGAAACTTAACAAAACAGACGTCGTAAGGAATTTTCCGGTCTAAATTTATTTCAAATAAGTCCCCCCTTTTTTAAGTTACCTCAAAATACCGGGGCCCGTATTCACCAACCATTCTTCTAATTCTCCAATGTTTTCTAAATTTGTAAGTAACACAAACTCTGATTGGCTAAACCGAATGGTTTAGCCAATCAGAAGTTTCGTAACTTACAAATGTTGAAAATTCTGGAGAATAAGACAAAGAACGGTTGTGACTAAAGGCTCTGATTGTTGTCATTTTATAAACTTCACGTTGAACAGTTTTAACAAAAGTTGAGAGACCTGAGTATGTAATATGGACTCGGACCTCAAATGTAAGTTCCCACTCTGAGACTGGGTGTTTGTGACGATGTAACAAGAAGATGCTTCTATGTGAATGTCCTGTAAAACCTTCCTTTCAGCGAATCCAAGGGACTGTACCTCTAGTCAGACACCGGGATTTATGGATCACAAAGCTGGGACAAAAAGAACTTATCTAAACATTAGAAATAGTATGTATGTTATTATATTACTGGTATTTCGTGTGCCAAAGTATCCTAGCAACTTACTTGTATTAGCACCAACTGTATATAATCTTCTTTGGCTTTTTTCTCTTTCTTCACCTGAAATTGAAGAATAACAAAAAATGATTTTTCATCGAACGATTCTTGACAAAACTAAAAACAGATTCTGGTCAGTGTTGTGACATAGTCACTGAAACATCAGCAGTGGTTGATGCCAGTGGCTTGCGTAAATGTTATCACTTGAAATCATAAGCTGTAATTCTTGAGATAAAATTACATAGTTTGATATTATCTCAATGTCAACTCGTGTCAGATTCTACATTTCAATGTGTTTTTGTTTCAAAGTAACCTGCTGTAGTTTTCTTTCAAAGAGTTAAAAGTTAAGAGACAATTGATTTCTCTTTTGTTAATTTGCTGCTCCAGGAAGGAACGTCGACACAACAAAATAACCATAAAATAATTTGACAAAAGTGAGGGAAAAGGAACAATATTTCCACAGGTGTCAAGTAAAGGATCTGAAAAATTCGTTTACGTGCAACAAAATAAGAGATTGTTATCTTGGCAACAGATATGAGTGTGAATAAATTCTTGTCGTATGCATGTATCAATATTTACACTTCAACATCTTATCATAAATACACGTATTGTATATTTATAAATAAGGCCCTGTGAAAGGTAGTTTTGCGCATGCGCAAAAAATGTCCACCTATATCATCCTGTGCAAACAGCGCCGGTTGACCTGAATCGAATTTTTATTTGCTATTAATACATTTCCTGCGTGCCAGTGGACTGGTCTACCTACTGATTTTGTGGGGTTTCTTTTAAGAGAATTAGTCTTCACTTTATATGTTACAACTTTTACGAAAATGTGATCCGTCACGCAAAAAGGGACCATCTAGGAACTGCGAAAAGTGTCGACCCTGGTCATCCTGCGCGAATTGCGCAGGCTGACTAGGGTCGACACTTTTCGCTTTTATGATATTTTCTGTTTGGTAAGTGGTCATTCTACCTTACTATACAATCATTTTTAACTACCAACTTATAGTGACCCGCACTATCTTTGATCTGTTTTCATCTAATGGGGGCTATTCTTGGAAATTAAATTATCTCCCTTGTAGGATAAACACTAAAGGTATACAGATAACAGATTGGTCCTTTTTACCTGTATTCCTTTGTTTTTATCCTTGATTCCCTTCGGGGATGTTGTAATAATTAAAACAATGATTTATAATTTATTATACTTGTGTAAGGCCCGTATGTAATTCAATTCAAAGTCTGTTCTTAATAATCAGGAACTATGCACATATTGATTTGTAAAACAGTCTAACAAGATTTACTTGCAACATTATCTCGAGAACATAGCTGTTCAGTGCAAGAAAATCAAGGATAAAAACCAAGTAATCCTCTTATCAGGACCAACGTAGTACTGGAGAAGAATCAAGGGAAATAACTGAAGAATGGACATCATTGATGTTCGGAATTTCCAGATTGTTCCGTTTTCGTTTGACATTGAGACTCTTTTTCCCAGTGTACCCCTCAAATACCATGAATATCTCTGCGTAAATAAATCTTGTTACAGGTCCTTTACTTGATTTCTTAAACTGTTCACACAAAGGCACACGAAAATTAAAGGAAACTAAATACTGTTTATCAAGACATGGAACACATTGTAGGAAAAGGAGTTAAATATTTTTACAAGCAATGTCTGCTTTTCCTTCAACGTGACAAAAACTTGCATACTAAATTGGCGTATTCAATTGTGACAGGGCCTAAAGTCTAATGGAGAAATTGTGACCAATCACGCAAAAAGGGACTATCTGGGAGTTATATGCATCAATTAGATAAAGATAGACCAACGATAGTGCAGGTCAATTTAAGTTGATAATTCAAAAACGATTGTATGACTATGTACAATGACCACTTTTCCTACAGAAAATGTCATTAAAGCAAAAAGTATCAACCCTGGTCAGCCTGCGCAATTCGCGCATTCTGACCAGGGCTGACACTTTTCGCAGTTCCCAGAAGGTCCCTTTTTCTGATGGGCCACAATTATGAAGTTCATTACGACATGATTCATTCGTTTTATCACCGATAAACATTATTTAGACCTTGTTTATGTAGTTCATGCATTTCGTTTACGTGGGAAACAATTGATGTACTAATCGAAGTTTTGCTTCAAAAGACATAGATAGGTACACTGACCACCGTGACAATAAAAAAGGGGGGAATACCTTTGCATACGGGGTATAACGCATGCTTTCAACTTGCGATATCAAGCAAATAAATCGCTCATTTTTCTTTCTTATAAAATACAAATATTTCATTGACAAGTATAAAGTACATAGTCATATCAACATTACAAATATGATAAAGAAAAATGGAACATTTTTCTTTATCATATTTGTTCTGTTGTTATGACAGTGTACTTTGTGCTTGTCAATAAAATATCTGTATCTATCTATAAGAAACGGGCATTTCTGTGGCTGAAAGGAAGGAAATATTTTTGTGAGAAATGATGGGCGGCCAAACTGCCAACGATGAAAACCCTCCAACGAGAGTTGATTGACTTGTTGAAGCGTTAACAAGGTGTATGTTTTACGCGTTTGCTGTTTCTCACTCTACACCGGTATATAGTCCGCTGTAGATCTAATTACCCCGTAGAATTTCTTGAACCTTGACGGAATATTTCAGAAACTCCTGGAAAATTATTATATAGTCTATTGTAAGAACTTAAAGGGCCTAGAAATTAGGTCTCTCTATATAAGCCTCTATATATCAAGTCTATTTAAAAGCCATCACAGTTGTTTTGTTAGTAAATGTGTTAGGGATTTTGTTTTAAATCCATACTTCTGATTCTAATCGTTTTAAATCATTGGTTAAAGTTCCCGTAAAAATGTCACTATGGAACCAATGAAATGTTTTATAAACTATTCATGAGACTGAGACAACCCGCTATATGTATATAAAGTGTGGACCCCAATCAACGAATAAATTGTGACCCATGGCACCACAAAAAAAAGACAACATGGGAATTGCGTACACCAATTAGATGAAAACAGATCAACAATAGTGCAGGTCAGCTTAGGCTGATACTTCAAAAACGATTGTATTACAAGATAAAATGACCACTTTCCATACAGAAAATATCATAAAAAAGCGAAATAAGGTGTCGACTCTGGTCAGAATGCGCAAATTGCGCAGGCTGACCAGGCTTGACTCTTTTTGCAGTTCCCAGATTGTCCCCTCTTAACGTGACGGGTGTCATATCTTTCAATCCTCAATTCTCCCAATAAAAAATGTTCAAGATAAACAGTACAGCAGTAGGTCTGATACCTCGAACAAACAGCCTAGACTTTGCTTTTCGGTTGTACCAATGACCGATTCGTAAGTTAAGGGGGCGTGCTGGCTCAGCTTTGCAACTAACTCCATTATTGGTTGTAGTGTGCAATCAGTAATGTATTTTTTTTTTCATTTTTTATTTCATGCTTACCGGTAGGATAGCGAGAAATAGCAGTGAAAATATTTTTCGATCTTACACTGGTGCAACCAGTGAAAATACCGATTTTCACGTTCTTGTTGCCTAGGTAAATTGCGCGTGCCTAACAACCGGATGGGAAATATGACGTCATATACCTTACATTTCTCGCGCTTGACGTAACGTTGCTATGCGGGAGGGGTACACCACAGGGAATAATGGAAAAGAACTACTGAATTTTGATAAAGCTCCTCCCAAAAAGGGAAAAAAGCATGAAATAGATAGAATATTTGTTTGGTTTTTTTTTCGGTGAAAGATCGAAATTTATTTCATCGAGTGGACACCATCGGCAATATTTTCACTAGTGGCGCAGCCACGAGTGAAAATATTACCGATGGTGTTCACGAGATGAAATAAATTTCGATCTTTCACCGAAAACAACAAATACCCTCTATATCCTCTCTCTCTCTCTCTCTCTCTCTCTGATATATTTATATATTTATTGAAGCATACAACAAGAGTTGAGATCCCGGTTACGCCTAGCTACATCTAAACTATGATAATTACTTAATGTGACTCTGACTAGTTGTACCGTACGTCACTGTTATATCATATTTCAAAATAGTTTTTCAATCAAAGCGCCTGACACGATCTCCGTTGAATTTGTGACCAGTAAAGACAAAGATAAGACTTCACAGGTCGCACAGTCTGATTTCTTATCTAACCTATTCGCAATATATTGAGACATTCATGCCAATAGGAAGCTCTTAAGTCGCTAAATTTGTGCCTCAGCTCCACGATACCAAGGAGAGATAAGATTTGTGGAATCATACAAATGTGATTTACCAAAGCTTCAGAATAATATACTACTGACTGTAACCGATAGGTTTAAATATGCCAATAAGGGAAAAAACTGTCGATTTTGTCATTGTCTGTTTTTAAACAGATTCACAGCATAACAATGTTAATATATGTACATGTATATATATCAGTTGACAAGGCAGACCAAATTGCTGATGCACATAATGTGCAGTATGGTCTTGCTCATGTATATACATTGTCCAATATTATGATGAATATTTTGCCAAACGGTGTATTGATTCTATTGGTAATCGCGTGTAAGATTAAATAAGAGCACCGCTCCAAGCCGTTCCAATGCTTGGTTGCATTCTTTTTTAAATAAAAACATGGAATAACTGTGTCAGAAAAATATTTGTTAAATCAATTTGCCATTTCTGCAAATGACCAGTCAAAAAATTATATTTTTTTCATTAAGCAAATAAATCTAAGCAGCAGAAAAAAAGAAGCATTTCGTTAAAAAAGAGAAAGACGACTGCTGAACAAGATCATGCGACCTGCAAAAGCGACAAGAAGGCCAAATGATCGTCATGTAAAGCAGAATTATGAGGTTTGTTTACAAGTACCAAAATGTATTGAAATTAAAAGCTAATAAACTACTTGCAAACATTGATGATGATCTCTCCTGGCTTCTTTTTTTTACAGAAGCAAACTTGTTAATATCATTAAAATGCCACATAATAGAAGATGATAATGACACACCCGGCGGAGCTTTGACAATACTCTGGATTTTCCTAAAGAATAGACCAGCTCAAAGTCGTTTGAGGAAGGTAAGGACTTCTAAAATGTTTAAAGCGATTCGTTCCTACCTAAGGTGTTTTTTCTTTCTCGGTGCAAAACTGCACCTTTGTATGGTAAATGTGCGCGCTAATAACATGTAATTTCGCGTGTAACTGTCTTTGAGAAACGTCTAATTTCCAATCATACCCAGTTTATGTTCAGCACAAGCAATATTAGCGTTTCGGAACGTTCTGACTTAATTATAAGGTCCCAAGCGATAATTATACTTGATTCCTTATTCAATTATTCGGTCGTCGCGAAAACTAGTGTCAAAAGAAATATTTAATTCCAATATTCTCACTGGGGGTACAGTGCTGAGAATCGGTAAAGTTACTGCGCGATGCACTGGTGTAATAACACTGCCTCTCTGCTGTACTTTTTAGCAACTCTTAGGCCTTGTTCTTTGTTTGTATTTAAAAACTGAATAATTTCATTTATGATATATCATGAACGCATGAGTATATTTCTTAGAAGTTGTAAAAGCAGCGACTAAACGATATACTAAGACTTTTGAAGACAATGAAAATATAAGGACTCATTGAAAATCCATTACAGTTAACATTAATAATGAAAATGCCTTTGACGAAATTATTACGAATTATTACAGGTATATCTACACTGTTATTTTCTCATTACAAAGCATTTTAATAGAAACTTATATATTTTTTTTTACAATTTTTTAAAACAATATTTTCTCTGAAAAATCAGAGATTCAAAAACCCACCGTTACTTAAGTCATCGATGTGGAATATCCTCACTTCACACTGAACTCAATGTATTTACATTTTGAAGTACCAGGCCATCACAATTCCACACAGGCCCCTGACTCTTAAATGCAGTCATTGTAGTTATACACTGAGCATATATTGTTACTCATTATAAGAAAATTCTTTGCCAAAGGGAAATTGAAGGACATTATAAAAACGTATGATTTTGTTTGATTATTTAACAGACATGGCAAAATAGCAAAAACAAAAACATGATCGATTGTGAGGCCTTTTTTATCCATTTCGTTCATTCCAGCAACGGAAATGTTTTCGACAAGTCAGTGTCAGGTTTTAAACACGTCTCTTTTTCATAATTATTCCAAATCAAATTCTTGTTTCTGGCACTTTATGTAAGTGCACTGGTTGACACAAGAGCGGGGCATATTGGTACGCCATCATTGGTCTACCGCTTTGCGGACTGGAAAATCGTTTGCTCAAACGCTTTTTTAGCAGTGTTTAACGTGTTTTCAATCTCTCCAGTGCTACCTTTTGCACGCACTTTATCATGTGCCAGCTAGACAACGCCCCCACTCCATCCTTCAGCCTTTTTACAGGCTTTGAGTCGTGGTAGTGACGCCCCTGTCAAAAAACTCAAATAAGTGCATGTTTGAAAATATGGAGAAAAATGCGTTTCCTTTTTTTCTATTTACATTAAACAGAAAAAAACGAAATGAAAAAAAAAAAGACAGAGAGAATCAAACTATGATTGCTTTCAAAACTGAGAGTTTTTTGGCCATCGACATGATTAAACTCTTTACCAAACAACAGCTTTTCATTCTGAACACATCTACACGATAATCAAATATTACTCATATGATGAGATTGCTTTTTGAAAAAGGTAGAACGCATTGTGGAAAAAGGAGAAATTGCTGGTTACCAGTATTTTCTCCTTTTCCCACTATGTTTTCAGAAAGCTTTCTTTGCAACTGTTGTAACAACGTGGGATCGTTTGTTTAAGTGTTATATAAGTTTTTGTTACTTTAAATGCTATTTGACATTTTGATAAGACAGGTTTTGTTAAAACAAAGCGTCCATCATTGGTTTTCCTTTTGGTTGATTTATTCGTGTATTTCGCCCACACAATATTCGGAGGCTGTTTTTGTTTGTCCTCGAAATCAGCCAATTTGCCATTAATCAAAAGAAAACTAGGTATTGTATTTTGTCATATGGTAACTATTGAATGACATACAGAGTAGTTGAAACTGTACTTGTTCTTTTCACTTATGAATATAGCCATTAGTTTGCTTTTTGTTCTTATGTGTTCATGTGTGGCAAATTGAATAGTGTAGGATAGTGTAGCCAAATGTATAGTGTAGTGTGATGTAATTTTTTTTTCAAATCTACAATTTAAAGTCCAGTGAAATCGCTTCAATACTGCCACGTCAGTACAGAATACCTAATTGCATATTGGACGCTGTAGAGTCCAATATGGATTTTTTGAAACGAGGCTAGAGCACTGAAAATAACATTTCACTGGAATAGTAGTCTATCGAAATCCGTTTTCAAAAAAGCTAGTTCAAACCCCTCTTTTGATATGTTTTGGTTTTGGTTATTATTTATATTGTAATGACCTTATGTTCGTCGTTTACTCTAAAGTAAACATGGAAGTGTCACCTAGTCCAAAATATAGACTGGCTCCCGGTGTACTCATCCAATAGAATTAAGTATTGTATCCGAGCACGTTAAATAACCTCTAAATGTTTATACCTGTATTAACACTCTCAGTGCCATACACAAAAATATTGGCATATATCGAGATCAGATTGCACAGAAAGTGCAGTTAGATCTTGGAAACTGTTACGCCCGCTTATTCAAGATAATTAACTTTAAGTATCAGTGCATTATATTTTCAGCCATCGAAAAAGCCACGCTCATATGTTTGGACCTGAAAGAGTTCATTCTGCTTCCCATGGAGACAAATCTTGTTTACATCCTATTGACCACAAATTCGTCTTGGATTTAACTACTTTTAAAACATTGTCAAAATAGGAGACTTGCTCAGGGGAACCATTTCTTTTAAAGTTGGTATTAAGTTTCAATCTATTATCCAATATATTTTGCATTCTTTGTCGTTCTAAATCCCGAACTTTTAACCTTTACAAATAAACACCAATTTCTTTCAGTACTGTCAGTACTTTGGTTTTCATTATAATTGATGTTCTTTTTTGGTTAGCTTAAATAATGTTTTCAACGACATTTCAGTTATTTAATGGATGCAATTACATCTACCGATATATTTATAATAATAATTATTATTATTATCATTATTATATTTTTATTCTTATTATTATTTATTTCTTTTTGAACTCTTATTCTGCTAAATAAAAGGATTTCAGTTATTGAGTCGCTTGTAAAATCTAAAATTTTGACATTTCTAAGGTACTTTTTGGTGGACAGGACGTCTTTATCGGTCAGTGTATATCAAAGATTAGACTGCACGTTCTGTGCAGTCTGATCTTGATCTACACTGTCCGCAAAAGGCTTATCAGTCGTGCTCAGCGTTCTACGTATTAAACGTGTTCAGTTTTAATTATGAACTGTAAAAAATCGATATAGACAAATGAATGATATGAATTTCCATAGATACTTATTTTCTTTCACCTGCGATACATTTAGCCCTATAATCAGATAAAGTTCATGTTATTGAAATGAATTTACATTTTTATTGCACTGAATACGGTTGACAAAAAACTTTTTTCAACATTAAATGAAATATGTGAATTGGATTTATGGGTTATACACTAAATTTTTAGGGAGATTAAACTCTTTACCAAACGAAAAGAATTTAAAAGTTATCAAGATTGAAAGCGTTGACAGACGATAAAATAAAAAGTTATTCAAAATATGAAAGGATAGAAAACATTGTGGGAAAAGGAGAAAATGCTGGTTACCAGCATTTTCTCCTTTTCCCACAATGTTTTCGAAAGACTTTTCCCTAAAAGACATTTAAACTCGGATTTCAGTTGTGAAGGGTTTAAAGCTTCAGGATGACTTGTCGTTTCGCATCATTAATCAAATATACTAATTCTGTAAATTATTTGCTTTTTTATGAAATATTCAGTGAACGTGAACCGAGTCTATACCCTTAAATAGGCCTGTTTAGTTAATCTTCACCACGCTTTCTTTTTGGGTACGATACTACATTGAAAAAGAAAAAGCTAATGTCTATTTCAGTCCCCTTTGTTTGTTTGTTTGTTTGTTTGTTTGTCTGTCTGCCTGCCAGCCCGCCTGTCCGTCCCCGTCTGTCTTTCTGTCTCTATGTGTCTCTCTCACTGTCTCTCTGTATCCCGTTCTTTCTTCCTCTCTTTCTTTTTTCTTTCTTTCTTTCTTTTTTTCTTTCTGTCTCTTCCTTCTTCCCATCTCTCCCTTACCTTCTCTCTGTCTTTGTGTCTGTCTGTCTCTCTCTGTCTCTCTGTCTCTCTCTTTCCGTCCGCTTCACTCTCATTGTCTCTCTCTATCCCGCTCTTACATTCTCTCTCTCATTATCTCTCCCTTGCCCTGTCTCTGTATCTCTACCTCTCTTCCTGTCTCTGTCTCTCTCGACCGCCCTTCTCGGCCGGGGCCCATATTCACCAAAAACTGTGCTATAGTACTTCCCAATAACTTTTTAAATTTTTAAGTAACACAGTTTCCGACTGTCTATACTAAATCAAATGGTTTAGCCAATCAGAAATTGAATTACTCTACGTTACAAATTAGACCAAGACTGTAACTATGTTAGAATGGGTGTGAATATACAGGTAGTTGGGGTTAACTCTCTCCCAAATGACAAAGCGTTTGGCTTGTCCAAATCGAAAGCATTTCCAGACGACGAAATAAAAGTGACTGAAAATTTGAAGTTTGTTATTTAAAGAGTAAAAAGCATTGTGGGAAAAGGAGAAAATGCTGGTTACCAGCATTTTCTCCTTTTCCCACAATGCTTTCTAAAGGCCTATCTCTCGGGGTCGTCAAAATTAGGGATTGTGTGGTAATGGGGATATTGACAGAAAAAAACTTCAATTTTGGCCCCTCTGTGAGAGTAACCCTGCTACTTTAAATCTAGAATTTGATAATGTAAAAGATACCACTTTCGGGTCTCAAGAAGTAAACAACGAGCCAGCAATTATAGTTTAATCTTTCAACAAATATTATTGTTGAAATATATTCCCAAAACCTTAGACTGAATTATTATCCTTTTCTTTCAAACCTTTAAATCACTTTGTCCATTACAAAAGACGGGAAGTTGAAATTAGAGAACACATAATTGGCCTACAACATGCAAAAAGGGGCATTCGGACATTTGAGTATGGTGTCGTCTTCGATCAACCTGCGCAGTCTCCGCCGGTTGATCCGAGACGACACTTCCCGAATACATTTGATTTTGTCCTATAGTTCACTGGCGCGAAAGAGAATATTATATTATAACGGAAAATGTAACCTCGAATTAGCCTGTGCGGACTGCATTTTTTTTTTTTCGCATGTTGCAGGTTAAATAGTGTATTAGCTTCCAGACAGAAGAGAGAAGAGGCGGACATTTGAGGATTTTGCAATTTTTGTGGTATTTGTCGAATACAATACCACTATGAGTTCAAGATTGAATTTTGATAACCATGAATCTTATTTTGTGCAAAGCCGAGGGAAATAAACCCAGTTAAACTCATTTATTCTCAGGCAAATGAGTTTTTCGGTAGCACTCAGATATATAATTTGAAATGGCATATTAAAATACATTGGGTGAGGCCATCGATCGTTGAGATAGTTATCTTTGATTGAAAATAGCATCTATCGCTCATAGCCTTTTATTGGCGCAATGATACAAATTTGCCTGCTTTTTCGTTCAAAATCAATTCGTTCCATGGCTTGTTCGTCCTATGATTGCGCACTTCCTCCATGTGATTGCTCATGAATATTTTTAGATCGAAGTAACTGATTGTAATGTTGGATATTAGATGTAAATGGTTAAAGATATTTCAAAATTATAGTTTTAAGGTACATTAGCACTCTCCCTTCAACCGAAAACGTATTCATTTGCTTAGTGGGTTGACTTTTATGCCAATATTTGAACAATATGTCTGTTTTTCTTTCAAACTATTAATTCCACACAATGGGTTTCCTTGACAAATACCACTTCAGCATTCTCAACGCTTTGATTGACAGAGACAGAAATAAAAAGACTTTATATAACAGTTCTTTTTTTGTGATACGGGGTTTTAATACACACAAAAAAGGTATCGATCCAGACTAGCTTGCGCAGTCCGCATGCACAAACTGACTTGGGTCTATTTTTTATTTCAAATTTATAAACTGTGCTTTAAAACTTAGATTCATTACGCTAAATCTAAATATTGCTCTTTTGAAACAGACCAAAATTAGAAAGCAGGTGTAAGACATGCGTGTCTATCTGTCAATGATAGATCACTGTGTTTAATGTTTATATAGTAGTTTTATGTTTTTCTTTGCAAAAAGATAAAGATTTCTCTCTTTTTTTCACATATCAATTAAATTTGTTTTTTCATCGCCTGACATTTTCGTAACAAATTCTCCCCCCATCTTTCGAAAGATATAAAGGGATTGTTTGTTGCTTTCGGCGGAGGGGGGTGGGGGTGGGGGAAAGAGTGGGAGGGAATTTTCGAAGGAAACGGTATTAGTACTTTTTTTTCAGTTTTTTGTCCCGCGTGACACTTTTGCTGACACTATCTAGAGGGGCCTTTACCAAACGAAAAAAAAAAAGAAGACTCGCCCCCAACTGAAAGTACGAGTAATAGCAGGCTACAGAATAACTATTGACGATATTCAAAAAACAAAGGGCAGTAAATATTTTGGAAACATTTTGGGAAAAGGAGAAAATGCTGGTTACCAGCATTTTCTCCTTTCCCCAAAAGGTTTTCCAAAGCCATCTCTATCGGGGCCGTTAATACTCGGGTTAGTGTGGTAAAGGGTTAAACTATTAAATGAATATACACAAACTGATTTTTTACAACTTAGTAGCAAAATGAGAAAACGCGTATGAAGAACTGCTTTTAAAGTCTTGAGGCGTTCTCCTTTTCCCACAATGTTTTTTTTTTATCCTTCCACGAACTATTTTATATTTTTGAGTCTTTATATTGTCATCTTCAAATGATCTCAAGCCCAAAACTGTGACGTTTGCTAAAATCATAGAGCACTCTATATCCTTCCCATCGCCAAACCGTGGCTTACTTAAAATCGACTGAATCGTATGGTAAACTAGTCCTTCGACATGCAAAACAAATTGAGAGATAACAAAATAAGTGATCCGTCACACAAAAAGGAACCATCTGGGAATTTCATGCCTCAATTAGATGAAAACAGATCATAGATAGTGCAGTTCAATTTAAGCTGATAGGTAAAAATGATTGTGTAACGAGGTAGAATGACCACTTTTCATACAGAAAATATTATTACATCAAAAAGTGTCGACCCTGGTCAGACTTCGCAAACTGCACAGTCTGACCAGGGTCGACACTTTTCGAAGTTCCCAGATGATCCCTTTTTTTTACGGTGATGGCTCACATATATTTCGATGCAGGTCAGCCTAAGCGGACTGCGCAAGCTGAACTCGGTCGATATTTTTTACAGGTGCATACAGTCCTCTTTTTCACGGAGCCTGCCACAAAGAACAAAAGGTTCTATGAAAAAGAAATCACAGGCTTACGGCCTTTATAATTTTGGTATGTCAACTGTTTTAATATCCATCTTTCATATGAAAGTGCAGAGCTCCAGGCAGAGGAAGTGATTTTGATTTCAAAATTGAATATATCAATTATTTTCAACTTAATCGTATGTTGTGGGTACTCATTAGAATCGTCTCGTTGAGACGATTCTAATGAGTACCCACATCATAGGGTTCGAAAGAGAAATAATGGATTTAGAATACCATCACTCCCTCTATTCTGGAGCTCTGGAGTGAAAGCAATGCATGGACTGATTGATTTAATGATGCTGAATTCTGTTTTTAACATTATTTCAGTTTTTTCCTCTTTTTTCCCATTTAACCTTTCATTGGTGAGTTTAAAAGGTAGACTGCCACAGAATTTGCTGTCTAATTCTATTTCTTCTAGCGTAATTGTTCTGATACACAGTCTGTTTCCTCATGGTTTTGTAAATAAATCGAAATAAAGAAAAGACGAAACAGGAAATAGGCGTGGTTTATTTTTATAAATGACGAATTTCAGAAAAAAATTGATTTAGTAATTTGCCATGGCTGCAAATAACCCCTCTAATAATCTTATTTCTTTATGATGCAAATATTCCGGGCAGAAGAAAAGATAAGAATTTCGCTAAAAAAAAGAAAGAAGACCGCTGGACAAGAACATGCAACTTAAAAACGCGACAAGAAGGTCAAATTACCGTCATGTAAAGCATATGAGATTTCTACGAAGCAGCTTTTTTACTCGTTTGTTTACATGTACCAAAATACGAGGGTTGGTTTTTATATTCGTAGACTTTTCTTCCTGTGTTTTTATTTCTCACTTAATCCAATATTAAATGTGAAAACAATTAAACAGTCATGTCTTCTTGTTTTAACAATGGTACATTTTTAATGATTTTTATCATAACGTGCATAAAAATAGTCTCCATAGCAACCTATGTTGCACTACCCGGGGCATGCCATATTTTGAAATATCGCGATGGAACAAGGGTTTGAAAAACAAGCTTACATTTACCGTAATACAGATCAGAATTGGTGCGAAATCACACAAAGTCGTTGTGTTGTAATAATGTCATCTCCGTTAAGATTTTAGAACGTTACGTTGAAAACTTTCCAAGTTACATAGAAACTAGCACTGTGCATCGCGTTTCGTTTTACGGAAAAATGGCGTCGACTGACGACGTCGGAACTAGGGCGGTGATAAAATTTTGTGTCGGACTGGGAAAAACGCCCACAGAAACATTCAATTTAATAAGAAGCTCAAGTACATGGCCAAAATGCAGTCGTGCCTTAGTGTTCAAGTGGCACGGCCGGTTTAGAGAAGGACGGGTGTCAGTTGCGGACGATGAAAGGTGCAGACGAAGACCATCAGTAGGGCTGACAAACGTGAGTAAAGTGAAAGACATGCTTGATACAGATAGACGCTTAACGGTAAGAGCTATTTCCTAGGATTTAGATATCTCCGCTTCCGCAGTGTACAAAATACTAACAGATGATTTGAACATGATATGTTGAAAAAGAATAAAACGTGCCGTGCAGGTGAGTCAAAATTAGTTGAGACATGGTTTCTGTTGATGCTGTTTTGACGTCGCGTTGACGTCGTTTTATGCCGTGACGTGCCCCGGGTGACGGAAGGAGGCATGCCTGTATATAACTGTTGTTATTTGGAAACTATTAGCTGTAAATTTTGTTGAAAAGATCATCTGAATGAAAAAAGAATACAGTTTCTAGTGATGTGAATTTCGTGTATCTGAAAAAGATATTGGAGCTGTTAAAAATAAAGCCTACGAATATAAAAAAAAAACTCGTATATTGAAACTGAAAGCCAATAAACTATTTGAAAACATTGATGCTGACTTCTCCTGGCTTCTCTTTTGAAGAAGCCAACATGTAGAAACATCCAGTCATTTGAAACACATGTTATTTGTCAAATATTCTCAGTAAGTCTGTGTTCTACCGGTTCGGTTCCTTGCTCAAAGAATTTAGAGGTAAATACCTGTTTTTGTGAGGTGTTGTTAAGAACGTAATGACATGCTGAAATACTGACATTTAGCTCTGGTCGTAAAAATAAAACGTGGTGTTGGAAACACTGTCATTAAACTTGGTAATACGTGGGATTGGAAAACATGTACAATGTAATTAGAAATCGGATTTTCCGGGATAAACTTTGACGGGGGACAGGACTGAACTTTAGAAAACACCGAGCCAAACCTTTATTATCAATTATTAAAGGCCCAATAGCTGTCAACAGTAGACTTTTCGTGTTAAAATGCTGGTAAAAGTAGTTAATCTTTAGGCTGACCTGTTGCGGACAGTGTAGATCAAGATCAGACTGCACATAACGTGCAGTCTGATCTTGGATCTACACTGTCCGTTAAGGACACTTTACCCCTAAAAATAGTCGTAATATAATAAAATTGGGTTTTTATCACCGAAATGAAAATTTCGATTTAGCTATTCAGCAGGATATCAGTTACTCTCTCTCTCTCTCTCTCTCTCTCTCTCTCTCTCTCTCTCTCTCTCTCTGTCAAGCAGTTTCTTTTAAAATGGTATCAAACAGAGAAATTTCTAAATACAGACCTTTTTTTTTTTCACAATGTTTCTAAATAGCAACCATCAATTTAATTAATTTTGGTTAATTTTGGTTAATTAATTTATCAACCAAAATAACGCCTAAAACGCTATACATTTTTATCACATAAATCTCCTTGTTTTCAATGAAATACAGCCATTACGAATTTTCTTGTCTCACACACGCGTGAGATAAGAAAATAGTGCTGTATTTGGTCAATCCTTTGTAATTATACGTTTTATTCTAAAACATTACTGACCAAGGTTCCTAACATTTTTTGTGGACGAGTTTAATAAATTTTTACCTCAAAAGCCAACGAGTGTCAGATTCTTTTTATTCATATTACTGTGTAACAAAAACTGTAGTCCAAAATGTGTTAACCCTTTCCCAAACAAGCCGTGGTTTTTACGTGTCTGCAGGACAAGTCTTTTGAAAACGCTGTGGGAAAAGGAGAAAGTGCTCGTGACGAGCAATTTTCTCCTTTTCCCACTGTGTTTTCTACCTTTCAATAGAGCTTTCTACCATTTCATCAAATTCAAAATTGTTTTCTGAAAACTCTTTCAGTTAAGAAGAGTCTAAAATTTGTCGTTTGGGAAAGAGTTAAACCAGAGGCATACATGTACATATATCACGTGTAGTGAAATTTACATGAAGCCTGTGCTCTTACTTTGACAGGTACACTGCAAACGGAAATAGTTCCGGAGAAACTTGCATATATTGATTTTGTTTTTTTTAAAGTCTAAAAGTGATTAGATTAACAACTTTATCTTGATTAGGAATTGTGGCCACTAGTTTTCTTCGGGAACCTAGGTCAGCATTTTTTTTAGAAATTAAATGTATAAATTTCAGAGTGTTGACCAAATACAGAACTATTTTTTTAACTCACACCTGTGTAAGACAAGAAAATTCATCATGGCTGTATACTCGTACATTGAAAACAAGGAGATTTATGTGATTAAAAAAGAATCTGACATTCGTTGGTTTTTGAGTTAAAAAATTATTAAACTCGTCCACAAAAAAAATGTTATTAGGCTCGCCAAAGACCATCTTCGCAAGCCAAGGCTGACGATTCACTACGTTACTCTACCGTTGGCGGATCGTGCTTGATTTTTACATTCACCCGATACGCTTTTTCATTGGATGCAGCCAGCTCTAGCTGCAACGAATGAAATCACTCGTAGCATTTCATCTTTGATAAAAATAGAACAAGGTCTCTACCTTTCGAATAGAAGGTAGACATGGAAACCCACGTGGATGTCTGCTTATCGCTTCATGTGTATTCGAAAGCTGTTTGTAAAACGATATTTCATTTGCTTTTAGCCATGATGTAAAGGGGGGTAATAACCAACGTCCAACAGAGGGCGCATCGCTGGAATCTCGAAATCGGGCTCAATCAGCCAAGGTAAGATCAATGAAGTGATCGTAAACTTGGCTCGCGAAGATAGCCAAAGACTCGCTTAACAACATTTTTTGTAGAATCGTTCAAAGAATTTTCATCTCAAAAACAAACTCATGCTAGATCCTATATATGACTACATTACTTTCAATGACACAACAGACAGATGCGCTGTGCTGTCTTTTGTTTCACAGCCAAACTAATCCGATTCTTTTCCCATTACAAAAATATTCAGAGAAAATAGCGCTACATTTTTCGCCGTTATTTTAGCGGGAAAAACACGTCATGGAACCATTAACGTATTTATTTTACACGCGAACAGGGAATTTGCTACGGGAAATATATGGTTACAACCAATCGTAAATAACGGTGTTACTTTAGCTGTTCTCCAATCTCTTAATTCTTTACCAAGAATCCCTACTTTTAACGATCCTGAGAAAGAAGCCTTTAGAAAACATCGTGGGAAAAGGAGAAAATGCTGGTTACCAGCATTTTCTCCTTTTCCCACGATGTTTTCTACCTTTCTCAAAACAAATTTCAATTTATGAGTCACATTAATTTTGTCACCTGCAAATCCTTTCGGTTTCGACCCGTCTAAAATCTTGTCGTTATGCAAAGAGTGAATTCTTTACCAAACAACAACATTTTAGACGTGTCCAAATTCAATGCGTTAGCAGACGATAAATCAAATGTGACATAAAGGAGTGAGTTTGTCTATGGATCGACTAGAAAACATTGTTTGATAAAGAGAAAATGCTGGTGACCAGCATTCTTTCCTTATCCAACAACGTTTTCTAAGGCTTTCTTACCCAGGTTTGTTGAAAATCGAGTTTATTTGGTAAAAGGTTATTGTCTGTGTTTTGTTTTCCCTTTCCAAATGTTGACATTTAACTCTTTATAACTCTCATTCCACTAGGCGGCGATTCCGGTACGCTTCGATATACTTGGTTAGAGCGCCGTGAAACGTAATAAAAAACTGCAACAGCGCAGTAGAAGCGAATCGGAGGCTTCATGACTTATGCTGTAAACCCTCATTTCAGTGGGCGGCGAATCCACTGCGCTTCGAACTTTTGGTAAAACGCCGCAAGTCGAAGCAGGAACGCCAACATCGCAGTAGAGCAGTAGAAAGGCTTTAATTGTATAGTAGAAGCATATCGAAAGGTTCGTAATGGCCACCTCACGGCGCTTGTTTTGCAAAATTTACATGGATGGACCGCCGTGGGCTCGAAGCGCCACAAAAGTGTAGTAAAATAGTTGCAAATAACTCATGAATGCAGCTCTATCGTAGCCGCGGTGCGAGTAGCGTAGCACAAGTGCAGTGTACATCGTGTCAAAGCAAAACCCAACCCTATCGGTCTATCGTTCATAACCGCAAGCTGAACCATAGCTACTGCAGCTATTCCATTCGTATTATCAATCAGTCGCAGCCAATCCGATCGATAGCCTTAGAATTAAGAATTGAGGTGTCCGTGGACGTGAGGTAGAGCGTCGGCCTCGTAACCAGAAGGTCCTGGGTTCGATTCCCGGGAGCGGGTGTCAACTTCGGGATTTTTCATCGGCCCACACATTCGGCGTGAGTACTGGTGTAGTTCCCAGGAAGCAGAATCGAGAGAGATTAGTATAATTTGTCAGACATTGTCTCTCAATCGATGTAAAATAAATATGTTTAAACTAATTAAACTAAATTAAACTAAGAATTGAGGTTGGTCTGTGAAAAGGACGTTTTATAATATGCATCTGCGAAAAATATCGACTAAGGTCAGTTTGTGCAGTATATGTGCAGCTGACCTGGGTCAAAAGTTTTATTCTATTGGTCAATTTTCTCCATGTCAAAAAAAATGTCCATGTCTTTTTCATTATCCAGTCTTTCGTTAGACAAAAGGGATTTCAAGGATCTAATTTACAGATTTTTTTGCCTTTTGCCAGAGTTCCGCTCATTTATAAGGTCTACAACACGCGAAAAGAGACATGCGGACATCTGCGTAAAGTGTCGTCTCGGATCAGCCGGTAAATTTCTTTTTTTCGCAAGCCTACTGTAGAACAAAATTTAATGCACTCGTAAAGTGCCGTCTCAGATCAGCCTGCGCGAAATGCGCAGGCTAATCTGAGACGGCACTTTACGCAAATGTCCGTATATCCCTTTTCGTGTATTCAAAGCCATACATTGAGTATGGCACCAAATTTTATCTGCAGTGCGTATGATACGAAAATGGAATGGAAATATGTCAGATAACCCATAATGAGTTTCTCTTGAAACCAGAAAGACGGCCTCTTGAGGGCTTTACATTACGTAATGAAATTGAGGTTTGTCTTCCTGTGTTATTTCATGTCTAGCGAAGGCCTTCAGGTCGTTTGCGCCAACCTTTTGAAATTGCAGTTTCGTTCATATTTCCAAGACATTTAACACCTCCCCCCCCCACACACAGACAGTGATTTGAAATAGCCAAGCAAGTTATCACATTTTAGATAGATAAATGACATCAATTCTATCTAACAAATCGACTAAATTATGGTGGTAAACTGGTCCTTTGCCCTGCTGAAAATTTACACAAAGCAAAAAAGTGCCGACTGCGCGGTCTGCGCAGGCTGACCTAGGTCTGTACTCTCTGAAGAT
The DNA here is from genome assembly GCA_943736015.1 of Tridacna crocea. Lineage (NCBI taxonomy): Eukaryota > Metazoa > Mollusca > Bivalvia > Cardiida > Cardiidae > Tridacna > Tridacna crocea. Next base: position 16,389,774 of record OX031068.1, on the reverse strand, counting down.
ATTTCAAAAAACCCTATTCAAAGACCATAGTTCCATGACGTTACAAAAAGAATCTAATACTCGCTGGTATTTTCGATAAGCCTTTGTGATAGTCGGCTATGAAAGATTCTGCTGGTATACTCGCCCATGGTGGCTGAATCATTTTAATCTAATCACCTCCAAGTGAATAAAAGATAAAATCAAGGGAATGTGATAGGACCAAGTTGTTATTGGAGAGGTCATCAAACCTCTCCAGCAGTTGTGACTTTAAAAAGCAGACCGCCACAGAATTTGCTGTCTAATTTCATTTTTTCTAGCGTAATTGTTCCGATACACAGCCTATTTCGTCATGGTTTTGTAAGTAAAGCAAAACAGAAACCCCGAAACAGGAAATAGACGCGGTTTATTTTCATAAATGAAGAATTTCAGAAAAGATTTGATTTAGTAAGTTGCCATGGCTGCAAATAACCTCTCTAATAATTGTAGTTTTTTTATTAAGCAAATGTTCAAAGCAGAAGAAAAAATTAAGAAGAATTTCGTTAGAAAAGGGAACGAAGACCGCTGAACAAGAACATGCAACTTGAAAACGCGACAAGAAGGTCAAATTACCGTCATGTAAAGCATACGAGGTTTCTACGCGGCGACTTTTTTACTCATTTGTTTACATGTACCAAAATATATTGAAACTGAAAGCCAGTTTTAAAACTATTTTAAACCATTGATGCTGACCTCTCCTGGCCTTCTTGTTTTTAACAGAAGTCAACTTGTTTCATTACCGTCGGTCTCCATCGTGCGAAGGGACATAACTTGACTTTCAGCAATGATATTAACTGACCACCAAAGCATTTGTCTTATATACAATCTGTATATATCATTAACAAAGTCATAATTTATCTCTTGTGTTTATAGATACATATTTTTCCATGTTCTCTAACTACTTCCGGGTAATTAGTCCTTTACCACACGATACTGACTTTTAACGATCCTGGGGAAAAAGGCTTTTGAAAACATTGTAGAGAAAGGAGAAAATGTTGATAATCAGCATTTTCTCCTTTCTCGACAAAGTTTACTTAAGAAATAATCTTCTTCCTATCGTTGTTTATCGTTCATTCTAACATGACACGCGACTTTGGCTCTATAAACACAGTGCAAGGAAAACGTGGTAAAATCTGCAACAATCCATGTAGAGTGACGTCATCCTATATCGAGTGACGTCATTCAATAAGTGAGTTATTCAATGGAACATTTTCTTCATCCGCGTTTTTACTCTTAAGTTTGAACTTGTTTTCCTTTCACTGAGAGTTGGCCATGTTAGAATCGAAATAATCTTCTTTCTATCGTGGTATATCGTTCAATAAACCACGTTGTGAGTTATGAGGCGCAATGAATAACCCACTCGGGCTGTCGCCCTCGTGGATTATTTATTGTGCCTCATAACTCACAACTGTGGTTTATTGAACGATATACCACGATAGAAAGAAGATTATTTCTTAAATAAACCACAGTTGTGAGTTATGAGGTACAATAAATAATCCACGAGGGCGATAGCCCGAGTGGTTTATTTATTGCGCCTCATAACTCACAACGTGGTTTATTGAACAATAAACCACGATAGAAAGAAGATCATTTCGATTCTAACATGACCAATTCTTAATGAAAGGAAAACAAGTTCAAACTTGGACTAAACATGCGGATGAAGATTATGTTCCATTGAATAACCCACTCATTGAATGACGTCACTCAATATAGAATGACGTCACTCTGCATGGATTGTCGCAGATTTTACCACGCTTTACTTGCACTGTGTTTATAGAGTCGAATTCGCGTGTCATGTTAGAATATTATTTCAAAGACAGAAATCACCTTTTGTGCTTAACTAGATTTGTCGGTCTAAGTTCTAATTTTGTAGTCTAATTTCGTTCTCTGGTATAGACTAAACCCGATGACCCTCCACCAGATAACAAACGTTTAGATTCGTCCAAATTCAAAAGCAGATGTTGAAATAAAACTGACGTGTGACTCAAATAGCGATACTGTCTCTGAAAGCTTAGAATACGTAGTGGGAAAAAGCAGAAAACTGTCGTTTACCATCATTTTTTTTTATTTCCTACAAAGTTTTCGAAGGTCGTCTTTCTTAATGTTATTAAAAATATTAATTGTTTGGTTAACTCATTACCACACATTCCCTACTTTTGACGATCGTGAGAAAGAAGCCTTTAGAAAACATTGTGGGAAAAAGTAGACAATGCTGGGAACCAGCACAATGTTTTCTACCCTTTACAAAACAAAATTTAAATTTTCAGTCATTTTTATTTTGTCGTCTGCAAATGCTTTCCATTTGGACCAGTCTAAAATATCGTCATTAGGTAAGGCGTTAGAATATTTAACTGCTGACTTAATTAATTGGAAACTCCATGCCGATAGTGAAAATACAAATGTTTCGATTCAAAGTTGTTTTTTTTTTAGTCGTAAAAATGTAGATCAAGATTAGACGGCACATTTTGTGCAACCTGATCCTTGATCTAAGTTGTCTGAGAAGGGGCAATGAGTTTCGCATAACAGCCTATGAGTATACATTACAACAAAAGGCTATTTATTGCTCGTAATTTCCTGGTCGTGTGCAGATAAATGGATAAGTGCATTCGAATTGTAAATATCTGAAAACTCTGGTTCAATTCTAGCATGGTCAAGGCCATTTCCTCATTTTCCCACAATGTTCTACCCTATGTCATGTCATGATTAATGTCAAATTCATTATTTCACCGGGCAATACTTCAGTCTAACCCATTGGGCAATACCTCAGTCTATTTTTATTTTGCAGTCTGGGAAATATATGTGGCACGTGGTTTAATCTGAATATTATACATATCGTCGGTTTGCTCCCAAAACCTCGTAACTACAGCTTGAAACAAGCTGTAGTTACGAGGGTTTGGAAGCAAACCGACGATACATGTATATACCCTATAAATCAATCCATGAGAACACGAATACGACTATTTACGACATTGCAGTGAAGTCCTTTATGAAAATGTGATCCGTCACGCAAAAAAGGGACCTCTTGGGAACTGCGAAAAGTGTCAACCCTGGTCAGACTGCGCGAACCGCGCAGGCTGACCAGGGTTGACACTTTTCGCTATAATGACATTTTCTGTACGAAAAGTGGTCATTGTACCTTGTTATACAATCACTTTTTGAATTATCAACTTAAACTGACCTGCACTATCGTTATCATTGATCTGTTGTCATTCTGATGGACAGAATTCCCAGGTGGTCCCTTTTTGCTTGACGACTCACAAATATATGTACCATGCTCTCTATGAAAAGGAAGTTTAATGCAACTGCAGAGAGTATCCACCCATGTCAAAGAAGAAAACTTTTCGTTAATTGTAAATTTTCTGCATATTAACTCTTTACCGAAAGACATTTTTTTTAACTGGACCAAATTCAAAGCATCTGCAGACAACAAATAAAATCTTGTTAATATGATGATTTCTGACTTTGATAAGCCGAAGAAAACATTGTCGGAAAAGGAGAAAATGCTGGTTAAAAAAACTAGTATGAAGAATGGTTGGTATATACGAGACCTGCTGGAGGTATTGAGTTAAAGAAGAAAATAACACATACTTTCCTGGAATCCAGAAAATCCTGACAACTTTCTAAAATCTATTTATCACAGAAATTACCGTTATAAAACTAAAGCTTGACATAGATTTTGCGCGCTTCTGGATTTGCGTGCATTTCTCGCCGTTTGATCTTGTGAGAGGTATTTGGCGTTTTATACTAAACCTTGTCATTCTGCAGAATGAAGCATTTGGCCTCTGTCCACATTGTGTGAATTACTGTCAACTTTGTTGCTCGGTGATATTGTGAGGAATTTTCTCTCGTTATCGATGTCCAATACTGTTATACGTCGTTAGTATGACATATTTTGTAATAGAGAATGTTCAGTCCCAAGGACGAAGGCCCATAACACACAATAAGCAAATGCGTAATTTCAAAATTCAAAGTGCTGTCAGTACTGTAACCGAACACAGTAGAAATAGTTTGGAAATTTTATAGAGACGACATAAGCCTTTGGTAGCTATTATCTATATAGCATTTTATTGAAATGTAATAATCTGATTGAAATTGATAATGAAAAGTTGTGACACAAGGTGGAAATGATCAAAATGTGTAATAATAAAAATGTTCACAACATTTTCAAAACATATAGCTGATTTAATCCTCTTCATTCAAAAACATTCAGAAGTATGAAGCATTAGGCCTTTATAAATATTGTGTAAATAACAATTGCTTGTGTTATTTTTTCTGTTATCGATGAACAATATAATCTAAGTATAACATTTTTGTTACTATGAATGTTCCGGACAAATAGCATGAAGTCCATACATAACACAATATACGCAACAGGCTTGTATTAAAAATCAAAGTGCTGTCAGCACTGTAGCGGTAGTCAGAATAAAAGATCGGAGACAGAACTGTTTGGTACTTCCTTCATATGTTGCGTTTCATTGTAATGTACCGATCTATGTTAAATCGATAAGAAAACAGTGTGAATAAGTTCAAGATAAGAAATTTGAACGTTTGCCACAACGTTTTCAAAGCCTACAAGTTTTGTCATTTTGTTGTACGAACTAATAAATGTTGGCCATTGCCTAACAATTGGAAAACAGCTGTCAAATTTTGTTAGTCGGAAATACCATCATATTTCTTTTTTTTTTTTTTATTGATTTACAGTGCAGTGGATATAGCACAGTAAAAGCTCGTTAGTTCAACAAACTTTGTTTCATAGTCTGCTCAAAATGATCAAAATGACACACTATATATAAAAGTAAAAACCTCAACTTGTTCCGAGTGGCAATTCGAACTTCCAAAATGGGCCGGATCTCTCTCTCTTTCTCTCTCTCTCTCTCTCTCTCTCTCTCTCTCTCTCTCTCTCTCTCTCTCTCTCTCTGTCTCTCTGTCTCTCTCTCTCTCTCTCTCTCTCTCTGCTATCGCCCACATTTCTTTCTTTTCATTTATTGACCGATAAGAATACGCTCGTATTTGATAGAAAATTTGCTTTAACACACTGTTACAAATAAAGCTTTGGCCAAAAACATGTTGTTACAACGAGCCTATGTATAATGCATTCCAAACAAGCATTTTTCACATTACTTGAACAGCGTACAAAATATGCCTACCAAACCCTCCAGTAACATATTTACAAGTACTTCAAACGTATCAGTCTAAATGCTATAAAACTGACTGTACGAAATAATACACATTACTTTATTCCTGTTTGTAATTAAATCTCAATGACTAAAATCCTTAGAGCGTACTCCGGTAGAGAGAAGATAAAGATGGGACTAAAAACATGCATAGACTGATCTTGGTTCACACACAACAAAATAAATCTAGAGTTGCGTATAGCAAGGTAATAAGAATTACACATAACTTTCGCCAAACAAATGCCAATAGAACATGCCCAACCTTGTATAAACGTCTTTTTGTCTATTCCGTGATTGGTGTTTTACTGGTTCCCTCTTCCAAACAAACTTGCGACAGACAGACGGAACAATAAGAGTACTGATAAATGTTGGATCTTCAAAATCAATTAAAGACGTATAATCACAAATGTTCGTGGGCACCCTACTGCGCATGTGTTTTTGTCATGGATTTTGAATCAAAAGTGCACCTTTGTATTTTTCTCAATATACTAATACGAGTATTGCTGCACAGAAATAAGTGGCACTTTCTTTTGTTAGTATTAGTAGAGCCGAAAAATCAATCTGTGAACGGTCATCGGGCAATAACTAAAATATTAACAAAGAATAAAAAATGCTGTACTCGTAAGCGTGGAAATTTTAGGAAAAGGGTGTCTGTTAAAAGATTAATTTACACAAGTTTACCCCTTAGTTCGGTCAAATTATCTCCCTTTTTAATCCAATGGTCCATATATAACATGCCAATTAGTAAATTTACCATGGTCAAAAACCAGGTTACATAGCTTTTGTGCAAAGCTAAATGAATTTTGATTAAAACTATGTATATTTGTATATTCTTCTGGTCATTAACTGGCTATTAAAGACATTATTAGACAAGTGTGTTTATTCCAACATAAGCTGAATTTTGGAACTGTATATACTCATTTCAAAGGCAAATTTCTCAGAAACGAGCACGGTGACACATAATTCTAATTTACTTTACTACCCTAGAGACATGATGAGCTTTTGTATGTGCATTATTTCTAAATCTATCCGTTTGTAAAATTTGTGATATACGTCTTTAAATTATGAAATAAGAAATTAACCCTTTCCCAAACAATCCCTGGTTTTTACGGGTCAGGAATAGAAGCCTTTTGAAAACATTGTGGGAAAAGGAGAAAATGCTGGTAACCAGCATTTTCTCTTTTTCCCATAATGTTTTCTACCCTATCATATAGAAAATCATCTTTTTTACCAACTGTTAATTTGTCTTCTGCAAAATGCTTTCAATTTGGTCTGGTCAAAAATTTGCCATTTGAAAAGGGGTTAAATGAAAACACTGTGGCTACGAGCAATTATTTCTTTGGCCACCTTGTTTTCAAGAGGGGTCTGTGCTGAAAGACGCAAGCATTAATAAAAAGCTCGTTTACAGGAGACGCTGGGGGTAATGTCTGTTTCAATAATTGTTATCATGCAGTATTATGACCGAGGAACTCCCTATATATATATATAGGATATATATATATATTCCATGAAGTCTATATAAATGCCTTGCAACAACAAATCAAAAATGGCGGACGCCAGGACGAATACTCGTTTCACTTCTATTAAGTTGAAAGACAAAGAATATGACTTCAATAAAAGATTTATTACACTGTTTAGAGCATTTTGGTTTGAATATGTACTGGATTTAGACTTAAAAAAAACTAGAGTCAACATTAGATTTAACGAAAACGTATGCATTAAAAAAGTGTTACATAGTGATCTAATTATACAAATTTGTCCTGACATTAAACACAATCAAGGTAATCAAAACAGTCCGTAATGTCAATCTTGATTTTGTCAACCAATGTGTTTAATGCGCGAAACTAATTAAAGAAATGAATGTCAACTGCAGTCTGATGTCAGCCATTCTGTATCCTTCCGCGCAATGGCGTCAGAATTCTTGATCGCCTAGCAACCGTCAATGTATTAAACCAGCGACAGAGAAATAACTCATGCATTTCAACTATACAACTATTTATCCAATAAATTTGTAAATAGAGGAGATGGGGTGTCTACCTTCAACCTATACGAAAGTTGTAAAAGACCCTTTCTACATTATAACCTATCAAAGGGGTTCAAATCAGAATTGTCTCTATGAGAATTCCTACCAACAAAGTCCGTAACAAAGAAACAGATGAACAAGTGCATGGCAGAAATACAGAGCCCGGGCAGTATCTGAACCTAGAACGCCCAGAACTGTAATCCTTTAGCTGCTAAGCGAGAGCCATTGACCTTTGCGGACAGTTTAGATCAAGACGTGCCGTCAGATCTTTCATCTACACTGTCCCATAGATCATATTTTCGCCAGGAAAAGATCAATTTGAAATAGCAAAATTTGTTTTTTTTACAATTGCCTTTAAAATTTCATTTCACTTATTTAGGCACGATAGCGGTTATTAAACATTTTGACGCCATTCAAATGCCCAATAAAAAATTAATCCTCACTTTGATTAAATATCTTTACTGCTGACTTTATCAATTTTTACATTGTGACTTTCGACCCTAAAGTTTAAATTAACCCTTTGGTTGCTAAGCTCGACTCGCTGACCTTTTGCGGAAAGTATAGATTAAGATCAGACTGCACAGAACGTGCAGTCTGATCTTCGATCTACACTGTTCGAGAAGGAGATATTATTCCCCAAAACATTGTTTCAAAATGGCAATATATGGTTTTTAATATCGCATTTAAAAAATGTGGTTTTAGTTGTTTAGCAGAATAAGTGTTAAATTCCTACAGACGTACCATTATTAAAACAGACAATAGAAAAACGGAGAAAGCTTTGAGCAAAAGAATGGTCTCAATCATGCAATAAACGTAGCAAGTATCCAAAACATTGGTTACCAGCACGTTTTCTTCTTTTCCCTCAGTATTGTCTACCTTTTTAAAGTTTGATCCCATCATTTGAGTTAAATTTGGTTCGATACCTGGCTTCGACCCCTTCGACAATTTCTTTCCGAGGATTGATGATATTCAGTGCGACAGGATTCATTCCTCTCCCACTGCTGACCAATGTTTCGACGATGAAAATGTGGGAAAGCAGCCAGTGGCTTGGAAAGAAACTTGTGATACGTACTGCTTAAAGAAACTCCAGGAACGCATGGATATGTGCATTGGTCGCCTCTATATAACTGAAATAATGTTGAAAATGGTGTTAAACACCATACAATCAATCAATCAATGAGTTAAATTTATCCCGCCAGGAGCAAGTGGTTCATGTTCTGGTAATAGAGGGTACAGTGCTTCTCCATGATCCATCATACCAAGCAAGTCATCACAATTAGAGCTATCACTAAACGTGATTATACCCCCACCAGCTCCTTTTCACAAAAACAGGTCTTTGTTACAGAATGCTGAATGGTTTAGTACAAAAGTCAGAGTTGAAAAAAGTTCCAGGGGAGATAACTCCGCAACAAATTGCAGCAGGGTCATGAAAATTGTAAATGCTCAGCTTCATATAATTATATAGGAACACTATGTATGAATTTGAGTTCAGTACCTTAAAAAATGTTGGAGTATTGCTCCGGACAAATTTGTGTCGACGGACGGACGGACGTCCGGTCTTACGAGACGGACCTTGTGAGGTCGAATTGCTCTTTATTCAATACACCCAAATAACCCCACAAGCTAACCCTAACCCCACAAACCCTAACCCTACAACCCTAACCCTAACCCCTAACCTACCAAATGGACGGAAGGAACCCCATAGAGACTAAATGGACGAATGACCCCTAACCCCACAATGTCGGGCTCGTAAGGCCGGATGGACGGACGCACGGACGGACCCACGGACGGAAAGCCATGGCGATTCCAGTATACCCCCTCCACTTCGTTGTTGGGATATGATTAATTAGGAATCCATACAATTAATTCTGTCTAACAAGAAACTAGAATAGGCTATGAGGTAGATTGGTCCTTGGTCATGCGCAGGCTGACCTCGATCGATACTTTTTGCAGATGTACGTATTCAACCTCCTTTTTACAAAGCATGAATTAACCCTTTACCAGACGACAAAATTTTAGCCTTGTCCAAATTGAAAGCATTTGCAGACGACAATATCAGTTTGGCTCAAATGGTGTATTTTTTTTTTTTTTTTTTTGATCAAGTAGAAAACATTGTGGGAAAAGAAGAAAATGCTGGTCACCAGCATTTTCTTCTTTTCCCACAATGTTTTCAAAAGGCTTCTTTTCCAGGAGCGCCAAAATGTCCGCATTGTGTTAAAGGGTTAAATGTTTTTATCACTGACAACCTTAAAACTTTATTATTACTCTGGTTAGGGGTTAAAAATTCTCAGTCTATGATTTATGTAACACCGACAGCGCTAAAGATGGAGAAACATCTTATTCTTAATGCTTGTCTTTAAATTTCCCTGAAAATAAGGCCCACAACCGTCATTTCTCTGATCCGGTTCCGTAGTTGCGTAATCAATCATGCTTAACAAGGTTCTAAGAAAATAGATAATGACAGACTTATGAACTATATGTTTCTAACGTTAGACTGTCAATTATTATAATTATTATTAATCTTTAAAGGTGGCCCTTCTGATTTCGGGACGAAAATTTTACAAAAAAAAAACAAAAAACCATCCTTATACTCCCAAATCCTTATAATTTTCATTCATGAAACCCCAGTCGTCGAAAACCATCCGACAACTAGATAAATTAGAGATTTACTACAGCCAAGGTCGACACTGAAGGGAAAAACAGTCTATTTTTACATGAGCAACTCGCTCATTTATATACCGGAAATATACAGACGAAGCTTCAAACATACCATCCAAAGTTCTAGACATTATGGAAAATGATTACACATTTGTTATGTTATGGAATTTAATAGTCATTAGTCACGTGCAAGTCACTTAACATTCCCCCAATGCTTTTTTTTTTATTTTGGCGGGAAATCTAAAATTAGCCTAAGAGGCTACGTAGCCTTTTAAGGGAATACCACCAATTTTTTTTTTTTTTGTAAATTTATGATTCTTAATTACTGATGATTTGTATTGTTTTTTTCAAATAAACTTCAGTGACATAAACATTTTTTTAATTTGGTGTGATGTGAAAATTCTGAATACCCACCTTTAATAAGAAAGTGAAAGTAATGCATGGACTGATTTATTAACACTTTACCAGACAATGACTACCTTTAACGCCCCCTCCCCCCTGAAAGAGAAAGCTTTTGAAAACATTGTGGGAAAAGGAGAAAATGCTGGTTACCAGCATCTTCTCCTTTTCTCACAATGTTTTCTACCCTATCAAATAAAAATAATTTCATAAGAGCCAAGTTAAAACTGTTATCTGCAAATGCTTTTAATTTCGACAGGTCTAGAAAGTTGTTGTGTGGCAAAGGGTTAATTGCATGGTGTTTTACGCCGTGTCCTTCAGTATTTCAGTTATGTCGCGGTGGTAGCATCTTCGCAAGCCAAGGGTGACGACCCAACTACGCTACTCTACCCTTGGCAGACCCAGCTTGATTTCGATGTTCCCCCGATACGCATTTTCATTGGTTGCAGCTAGCTCTAACTGCACGAAATCAAATCGCTTGTAGCATTTCATCTTTCAAAAAAAGTAGAACAAGGTCGCGACCTTTCGGATAAAAATAGAGGGTAAACATGAATACCCCCGCGGATGTGTGCAGGATCTGTAATGATTTATTACCGAAAAAGACATATACGAACAATATTTACAGAAAGTTTCAATGTGACCAATCAATTATCAGAGGTTTTAGGCTGTATCCCAGCATCTGACCATGAAATGTCGCAGTACGTTTTATGTTGAATTATTGTATTCGTAAGCGGTTTGTAAAACGATACTTCATTGGCTATAAGAAATATGATGTAAGGGCGATAGTAAGCAGCATCCAATAGGGGGGGGGGGGCATATCGTGGAAACCTCGAAATCGGGCTCGATCCGCCAAGGTAAGATCCACGTAGTAATTGTAACCTTGGCTCGCGAAGATGCGGTGGTAGATGCACCTGTTCATGCTGTCCTTGAGTTTCTAATACCAGCACTTCGCACAATATTCTTCCAAAGCCAATGGCTGCTTTTTCACGTAGCCATCATCGAGGCAATGATAAGCTGTGAGAAAGGAACAAATCTTGTCGCAATGGCCATCATCAATTCTCGAAGAGAAATTGGCCAATCGTAGGATTCAAACAAAAACGACCCCCTGTTTTCAAGTCCAAAATACCAATAGTCTTACGTACTGGTAAAAGAAACTCTAGGAAAACACGGATAGGTGCTTTTGCCACAGCGATAAGCAAGTGGCTGAATAATAATGAAAACGGGATTAAACACCATAACGTTACAACCAGTCAATCGTTGAAATCACTCCAGGATGGGGTAGGATAAAACCTTCAAGAAGTGGAAACAGAAAGTTTTTCAAAAGAATTTCAAAAATCAATGTAAGGAACAAAAGACAAAGTTGGAAATATCATCTTTAGCGCAGCCACATAAACATCTTCATTTGAAAATACCTTCTATTGTAGTTTGTCACTTTCCTGACTAGAACATGCCAAGGAATTTCCCCCGGAATAATGCCGGGTCGTAAATCAAAGAAAACACCTTAGTTAAAATCCGAAATTCGGAAAACACGTTTTCAGGTTTTTTTCCACGGGACTTTCTAAACTTTGGGCTCAAATTTCACGTCTATTTACGTACAAGTATAAAGTATAATTGATTGATTGATTGATTGATTGATCGATCGATCGATCAATTGATTAATTTTAGTTGATTCGTAGGTAGGCAGGTAGGAATTTTGGTTGGCTTGTTGGCTGGTTAATTGAATAATTGATTAAATGCTTGATTTACTGACTAAACGATTTAACCCTGTATCAAACAAGCCCTTGTTTTTACGACCCTGAGATAGAAGTCTTACGAAAACATTGTGGGAAAAGGAGAAAATGCTGGCAACCAGCATTTTCTCCTTTTCCCACGATGTTTTCTACCCTTCCCAAATTAAATTTCATTTTTTGAGTCAAGTTTATTTTGTCGTCTGCAAGTACTTTCAATTTGGACCAGTCTACAATTTTGTCGTTTGGTAAAGGGTTAACTGAGCATATTGTTCCGAGGAATTTAACGAACACATCCCTTAGGTTTTCGACGTTTGCAGCAATTTAAAGCAGTTTTCAAGTTTGAGGCAGCCATGGCTATTTATTTCTCAATAGTTTTTTTTTTTCATTACAAACAGCAACATGGCTCTCCCGTCAAATGTATACTCAGTTCCATAACTAAGTGTCCATTTAATTGTCTTTTATTTCTCATGGCATGTTTTACTGATGACCAAAATATTTGGTATCATACTTTTAGCCCTTACTTTTCCAAGGTATGGGGGTGGGTAGGAGGGGGGGGGAAATGGATGATTTGCGTCATAGCAGACAGGTCGAATCTTCGAAGAATATGACATGCGCAGACAACGGTCCACATTTAGAATGGAGGAAAGGGGGGGGACGGATTTACCTGCCATCTAGACAAACGTTCATCTTCTTAAGTCGTGTTCAGCGAAATAAACTTGAAGACTACTGTCAAATACTACTTTAGTTATTTCGAAAACCCGTCTTCCGTGCTATCCAGACACAGAAGCCAACACCCCTTTCCCGTAAAACATGATTATCATCAACAATAAACAACAACAATGATGACACCGATGATGATCGGGATATTTTTACAATCTACATACCGTTCACAGATGAAAAACAAAAATCTCTCATTATTTTCGTATCTTATGAATGCTCTACAGACAATTGCATTTCTCATATAAACCGCAGCAAAAGTGGAAACAACGTAAAATCCCGCATAATGGAATTCGCGCTAATGTCGAACATCTTCTACTTAAACCATTTACTAAAAAAAACTCGTGTTATCACAACCCTGAGAAAATAAAAAATGACAACAATGTGGAAAAAGGAGAAAATGCTGGTAACCAGCATTTTCTCCATTTTCCACAATGTTTTCTACCCTGTTTGAGAGGATACCCAGAATTAGTGCCACATTTGAAAAGCCTTCCAGAGCTCCAGATAAGAGGGGGTGATGGTATTCTAAATCCATTATTTCTCTTCCAAATCCTATGTTGTGGGTACTCATTAGAATCGTCTCGATGAGACGATTCTAATGAGTACCCATAACATAGGGTTTAGTGAAGAATTACTGATATTTTTTGTTTTGGAATCAAAATCACTCCCTCTATCTAGAGCTTTGAAAATCTATAAATGCATACAACATGTAGAAGTCTAAAGTTTTGTTGCTCGGAAAATGGGTTAAGAGTGACGCTCTCTATTTCAACTCGGAATTTAGTGGCAAAGCTATCATTAAGAAAGTCATAAAGTAGAATTAAGGTAATATTTAGGAACTTTTTTTTCTAGCAGCAAAACTCGTAAACAAAGCCGTATTTTCCTCTATTTCTAGTAACCCATTAGATCTAGAAGCTGAGAGCGATGTACTCGTAATTTATATGTGCTATTATTTCATGCTTTCCAGTAAGATATCGAGAAATAGCAGTGAAAATATTTTTCGATATTACACTGATACCACCAGTGAAAATACCAATTTTCACGTTCTTGTTGCCTAGGTAAATTGCGAGTGCCTCACAGACAGATGGGAAATATGACGTCATATACCTTACATTTCTCGCGCTTGACGTAACGTTGCTATGCGTTGCTATGCGGGAGGGGTACGCCACGGGGAATAACGGATAAAAAAAATGTACTGGATTTTGATAAAGCTCCTCCCAGAAAGGGTTATAAGCATGAAATAAATAGAATATTTGGTGTTTCTTTCGGTGAAAGATCGAAATTTATTTCATCTCGTGAACACCATCGGTAATATTTTCACTCGTGGCTGTGCCACTCGTAAAAATATTACCGATAGTGTTCACTCGATGAAATAAATTTCGATCTTTCACCGAAAATAACAAATATCCTCTATTTTCATGTTTTTCGGTGTAGGATATCTAGAAATAGCAGTGAAAATATTTTTCGATATTACACTGGTAGGACCAGTGAAAATAACGATTTTCATGTTCTTGTTGCCTAGGTTGATTGCACGTGCCTCGCAACCAAATGGAAATATGACGTAATTTACCTTGCGTTTCACGCGCTTGACGTAATATTGTAATGCGTTCCTATGCGGGAGGGGTATGCCACGGGGAATAACGAGAGAGAACTGTACTGGATTTTGATAAGGCTCCTCCCAGAAAGGATTAAAAGCATGAAATAAATAGAATATTTGTTGTTGTCGTTGGGTTTTTTTTTTTGTGAAAGATCGAAATTTATTTCATCGAGTGAACACCATCGGCAATATTTTCAAGAGTGGTATCCTCTGTTACTCTGAGAATAGGGATTTAAGGTAGTACCATTTAAATGGAAGACAGCTATTTCCACTATAATATTATCCTTAAATATTGCTATGATTGAAAATGAGAAATGTTGTGATACTTTGACCTGGCCACTTTTTCCATTTTCTCCTTCCTAGAAGTATCATTTATAAATCTAGGGCCACTCTTTCCTCATTACAAAGGGAGATAATCATTACCTCCCTTTTCTGAAAACTAACAAAAATATCAATGAAATAATTTCAAGATGGACATCAAAGGAATTTCTGGTCGGTTAGAAATGTGCAAAAATATTATATAAGTATAAATCCTTATTTATCAACTAATAAGAAATTTCATTGCATTTTGCACTAGAAGCGGTAGGATGGTAACGCTATAGAGGATATTTTTTTCGATGAAAGATCGAAATGTATTTTATCGAGTAATGCCAACTTATGATTTAGCTTGGATACATGTATTGTTTGCATTTTCCGTAAACTCAGCTTCTGTGATGCTCGTTTTCCCTGCTGCTTCCTATAGTACTGCTGTTACTCGTATATAAAACCTAACCTAACTCTTAGCCTCTCGGTTTTTGACAAGCTTCAAACCTGTATAACCTAATAGTTGTACTTATCTTTTAATCATAAAATACTATAGAACTGACAAACCTTTCGACGGCAGGCATGAATTGAATGAATGATTCATTCATTCATTCATTCATTCATTCATTCATTGTGTAGTGATTGACACCATTTTCAACATTAATTCAGTTATGATACGGTGACCAGGGCATCTATCCAAGCTTTCCTTGGGTTTCTTTTACCAGTATTTCGCACAAAATTCTCTCTAATGGCTGCTTTCTCACATAACTCTCGTCAAAAAAAATTATCAGCGTTCAGAAATAGGCTTTAAAGATCCAAGATCACGTGATGACTCAATTGGTATCAAGCATCACGGCAATGCATTAAATAAGCCTCCCCACAACCCCCCCCCCCGCCCCACCCCTTCCTCGCCACTATAGAATTTGGCTCATATATTTTAGAAGGCAAAGTTTATCAAATTTTCTTGTGTGGTAAAGAGAAGGCAAAGTTTATCAAACCCCAAGTGTCTTTGAAATGACAGTAAAAACACACAAACATTTCTTCGTGGAAACCAACGGCAGATGTAGATCTACCGAACAAACTAAAATTTGACTCAATTCAGTTATTTTGTTCGAGTTATGATGAAAGGTCATAATAAACGGTATTGTATGTCAATAGCTAAATTGCAGGCTGGTGTATATCCATTAATAATGCAAAGTCAGCACATTTTATCTGTGTATATCGTAGGGGAAAATCAACCGAATTTTTCACCATGTCAGAGATGGCTTGAAACACATTGCCTCCCTCGGCGAATTGTTAAAAAAAAGCACATAGGAATTATTATTACGAGTACATATACAGCACAAAAATGAAAAGCTGCATTCCGTGTAACTATATCTTTACAATGAAATGTATTCAAGGATAACAACCTACGTCATAGCAAAGCTGTCGGAATAGCCGCCATTTTGTGCACAACGTGCAGATTAATCAATTTAAAAAGATATATGTATCTAAAATTTAGTTAGAATACCTACTTCATCTGGTGACGGTAAATATATTTGTCCTATTCGTGAAATCAAAATGCCATGAAACAATGTTGTAGCTCTAAACACTTCAATACAATTATTCTTAACGGCATTGTATACGACATCTATTTTTAGATCGCACATGTGTCACCGGCTTCGAAAATTGTGCGGAGGTAATTTCAAAATCAACGAAACTAATGAACAAAATATTAATGTATACTAACGAGGAAAGTTGTCAGGTACCATATGCACTGCTTTGTTTGGACAGATTTTCAATAACAATAATGTACAAGCTGAAGAACTAGCCCTTTAAAACGAAAATGGCGGATCTAAAATGTCTCCGATGACGTATGCTATGGCGTAGGTTGTTACCCCTGTTATTGCATACTGATCCAAGATGCTGCATTGATTATTTTTAGCTGAAAACATGAGGTTTTGCGGACGGCGCTGCATCAGACTGCACAGAACTTTCAGCTTGATCTTACATCTGTTCCTCCCGTTTGTTTAGTTAAGTCTGTACAATAAAAATATTTTCAGGTTTCGGTGTATTGTATTTTAAAGCCATCAAATATGCCACTTTTATCGTTTTGTAAAATTGCGCTGGGAGAGTAAACAGTGTATAGTAAAAATTAGTCAATTGAATGGGTACATTAGTAACCAATCATGCAAAAAGAGATCATCTGGGAATTCTGCACATCAATTACATGAAAAAAGATCAACGATATTGCAGGCCAGTTTACGCTGATAATTCAAAAATGATTGTACAAAAAGGTACAATGACCACTTTTCATACAGAAAATATTATTAAAGCGAAAAGTGACAACCCTGGTCAGCCTGTGCAGTTCGCGCAGTCTGACCAGGGTTGACACTTTTCGTCGTTTCCAGGAGATCCTTTTTTGCGTGTTGGGTCACATATATTTAAGAGTCTATGTGCAGATCACGGCCTCACCAAAGGGCTTTTTTTCAACAGACGTCCAAACCTTTTTTGTTTTTTTCTATGGAGTATTTTCGTTTTCTTTTTCCAAAACGTGTTCTATCCTGTTAGCATTCAGCTGAGCAACTGAGCATCGTCGTTTTTAACGTGTGTAAACTTTCGTCGCATGGTAGACAGTAAATGGCATTCAGTTATGGTGTAACCTCTTCACTTTTTGGAAGAGTATAGTTCTATTTTCGGTCATTAATTGCGTGTACGGATATAATACAGTCATCCACTTCTGACATGTTTTAGGGTTTATATGGTACCTAGACCCAGTCGCAGGTTGCGCACTGCAAACGGGTACTTACAAGTCCCGTTGTCTGCGCATGTCATATTCTTCGAAGATTCGGCTGTCTTTTATGATGCATCACTAGCCCCAAAAGCGGGCTGACTGTAATATTACGCTATATAAAGTAGTAATGTACAAAATAGCTTTTATCAATACGTTTGAGGAGAAATGAGACCTGCTTTAGCTACAGATTTCTCTAAACTACTGATCATAGCTGAGTGAAATTGAATGAGGTAGCGTTTTATTGAGTAAACGTTTATTTTAGTTTGAAATTCAAAGTAACTGTTGTCGCGTAGGAAAGTGGTTCGGTTCTGTACCCAGGATGCCCAAATTAGATAGATGAGTATTAATAGAATGCCATCTAGCAGGAGATAATGTTACAAGTCCTTTTTTCTAGGAACTTCAAGTATAATATACTAGAAAAAAAGACATACTTTCTGGAAAAGGGCGTTTAAAGCACCGTCGTTGACATTTTACCAAGAAAGTCATCATATAAAGTGGATCTCAGAGCTCCAAATAAAAGGGTCTGATTTTACTCTAAATTCATTATTTCTCTTCCAAACCCCACGTTGTGGATACTCATTAGAACCGTCTCGATGGCATCACCTGGCATGCTTTCAATATGGCAGAGTTTAACCCATTACCACACGATCCCTACTTTTGACGCCCCTGAGAAAAAAGCCTTTAGAAAACATTGTGGGAAAAGGAGAAAATGCTGGTAACCAGCATTTTATCCTTTTCCCACAATGTTTTCTACCCTTCCCAGAACAAATTTCAATTTTTCAGTCACTTTTATTTTGTCGTCTGCAAATGCTTTTGATTTGGACCAGTCTAAAAATTTTGTCGTTTGGTAATGAGTTAAGACTTTGTCATCTGGCAGATAAAGTGTTAACTCACTCATTAACTCTTTACCAAACGATAAAATTTTGAACACGTCCAAATTGAAAACATTTGCAGACGACACATTCTAGTTGGCTCAATAGAAGAAAGAAGTCCTTGAAAGGGTAGTAAACATTGTGGGAAAAAGAGAAAATCTTGTTTACCACCATTTCCTCCTTTTCCAACAATGTTTTCAAACGTCTTTTTTCTCAAGGTCGTTAAAAGTCATGAAAATTCAGTACAGGGTTAAATAATGAGCCTATCACAAGTCTTAGAACTACAAACAAGTCTGGTATGATAACAACATTATTTCAAGGACCAAACTAGAATCTTATTTATTCCGAAGTAATGTTGGCGGTTAAACTATAAGTTGCCAAGATACTGCGGATTTTTCGCCAATTTTATTGGGCTATAAAAAAAGCGAAAACAAAATAAAAAGAGGGCACTGCCAAACTTGTCGTAAGCTCTGTTCCATTAGAATCTGGAATTTCACTAATGTTGGCGAAAAGAACTGTACAAATACTGTGGAAAAAGATGACATCCCTCATAATCTGCATTGAAAGACTAGTTTAATTATCAAGGTCAGATATGGCCATGCGAAACATGCGAAAAGGGGCATTCGGATATTTGTGTAAAGTGTCGTCTCGGATCAGCCTGCGCAGTCCGCGCAGGCTAATCCGAGACGGCACTTTACGTCAACAGTAGATTTTTTCCCACAGTAGACTTGCGTGAAATAGAAAATCACACTTGATCGAAATGTGTCGTCTCGGATCATTCTGTGTGAACTACTCATGCTGATCCAAAACGACACTTAACGCGAATGTCCATATGCACATTTTCGCTTGTTGCAGACCAGACTGCAGTTAAGCCTATTTAGTTTATAGTCTGAAAATCCGTTCAATATAGAAGAAGATGAAAGTTTGTTTGTAAACAAAGAGCTAGAGCTGAAAATACGTCTAATAGATGTATCCAAGTTATAAAATAAATGAACCATGCTCTGACAAAAGGGACCTTGATGCATCTTCGTGATGCACGACACCAAGCAAATAATCACTTAATTGTTGATCCATAACATTAAGTCCATTTTTCTAACTATTGAAAGGATCTAGAGGTAGAACAGTGCTACAACATGCACCAACAGCAAAAAGTTTCGACCAAGGTCAGCCTGCGCGGATTGCGCAGGCCGACCTTTGTCAATACTTTTTTCACAGATGTATTTAGCCCCCTTTCCTCAGAGTATACTTCCAAAAATATCTTATAAAGTGGCCAAAAACAAATAGATTAGAAGCTGCCAACATGGTGCTAAAACAAGCAAAGTCATGTCTTCATGTACAGATTTTACGATAAAAAGGTTATAAATGGCAACAACAGGGGCTACTTCACTTGTGCAATTGTCATTAATTAGAACGATGGGAGATTGTTTTGAGGGACTTTGAACAAAAATGGTGGTGACAAAAATTACATCTTTACAAGATGAAAACATCTGAAAACGTCTAGTAAATGACACATTTGCGCGCCAGAATGCCCACTGTTACACACGGTATGCACCTACTAACAAAACCTTGTCAAGAGATGCAGAATGATTTCGACGCTTCACCAAACATGCTCTTGTTTTAACGTTGTCTGCGCAATGTCATATTCTTTGGTTATTTCCGTTTATTTATCGTCGCTACCGATTGCTCATCTGAGCGACGCCCCCAGAAGACGGTTAGTTGTTACGGGGGATAGTGCAAGGATACAGGTCGAAACTACTGAGGGCTTCGCCTGGTTCTTTAACGTGCTTGGCGTATAGCACCATCACACGGGACTCTGTTTAATGTCTCATCCGAAAGACTATTAGTAATTTTTAAGTTGGCCAATCGGGGATGAACCCACAACCTGTAGTGACCCGAAACATTGTGTTCACGAGTCCTACGCTCTACCTACTGAGCAAGATCGGCTGGTATCACATTCTTCGAGGATTCGACCTGTCTTATATGACGCATCACTCTCCCCGATATCCGGGGGATTGTAATACTACGCGCTATAAAGTAGCAATGGAGAAAATGGCTTTTATCTATACGTTTGAGGAAAAATCAGGCCTGTTTAAGCACCAGATTTCTCTAAACTGCTGATCATAAGTGAATGAATCGCACCAGGTAGCGTTTTCTTGTGTAAACTTTTTTTTTTGAGTTTGAAATTTAAAGTAACGGCTGTCGCGTAGAAAAGTAGTCCTGTTGCGTACCCAGGATGCCCAAATTAAATAGAAGAGTATATGTAGAATGCCATCTAGCGGGAGATAATGTTTGTTTTAATGATCCAAAGAGACAAAGTATTGTAAACATTCCAGCATTTTTTTTTCAAAAGCCGTGGTAATGATGGACGTAATAGCATGGCAGTGTTTGGCAAAGGGTTAAAAATGTTTACTGCTTTGTAGATGGATAAGAAAGCCCCCAAAAATGAATAATCATCATCTATCTTCGATATTACAAATACCTAGAAATACAACCTCATACTTATCCTTCTGCATTTAAAACGGGGCTTTAGATAAGAGGGAGTGATGGCTTTCTAAATCCATTATTTCTCTTCGAAATCCTATGTTGTGGGTACTCATTAGAATCGTCTCGATGAGACGATTCTAATGAGTACCCACAACATAGGATTTTTTGTGGAGATTTATCAATATTTTCAATTTTAAAATCAAAATCACTGTCTCCATCTGGAGCTCTGCTGAATATATAAAGTTATTAACTGAAACTTTCAAACCAGTAGTTATAAACCTGGTTGATAGTATTCAAAGTTTCATACATGTTTGGAGAAAAATATCCCCTTATCGGACAGTGTAGATCCAAGATCAGACTGCACGTTCTGTGCAGTCTGATCTTGATTTACACTGTCCGCAAAAGGTCAGTGAGTCGCCCATATAGCAGCCTTTGGATGAAAAAAGAAAATCATCTATAACACACCATGCAATAAAGTGAATATATATCTACATGTATATATTTCATCTTCCAAGTTTACCGCTCGTCAGTGGGTTCCATGAAAATTGCAGGAATGTGTATTTTAATGTACATGTACTTTGACATCATGGGATGAGGATCTGTTAATTGTTAAAATGTATTTTTCAAATCTAACCATTATTCTCGTACTTGTCCTATACACATACTTACATTATCTTGAAATGCGTTTAGAGGAATAACGAGACCAGAAAGAGACGGGACGAGAAGAGTAGAGAAGAGAAAAATAGAGGAGAGGAGAGGAGAGGAGAAGAGAGGAGAGGAGAGGAGAAGAGAGGAGAGGAGAGGAGAAGAGACAGAGCGATGTATTGATTGTATAGAGTTTACCGCCGTTTTCAACATTATTTCAGTTATATCGCGGCGGGCAGT
Source organism: Tridacna crocea (assembly GCA_943736015.1). NCBI lineage: Eukaryota > Metazoa > Mollusca > Bivalvia > Cardiida > Cardiidae > Tridacna > Tridacna crocea. The sequence continues at coordinate 16,368,147 of OX031068.1, read as the reverse complement.
GCACCTATTCATGCTTTCTTGGAGTTCCTGTAACTAGTACTCCGCACAACATTCTTTCCAAACCACTGGCTGCTTCCCCACATAACCATCGTCCAAACAATGGTAGTGGTGGGATAAGAATGAATCCTGTCGCAATCATTAACATCAATTCTCGGAAAGAAATTGGCTGAGCCGGAGATCAAACCCTTGACCTTCTGCTCTTAATTACTGAACTCTACCGAGTGAGCCATAAGACCTCGCCGAGAGAGGGAGACCGAGAGAGACCGAGAGAGAGAGAGAGAGAGAGAGAGAGAGAGAGAGAGGGGGGGGTGTTGACAGAGGCAGAAAAGGGCTGAAAAGGGGTCATACACAGACAAACACACACAGACTTGGAGGGAACAAAATACATGTGTGATTATGTAATCTTTGTCAACAAATCTGTAAACATTCCTGATAAAATCCTTTGCGTATTGTTTTCCTTCTTTTTCAAAATTTGTATGACTATTATTTAGTCCTGTTTCTCAAAAAGGCAAGACCGCGTGCAAGATCAAATTGCAAAGACCGTATAAAAGTGGGTACTGACACTACGAATCTTTATATGGCCTGCAACACGCGAAAAGGGCCATTCGGGCGTTTGCGTAATAAGTGTCGTCACGGATCAGCCTGGGCTGTCTGCGCAGGCTAATCTGAAACGACACTTTCCGTTCTAATGTAATTTTCTGTTTCGCAAAAGTCTACTGTAGCATAAAATCTAATGTAGTCGTAAAGTGCCGTCTCGGATTAGCCTGCGCGGACTGCGCAGGCTGATCCGAGACGACACTTTACGCAAATGTCCCAATGCCCCTTTTCCCGTGTTGCAAGCCATATAGTCTTCATTTGATCGTTTTACTAATCTTAGTTTATAATGCAATTTTATCCAAAAGTACATCAAATTATTGTGACAAGCTTCACATCTAGGTCTGTATTAACCACCCACTCTCCAAGATCTTCTAAATTTTAAAGTAACATAATTTCTGATTGGCCAAACCAAATGGTTTGCACCGGCTTCTCACTGAAGATTCCTATCCGGTATCTTTAAGTTTGCAGATAAAGTTAAAAGTTGTCAAAGTTTTACAAAAAAAATAACTCAGTGCAAAACATTCTAAAAGGGTTCTTCAACATAATTGTACCAGTTTAAGCATGGTGTGCGGTTCATTTGTTGAAAATGTAGATCAAGATCAGACTGTACCAAGACTATACACCACAGGACCCGCAGTTTCACATTTGATCCACACAACACGATGCTTTGAGGACTGCGTATTATGGCCAAAAAGCCGTTTGAATTACAATACTCGTGTCTATGTTCATACTGGAAGAGTCTTTAAATATCATTTATTTGGTACCCTATCGATATCAAAAGAACCGAGCCACTAATCTTTATGACATGTACTATTTACACGCAAATAATCTTTGTTAATGGTTTTAAGTCCACAATATTTACTCTGGAAATTGTATACTTCGGTCATAAAACGGTCCCATAGTTAGCGTGGCGGTCAGTTGGTCAGCGTGTCTGAAGATTTAATCACGGTAATAAAGATAGTTTTTGGGAATAAAGTAATAATGTGTCTTAAATTACCATTAACCTTTAGGATGCCATGCACGATTCACTGACCTTTTGCGGACAGTGTAGATCAAGATCAGACTGCACAAAACGTGCAGTCTGATCTTGGATCTACACTTTCCGATGAGAAGATATTTTTCTCCAAAACTATAAGTTTTATGTAGTATTATTCTGGTTTTTGCTTTCGGTTTGAAAGCTTAACCCATTACCACACAATCCCTTCTTTTGACGTCGCTGAGAAAGAAGCATTTAGAAAACATGGTGGGAAAAGGAGAAAATGCTGGTAACCAGCATTTTCTCCTTTTCCCACCATGTTTTCTACCCTTCACAAAACAAATTTAAAATTTTCAGTCACTTTTATTTTGTCGTCTGGAAATGCTTTCGATTTGGACAAGCCTAAAATAGTGTCGTTTGGTAATGAGTTAAGCTAAGTTATGTAGCAGAATAGGGTTAATATAGAACTGTTTCATGTTGTATAGTTGCTTTCCTTCTCCCTTCCTCTCTCTCTCTTTCCGATTCTTTCTATACCTTCTTCTCCATATTTCTGTTTCTTTCTTCCTCATTCTTTCTCTTTCTTTCTCTGATTATTCTTTCCTGCTATTCTCTCTCTCTCTCCCCTCTCTTCCTCTGTCTCTCTCTCTCTTTCTCTCTCTCGCTCTCTCTCCTCTCTCTCTCTCTTTATCTATCTATCAATCTATCTATCTATCTATCTATCTATCTATCTATCTGTCTGTCTATCTCCCTTAGCCTGTCTGTCTGTCCGTCTGTCTGTCTGTCTGTCGTCTGTCTTTTATAAAAGTAAAGTAAGATACCTTTATAGGTCTATTCGAAGAATTTCTTATAACTAGACATGAGAGGTAAATAGAAAGCTTTGTAGAAGTTCCGTTTATGTGTACTATAGCAATAATAACAACTGTTGTACGATCATCTGTGGAACTGGTATATCTACAATTGAATACTACCCTGTGAAAAGGAGTTTACTGAAAGTGGCCTGCAACACGCGAAAAGGGGCATTCGTGCATTTGCGTAAAGTGTCGTCTCGGATTAGCCTGCGCAGTCCGCGCAGGCTAATCCGAGACGTCACTTTCCGTTTTAACGATATTGTCTGCTTTGCGCATGTGTACTGTAGCACAAAATCTAATGTAGTCGTAATGTGTTGTCTCGGATTAGCCTCCGCGGACAGCGCAGGCTGATCCGAGACGACACTTTACGCAAATGTCCGAATGCCCCTTTTTGCGTGTTGCAAGCCAATTATTCAGAAGGTATCGATCCATGGTAGTTTTGGTACTCCGCGCAGGCTGATACTTTTCGAAACTTTTGCTTTTTGTATTTTTTTTTTTGTGCATGGCAAGGGTTTCTTTTTGAAGACAAAGAAGATCAAAATAAGACGACAAAGAACGTAAAACATAGAGTTGAATCTCCGCTGTCTATTGTTTTAGAATAATCTTGGCAATACAGATTTGAAAGTGAAATGATTGTAATATTTATAGGGCCGCGGTAGATTTACAAGGCCCCGCAGCGAGCTGACGTGTAATAATTACGGCTTATAGCACTTCACACGTCGCGCAATATCAAATCACCGCTTGAGTCTTTTTTATTACAATATCTCAGACAGCCTAAAACGACTTGTCTATTACGTCTCTTTCATATCACTAGATATCACGAAACAAATTTAGAAAATACTTATTTTATCCGTGGGACGCCTGTTTTATTTGTAGCAAGGAAGGTCCGGAGAAATATCCCACAAAACGCACTTTCCGGGGCCGCGAGAAGTTACGAAGGCCTTGGAGTGAAATAACGCGAATATTTTTATTACAATACCGTATCTCGGAGTGGAACGACTTATCTATTACGTTTCTTTCATACCGAAACAAATTTAGAAGATACTTATTTCATCTGTGGGGCGCCTGTTTTATTTATATCATGGAAGGTCCGAAGAATTTCCCACAATACGCACTTTCCTGGGCCGCGAGAAGTTAAGAAGGCCCTGGAGTGAAATAACGCGAATATTTTTCATTACAACATATCAGAGCGGAACGACTTATCTATTACGTTTCTTTCATACCACTAGATATCACGAAACAAATTTAGAAGATACTTATTTTATCTGTGGGACGCCTGTTTTATTTGTAACAGGGAAAGTCCGGAGAAATTTCCCACAAAACGCACTTTCCGGGGCCGCGATACGTTAAGAAGGCCCTGGAGTGAAATAACGCGGATATAATTAGGAGTTGTGATAATTCGCACGTCAGGCAATACTCACAATCCGTCCGTGTCGATATAATTATGATTAGCTCTCTCACCGCCAAATATATGAGCTTTGCTCTCGCAATCGGGGGTTTATTGCCTCTCCATGGTGCAATATGCTAAAAAATCCAAAACATGCATTTATATAATGATCCATTACCTCTTTACCAAATGACAAAATTTTGGACTGGTCCGAATTCCAAGTATTTGCAGACGACACAAAAAGTGACTGGAAATTTGGATATTTGTTATGTGAAGGGCGGAAAATATTGTGGGAAAAGGAGAAAATGCTGGTTACCAGCATTTTCTCCTTTTCCCACAATGTTTTCTAAAGACTTCTTTCTTAGGGTCGTCAAAGGTAGGGATTATGTGGTCTTTTACCGCACAGAAATTTACAAACTGCATTCTTTTTTTTTTTTGTCTCATATAGCCCGTGCGGTCTAGACAGCGTGATATAAGTGGTACTTTTTACGGAGGCATTAAGCCCCTTTTACACAAAGCAAGGCTCAAAATTATCAAATTTCGCTTTTTGACATCTTCGCAAGCCAAGGCTGACGATTCACTACTCTACTCTACCCTTGGCGGATCGAGCTTGATTTTTACATTCACCCGATACGCTTTTTCGTTGGATGCAGCCAGCTCTAACTGCAACGAATGAAATCGCTTGTATAGCATTTCATCTTTGATAAAAATAGAACAAGGTCGCTACCTTTCGAATAGAAGGTAAAACATGGAAACCCACGTTGATGTCTGCTTATCGCTTCATGTGTATTCGTAAGCGGTTTGTAAAACGATGTTTCATATGCTTTTAGAAATATGATGTAAAGGGGGGTAATAACCAGCATTCAATAGAGGGCACATCGCAGGAATCTCGAATTTGGGCTCAATCAGCCAAGGTAAGATCCACTTAGTAATCGTAAACTTGAAGATGTAATAAGGTGATGTTCTCGCTTGTCATAACACATGTAGATGCATTAAGCCCCCTTTTTCGAGATCATGGCTCAAGTATTTAGGGGCGGTAAATTAAACTGTACTAATTTTTAGGGTGTTATAACCTTAAAAGTCAGTGATTGTGAAATTGATACATTTATGTAAGCTGTTAACCCTTTGCTATGCAATACACCGAGAAAATTTTTTTCTTCTCAAAACATCGCTAAATAAGGATAAATTGCGAAAGAGTTTTGAACTGAGGGTTTCAGTTGCTTTCAATATGGGCATTAATTTGCAGCGTTGAAACGAGTTTCTCTTTGCGAGCCATGTTTACGATCACTACGTAGATCTTACCTTGGCTAATTGAGCCCGATTTCGAGATTCCTGCGATGCGCCCTCTACTGGATGCTAGTTATTACCCCCCTTTACATCATATTTCTAAAAGCCAATGAAATATCGTTTTACAAACCGCTTACGAATACACATGAAGCGATAAGCAGACACCCACGTGGGTTTCCATGTTTACCTTCTATTCGAAAGGTAGCGACCTTGTTCTATTTTTATCAAAGATGAAATGCTACGAGCGATTTCATTCGTTGCAGTTAGTGCTGTCTGCATCCAATGAAAAAGCGTATCGGGTGAATGTAAAAATCAAGCTTGATCCGCCAAGGGTAGAGTAACGTAGTGAATCGTCAGCCTTGGCTTGCTGACACACAGAGAAAGACAGAGACAGAGAAGATGAAACGAGTTATGGCCATAAGGTATTGGATCCTTGAGTTTTACAATATGAGCCACATTTTTCTTCTTTTCCCAAGGCTTGGTTGGTTGTATTGGGGTTTAACCCATTACCACACAATACCTACTTTTGACGCCCCTGAGAAAGAAGCCTTTTGAAAACACTGTTGGAAAAGGAGAAAATGTGGTAACCAGCATTTTCTCCTTTTCCTGCAGTGTTTTCTACCCTTCCCAGAACAAATTTCAATTTTTCGGTCACTTTTATTTTGTCGTCTTCAACTGCTTTCAATTTGAACCAGTCTAAAATTTTGTCGTTTGTTAACGCCACTTTAACAGCTAAGGTCATATCATGGTGGTCGGTGACGCACATGTGTTTCCTGGCTTTCTCATACCGGTACTTACACAACTTTCTTTCCAAAGCCACCGACTACTTTTCTAACATGCTTCAGCAGAGGTGAGAGGCGAAAACACGCTGGAAAGAAAGTTTGCCTCAAACAAGTATCGAACTCACAACCACCAGGTTATGAGTCTGACACGCTCACCACTGAGCCACCCGGGCGGGCTTAAAGTAAGGCAAACAGAACGATAGAGCTCTTTGAAACTCCACAGGCAAATACCTGCAACTTTTATACATACATTTACACAATGGCCCTGGTAGAAAATTGACGAGTTGCGAAATGTTTCGGCCCAAGTCAGCCTGCGCGGATTGCGCAGGCTGACTTGGGTCGATATCTTTCGCAGATGTATTTATACCCCCCCCTTTTTCAATGACCATGGCTCATATATTTCATGCATTATTGAACAAACATGACTTAAAAATCCGCACGGCTAGCAAATCATAGGTATTGGGTTCGAATCGCGCTAAGATCAGCATTACTTTCTGGTACTGGTAAAAGTTATTGCCACATGACCTATTCCCCATGCACTTACAGCTATAGATATAAGTATCAGGGATAGAAAATGTAAATACCTTTCCCCGAAGCAAAAATTAATGGATTACCGATCCTTTTCCATATTGCTTTTTTTCATATAGAAAGTTTTTTTTTTAGAGGAACAAGGTTAAATTCATATCGTTATGAAACCTGGGTACTCTATCACCAAAGTTTTTTTTTGTGTGTTAACCCTTTACCCCATAAGGCATTTCTATGGTATCTCTAAATGACCCTAAATAACAGCAAGGATGAAGCCGTTTCTTATGTGTATATGACACCTTTTGATTGCAAAGAAAATATTGTGACAACAGGTGAAATTGCTCGTCACGAGCAATTTCACCTTTTGCCACAATGTTTTCCAAAGGCTCCTACAAGCAATGCGTAGAAATGAGTATCTATTGAGTAAAGGGTTAAATAAATAGAGTGGCTACTGCATGTATTTTTTTTCCATTTTCTACAATGATTTATCCATAAACTTGACAAGTATCATTGCAACAGTATTCATTCCTCTCTCACTGTTGAATATTGTGTCGGTGATAATAATGTGGGAAAGTAGCCACTGGCTTGGGAAGGATATTGTGCGAAGTACTGGTAACAGAAACTTACGGATAAAGCATGGATAAGTGCAATGGTCCTGCCGCGATATAACCAAAGAAGTGTTGAAATCGGCGTTATACGCCACGCAGTCAATCAATCAATCGATAAATCAACAAATTAGCCGACTCATCAATCAATCCATCCATCAACCAATTAATAAATCATTCAATTAATCAATCAATCAATCAATCAATCAATCAACAGACCAGTCAGTGGGTCGGTCGGTCGGTCCATAGGTCCATCGGTCGGCCCATCGGTCTATCGGTCGGTCCGTCCATCCGTCCAACCATCTATCCATCCATCCATCAATCAATCAATCAATCAATCAATCAACCAACCAACCAATCAATCAATCAATCAATCAATCAATAAACCAACCAACCAACCAACCAACCAATCAATCAATCAATCAACCAACCAACCAACTAATCAATCGATCAATCAATCTCCCAATCAATCGATCAATCAATCAATCAATCGATCGATCGATCAATCAGTCACAGATGAACACAAAATTTTGCTTTTTGTTTCGCAGTAAAAGAGTTGCATACGATGTAACTTTTCCCTGAAGCAAGAAATAATAGATTGTTGATAATCCTATACCATATTGTAGATTTCTTTAACCCTTTACGACACAGTCCCGAGTTTTAACGACCCTGAGAAAGAAGCCTTTAGAAAACATTGTGGGAAAAGGAGAAAATGCTGGTAACTAGCATTTTCTCCTTTTCCCACAATGTTTTCTATTCATTCGCTGGTAAACCTCATGATTTGAGTTACTTTTGATCTCTCATGCGCTGGCACATGTAGACAACATTAGGATTATCTTTTCTGGTCAGGGTTTAAGTTTTTTTTTTTCTCGCCATAAAGTTTTTTTTTTTCTGAGGAACTATACCTTTAATAACAAAATCATAAAGGAACTCGGTTACTGGTAAATTATCGTGTAAGATTTTTCTCTTGTTAAATGTGACCCATCACGCAATGAGGGACCTTCTGGGAATTGCGAAAACTGTCAACCCTGGTCAGACTGCACGGATCGCGCAGGCTGACCAGAGAAAATACTTTTCGCTTTAATGACATTTTTTGTTTGAACAGTGGTCATTCTACCTTGTTGTTATACAATCATTTTTGAATTATCACCTTAAACTGCCCTGCATTATCATTGATCCGTTTTCATCTAATTGGTGTACAGAATTCCTAGATGGTCCCTTTCTGCGTGCATGGGTCACAAATAGAGACGGCAGGCTAGTCGCTTTTCCCTCACTAAACTACATTTACATGTATTTTTTTTTTTTCATTCGCTACAATATTTTTTTTCCTAACCCCCTAATGCTG